>CM053598.1:47678081-47792147 GCA_028646575.1 Pseudocheirus occidentalis | reverse complement strand
CTCTTAGCCTTTTTTTCTTCTGGCCTGATAAATGTGGTACCTCTGCCTCCAGTGCAGCCCATCTGCTCTCCTGCAGCTGCGGTTCCCGCCCGATGCCCCAGGGCCTGAGCCTGCAGGGGTTTCAGCCGCGGGTCCCAGACTGCTGCGAAGAGCCCCACCTGCTGCGCTGCCTGTAGTGCTTTCCGTCTTGTGGAGAGTTTTGGAGCTTGAAAATCTGTTTAGCGTCCCATTTTATGAGTTTTTTAGCGTGTTTGTGTGGGAGCTGCGGTGCTTTGCTGCTTCTACGCCGCCATCTTGGCTCCGCCCCCCCTCAGTTTGTTTTCTTATAAAAATGAATGAGTTGAACCATGCAGGGACGGGGAACCTGAGGCCTTGAGGCCACATGTGGCCTTCTAGGTCCCCGAGTGTGTCCTTTTGACAGTTCAAGTTTTATAGAACAAATCCTTTTATTAAGGGGATTTGTTCTGTGAAGTCTGGATTCAGTCAAAGGACCACACTTGAGGACCCAGAGGGTTACATGTGGCCTCCAGACCTCAGGTTCCCCAACCCTGATAGTGATTACTAAGAGTCCTTCTGGTCCTACCATTTTTTGATTCTTTGGTTCCTGTTAGCTTGCAGAGAATGGTAGGAGAATATGAATCAGTAATTGCTGTAGGTACAATGCCAGAATATGTGATATACTTTTTATTCAATTGATGCTTTCTGTGTATATTGCCATTAGAGAGCCAAAGAGAGAAAGAACTTTATTTGGAAGCAGGTTGGACTGCAGAACAGAGCTGGATGCTTTGCCTGTGGTCCCATCATGGCAGGCCTGTGTATCTTTACTGTTTCTAGGAAGGAAGTATTATTGAACTTAAAACTGACCTCAGAATCTTGCTCCTATGAGTAGCAGAATAGGACAAGTAGGGAAGATTATGTTCTTGGGGAAGGTTGCATGAAGTAGTAGAATAAGCATTGGGTTTGGAACTGGAGGGCCTGAGTTCAAATTCTGACTGTCGCTAATTTCCTTATGTTTCTGTGTTATCTTAGGTAAATCACTTTACTTCTCTGGTATCAGTTTTCTTATTTATAAAATTAAGGAACTGAACTAAACAGTCTCTTCCAGCTTTGGGTTTTAGTTACTCTTTGGTGAACTTGAGAGCCAATCTGAGGTACATACATGGGCAAAAGAACGAGTTACCTCACCTCTTCCAAGGGCAGTCTGATAATATGACCTAAGGGTACTTTTTGTTTAACTAGAGGAAAAAAACACACACAGATGTTTCTCCTGTATCCTGCATTCGTGGGTGATACACTTGGGCCAGCCTGGAGTCGATCCCTCTCTCAATCAATCTATTCAAAGGTGTTGGTGGGAAAAGAAATGGAGTTATGGGCAAACACAACAGCTTCAGTCTTCCTTCTAAACACTGAGAGTTTCATTATCAGGAGTATAGGGAGGAGAAGGAGAAAACAGATGAAGGGAAACTCAATCTGTGTAGTTTTTCCTTCTGGTTATTATACATAATGATTATAGATAAAGGTTGTTTCAGAGCTGCCATCTAGGAGCCCATAGCACCTAGTCTGGAGTCAGATATTATCACTGGTGTCCATATCTCACAATCTGGTTGTTTTAGATAAGCCTGGCAGGTTCCTTGGGTCCTTGGGTCCTCAGGACCACAAATGGTGTGTGCCTGAGTCGGGAAGAGAGAAGGTAAGGGTCCTTCCTGGTTGTTCATTGTCAGATAAGCGGACAGATATCTCCATTGAGAACTCAACTGATCATTTATTCCCTACCAATTTATTGTCAGGCTGTATAGGAGAGGCACTAGTATTAGTTAGGACTCTGAATGGTTGAAATTGGTGGGATGTTTGTTCCGTTTCTCGTAGTGACTACCTGACCTCTGGATATTTGCTCCTTTCTAGGTTCCAAATTGCTGACAGAATGAAGTCAAATCTCTTTGGTCATCTCTCGCCTTCATCAATATGGCCCCAACCTGATCTTTCACAGATTCTTTCCACAAATTCACTAATAAGAGTCAAATCTATCTTTTCCTTGTTTTCTATACATTCCATTCACACTTTACTGTTGCTTTTCCCTCCCCTCCCCTTTCCACTCTACCTATCCAAATCCTACCATTCTTCAAGACCCAGCTCAAGTCTCCCCTCCCCTGGGAAACTTTTATGCCCCTTCCCATCCATGATGCTTGTACTAGACTTTAAGCCTGAGACCCTCCAGTGTGACTGGGACCAGATGAAAATGAAATTGAGAAATGCTTAGCAAAACAAATAAAAATACAACACAACAGAGATAATGTTAATTTGTGGTCTTTAAAGTCATTATGCAGCCAGCTGGGATAGGTTTCTATGAGTCTGAGGAGGTTGCTCTAATCTGTATAGAGTTTTGTCCCCACTGACTTCATTTGTCATTTATCCAACACTGTCTTGAAGAGCTAGGATTTCCTCCTCCCCTCAGCGAAAGTATTAAGAACTCTACCTGCAGCCAAAGGGATAAAGAGAAAGTGCCCTCAGTTTGGGATGCGAAGTGGACATATCAGGACACCACTGTTACTGTGGAGAAGGTAGAAGGCAGGAGATCACCCTATCTGGCCATCTGGTATTTTCCTGTTTTAACTAACTATTGCTGCTAACTAGCTGCTAAGCACTGTTATTTCTATACTAGCAAAGGATGACAAGTGCTATCAGACCTCTCCAAATCAGCATCCTGGGGAAAAGCCCCAGATACACTGCACTAGTTACAATTCTGCTGCTTAGCTTTATTAGTGATCTTTTCAGGCACATAATTCATGGCCCCTGTTAGACAGAGGGTGGGGGCTGTCTTTTATTTCTTTGATCCCCACCCAGTGCCTGGAACAGGGCTGGGCATATAGTAGGCAATCAAGAAATGATTATTGATTAACTGACTGCTATCCTTTGGGAGAATAAGAAAGGACTCACTTCTTAATCCAATACATCTGTCCTTCCAGCTGTGACTCAAAAGCACTTAGCTTAACAATGATTTGTTCTAGTTTCAAAGCTGAGGTCAAATGTATTTTGCGTTGAATCCTTTTCTCTTGGAACAGGACCTATACCCAGGCATAGCAAGCACATGATTTCCTTCTAATATGTTTGTTATCAACATGCCTCCAAAAATCCTCCCAGGAGACGTTATATTTTATTATATTTTGGCTGCTACCCGGCTTGGTTGGCCCAAGGAACCTTTAACTCCTGGCAAGATGATCAGGGTCAGTGAGAATGAGTATCCTATTTTTCATCAGTGTGAAAACAAAGCCATCATCCCTATGGGTGCCAGAGAGGGTGAGCCTAGCCAAGAGGGAGGGGGAGATTTAGAAAAAAAAATGCCTAATTGAATTCAGGAAGGGGGCAAAGGCAATAGTATTTGTTTGTCCCTGGAGTATAACATCACTTCTTAGGCCTGTGACCATTCCTCCACTCATGGGGGCAGATATGAAAACCTTAGGAACACTCAGAGTCACAGAAATGAATCAATTTGTGAGGCCTAGTGCAGAGAGACAGTGCAAGTGAAGAGAAAGGAGAGAAAAAGGAATAGGAGGGAGGGGGGAAAGAGAGAAGAAAGAGGAAGAAAAGTGAGAAAAAGGGAAAAGAGAAACAGGAATGGACCGTGTAGTACAGTGGAGTGAGTACTGACTCTGAAGCCAGAGACCGTGGTTCAGATCTCGCCTCGGACACTTTCTGCTTCTGTGACCATAGGTGAGCTGCTTCCCTAATTACAGTCCTCAGATGACTCATCGGTAAGGGGAGGAGGTTGGATCAGAGTCTCTGAAGTCCTTTCTATGTAGAAATCTCTGATTATAGTAGAAAAAGGCAAAGATAAAGAAAGAACACAATGGGAGAGAGGGGAAGGAACCAACCTCCTGCCCTGTGCACAGCAGATACTTAGGAAATACTAAATTGAACAGAAAATAAGCATGTATGTAAGCGCCTACTGTATGACAGGAGTATATGATTCCATTTAGACCTCACAGGCACCCTAAGAGGTAGGTGTTACTATTATCTCCATTTTACAGATGAAGAAACTGAGTCAAGCAGAGACCGAAGTGAATTGCCCCGAGTCAGATAGTTAATAAGTATCTGAGGCTGGATTTGAATTAAACACTTCCTAACCCCAGGCCCCACATTCTATCCATTGTACCATCTAGCTCTTCTAGAAGAAGAAGCTGGGAGGAGACGAAAGATAAAAAAGGGAAGAAAGGGAAGGGGGAGAAGAAAGAGAAGAGAAGGGGGAGAGAGGTGGGAGGAGAAAGTGGTGAGGGAAGACACGCAGAGATTGGTGGTGGGCAAGTTTCCAAATAGAAGCTCTGCGGGAGCAGACACCATGCAATATGCATGATTGGCACAAAGATATCCAAATGCTGTATTTTAACTAAATTTAGATCCTCAGTAGAAAAGGGGAGACGGGGAGCTGAACTTTGAAACAGGGCTGACTTTGGGAGACTTGAGCCTTGGTTCTTGAGGAGGCTTTTGACTTCCTCATTGATAGAGCCAGGAAGCACAATAAAGGCTGCCCTCCTCAGCCAGACCTGAAGCCCCAGAGATGCTCATGCATATCTTAATGCCTTTCAGCTCTCTCCCTCACCCTCTATGGAATGCCTCTCTGCTAGACGTATAAGGGCATTAGTCCTGAGCAGGAGGCGAAAGGACTAGAAAGAAGTCTGTCCTGGTTTTCTTTGTCTTACTGGAGCATTACACAATGTCTTGTGTAGAGTGGGTGTTTGATAAATGTTTGTTAAATTGGGTTGAGTTGAGTTGGCCTCTGCAACAAGTCATTAAGCTGATTGGGGGTAGAACTGCGTTCTGATACTTTTCTTGTATCTCTCAGGGTTAGGGCCGCTCAGAGCAAGGTAGCTGTTAAGTCCCACTGTGCTCTACCCTGTTCTTTGTATGTACATCTGGAATAGTGTTTTCAATCTTGTGTGTGTGTGGGAGGATTACATTTTAAAAGGACATTGTATTTGAAGGAGGGCAAACGGGGTGGTGAGGTTGGAAAAATAATCGTAGGAACTAAGGATATTCAATTTAGAGATTTAGGAAGGTTATAATTGTAATAGAATATTAGTGTGCTATAAGAAATGACAAATCTGAAGAATATAGAGAAGCATCAAAAAACTTATATATCTTGTCTTTAATGATGTTCCTCCATCTAGCACCTTGGCACATAGTAGGTACCTAAAAATGATTGTGGACTTAAGAAAATATTAATTTTTATATCACCTATATATTATGGTGCTTCTCTCCTCCTCCAAATATTTATTGATTATTGATTAAACGATTACATGAATTAATAAAAAATGAAATAAGCAGAACCAGGAAATAATATGCATTAAACACAGGGATGGGGAGCCTTTGATCTTGAGGCCATATGTGGCCCTCTAGATTCTAAAGTACAGATTCAGTCAAAGGGTCCCACTTGAGGACCTAGAGGGCCATATGTGAGCTTGAGGCTGAAGGTTCCCCAACCCTGGAATCATTATAGCATGCAGTGTGATCCTCCAGGGGCCATCCCATAGAGCACACCCCAGCTACTTAGCAGGACATGTGCTCAGTGCCGAAGGATTTGTGTTTCGGGATGATAAAGCAAGGCTCTCATTTGGTCCCTTGATCAAAATGGGACCCATGGGGTCTTTCTCTACTCCGTGACAGGGCTCTGTGTTAAAGAGCATTGGCCACTAAGACAGGACTTAGAGACCTTTCAGTAGACTTTAAAAAGTAATGGCTCCTGTCTCTGCATCCTCTCTCTTCCCATCAGCGAAATGATGCACTCTCTTGGACTTCCTAAGGTATGCGTGAAGTCTTCTTTTCACGTCAAACTATGGAAGCTGTTGGAACAAGGCATTGAAAGTACATGTCCTTAACATGGTGGGAAATGCTTTTAAGTGGATCCCTATTCTCAAGATGCAGGCAAATTCACTGGGGAAATAAATCATAGGATATAGAATATTAGAGCTCATTTAGATCAGCCACCTCATTTTCCATGCAGTTCTATGTGCTCTCTATCATGAGGGTTGAGAGGAGAATTCCTGGCCACAGCTGTGGAGAGGCAGTAGCGTAACCCCATAGTCATGGAGATAGGAACCATATGGCTACTTGATGAGGGTTCTTGAGATCCACCCTCCTGGTTAGAGGAAGCAGGATTTCCTGAACAATGCAAAGTTCCAGGAACCAGACTTCTAGAACAGGGGATCTTTCACCTTTTTGTGTCAAGGATGCTTTTGGCAGTCTGGTGAAACCTATGAACCCCTTTTCAGAATGTTTTCATATGCATGAAATAAAATACATAGGAATACAAAGGAAACCAAAGATTAGCAAAAATAAAGATGCTGGCTTTCCTCCCTTTTGCCACTAATGTGAGAGTCCTCTGAAATCTATCCATAGCCCCCCTGGAGAGGTCTGTGGACAGACCAGGATAAAAATCTCTCTTCTAGAGGGAAAAGGAAAATTCCTGGACTGAAATAACCCCCTGAGAAAGAGTATTTGACACATCGACCCCCCAAAGCAAGAGGAGCAACAAGGAATTGAACCATGGCACAGAGGAGCAAAGATCTGTACTTGGTCTCCCATGAGTTATTTGGAAAATGCAGATATGCTAGGCCAACCTTTGCTTCCCTATTCAATCCCATTTGTTTTTCTTCTAGGGGGAGACCAACTTCTTAGAATAAAGGCCTCAGGCTGGAGGCCTATATTCATCCCTAGGGTAAAATTAAGATTCACTTGAACTTGAGGGATAACTCTCTAATAAATCTACCATAGAGTCACATTATGAGTCTGGGGACTAAATATGGTTCTAGAGGTGTCAGGGGGAGGCAGGAATCATTAGAAAGGGAGGAACCAAATGGTTGTTTATAGACTACTGTGAGTGTTTTATCTATTTTCTGCATTTTCTGTAGAGTGAAATAAAAGCTGCCTTGTACCTGATATGCCTTGTTACTATAACAGGGGAATCCTTGGAATTGGATTATTAACACTGACCTCTTTCTGTGGGCCTTGTGCTCTGTCCTCTTGCTAAAGGCCATGCATGACACAGCAACTATTGACTGGCCTTTTGGTCTCTGTGACCTCAGTGAAGATGAGTTGTTACAGGGTCAGGAAGAGTCACTCACCTGATGGGTTATAAGGGAGTGAGGGGCTAATTGAGAGTTGATGTGTCTTGTATGTCCTTTAGCAAGGAGCCAGAGCAAATAGCCCACAGAAGTGGGTCACGGCCAACGGCCAACTTCAGGGATTCCTCTGTTAGTTAATATATCCCAAAGAAAGGAGACAGTACATGTGCTCAACTTTAGAGATGATCCTGGTTACTTTCTCCCCCTTTTTAAATGTTTGCCATCCCCAGCAAATCATCTGGGGGCCCATTTACCTGCATCTTCAATTCTGAATAGTTTTCTGGGGATTAGGGAAAGCTCAAGCATTGTCCTTCTGAATATCTCCCCTAGTGACTTGCACTGAAGAATTCCAACAAAGTTCACAAGATTTAATTGTTCTTAATGTCCTTCTGCCTGCTATACAAAGAATTTCAAGCCACTCAACACAATTCTCAGACAAATCCAAAATTGCATCTACTATAACTTTTGGGCCTGAAGATTATGTTTATGGGCAAAACCATATACAATTCAACAAATAAACAATATTCTATGAAGTTATCATAGCTTACCACCTGTTTGGGTGCTTGTAAGGGCCTGGAACAGACTTCAAGTAGTTACTCATGACCTGGGGCCTCTTCCCACAAGGGGCTACTGCCCTAACCTCACAAGGATGGGGGCAGCCTGAGGGATTAAGCTTCTCTTACACTTTCTGCCCAATTACACTCATTCAGAACTTCAGGAAAAAGTCTCTAAAAGAAACCTTGGGTATGATTCTTGTCTATGGTTCCTCCAAAAGGGATGAACAGGATCTCTTCTAGAAAAGATATTGCACATACAGATTAGATACCAGGTATTGGAAAACTATTTATTTCTTCTACCACAAAAGAAATGCTTGAAATTCATAAGACTCATAAATGAATATTGACAAATATTTAAAACATAAAGCAACAATTCATACTTTTTATATTTTATATTTATATATGAAGCAAAAACAAATCTGTGGGGCTGTTAAACACAAATTTTACAGTCTTCTCAAATCTGAGCTGTCTGATCAGCTCACAAAGTTCAGATTTTCTTGCCAGACAGATATGAATCTTTAGTTCTTTCAGGTTCAGGATGATTCTATCAACGGTCATTTCCCCTTTGAAGCTGTATAGTCATAAAGAGCATCTTTCTATGGGCAGCCAGCTTAGGAAATCAAGAACTCTTTTTTCTTTTTGGAGGGCAGTTGGGGTTAAGTGACTTGCCCAAGGTCACACAGCTAGTTTTTGTGTTAAGTGTCTGAGGCCAGATTTGAACTCAGGTCCTCCTGACTCCAGGGCCAGTGCCCTGTTCACTGCACCACCTAGCCACCCCTCAAGAACTCTTAAAGTCTTGAGGTACCCATAAAGGTTGAAAAACCTATCTCTCTGGACGAACACAGAACACAGAAGTTGAGCCTAGTGTCAAGCTCACCTAGCAAAGCATGTGTTTTTGCTGTCTGCTCAAAGCCATCCTTGTCTCTAGGAGAGAGGAGAAAAATCTCCTATCCCCTCTGATGAAAATCCAAAGGAAAGTGTTGAGAGAGTCTCAAATCAATTTAATCAAAAGAGAACGGCTTTTATTCTCCATCCCTTGAAGCCCAGCAAATGGGCTTCCTCATCCTGTGACCAGCCATTTTCAACGAAGTCCTAGTCCCCGGGATCAAGGGGCCAATCAGGAGCTGTGTTGCACATGTCCTTTGACAAGATCCCAGGACATAAGTCCCACAGAAAGGGGTCCCTGGGTTTGTCCAACAGTAGGGATACGCCCCCCCCTGCCCCGCCCTGTTAAATCACTGCGAGTGCTCACATAAGGGTGGGGTGGGGAAGAGAATAAGGATTGAGGAATCCCTGAACAAGCAAGGACTCTGTGCCAGACACTACGCCAAGCCCTCTTCAAATATTATTTTATTTGGTCTTCACAACAATCTTGTGAGTTCTATGTTATTGTGATCCTTTTTACAGTTGAGGAAATGGAGATAAATAGCGGTTAAATTTGCCTTTATCCCATCCCACTGAGGGAAGAAATGTAGTGCAGTGACTCTGAGCCTGAGGTCCTGGGTGCAGATCTCGCTTCTGATGTTCACATGGTTTGCTGTGTGACACTGGGTAATCATTTAGTCTCCCTGGGCCTCTTTCTTCCTCGATAAAATGAGGAGGTTGGACCAATCAGAGAGTTTCTGAGGCTCCTTCCAGCTCTGGATTTACCTGCTTTCCTTTTAAAAATTGGCCATCCAGGGTCCAGCACACCAAACTCTGAGTTTACACTGATCAGGTTCAATCTCAGGACCCCTTAAAAATCACATCTTTGTCGAACTGTGAACCCGTTCAGGGTTTCCCCTTGGAAACTTAAATTATAGCTCAAAGACAGGTCATGTCTAGTTTTCTACAGATAAGGTTAAAAAGTTATTCAGCACAGGTATGGTGAATAGAATACTGAGCCTGGAGTCAGGAAGATTTGGGTTCAAATTTGACCTTGGACACTCATTGTGTGACCCTGGGTAAGTCACTTAACCTCTGCCTGCCTCAGTTTCCTCATGTGTAAATTGAGAGGGGTTGGACTTAATGGGTTAGAACTGTTCAGTTGTTTTAGTCATGTCTGTGACTCCACTTGGCATTTTTCTTGGCAAAGATATCAGAGTAGTTTTCCACTTCCTTCTCTAGTTCATTTTACAGACAAAGAAATTGAGACCGAAAGGATTAAATGATTTGTCCAGGGTCACACAGTTAGTGAGTGTCTGAGGCTGGATTCAGAGGCTAGGTTGGAAAGTCCCTTTTATCTTTAAAACTACAATAATATGATTCTCTGAAATAAACAAAGAACTCAACTGGTTAAAATGCCAATGAATAATGATGAGTCTGGCGTATTCATTTCCTTTGTTAAAGTGCTTCTTCCATGACTCAGTCTGATGTGGAGGTGATGCTGAGCTTTCAAAAGCTGTGGTGGGTCCTTCCAGGCTAGAAGGGGTCCAGTGATGGATGCTATGTCTGTCTGTTGTCCAGATAAATTCTGAAAGGCTTACTTCCAGAAGGTCGGTAGTCTCCAGGTGATGAATTTCTTCCTGCCATAGCAACCTATGGGACTGGGGAAGGGTTGCCATCTGTTTTGTGGCTGGGGAGACCACTCTGATGAAATCATGGGTCCTTGAGGTGTTGAGTATATTTTAGCATTCTGTCTAGCTCAGGTCCTAGTCTGCAAGAAAAGAAAAACAGAAACCAACCCCAAACCAAAAAATCCTCATTTTATCAATTCGTGAGCTGAGGATGGGAATTGAGGACTCTCAGATCAGCCTCGGAAAGGCAACAGGTGGGACCTGGAATTCCTTACCTTCGTGAGCATCTCCTCCAACTCACCTCGCTCAACTAAAGGCTCTTTTCAACAACAACAGCAATGCAACAAAAAACAAGAACAGGTATTTAAATAGTGCTTTACGGTTTTGCAAAGCTGGATGCGGACGTGGATAAAGGATTTCTCTCAATACCACCTTGCTTTCGGAGGAGGTGGCAGAAATTTACTTGATCGAGTTCTCGTGGGGACCTTGATACATCCCTCCCTTGCAGGCTGTGAAGGCAGCATGGCTCCATGGAGAGGGCAGTAGCCTGGAGCTGGTGTCCTAACTCTAATACCAGAGTTAGCAAGATGAAGAGAACGGGGCTAGCACTTGGGTCTCAAAGACCTGTGTTCAAACCAGACACACACTAGCTGTGAGACCAAGGTAAGTTACTTAACTTCCTTATCTTTACAACAGGCATTGTGCTAAGTATACAAAGAAATGAGAAACAAATCCCTGACCTCCAGATGCTTACAGTCTAATGGGAAAGACAGCATGTGAACAACTATGTACATACAAGCTGTAGACTGGATGAATTAGAAGGAATTTCAATGGAGTGGGGCTCAGGGTCGGGCTCCAAGGTCCAGCTCTAAAGCCACCATCCTTTGATTCAGGGTCGGGCTTCAGGTAAGACACATCCCTAATCTAGGTCTCTGTTTTCTGGGCTCTGTTTGCTCTAAGTCCCTTTCTGGATATAAGGTTATTGTGGTCTATGTTATCGCCTTAAGTTTCTTCTCCCCAGAGGGGAACGCCCTCTTGGTTGGCTGGGGGACCAAGTCTCTAGAACCCTAGAGACCCAGCCCAACCCCCCCCCTCCAAGTTTCCTGAAAAACAGCTTCTTGTTTTCCTTAGAGAATCAGACCAAGCCCTTCCTTGGGTCACTGACTTCATTGCATATAAAACCCTGGCCTCATTAAAACCCACAAACCACTTTGAGGTGTGGCTGGGTGATTGGCTCCCTGGGCTGAGGCAGAGGCAGAATCCTGCTTGGAATCCCTCAAGGAAATCAACCTTGGTGGGGGCTCCCCTGACTCCTCACCTTCCCCTTCTTTCCCTGGTACTCTCTCCTCTTTCCTTTCCACCCCAGAGATTTTCCAGCTGTGACTGTCTTCTGGGCAGAAGCTAACTTCCCCTGGAGACCCAGCCCCTCCCACCACCCTAGATCCCCTTCTGTGTTTCTAGTCATTGAGACAAATATTTGCTTGAGTTTTTGGCAGGCAGTAGGAAGGTTCCTGGCTCAGGCCCTTTTGCCCAGCGTCTTTCAGTTCCTTACACCCTCAGCTGAGAAGGGAAGACCGATGGAATCATAGACTGTTGGAGTTAGCAGAGACCTTTGATTGGGAAATATTGGAATAGATGACTTCTAATGTAGCCATGACACATGAGGCTTGAGAAACATGAACAGAATCCATCTTAAGGCTGCCCTGAGAGGCCCCAGGATACAGAATACCCCTGGGATAAGGAGAGGGTGGGGAAAATTTGTGGTACAAGAGAGGAAATGAAGCCTACTTCAGGTCCTCATTGCCTCTGCCTGGACCACTGTAACAGCCTTCTAATTGGGCTCTCTGCTTCCAGCCTCATCCCTCCAATCCATCTTCCATAAATGCTATTGTCGAGGGCCTGTGGATATGGGAGACTCCTGGGGGTAAAAAGGGGTCGCAGTAGCCCTTGGTCATTCATTCTCAGAGGTGCAAAGAAGTACACAAAGGTAGAAAAGGACTTGGACCTCTGCCCAGTTTGGAGTTGGTAAGATTTGCCCCGAGCATCTCCTTTCAAGACCCTTTCCTTGTTTTTTTAAACAGTCCTTTCGTATTTCCCTAGATCGAGGCATCAGGTTTAGAGTTAAAAGGAAGATTAGAGGTTGTCTAATCAGATCCCCTTCATTTAAAAAAATTACAAATGAAGAAACTGAGGCCCAGGGAAATCAAGTGACTCTTCTAAGATCACACAGTAGCAGAGATGGGATTCAAACTAAGGACCTTTGACTCCAAATGTGAGTGATCTGTTCTTTTTCCTACTACTCTATAATTGTTTGCTATTAGAGATGGAAAGGATCTAATGAATAGTAGGCCCTAGAAAAGTCAGGTACCAAGACATTCGTTTTGAGGGCATTCATTTCTTTTGCCTCAGAAAAGATGGTAGGCAGGCTCTGCTCTGTCCACACTGACAGAGGGGCTAGGTAGTGGGATAAACAGATTGTAGACCAGCATTCTGGCCAGGGTAGAGCCTGGGGTGAATGAATAAACATTTCTAATAGTTAATTACACTCCATCGTGAGATTTTACGACTTTTTAGATTAATGCTCTCTGAGGGAATCTCAGCATTACGGACTTCCAATTTAATGATCTGGAGGAGATGATTTAAAGGGGTGTGGGCCTCCAAATATTGAGGAGATTATAGCTGGAAAATATGGTCACTCCAGTTAGGAAAAGAACAGCTAGCTCCCACTTTCCTAAAGGAGTTGCTGAGATCCCAGAGGAAAGACAAGCCATCCTTCAAGCAATACAGAACCAAAAGTTTTGGCCAGTCCTACAGGTTCGAAGGTAGTGTGTGTGTGTGTGTGTGTGTGTGTGTGTGAGGTGTGTGTGTGTGTGTGTGTGTGTGTGTGTGTGATTCAGAAAGTAACCCCTTTCCCCACCCCACCACCACCTCAGGGTCTGAGAATACCTACTTATTCACTGGTTGTTCAAATTCCATCAACCTAGAAAGACCTAAACTCACTCTTTCCTTCCCCTTCTCAGTGACCATGGAAATGAGGATGAGAAGAGGTTCTGAATGTGCCATTAGCTCAGTCCCCAGACTTTCTGCTGCCTCACCTTTCTTACACAGAACAACCCCCCAAACCATGTAAATAAATATAAGTGTCTAAAGAGGTAAGTCTTTGAACCTAGGTACCCCTAAGGTTTCCTTCAGGTGCTCTGAAATCTGAAAGTCAAATGCCACTTCCTTGTAACCCCAGACAATTTATTCGTTAACTGAAGGCATGATGAAGTCACCTGAGGGCAACCATTTCTTCCAGCACCCAGATTTTGCAAGATGTGACAATAACCTCAGAAGGCTCTGTGGGTCTCAGTCAATAACAGTCCTCACAGTCAAGAATATTTGTCCTTCTCTCCATTTCTCTCCCACTCCTATTATTCTATCTCATGGAACTCCAGCTAGTGGGCTCTTCTAGGAATGTCTCTGGTCAGTAAGTCAAGCAATTATCTCTCCTTCTCCTTTCATTTGGCTCATATCTGGCAACTGAACCATTTGGAAGGTTTGTCAAATGTAATTTCTCCTTCTTGCTGTTACACTCTTCCCTCCACAGTTTACTGGAAAGACAGAACAGGATTAGTTTTAGTGTTTTTGCCCCAGATATTAATGTCTGAATGAAGAGATGGTTTTCAGCCTTGAATGAGAAAATGAGTCATTCTTTATAGTTGTTAGTCTGTGGGAAACGGACAAGTTTTCAAATTCAGGTGAATGTAAATAGAGAAAAGCTGAAATCTGATTGACTTTGAAATGACAGAACTTTATAAGAAAGAAAGACCTTGGGAAGGAATGTTCTTTCTAGGGTCTTTCAAAAGGGCCTTGTTAAGCACCTGAGCAGGTCACCCTGGGGAATAGAACAGAAGGTGAGGACTTGAGTACTCTCTGGCAACTTAGAGTCAAGCTGGGGAAATGAAATTAAACATACGAAACAGAGAACATATTCAGGATAATGTAAAAATATAGTGTTAAATTGAATGAAATTGAGGGTAAAGATGGAACGATACAGGCAGTAAGTGTTAGTGGTGGTCAGGAAGGAGAAAGTCAGCGCAGTCTAGAGTCAAAATACTAACTCCTGTTTGTGCTAACTAGGGAGGTGGGATGGGACTTTGGCCAAGGGTATGCATTTTAGAGGCCATTTACTGCAAATCTGCTCCTGAAAGGGCTTAAAAACAAGGAAGTTTATTAACTAGTTAATAAGTATAGGGATGGAGAATAGACTTGTGAGTGGCTTTGTGTCCTGAGAGGCTAAGTCACTTGCCTGGGGTGACGTTTAACAATAATAATTATTTAAAAACAACAGTTACCACAAAGTTTTCTTCTTGTAGCTTCAAGTTTGACTCCACCCTCAGCTTCCCAGTAGTGATCTCAAGGTTCCCAGAGTCTCTCATCTCCAGGATCAGTGTTTTGAGATTAATGTTTTTCCCTCCATCTGGGTGATGTCTAGGGATTGGTGGTCGGTCTTCCTCTTCATGAGACTTTGTGTTCTGAGTTCCGAGGTCTCCCTGTGTCTCCGTCCTCTCCCCCCAAATTCATTTTGATTTGAGTGTCCCTTTGAAGTTGCTTTTCTGAAGCATATTTTGCACCATGATTTTTAATATAATTCTGTCAACTTTATGCTATGGATAGCAAAAATATTACTATCTCCATTTGATAGCTGTGGAGACTGAGGCTGAGATAGATGGTTTGGCTCATTGAAAGTCACAGAGCTAGGGTCAGAAATGGAATCTGAATCCTGGTCTCCTGATTTCAAGTCCAACTAATGGCTATACTATCGCACCTCTTGGTTCAGACTTCGTGGGGAAGTTGGTAGGACCTGACATGGGCCTTGAAGGATTCCAGCCTACAATGTAGGTCACAGAGGTTCCCAAACTGGGCGATATTGTCCCTCGGGATGCTCTGGAGCAATGGGGGGGGCAGTAGTATCCTCGGGTGCAACTGGGGGGTCATTGAATAAAAATAAGGGGGTGGTGGAAGCATAAGGAAAGATAAGAAAATATTGAAAAACCATTTGTACTTGTTTCATCTGTTGTGTAATAGAATTAAGGTTGTCGAGATTACATTATTTTCTAAATAAACACACAAGATGCCAGTTATAACCCATCTGTGGTCAAGTCTACTGATAAGTCTTAACAAGCAAGTGTTGGCAGATGAGTGTGTGGTGCATTTTTGGGAAGTCTAACATTCATCACAGGAATATGTGTGTGTAATGATTTGTTTACAATACAATACTAGTTACATGTTACAATATAGTTACATGATGCAATATTGTGTCATCAAAATTTCAATGCAGGAAATACCCCCACAAATTTACAATAAATTATTAAATTTAAGATGTGCCATTTAGAATATATTTTTATATATATATATATACTTTTGAAATGATGCAAATAAAAAAACACAAATCATTAAAGGGTTAAAGAAATTGGATTCCCATGGAGTGGTGAGCAATTTTTTTTAAAAGGCAGAAGGCCAAATAAGTTTGGGAATCTCTGTTGGAATAAGAATCACAGTAAAGACACCTGAAAGTTGATGGGAAATAGCACTAAAAATGGATCCAGTGACAGAACCCAGAGCCTCAGTTGTCTATGGGCAAATGAAGAAATGATGCCAAACAAGCAAGATGAACTAGAGATCCTAAGTCAGAGGCAAATTTGGCTTGGGGTGCTATGGACAACTGTGTCAAGAACGACACAGTCCCTGTCCCCAATGAACTCACACCTTGCTAGAGTAAGCTGCACTTACTGGTAGAATTTGTATGGGTGGGGAGGACCAAAGGAGATGGGAATAGTAGGAACAACAGCTCAGGGATGACATGAAAACATAAGAGGAGGGCCCTTAAAAAGGACATCATAATGAATACTCTTTCCCCAGGCCCTTGATAAGCTTACACTTTTAAAGAGGGAGCTGAGGTTTCCGTAACCAAGAGAGTCCATGGTTCTCATCACTGATGGCCCTGGTTCTGGCCTAAAAGACTGTGTTATAGGGTTTCAACAATACTGAAAGCAAGGTGGCATTTGGCCTACCATTCTTTTCTTGGTACTATTGTTTATAACCAATGAAACAAACCTTGATTAAGTGCCTGGTGCAACCAAGCGGTGTGTGAACTTGTCCTTGGAACTCACAAAGAAAATGATCCAAAGTAGAAATGGGAGCTAGATTTACTTTCGACTGCAAACTAGTGGGAGGTTTTGCTGAGCATGAAACCGTAGAAACAAATTCCTACCTGAGAAATCTTGGAAGCATGGTGCACTATTAGACCCCCTCCCTTCCTCCCTCTCTCCCTTCTTCCTCATCTGTTCCTCCTTTCCATCCTTCTCCCCCCTCCCTCCTTCTTCTCCATTCTCTGTTTCTCTCTTCATTCCACTTCTTCTCTCCCTCCCCTTATTTTTCTGTCCCCTCCCCCTACCCATTATTCTTCAAAATTGAAGACTTAGATACCTACAGGACCAGGAGAGCTTCTGCAATCTACCCAAACTCAGCCTGCCATTCAAGCCCCCTACAATCTGTCTCCCAACCTCCCCTTTCATTCTTTCCTCCCCCTTCTCATCTATCCACTCCTTCAGGTCTGCTTGGGTTTCTCACTATTTATTGAACATATTTCTCACCTTCTGACCTTGGAACTTTTACTCAACAGTCCCTCCCCTCCCTACTGACAATCTATCTTTCTTTCAAGGTCCAGCTCAAATTTCACTTCTTTTATGAAATTCTCCCTTACCGTCCCAGCCCACTGGTTCTTACTCTGAATATCAGAGTGATTACTGCTCCTCTCTCTCTCTCTCTTCCTCTCTCTCTCTCTCTCTCTCTCTCTCTCTCTCTCTCTCTCTCTCTTTCTCTCTCTTTCTCTCTCTCTCTCTCTCTGTCTCCCTCCCTCCCTCTCTGTCTCTCTCTGTCTCTGTCTCTCTGTCTCTGTCTCTCTCTCTCTCTCACACACACAGACACACACACACGGAACCACTTAAAAATGTTAACATTGGAATTAACTTTAAAGGAACTAAAACTCAGAATCATCAGAGTGTTAAAGAACTTCAGATATCATTCAGTCCAGGGTTTATCTACCTGACTATTCCCCCTAAAACTTCTTCAAGAAGTAGTGATCGAGCCTTTACTTGAAGAGCTCTAGGGAGAAGGAGCCCAATATCCATCGTTCACAATGTTGGACAACAAATAGCTAACTAAGAAGATGGCATTTCTGTATGAGCTTCATATTTCTGGACAGTGGCTGAATACATAGGAATAACAGACCCCATTCCAATTCTCTAGTTAGAGCAGACCACTCCTCCCTCCCTCATAAATGGGAGCTATTATTGTAAGTCCAGGCTGCATGGATTTTTCCCATTCCTGATCACCACCGACACTTAGTGTCTGTACCATTCATCTTAACATTCAACTCCATTCATTCCAACAGTTTTTTATATTGTCTTAAATATCTTCTCTGTTTCATGTGCTCAAGTTAGATTGTTAACTACCTAGGGGGCTGGCGCAAGTCCTCACCTTCTGCTCTGTGACGCAGGGAACAGGACTGGGAATGTGGTAGGTATTCATCAAAGACCTGTTGAAGGATTGTAGAAAGAGTGTTCCTTCCCAAAGGCCTTCCCTTCTTTAAGCGTCCTGTTATTTGAAGGCCAATAATAAATAATAATAAAATATTGTGAGGATTAAATTGTCTGCATTCTTGGAAGTCTCAGTAAAATTGCTTTAAACTGAAAAGGAAGTAGGGGAAGGGAGTAGGCAAGAACAGTGCCAATGTATATTCACCAGGATAGATACCATAGATTATTATAGAGTAACCAGAATATAGGAAGACTAGCAGGAGAGAGACAGAACTAGAGACAGACAGACAGACAGAGAGAGAAGCAAAGAGAAAGACAGAGATAGATACAGAGTGTGGCACACACATGCACACAGATACAGAGAGACAGAGAGACAGAGAGAATAAGTATCATTGTCCTTTATTCTCAAAGAGGACCAATGACATCATGAGGATAATGTCTTAACTTGCCTCGAATTGGATTTAAGTGAGGCATAACTAGACTAATTTGTCAGCCTTGCTCTCTCCTCCAGAGTTATCGAAGTCCAGTGGAAAGACCAGATGTTTATTAAGTACCTACTGTGTGTTCTGCTGTAGTAAGTGCTTTACAACATTATCTCACTTGAGTACCTTAGTAAAGACACCTGGAAGTTCCTAGGGAACAGAATTTAATAATGAACTTGCTTAAAAAAAAATCTCATGTCCTAAAAACAAAATTTACTACAGCTCTTAAGTCAAAAAAGGCAAATTCAACTTTGTGGCTATGGCTAAGATTTAATGGGCTGATACCTACAACTAGCTCTGGAAGGACATTTGTTCAGTCATTTCAGTCACGTCCGACCCTTCACATCCCTATATGGGATTTTCTTGGCAAAGATACTAGAGTGCTTTGCCATTCCCTTCTCCAGGTCATTTTATATATGAGGGAACTGAGGGCAACAGGATAAAGTGACTTGCCCAGGGTCATGCAGGTAGTAAGTGTCTGAGGTCTGATTTGAACTCAGATCTTTTTTACTTCAGGCCTAGCGCTCTTATCTGCTGTAATACCTAGATGCCTCTTATTTAAAAAGGGGCAAGATAAGTAAGAGGGGATGGGCTGGAGAATAGCACTGTATATTTAAAAATAAACATATTCTTATACGTGTTCTTATGAAGAAGTCCAAGAACCACAGAGGAAACAACCGGAAAGTATTTGGATCAAAAATCAACAGAATTAGAAATAGAAGCTATGCTGCCATCAGAATATACTACCTAGACACAGATAGGAAATGAGATGCTCAGGAAACTGATCCTGAGCCTGGGATAGTATGATACAATAGTAATGAGAGACTTCAATTATCTGGACATTTGCTGGAGTTCTGGTTAAGTCCACTGAACATTCAATCTGTGTGGAAGGCCAGGACTCCTGCAGGCAGAGAATGCTTAGAAAGTGAATTCCACAAAAGCTGACCACTGCATATAACAGCAGAGCTAGGATTGGAACAGAAGTTCTCTGACTCTAAATCCAGCTCAGTCACGTTCTCTCTGTCTGTCTCTGTCTCTCTCTTTCTGTCTATCTCTCTCCCCCTCCTTCCCTCCTTTCCTCTTCTCCTTCTTCTCTGTCTCTCCCTCTCTTCTCCTTTTTCCTTCTCTTTCTCTCTCTCTCTGTCTCTCCCTGTCTCTGTCCCTCTCTGTGTCTCTCTGGTCTCTCTCTCTCTTTCTCTCCAGCTATACTGTAGACTTTCCAGCTTATTAATGCCTTTTAAAAATGTGTTACCTAGAGTTGACCTAGATAAAGTCAACCCCAGATGTGGTGTGACCAGGAGAATGAGAACAAGGGGATGATTACCTCTCTTGTTCTATACCCTATACCAGACTAAGTATTAGCAACCTGAGATTGGATTAGCTTTCTGGGTTATCCTATCAAACTGAATCTCTACTGAGCTTGCAGTCCACTGAAACCCCTATATCTTTTTCATATAAGGAACTACCTAGCTACAGCTCTCCCAATATATACTTGTGAAGTTTATTTCACAATAGGCAAAATTGTGATTCTTTTTATTTTGTCTAACTGAATAAAAAAATTTACACCCAATTCATGTGATTAGAATAGCTCTTGGGAAAATCAAACGGGACTCTCACTTTGTTTATTTGGTCCATCTGAGGCTGCTCTTCCAGCTTGGCTTATAGGTCACTGACCTTAGAACTAGAAGAGGCCTTAAAAATTATTGATTTGAAAAAGATCCAGGGGTTCTTGTGGATTACGAGCTCAGCACATGTCAATGAATGGGATCTGGCAACCAGGGAAGTGAATGGATTGCAGGGAAGTAGTCAGAGTATTCAGGAATAAATTAGGAGATGGCAGTCCCTGACCTGATCAGACCTCATCTAGAGTATAGTATTTAGTTCTAGGCATCATATTGCTAAAATGGGAAGTATCCAGAGAAGGCTAACTAAGATATGAAGGCCCAAAGTTCATGCCGTCATTGTCCATAGGCATCTCAGATTAAAAATATCAAAACCAGAGTTCATTGTCTTCTTCTCCCCACATTCCAATGGGCTCTTCTGAACTTCCCTATTTCTGTCTGAGGGTACTGGGATCCTCCCAATTACCAGGTTTGCAACCTAGGAATCTTCATCATTTCATCATTTTCACTCACCACACTTATCCATGAGGCTGCCAAATCTTGTCTATAAGAAGAGGTAGCAATGATATCTCTTGTATCTCTTCCCTTTTCTCTACCCACACAGTGGCCACACTGGTTCAAATCCTCATCAGCTCTCTCTTAGACTATTGCAACAGCCTTCTAATTGAGGTACCTGCTTCCAAGGGCTCTGGGCTTCGATCCCTCTACTGCACTGCTGCCAAAGGAATTTCATTAAAGCACAGGTTGGACCATATCACTCCTCTAAACTCTCTAGGATCAAATGAGTATTCCCCCATTTGGCAACAACCCCAACCCACTTTCCCAGACTTGGACACCATGGTGCAGTCAAACATGAGACCTTCCATCTCCTCTCTCCATACCTTTGTGCTGTCTGTGCGCCATGACTGGAATTTACTCTCTCCTCTTGACCTCATAGAATCCCTAGTTTTCTTGAAAGACAACCAAAGCATCACCTTCTCCATGAAGCTTTACCTGACCTCCACAGTTGTTGGGCTCTTCCCCTTCCCTTCTAAACTTTCTTGAATCTATTTTGTATGTAACTCTATGTGTTCAGGGCTCTCTCTCTTCTAACTAGAGTGTAAGCTCCTTGAGGGGAGGGCCCACTTTGCTTTTGTCTTTGTATCTCTAGCACCTAGCACTAATAGGCACTTAATCATACTTCTTGACTGACTGATTCAGGATAGGATGTCATTAATTACCTCATACTTAGCATCCAGTTCTGAGAATGACATTTTCTGAGGAATATTGCTATATTGTGGCTTATTCAGAGAAGGATGAAAAAGATGAGTAGGGACTCAAAATTGTGTCATTAGGAATGTTTGAAGAAATGAGGGGTATACAGTAAGCACTCAATTAATGCTTAGTGACTGATTGATTGATAAGGATGTTTAGCCTTGGAGAAGATAAAACGCAGAGGCAGATATGACATGAGTCTTCAAATATTTGAAAAATTGTCATGTTAAAGAAAGATGATTCTTGTTCTGCCTGGCCCCAGAGGACAGAGTTAAGAACAAAGAATATGCTTTCCATACAGTGGCAGATTTTAACTCAGGATAAGAAAGCACATCTGAATAAATAAAGTGTGTTGCCAAATTGAAAAGGCAGCTTCATGAGTGAAGGGAAGGCTAAGTAACTGTTGGCTGGGGAGATTGTGGATGGGACCCCTGGCCTAGGCAGCTTTCGAGGTTCCTTAGGATCATTCTATTATACATGTGCCCAATCCTGCGGCAAATACAGAACATAGGGAAGAAATAGGTCCAACCCTCAAAGAGCTTACAATCTAGCTCAGTGGTTCTCAACCTTCCTAATGCTGTGACCCTTTAATACTCGCATGTGGGCATATCATTGTCCTTTATTCTCAAAGAGGACCAATGACATCATGAGGATAATGTCTTAACTTGCCTTGAACTGGATTTAAATGAGGCATAACTAGACTAATTTGTCAGCTTCTCTCTCTCCTCCAGAGTAATCAAAATCCAGTGGAAAGACCAAATGTTTATTAAGTACCTACTGTGTGTTCTACTGTGGTGAGTGCTTTACAAATACTATCTCACTTGAGTAGCTTAGTAAAGACACCTGGAAGTTCCTAGGGAACAGAATTTAATAATGAATTTAAAAAAATCTCAAGTCATAAAAATTAGTCCTAAAAACAAAATTTACTACAGCTCTTAAGTCAAAAAAGGCAAATACAACTTTGTGGCTATTGCTAAGATTTAATGGGCTGATACCTACAACTAGCTCGACCCCTTAGGAAACCCCTGTGACCCCTGTGAAAGGGTCATTCGATTCCCAAAGGGGCTGCAACCCACAGGTTGAGAACCACTGACCTAGCTGCTGGAGACTGTCTACAGTCAAACACTTTTTGTTGTAAGGAAATACTAGTAGTCTCTGCAAGCTGTGCATAACTAGAATTAAAAATGACAATACTTGACATTGCTCGAGCCTTTTTTCAATGAGATTTCTGCACAACAACCCAAGATAGGGGGCAGATCCAGCGGTGGGCATGGGACAGGACCAGGGCATTAGCCTCCAACTCTAGGGCTCAAAATTAAGGCATAGTTTCAGAACCAAGTGAATCAACATGAAAAGTTGGCCATCTGGATGACCTCAAGCATATGTGAAGGAATCCCAGCTTCCTTGGGCTGCTCTCTGACCTCAGACTATGATTGCCCATTTTGCCTTTTGACCTGGACGCTCCTAGGTTGCTGATCCATACGCTGGGACGTTGGTCCCACCTCATGCTTCAGTCTTCCCCATGTTTCTTCTTTCTTTTTCTGCTTCTTCCTCCCAGTGCCTGCATCCATAGAGGGGTCTGGAAGGGGCCAGAAGCAGCGCATCCTGAGACAAACTGTACAAACATATTAAAGGCCTGCCAACAAGCCTTCACTAAGCATTCCCTACATGTGCCAAGTGCTGGGGCTACAAAGGAGGGCAAAAACATGTCCCTGCCTTCAGAGAGCTCCCAGAATGAGATGAAACCACAAGACTGAGTCCCAAGTTTGTCTTCTCTTGGATCTCACACGGCCCAGGGCAGAGCTCACAGCAAGGACTCACTAGAGACTTTTGTCTCACTCAGGTACGTTAATGTAGATTTTAAATCAAAAGACCTGGGTTCAAATGCAGACTCTCCCACTTAACTAATAACCTTCAACAAAACACTACAGAGTGATGGACAGAGTTGGGAAGAACTGAGTTCAAGCCTTGCCCCTGACCTTTCCTAGGTACGTGACTATGGGCAAGTCATTAATCTTCCCTAGCCTTGGTTTCTCCATCTGTCAAATAGGAGTAATAATACTTTTAGTACTTATCATACAGAGTAATTGTCAGGGCCAAATAAGATTATGTATATAAAGTGCTTTGAGAATTTGAAAGCACTATAAATATGTAGGTGGCTATTGTTATTATTATTATTTTTTGCTTTTGTTTGGGAGGGCAATTAGGGTTAAGTGACTTGCCCAAGGTCACATTGCTAGTTTTTGTGTTAAGTGTCTGAGGCTGGATTTGAATTTAGGTCCTCCTGACTCCAGGGCTGGTGCTCTATTCACTGCCCCACCTAGCTGCCCCAGTGGCTATGGTTATTATTATTATCAGTAGTAGTACTATTATTACCTCTCTATATCTCAGTTCCCCAAGGTCACTCAAGAGGCTTTGAGAAGTTAGTTGACCCCGAGGGTCCCTTTCAGTTTCATTTCTCTGTGATTCTCTTGCTCTGCCCTAACATGCTCCCTAACCCAGAATACTAGACATCTATTAGGCAGGCTTTGCTGTTTTTCCTGATCCCCATTTCTCTGGATCCCAGCTGACCATTTCTCTTGGCCACTTCCCGGTGCTCAGGCCAGCTTTCTGTAGGATCTGGGGTCTGGATAATGAGCGTTGACACTTTGATGGGGAAACAGCTCTTGCTGCTGGCTGCCCGTGCCAGGCCCCAGCTCAGTATTTCCTTTGAGTCTCCTTCTCTTTGCCTCTCCCCTTCCATAAACAAGAGCTCAGTAATCATAGAGGGGAAGGCAGAGACACCGGGGCCTGGGAAGCCAAGATGGAGAATCGATTCTTTCTTTCAAAAAGGGACTTTGGAAAAAAAAAAAAGCAACCTATTTCCTGGCTTACATGACTTATGAAAAAAAAATTCATCTCAGAACACCAGGCTTATTTTTGGTCTGAAACAACCCCCTGTATGTGAATAGGAACTGTGTGCTATTTGAGAGGAAGAGTGTCTGGCCTGGTAAAATGAGGTCATGACTAGAAGTCAGGAGATTTGGGTTGGGGCACCACTGTTTACTTGCTCTGTGACCCTGGCCTAGCCTCCTCATTCTCTGAGACTCAGTTTCCTCATCTGAAAAACAGGGAAGAAAGTACCTACCTGATTACAAGTGTTTTGCATTAGATGATGGCTGAGAATTGCTTTGAAAAGCCCAAATTTCTTTCTTTATCAATAGAGGGTAGTGTTATTGGCTTGAAGGTTAAGGATCTCACCCCTGGGTCTATTCAAAGCTCTACCCCACGGAGGGCACACGCTGGATTGATTTCTCCCTCAAAATGCACAGGTCAGCTCAGCATCACCTCTTTCTTCATAATCAATCAGTCAACAAGCATTTATTCAGAGCCTATTATGTGTTAGGGACTGTGCCAAGTACCGGGGATGCAAAGGAAGGCCAAAGACAGTCTCTGATCTTAAGAAGCTCCCAGCCTACGGGGGAGGACACGTGCAAATAAGTGTGTACAAATGAGACACAGAAAGGACCAATTAGGGACAGTCTCTGAGGGAAGGAATTCAGGTTAAGGAGGACTGAGAAAGGCTTCTTGCAAAAGGTGAGACTTTGGCCCTCACTTCAAGGAAGCAGTAGACTTATCTCTGGAAGGGACCTTGGAGATTATCTAGGAAACTTCTCATTTTTCTGCTGAGGCAACTCAGGCCCGGAGACAGGCAGCATTTAAATAGCCCTGCTATATGCCAGGTACTTTACAGATGTGCCACTTGATCTTCAGAATGACTCTGGGAGGTAGGTGCTGTTATAATCCCCATCTTATAAACCGAGGCAGAGGTAAAGTGACTTGCCCATGGTCACATAGCTAGTAAGTGTCTGAGGTCATATTCAAGCTTGAGTCTTCCTGATGTGAGGCCCAGCACGACATCTACTACACTACCCAGCTGCCTCTGAGGCTGTGTGCCCAGGTCACACATCAATGGCAGAGCTGGGATTCAAACTCAGGTCCTCTGCCTTTAAATCTAATGCTCTTTCTACTGAACCAGGCTTCGTCCCCATTTCCCTGTTCTTGGATACTTTCCCCTGAATCTGCCTGTAGCCTCATAATTCATCTTTTTTTCTTCTCCCCTACCCAGATCAAAACCTTTTGTACTTCTGCTGTCTTGGATGTCATTGGCACTCAAGAGGCCCTATAATCTTTCTACATCTGCAGTTGTGACACATTTCTATAGAATTTTAGGGGCTAAAAATGCCCCCTTTGCATCAAACCCATGTAAGGGCCGGCCTGAATCACCTTCAATTTACAGATGAGGAACCTGATACGGTATTTGGTGTTTATCCATGATAATGGACAATTTATGATGATTATTGATTATTCATGGTCATACAACTATTATCTGAGGTGGGGTGTGAACCCAGATTAAGTCCCTTCTTAGTTAGCAGAACTTGCAGCAAGAACCAAAGGAAACTGGGGTCTCAATCAGAACCTTGTTCAGGGCTGGCTTCACATGTGGGCATAGTCAGCAGTGATTTGAGACTCTAAGTCTTGTGTTCTACTACCTGTCATTAATTACATTGTTTATTTATCTATTTATTTTGGGTTCTGAAGGTTCTCCTAAGCCCCTTATTCAAATTCAGCCCCTTGGGAGGAACAATGAACTTTTGTCATTTCACTTCTTTGGAAGCATTATCTGCCAGGCAGCTGAGAGAAAAGAGGTGAGGCACGAGAAGGAGGGCATGGAAGGATAAGAGAAGGAGGTTCAGCAGCACACTGTAGAGAGAGATAGGGAAGGGCACTAAAGATAGAGTTCTCTGACTTTGCAATAATATTCTTTAAAAAACCAGTTCTTTTATCCAATCTCTGAATTCTAAGAGCCTTAGCGGTCATCTTCTCCACTTCCCCTCTCAATTTAAAAGGAAAGAAACTCACTCCAGAGAAGTGGCATCATTTCAGTGCCTGGACTTCTGGCCACCAATTCTCTATGCGTTCTAGTAAACATTGCAGAGTCTATGGAGAGGTGGTTTGGGTGTGTGAATGGTGGAACTGGTGGGTATGGATTATGCAGAGGATGATGGGAAGCAGGGTTCAGAGCTAGAAAATTCTTCCATTCCATCCAGATCAATTTCCATTTGGACCATGTTTGCAGCTGGTCACAGAATATGGAATACACTCTGGTCCTCCAACAAGACTGAATGGTTTGTTTTCATTAGACTCATCAAATTGCAATTTAATACCCTGATAAATTTTCCACTTCAATGTGTTCTGTCCAAAGAAACATCAAGTTTAGAAATAAACAGAACTGTTAAATTGAGATTTTTTTTTTTTTACAGTTTCACTGAATTAGCACAGACAGTTGTTATTATCCCTTCTCTCATGAGATGCTGTAGTCATGTGGAGCCTCAACCAGGAACTGGTTTGGGAGGAATATGGAAGGTAGTGGGCCTTTCCATTAATTAATCAACCAAGTATATGTTGAATGCCTTTTATGAACAATAAAGGCTATAGTCACATTGAAGCAGTTGGAATTCTGCTCCATTTGGGAATGTTTGGGTCCTATCTGGAAGCTTTTTTGCCTCTAGTTACTTACATTTTTGTATGCACCATAAAGATGTCTCCATCTGGCCATGTGCAAAGCACTGTGGGGACACACTCTCAAGGTTGCATCACAGCTGGAACCTGTCTCAGTCAACGTTACTTGCTTCATCCATGACCCAGCAGCTGATGTACTCTGGCTGATCAAGTGATGTCACTAGTCTGCAAGTTACATTGCTTAGCTATTTTCTCTTCAGGTCACAATCTAGAGTTCTTTAATCAAGGCTAAAAATAGTTGGGAAGAAGGACATTAGCAGCTAAGGGCCATATAACTATGGATGTTGTAATGCCAAGACATGGGGCAGATTGTTTTCTACAGTCCAATCCTTGTCCCCATAGTTGCTGGGAGGGGATGTTGGGGGGGGGGGGAATTTGGGAGAAGAGCAGCATAATGATAGGACTGGTGTTGTCTCTTAGGGGACAGTTGTACAGCACAGTGGTGGAGGACCACAGTGTGAGGTACATGGAAGGTGGTTGCCATGATGAAGAAGTAAGGTCCTCTGACCCCTGTGAGGAAGTGTGTGCCACTGGTTCACTGGAAGAAAGCCGTATTGATACTAAGACAGTACTTTACTCTTCATTGGTGGTCCTCTGAAGCTGGGCTGTTCTCTGTGGACCTTCTGCTTCCACTTTATGATCTTTTGCCAAATTAACATTATGTGACTTTTTTCAATTTCTGTAAGAGAGGGGCCTCAAGCTATTTTAGCACATAGTCTCTGGGGCCAACTCACTTTTTTGGTGATTTAAATCGCAATGACATAGCCAACTGATCAACTAGCAGAAACTCTCAGGCTTATTTTAAGACAGTCTTGGGAACTCCTTTGATTCTTCCTGATCTGTGGGACTCCCTGAGCTGAGTCTGCTATTTAACTCTGAGCACCAACATTCTTTTCAATTCTTTTCTAATAAAAACTACCTTGGAAGCAAGAGTCAAGGGGGATTGGTAGAATTGATGACTTGTTCTTCTTTTCCAGGAACAAAATGACTGCCCTTCCTTTACTTCTCTCTTCTTCTTCTCTCCCCCCTAGTAAAATTTTGTACACCTGGCAAATTATACTTGATGCACAAAACTGGTTCATCGATATTTATAATAAAGAGTTATTAGTTAGTATGTAACACAAATACAGATAATCATTCCAAATATTTATATAAATGCAAGTACACATTCACATTAAAGTTACATGTAGTCAACTAAGCATGGAGGTTAGATGCAAAAATATAATGCATAGAGACACATACACATAGAACAATGGTACACATGGCAAAAGTGTATGATGCAGCAAAGACATATATCATGTTACATATAAACCACATGTAACATGCAAATATTATATGTATTTATATGCAAATGACATGTCCCCATGCACTCCATCCCTGGGCATTACCAGCCTGCATATGCAATGTCTTCTATTGCTTTTGAAGCACCATACATTACCCTGGTCTCTGGGCACATAGTCCTGGAACTCTTACAGTGACTTTCTGCTCACTCTTTACCTGTGGTGTCTTCAGTCCCAAAGGCCTAAAGTGACAACCCTGAGTTTTTAGGTGGCCTAGGCTTGTTGTCCCTTCCCTCAACTCTCAAAGTCAAACATTCTAAGTGATCTATTTGTTCCCTTGGGGCCTGCACAGCTGCAACATTAGGCACATATAAAAAACAAGTATTATTGGAGTTTGGAAGAAGTGCACAGGGAAATCTTCAGCAGAGGAACTGGGAGAGAAATGGAAAGGATCTTTTTTAAAATTTAATTTTAATTTTCTCCCTCAATTTCATGTAAACAAAAATTGTAAACCTTAATTTAAAAAAAATTGAGTTCTGAATTCTCTCCTTTACTCTCTTTCCTCTGTCCTCCTTGAGAAGGCAAGTGATTGGATAGAGATTATACAGTTGTGGTCATGCAAAACATTGGAAAAGGTCTTAAAAAGCCAGCATTTTCCAAGAGGACCTTTCTGCCTCCAGAAATATTTTAGAAATTCCAGGAGACCCATACTACCATTTACTTTCTTTTTAGGACAACCTGAGTTTGAGTCCTGCTTCAGGCACATACTAGTTAAATGACTTCTGGGAAAGGCAGATCTCTGTCTGCCTCAGTTTCCTCTCCATAAAATGGGAATAATCAGCATCTACTTCATAGACTTGTATGGCTCAAATGAGAATTCATACATTCAGTACTTTGTAAACCTTCAAGCTAGCATAAATGCTAGCTCTTATTATTTCTTCAATGTAGACTGGAAGAATGGTAGAATCCTCCATGCTATAAAACTGAAAAGTGCCTTTGTAAATATTCTCTCCAGTGCCTAGAAACATAGGCATCTTTAATCAACACGAACCCACAGTCAACTCACATTCCCCATCCTCAACTCAGAAGACTGCCCTGGGGAATTACTTTTCTGTGTCTCTTCATACTCCTCTAGGGAGGAGATGGAATTTTGTTGATTCCTCAGTTTTCAAGAGAAAAAAAATGTGACAACAGAATATTTCTAAGAACTGTTTTGATCTTGTTTGACAAATATGCAGTTTTGTGATGCTGGGAAATACCATTTGCTCTCATCAATGAGAGGAAAGAGAGCTCAGATCATTATTTTTTTTTAACCCAGAGAAACAGGTAACCAGAATGCCCAAAGGAGTAAACTTTGTCTGTGAGTAGTATCTCTTGGCTTAGAACTGAAACATATTTACTGAAACCTCAGCATATAAACCAGAGATAAAAAAAACAGCTGTTGCCTACTTCTCCTCAGTGAGATAGTGTCACACAAGAGATAGATGCTGAAGTTCTTTCCCTTCTGCAAATGCTTTAGGTAACAGGAGTTAGAGGGCTCACATTCTAGCCAGTAAAGATTCCAGTTTTTAGAAAGTGTAGGTGGTGCAGTGGATGGAGCACAGGGCTTGGAGTCAGTAGGACTCATTTTTCTGGCCTCAGACACTTACTAGCTGCATGGCCCTGGGTTAGTCACTTAACCCTGTTTGCCTCAGTTTCCTCACCTATCAAATGAGCTGGAGAAGTTAATGGCAAACCACTCCAGTATCTTTAAGTACTAAATGAGGTCATGAAGAATCAGACATGACTGAAATGACTGAACCACAATGAATGACTATCTTTTGTCAGTATGGAATACAGTGCCCAAATAAGTCATACAGTCCAATTTCACTCTTATTGTTTCAACTGTGTTAACTTAAGTTAGCACGAGACAATACTCAGGACTTGCAGATGTGGGCCTGGGAGCCAGAAGTCCTTGGTTCTAGTCCAAGTTTAACTGTGCAGTCTTGGGAAAATCTTTCATGGTATAGATTTAAAGCTGGAGATCAGCCCTTAGTGACCTTAGAGAGAATTTTCTGTAAACATAGGTAAAGGCAGTGTTTTGTGGTAGATAAAATGACCTAGTTAGGAAGATCAGAGTTCAGATCCTACTCGTGAAACTTACTGGCTATGGAACCCCGGATAAATCATTGAATCTCTCTGAACTCATTTTATTTTTATTTTTATTTTTTTGCTTTTTGGAGGGGGAAAGGCATGACAATTGGGGCTAAGTGACTTGCCCAAGGTCACACAGCTAGCAAGTGTTAAGTGTCTGAGGCCAGAGTTGAACTCAGGTCCTCCCGGTTCCAGGGCTGGTGCTCTATTCACTGTGCCACTTAGCCGCCCCTGAAATCATTTTACAGATGATAAAAATGATGCCAAGAAAGCAGAGGTCATCTGCCCAAGGTCACAGGGTGAAAAATAGCAGAGCCTGGATTTGAACCCAAGTTCATTGATTCTAAATCCAAGATTCTTTCCATCTTACCATACTGCCTGACCACCGTGAAATTAAACGATTTCTTGAGTTCTCCTAGCTCAAAATTTCCATGATTTTTATCTTTCCTACCCTGATTCTGAGGCAAACCTGAAGTAGGAGCTATACTCTATGGGATTCTTCCACTGAGAGGATGGGCAAAGCCTATCAAAGAAGAAAATCAGAAATTCCTCTTCTCCAAGAGAATCACTGAGATGGAGGGAGGACTGTGAGGTGTGTCTGAATCCTCAGGTCTCCAACATGGGGCTCTCTCGACTCCTAGTCTTCCCTGGGCTGAAGTAGCCACAGAACGGGACATCAGATGCCCAGAGAAGATGAAAAATCATCCATGGGCAACCGAGGAGCAGCAGAGAGTTTTACTTTATGGTTATGTTGACTATAGGGATAGCCCTGGACACAGTAGAGAAGTTGGCAGCATTTCCCAAGCCTCACCTTCCTGTATCCTTTCTTCACGTCCCATTTGTCTACTCCCTGGTAGCTGATTTCTTGATTTTCTCTTTCCTTCCAACTCTTCTCTGCTCTCAGATGCTAAAATGAATCCTTGGGTTCCTTCTTTGTTTTTTTTTTAATTTTTAAGTACTTATTATGTGCCAAGACTATGCTAAGCACTAGATATACAAAGAAAAGCAGGAACATAGTCATTGTTCACAAGGAGCTCACATAGCTCACATTTATTGAGCATTTATATATAAGTCTTATATTCCACTATGAAATGGCTTTGTCCCTCATCCAAGTCATCGTGGGTATCAGCAGGCAGATGGAAGAGATGTCTTGGAGGTGGGCCAGGGGTCTTCTCTTGGTCTGTAAAGTCTTATCATATAGGTATAATCCACGAATCTATTCCAAGTTGTGGGATCATGACGGAACCCACCATTGTATAGGGGAGAGAATCATTGGCAAGGCAGACCTAGGAACTGTAACCAAATAGATTAGCTTATTACGTTTACCTGAGCAGGGTACAGGTAGATTAATTCCGTTCTAATTTCCTGGTACCATGGCATATTAGTTCTGATTGGCTATATTCTTATTTATCTCATAAACAAAACATCAAAGAATACACTGTAGTCTGGAATGTGTGGAGATGGAGTAGAAGGCAAAAACCCTAGTTCCATCATTCATGTAACATTAGTCAAAATGCTCAGCCTTTTTGTGTCTGTTACTTCTTTATAAATAAAGGCAATTCTTAATGTATTTAAAAATTTAAATTAAAAAAGTATCTTTTTTAACCTCATTGTCTCTCTCCCTCCTTACTCTGAACAACAAAGCCTGCCCGTGTAAGAAGTAAATATTGTCACATGAGTGAGACAAATCAACACAATGGCCATGTCTGAAAGTGTATACTTCATTTTTTTTTACCTCTACTACATCTCTGTCAGGAGGCAGGAGATACGTTTCATCACTGGGTTTCTGAAGTCAGGATTGGTCCCTGGATTGATGAACATTTTGAGGTCTTTCCAGGACACATTTTCTTTCTTTTTTGTGGTCATTGTTTAAAACGTTCTCCTGATTCTGCTTGGTTTTTTCTATCTAGGTTCATTTAAGTCGTTTCTCTGAATCTTCATTTTTATAGTTTCATACATCATTTCTTAGTACACTCAAATCCCATTTGCTTACTCATTCCCTAATTTATAGATAAGCACTTTATTTCTAGTTCTAAGCTACTTCAAAAAGCTACACTTACTGCTGTAAAGAATTTTGTTATATAAAATCTTTCCTTCTCTGACTTCTTTGGGATATATGCCTCGTCATGGAACAACTATGGCAGAAGGTATATACAATTCAGTGCCAATTGTTTTCCAAACAATTGAATCATTTTTATAGCTCTTTAAATAGTGAGTTACTGTGCCTATCATCCCACAGCTCCCCCAGCAACGGCCATTTTTGTCTTTGTCATATTTGCAATCTTACAAATATATGGAGAAACCTCAAATGGCTTTAGTTTTTATTCTTCATGATGATGATTTGGAAGCATTCTCCTATGTAGCTGTTGTTACATTCCTTCTTTTTAAAGATCACTTCTTCATAGCCTTTGATTGTTTATCTGTTTGCGTATTCCAGGTGCTATCTACTATGGCCATGCCTTCCCTGACCTTCCTAGGGTCTCCCTCTTAAAATTATTTTGTATTCACTTACATGTGTACATGTTATATCCTACCCTCTTGCCACAACCTCCCAATAGAATAGAAATTATTTGTAACCCTGCCTTCTAGTACAGGGCCTTGCAAATAGTGAGCACTTAGTCAGACTGTTAAATTGATTTTAATTGGAAAGGGCACCCAGATACAGGGACAGTGACTGAGTAAGGAGCATTGGTAATTTGAAGTTGGCCTCAGATTTAAAGGGAAGTGAAAAGTTCAAGGCCAAATGCAACATACTCTGGGCCAGTTACAAGGTAGGATAGTACCTTTGGAAGTTCACATGGTTTGTCCATTTTGATCTTTTACAAACCTGGTTTAGCCATGTTGATTTTTACCCAACTCTCCAGAGGACTACCACACTTCCCTTCCTTTCTTTCCAAACTGCTGATACAGTAAGAAGGTCCTGCTTTGGGAAACATCGGCCCCCCTATTGGCTCATAATATCACCTCCTGGTGGGTAATGACAAAATTAGCCTCTTGATTATTAGTGAATGAAATGGCCATATCAATAGAAGGAAAACAGAACCTGCAGGAGGTAGGGGATGGGGGAAAAGCTGATTCCTTATAGTTCTTGAATGAGAATTATTGTAATATGATCACTGAAATGGTCCCTAAAGCTTCTGAATTAAACTGTATGAGACTCAGCTGGAGATATATTCTCAGATTCCACCATAAGAAAAGATGCTAAGGCATCTTCCTGGTCACTGCCCCAGGGAAAGATGGCTGAACATAAAAAGAAAAGTCTAAGAATGTTCAATATGCCTTGCTATCTTTCCTCCCCTTGACTTCTCCCATTTCAATTAACCACCATTTATTAAGCACCTACTGTATGCGAGACACTGGATATTCAAAGACAAGTATCAAACAGCCTTTGCTCTCAATGAGCTAATATTCTAAGGGGAGAGACGATATGTGAATATATAAGAATATGGAGAGTATGTACAATAAAAACATGCAAACACTTAAATCATATTCTAGGAGGTCTGCCTTCTTCTAATGTGCTGATACTCTATTTGGAAGAGTCACTGAATTTCTCCCTTTATCAGTTACCTCATCTAACCCTCCCTACCTCATGAGACTCAAGTTAGGATCAGAGATGGGAAGGTACTTTGGAAAGCACTAAGCATTTGATAAGTGAAAGACATTTGCATAGTTTTCATTTCTCCTGTCCAGTCCTAGGAGATCACGTGAGTGTTTAGGACCCAGCACAAGAGAATGACACCCTGACCTGTTGCTTCCCCATCATCCTGCCTGAGTAACTGTCACCAAAGCCCTTTCATTCTGAACTTTGCCCTTGTACATGTTTCCTCCACAGAGGTTCTAACTTGTGAAGTTCTTCATGAAGAAATCTAACTCCATCTCTTTCCCAACCCTAAGGTCACAGCCTGAGTTCTCCCTACTTCTGATGGAAGACCATAAGTCTGAGAGACAGGGGCAGAGACATGTTCTTGTCTGGAGGTTCATATAGTATATACCCAGGAGGGCAGGGACAAGCAGGAAGAGTAAATAAAGCTGAGCTAGGTACCAAAAAATGGGTAGATATTGGACAGGTAGAACTGGGGGTAGAGCCCAACCAAAAAGTTCTATCCAACTCATGGAAAGCTCTTTGATAAAACTACATTAAACTACATTCCAACTGGGGGTGTGAGGGGTAGGGAGACCAAAGTACTGCTAGACAGTATGCCTGCTTGGCACACCCATCCCAATCTTTCTCTATCATTAAAGACTAGTCTACCCAGGTAGAGCAGAATCAAACAATCCCAAATCCAGGAAGGAGACTGTCTTTTGAGATGGACAAAATCCACCCTGGAGTGTCTGCCTTAGAAATGGTGACATGAAAGGCCCCAAAGGCAACTTATCCAGATGACTGGTTACAACTATTATCTAGAAAGGTAGATTGACATCCTCCTATCTGTTTCATGTACAAGTTGCTGACAAATCTCAATCCATTCTGCTGCAACAGGCTAGGGAAATCGTCTTTGACTTAGGAGATTTCAGAGACATTAGCCTGTCCCATGTAAATGAAAATTCCCACATGCAGATATTAGCTAATGGAGACACTCATTACTTGTCATAGTATTAATGTAAGTAGATAGTCTTTGCACACATTAGATAGGCTATTTTAATACCACACGTATTATAAACCTTTATTAGAGATTAGAGGTCAGGAAAAGAACGAAATGTTCAAGGGAGAGAGTAGAAATCTTTGTTCACCTTGGATTTATTCTAGGTTTGGTTATTTTACCATCTTTCATACGGTTTCTTTTCACATTTCAGGCTTATCAATGCAGTTCCAAATGAGTCCAGGCAAACAATGGTTCAGAACAATATATGAAGTAGAAATTAGGGGTGGGTTCTGGACTGCTGAGTGTGTGTCTATGTGTGTGTGTGTGTGTGCATGTGTGTGCACGTGCGCAGAGACTTAGAAACCTCAAACTTGCCAATAGACAATATGTTAGGGATGGGGAAGACTTCAAGGACTCATCACGTCTAGGATCTAGGCCAAGTAAGCTAGGCAACCTTGGGTACAGTGGATCCCCTTCTAGAGACTCAGTTTTCTGTCAAATGAAAGTGTGGGCCTTGAACCTGCTCTGACATATTATGACAAAAAATTGACCTTTGCTGTAGTGAATTTGTTTCCAAGGAGATTGGAAGGGAATGACTAACCTCCCTCCCCTCCTGCGAAGAATGAAGAACGATTGCTTTTTTACTCCTAGACTCACCCAGTATATTTTCACAGGGCCCTGCACAAACAGGTATTTTCTGAAGCACCTACTGTGTGCCAGACACTGCTTAGTGATGGGCATATGAAGACACAAAGACAGTCCCTGCCCTCAAAAGGGCTCATAGTCTAAGGATGGTGACCATATTAAGGATATCTCCAGATAGTAGGTAGCACAGATGCTTATACATAAATACAAGCTAATTTGGGGGTTGAAGGGGGAGGGGCACCAAGTATTTGTAGAATTATATCATCCTCAGTCATAGCTCAGTCACCAAGTATTATGTAGCTGTTATTAGTCATGCTCCTGGCCAGTGGTTTTGGATAAAGCCTGGACAAGGTTCTAAAAAGCCCCCTCTTCTCCTTCCCCCACCCACCACCTCCTCTTTTCTGAGGTTTACTCAACTGCCCTTTGATTTCCTCTCAGATTCTGGGAGCAGACACTGAGGAGGACCTCTCTGAGCCTGAATTCTTTGATAAGCTGGCAGATGTGGGAATCTCCCTTAGCATTTATGTAACAGTGGAAATTTCTGTTCTTGGTGCTCTTCCAAGGACAGTTGGGAGGTTTTATAGGTAAGAAAAATTGAGCTCTCAGCAAGCAGTTTTTAAAATGGAAAACTTCCGGTGTGAAGTCTTTGAGCTAAAGATGTATGAAGCTTTGAGAAAATAGCAGCAACTGAGGTGTACGTAACACTTTGTGGTTAGAAAGCACTTCATACTTCGAGGTAATCACTTTCTCTCCCATGAGCCAGTGTGGGGCAGTGGGAAGGGTGCTAGATGTGGAGTCTGAGGACCTGGGTTCAAACCTAGGCTACACCATGAACTATGTGATCTTGACAAGTCACTTATAATCTCTGGGACTCAGTTTGCTAAACTGCAAAAAGGGACCCTGGATCAGATGATTTTGTACGTCTCTTCCCACTCAATCTACGATCACTGGATTTGAACTTAGGAGGCCTTGATTCCAATACTGACTCTGCCCTTCACTAAGTGTCCTTGGACAAGTCACCACGACTTTCCACACTTCAATTTCCTCATTTGTAAAATGAAAGAGACTGAGGAAATGGAGGCTAAAGTTCCTTTGAGCTCTACAGCAACAGCTTTGTCCCATCTCTCCCTTTTCTTTTTTTCCTCTCAGAAAATAGTGATGTTTCCTTTTCATGTTTCACCCTAGCTCAGTTGTTTCAGCCCTGTCCAACTCTCTTGACCCCATTTGGGGTTTTCTTGGCAGAAATACTGAAGGGATTTTGTCGTTTCTTTTTCCAGCTCATTTTACAGATGAGGAAACTGAGGCAAACAGCTGTTAAGTGTCTGAGGCTGGGTTTGAATTTAGGTCTTTCTGACTCTAGACCCAGTACTCTATTCACTGGGACATTCCTAGCTGGTTGTTTTGAAATTTTATTGGTGCCTTTTGTTTTTATGTAACAAACATTTCTGTATATCCAACTAGACTGACATTTACTCCCCCACGGCCCCTTCTCAAATAACAAAGAAAAACAATTGAACCTAACCCAATGACACAGTAACTGAGTCTGACAGAGTATGAAGCATGATGTAGCAGCCTTAATCCCCCACCTGAAGAGGTTTTGTTTTTTTTTAAGATATTATTTAGTATCTAAGTCAATCACTTACCAGATGTTCATTTGAGTGTCTGTTGTGCCCTCAGCTCTGTGCTAGGCATTGCAAGGATTCAAAAAGAAATCAGACTTGTCCCTGCCCTGAAGGAGCTTGTAACCTCATTGGGAGACAATTATTCTCTAATAGCTTTCACTTCTGTCTTAAGTGCTAGGCTGTAAGAGCATATACTGAGTGTTTTGGGGTGGGGAGGGGCCGGGGGAAATATTCCTGTTTTAAAAGGAAGAGAAAGAGACCGAGAAAGAGACAGAAACACACACACACACACACACACACACACACACACACACACACAGAGACAGACAGACAGACAGACAGACAGACAGAGACAGGAAGACAGACACATAGGGAGAGAGACAGGGAGAGACACAAATAAAGAGAAAGAGACAGAGACAGACAGAGCCAGAGAGCCAGAGAGCCAGAGACAGATTAGACACATACAGAAATAGAAATCAGCTTGGAAAGACCCCCATGGAGAAAGTGGTCTTTGCAGATTGGGCATGTGTATATGTTGGGCAGGGAAGACTGGAGGAGCAAAAGTTTAGAGGGGAGAAAGAAGCATATTTCCTAGGGGTTGAGGGAGACAGTAGGAGGCCGGTAGAGACAGGAAGATGCTGTGTATTTTGATAAAGACTGGAGATGGGGGTGGGGTGGGGGTGGAGAGCGGAAGTGGGCACGGAAGGGGCAGAGGGGACCTGCACACACTAGGACAGACAAAGAACAATGGGGACGACTGAGACAGAAGAGCTGTAGCCTGGAGATGACTTAGGGCCGGACTCAGGGAGGGCAGATTCCCTGGCATTTCTGAGCGGCGGGTCCCCGCTGCCCTGCTACATGAGTCAAACCTAAGCCCCACTACCTGGCCCCCCATCACCCCTCCCTCCCCGCCTCTCTCCTCTCCCCTCTCCTCCTCGTGTCCTCCCTTCCCCTTCCCTCCCCTCTCCCTCTCCTCAGCCCCACCAGGATGCTTAGGGGACAGCTCTGACGGATCTGTCTCTCTCCGCCTCGCAGACACAACATTTGAATAAAATATCTTGTTTATCGCGGGGGGAAGATTGTGCCTCAAGGAGGAGAAATTAATGCGCGGCCTCAATACTCTGTGGCCAATTTGTGCAATCGGATGGGATCACATTTATTTCTTGCTCAATTGATACAGGGGAGGCTATTTAGCATTTTAAGTTTGCAGATAATTGAAGGAAAATAACCACAATAATGAAATCACTGCTGGATCACATTCTGATACGTGACAAATCAATTCATTTATGATACCTTCTTTGTCACACTGAGCCGTTTGCTTGCTCAGTGGAAGCCTCTTAAATTAATAAAAACTGTTAAATCCATAAAATCCTATGTAGCAAATAGCACATCTTAGCAAAAGTTTGAATCATTAAAGGAATAAAACTGATAAATGCTAGCTGGGGATTGTCTGCTAAGAGCGCCCTGCTTTTAAGAAGGATACAATGTACTCGAAATCAGGGGCAATATATCGTCACTATATATAGCAGTTTGGGAGAAGGCTGGGGGAGAGAGAGAGAGGGAGGGAGGGAGGGGGGGAGAGAGAGAGAGAGAGAGAGAGAGAGAGAGAGGGAGGGAGGGAGGGGGAGAGAAAGAGGGAGACGGAGGGAGAGGGAGGGAGGAAGGGAGAGAGAGAGAGAGAGAGGAGTGTATCATGAATGGTATCATTTGCATATTACAGGCAGAGAAAGCCTGCCGCATTCAAAGCAGTTCTGAACCTGGCATGCTGTCTCAGTAATGATTTGTGGTCCTTTGACTTTTTAAATAAAATATGATTTAATATGGAAAAAAGGGCTTTATTAGGCCCCCATCTAATTTGACTTTGCTCAGTGGAGATTTGTGAAAACAGCTACCCTCTGTCTAGAAAAGTAACAAATATCTGAGCTTTTCAAATTATATAATAACTGCTTAATTTGTATGTTCCCTTTGCCAATCTGCCTAGTAGAGTGACTGGCACATAATAGGTGCTTTATAAATGCTCCCCCATTCATTCAGTCACATTTCTTTCCCTCATAGGTTCTAGCCAAACCAGCCTTGGTTGCAGTTCCCAATAATTGTCCAAATTCGCTTTTTTGTACCAGCCTGTCATTTCCATGTTACAGATGGGTAAACAGAGGTCCACAGTAATGAAGTGACTGCCTCAGAGTCACATTGTAGACTGTTGATCATTATTATTATAGAGTGAAAAGTGTTCTAAGGGTAACATGGAAACAATAGTGTACCAAGATGCCAAATTCTGAAGGCTTGTAAAGGGGACTATTGGAGCCAGAATAGAGGAAATACAGCATGGCATATTGCTCAGAGCACGGGGTTCAAGTACCACCTCTTGTACCTACTGGCTTGTGACCTGGGATCAGTCAATTTAACTTCTTACCATCCCAGTTTTCTAAGACTGTAACATTTGATTTTTGGGGCGGCTTACAAAACAAATACTCCACCTTACTGGGGGACTTTGGGCAATCTATGCCAGCTCTCTGGGTGCCACTTTCTTCTTTTATAAAATTAGAGGACTTCCCAACATAATCTCTAAAATTTTCAGCATTGATTTTCTATAATTCCATGATCTACTTTGGGACTGGGTACATTTATCTCCCCTGTGTAGGTGGTGGGTATTAATGTGAGTAATTATCAAAGACCCTGAATAAATGCTTTAAATCCCCCACCCTTACCCTCGCGCCTTTAGAGACCCCATCTTTGAATTTTACCCAGCAGGCCCATCCTATATGCCCTAATACTTTTGCCCCTTCCTGCTGTAAATAAAAGTATTTTTTATGGATGTGACATGAGAAATATGAGCAGGAGCCTGGTGAGGGACTATTTGTCTGTCATCTGAGGACCAAGGACTAGCCTTGCTAAGTTTGGACAGGCTTATCACCAGAAGGCTGGCAAGCAGGTGATTGATTATTTTAGCCACAGCAATTCATGAAGAGCATCTATTAAGGAATGGCAGGGCTGTGATTTGCATTGGTGGAGGGAGTACTCATGATGAAATCACAGATCTTTGGAGTGAACAAGAAGATATGAGCAATGATGTTTGAGGGTGGCTTTGGAGGGCACTCCAAATGTATAATGGTTTGGAAGCTGCCTTGTAGGCTGAGACCCTAGGAAGCCTAAGAGGAATTGACAAAGAAGAACTTTTAGGCCAGATATGAATGAGTTTTTATATGAGATGGGAGGGAGTTATGGAGGGATAACAGGAAATTAAGAAGAAATGGCTTGAGGGGAGAAGGAATGGATTTGACCAAGAAGGTGACTAGGATGGTTAAGGGTTTGAAAATTATAATGGAAATAATTGAGTTTGGAGCCTGAAGAAAATGGGAGAGAGAGGGGGAAAAGAAAGTTAGAATTAGAGGATGGAACATGGGGCAATGAGTGGATGCCACAAAGAGATGGATTTTCCCTCAATACACGAAGGACCTTTCTAATGATTAGAGCTGTGCAGTGATGGAATGGGGTGACTTTCATTCATCTAGATCATTAAACAAATATTCATGTTGGGCATGATACTCACTATGGGCAAAGTAAGAGGTAGTGGATGGAATGTTGAGCTTTGATTCATGGAAACCCGGGTTCAAATTCCACTTCTTCATGACATGATTGCAAGTGAGATGATTCATGTGAAACCCTTTGCAAACTTTAAAGGCATATATAAATACATACACATACATACACACATGCATATACATACATGCAAACACACAAATACATCTGTGTGTTGTCATTGTTAACCCTAGGGGATACAAGGATGAGCATAGCACAGACCTTGCTCTGAGGAAAGTATAACTATAAACTGGTATGTGTGTGTGTGTGTGTGTGTGTGTGTGTGTGTGTGTGTGTGTGCACTTGTGCACTCGTGCTTCTGTGGTTGGGAGGGGATGTTGGTGTAATGAGAATGGGAATTTGAACATCTTCCCTGCCCCTTTCTCTCAGGAGAGAATTTGAAGATCTCTCCTGCTTGGAGAGTAAACTCTGCCCCCTAATAGGATGAATGTAGTCACATGGAGCCTGTGGTAGGCGGAGCTTGCTGAAGGGAAGCAGACCCCACAGGAAAGTGGTCAGAGCTAGCCAGATGATGAGGGAGAAAGGTGCTCAGGCAAGGAGATAGAGAGGTTTGTGAGTAAATATTGATCTTGTATTGGTTTGTGGAAAGGCTGAAGGAGGCTGTGGCTCTCAGCGTTATTATGGCTTCTTAATATCTTTGGTGCTATGATGGAATCAGCTTACTGGTTTTGGGATTTGGTTTTCTGGTGTCTAAATAAATGTTTTAGTTCTGTTCTCTATGTGGAGAGTTTGATATATTTTGCTATCGAACGTCATGCAATACTTATAGTCATGGTCTTTATCATGATTGTGAGTGCTATAAATATTGCATTTGTGCTACAGTTGTTTGTATACAACCAACCTTGACTTTTGGAGCAGAACACCTTCCTTCTTCTATGTTTCTCAGCTCAATTTCCTGAAGTACCTGTTAAGGTTATAGGAAATCAGAAGGCCTTGAGTTCTCCTGTGAAGTTTGGGAACACTTTAAAGGTTTTTTCTCCCCCTATCTCAAGGACACTCATGATATAATGATGAACTAATAAGGAGAGGTGCAGACAAAGTGTGGTGAGGAATCTGAAGCAGTGGGTGAAGAATCTGAAGTAGTTGAGATGTTTTTCACCTAGAGGAGACAGGGAAGGATACATGGAAGGAAACAATAAGTTCCTGAGTTAGGCTTAGAAGGAAGGGAGAGATTTCAACAAATGGACACTTGGTAAAGTCCATTCCTAGTGTGACAAATGGTCTGAGCAAAAGGCATGATGATAGGAAAGGGCACAAGAATTGGGACCAGAATTGTCCACTTTGGTTGGGAGGTAGTGTATTTGAAAGGGAATATATAAAATAGGACTGGAAAGATAAATTGGGTCCATTTCATGGAAGGCTCTGAATTCCAGGAAAAGAAGTGGATGTTTTTTAAGGACAGTGACCTGAATATAGCTGTAATAATGAGTAAATTGTTAAGTGAACAAAGATCTAAGGTAATTTTTCATGGCCTTGGCACTTGCTATCAGAGTATATATAATGGAAAATGAAAGGAATGTATTCATTCCAACCAAATAACAAGTTAAACTGGAGGAATAACGGCTACAGTGGACCAGAAAAGAAACAATGACCTGAAGGACTCTGCTCTGCTGACTGGGTGTGACTGTGGACCTGAGTAACAGAAGAGCTGACAATATAGTTGTGATTAAAGCAGTGTTAGAGCGAGATAGCATTCTTTTGGAAGAAGACCCAAATGCTCAATGGCAAGGAGAAAAAGTACATTAATAGCAGCTGACTGCAGTTCTGAGAAGCAGCAGCCGATGTCTCGGTGGCAGAGAAGAATGGTAACAATCCAGACAGAGTAGAACAGAAAGGAGACACAGTGACCTTATTAGGCTACTGAGTCACAAGAAATGTTTCAGTTGAGTCTTAGCTCTACAACTGGGAGTTATTTGGGAGAACATTCCCTCTTCTACTGGCAGAATAATGGTCTATGAGGAGCTGTAGTCTTTTCTATACATGGATTTTCCCCCTTGTTATTTGTTGTTCTCTACTGTTCTATAAAATACCTTTTGATTAAATAGGCTGTTTGGTTCAGTTTCACATAGAGATATATCAGAAGGGGGTCTCAGAGACTTAGCTGTGAATTGAAATATATGCTAACCCAAATAGCACCCCAAATCTGGGAAGAAGTGAAAGGTTTCCAAGTTGTATGGAAACCTAATGGAGGTCTTGCTAAATAATATATTCTTTAGACAATGAGGAACTGCTAAAAAATTTGGGGGTAGAAGAGTGACATGATAGCAGATGTACATTAGGAAGATATTTGATGAAAGAATGTGAAGGATGGGTGGGTAGGAGAGGGAAGTAGACCAAAGGCAAGAAGGTGAATGATAAGGCCATTACAATAATCTAGGTGAGAATAAATGGGGGCTTAAACCTGAGTGAATGCTCTAACAGTGGAAATAGAATAGTTAAAAAAAAAGAGCTCTGTTTTAAAATTTTGTTTGAACCTATCATTTCATTGTTTTGGGGAACTCATGGCAAAAAACTCTGTCTATCAATGTAGAACAGCACCTTCTTTGAATTATATTTTCTTAGAGTTAGCTGGGGGAAGGGGAAATGAAGGGTTAAGGGTAAGAGCAGGGCTTGAATTCAGGTCTTGATAACTTGAAGACTGTCTTGCTAACCACCATGCCACACTGACATGAGAAAGACAGTGGGTAGAATAGATGGAATGTGGCAACCAGCAGAATGTAGGAACTAGGGAAGAAGGGTAAATGAAAGGTGAAAAAAATATTTAAAGACTTGTGTCATGTTATTAAAGATGTTCAGTCATAGGCACAATTCATTCATTGCTCCCATTCTGAGAAGAAAGTAAACTAGATGACATTTGAAGTTCCTTAAGGTTTCAGAATCTATGTTGTAAGAATGAACAAAGCAGTTGATAGAGACTATGAAAAGGATTGAATAAATCAATCTGGGATAAGGGGGAAGAATCTTCCCTGGAAATTAATTACCTAGGGGGAAAAACTTTATTAAAGGATTCTGGATACAGAATCTAGGAGAACAAACAACCAGTTGAGGAGTTAGATGCCCTCAGAGACCACAATTTGAGTTGCATATGGAGGGTTGTACTTGGTTGAGTAAGTCAATCCAGAGATAAGGGGAAAAAATCTTTCCTGGAAATTACCTAGGCTAAATTAAAAAAAAAAACTTTATCAAAGGATTCTGGGTGTAGAATCTAGGGGAACAAACAACCAACTCAGGAGCTGGATGCCCTCAGAGATTGCAATTTGAGTCTCATCTGGAGGGTTGTACTTGGAGCTCTGACAGAAAGAATCCGGTTTCATCAGGACATGGGCTTTTTCAGTTCCAACCTGTTTCATGCCCAGGCTGGCTGGACTGAGTCTTAGTCACAGAATCTGCCTGGCACAGCGCAACGTGTAAGTCAGGTAAATTACTAATGCTCGAATTAGGCCACCTGTGCATGTAGGGTGTATCTGGAATTCCTTGAACTCATATTCTACACCTTGCACTCTTGTATAACAACTCATATTCTGACTATTAATGGGAGTATTAAGACTGAATGGAAGAAATGAGTGGAAGGTCATTGAAGATCAGAGCTGGCTCCAAGGTCCAAAGGTCCATGTTCAGAGACTAGGAATTCATGTCTAATTCCCCGTAGTCACTTTGGGAAAGCATCACAGAGATTTCCAGCACTGAGCAACCTTCACCAGAGACAGGGGAACTGACTTTAGTCATGGAGGGTGAGATATTGAGTTCTCAGATCAAATCTAAACTATGCGTCATCACACCTCAGTTCTATACTGTCTTTACATCAGAGCTTAATAGGACTAAACAAGACAGACTACAGAATGACTGCACAAGATAACTGGGGAGAACATACCACATGGACTCCCTCCCAGGTGCATGGCACCCAGGGCCACATAAAATACCATAAGAGTTGAGAGAGAAAGCAAAACCACAACAGTAGTCCTTTATCTTCTCCTCCTCTTCTTCCTTTTTCTTCTCTTTTTCCTCTTTTTCTTCCTCTTCTTCCTCCTCCTTTTCTCTTTCCTGTAGGGGAGATTCCTCATCCTCAAGACAATTTTGGACCACTCTAATGAGTGGTCCCTAGTGAGTGCCCACTTTCTCTACCATGGTTCTCCTGGATCAGTTTGATGTTTTTTTTCCAAATGTATGGATAAGTTGATGCCAGTCTAAGTCTCTGTGGAGAGGAGGCAGGATCAAGGCCAGCACAACCCAAACTTGAAACATAAACCTGTTGGGGTCAGTCACAATAAGTGTGGGACTGGGTATGGTTAGAGAGAAGTGATCTATTACAGAGTCCCTGGCTGTAATTTGTATGAGATTGCTTCTTCTTTTGTTTTTATTGCAATTGAAGGTATATTTCTTCTTGTTTGGAGGCAGCAGGGGGTGAATACTTTTCTGAGAAGCACCTACTCATTTGTTTATTTTCTTGAAGCTTTGATCCTTCTATAAGTTTTTCTGAACCTTTCCTGCCATTCCCTTTCTCACTATCTCACATATGCTACATGTGGCTTTTAAAGGAAGATTGGATCTGACCAAGGTACACCAGCATTAAAAAGCAACGCAAAATTAGTTTAAATACTTGCTCCCGTACAAACTAAGCCAATGCAAGCAAGATTAGAAGGTAAGCAGAAAGCTTGGAAACAATTTTTTACAGCCAGTGTCTCTAATAAAGGCTTCATTTCTAAAACATATAGAGATCTGTGTTTAATTTATAAGAATACAAGTCATTCCCCAAGTGATAAATGGTCAAAGGATATGAACAGGCAGTTTTGTTTTTTTTACTTTTTAGAGTGGGGAAGGCAGGGCAGTTGGGGTTAAGTGGCTTGCCCAAGGTCACAGGGCTAGTAAGTATTAAGTGTCTGAGGCCATATTTGAATTCAGGTCCTCCTGACTCCAGGGCTGGTGGTCTATTCACTGTGCCACCTAGCTGCCCCCTGAATAGGCAATTTTTGGAGGAAGAAATTAAAGCTATTTGTAGTCACATGAAAAAATGCTCTAAATCACTATTGACTAGAGTAATTCATGTCAAAACAACTCTGAGGTACCATATCACACCTATCAGACTGGCTAACATGACAAAAGAGGAAAATGATAAATATTGGAGAAGATTTGGGAAAATTGGAACACAAATGCATTGGTGGTAGAGTTGTGAACTGATCCAACCATTCTGGAGAGCAATTTAGAACTATGCCCAAAAGGCTATAAAGTGCATACTTTATAGTCAAAGGACACAGCAATACCACTTCTAGGTATGTATCTCAAAGTGATAATAAAAAATGGGAAAAGGACCCACATGTACAAAAATATTTAAAGCAGTTCTTTTTGTGGTGGCCAAGAACTGGAAATTGAGGGGATGTCCATCAATTGTGGAACGGCAGAACAAGTTGTGGCATATGAATGTGATGGAATACTATTGTGCTGTAAGAAATGATAAGCATGCGTACTTCAGAAAAACCTGGAAAGATTTATATGAACTGATTCTGAGTAAAATGAGCAGAACCAGGAGAAGACTGTATACAGTGACAGCCACATTGTGTGAAGACTCACTTTGTTAGACTTAGCTCTTCTCAGCAATGCAAGGATCTTAGACAGCTCTAAAAGACTCACAATGGAAAATGCTGCCCACATCCAGAAAAAGAACTTTGGAGTCTGAATGCAGATGGAAGTAAACTATTTGCTCTCCTTTTCTTTTGCTGTTTTGTTTTCTTTCTTCCTTCCTTCTCGTAGTTTCTCCCATTAGTTCTACTTCTTCTTTACATCATGACTAATGTAAAAATATGTCTAATATGAATCTATAAGTACAATCTATATCATGATTGTGTGCTAACTTGGGGAAAGAAGAGGAGACAGAGGAAGAGAAAATTTAAAACTCAAAATCTTATTGGAAGTGAATGTTGAAAACTAAAAACAAATTAATTATATTTTAAAAAATTATTGCTCCTTTCCTATATTAGGTATGGTATACGGATGCTCATGCTAAAGAAGAAATCCATTTGCCTCTCCCAACTGGAAGGTTGGTAAAAATTTATGCTGGTTATTGCCAAGGATATTAATAACAATAACTCAGATTTATATAGTACTTTAAGATTTATTTAATTCTTCACAATAACTGCATGAAGGATTTAATATAAAGGTTATCACCCCCATTTCACAGATAAAGAAACAGCTCTAAGAGAGTAAGTGAATTCTTTAGGTTTACTCGGTCAGTGTCACCTCTTAACTCAAACCCAGGCCTTGTGGCTTTGATGCTCAAGCTCCCCCAAACAATGTTGCTTTCTACTAGCTTTGCATACAAAAACTCAAATCCCCAAGTTCAAAGTGCAGTTCTTCTGTGTCAGTAGGAAGCATTTAACTGTAAAGTAAATGCAGTCTTTTTGTTGTAGGGGAGAGATAAATGAACAGCCATTCAAGAGGAGAGTTTTCTGTTTGGGCATAACTCAGATTGAGTGAATAGTTTCATCTTAGAGCATCTGAATTTCTCCTCTATTGGAGAAGGTGGATACCCTTCACATAGAGGCTTCAAGAACTGGAACCTTAATATAACTGATCTGTTGACCCGTTTTTATCAGTCTTGAATGCCCCTTCCTAGCATTGGCCTAGGCAAGCCATGCTTGGGGAGCAAGTATAGAAATTCTCTCATCCAATTGAACTGACAGTATCTATGCCTTATTCCTTACCCCACTCCTCCCACCAACATTTCTCCTTCCTTCTCTTATATGAATATAGTTGAAGGAGCAGAGACCCCTTACAATGCATTTCAGAGAGGAAAACTCTGTAGGGATCAGGCTTTCCCTTTATATGGAGGAGGCTTGATTTGCTTTTTTCCTTTAAAAAAATGACGTTAGTGGGTTGGATGAGGCTAGTTCTCTGGCTTTGATCACCTTCTCAGGCTCTAGGGATTTGGAAATCTGTAGTTGTCTTTGTCACTTCCTCTCTCAGGTGCGGCCATGGTCCACCTTAGAGCCTGTGTCTGGGATTTGTATTTTGTGACTCAAAAAGCATTTACCCCAAATTCCTCATATGCAAGTTGCCTGAAAGGCATTTACTAACACACTAATGGTTCTTTCTGTGTCTCCAGTGGATAAAACAGGAATCCCCAAAGTATCTTCATTATCTCATCCATCTGGCTGTGTTCTTCACTATTGAGGCAGTCTAGCTAGCCCACCTAGTGCCAGCAAACCTTCCATGGCCCACCTGCTCCATGTCACATATCCTAAATGCCTCTGTCAGACTACACTCATTTCTTTTTGCCACAAACTTCTGCCCAGGGGCGGGGAACTGTGGCTTGAGGCCCCTTGTGGCCCTCAGGCCACAGGCTGCACACTTGAGGACCTAGAGGGCCACAAGGGGCCTCAGGCCACAGGTTCCCCATCCCTGTTACACTCAGGGTCTGTTTTTTATTTCTGGGATCTCCATTTTGAGAATGTGCCCAGGTCAACCGTTCTCCTGCCTTTGATCTTATGTCTCTATACTTACACCTCATGGGGGTACCTTCTGCCCCCCCTTTTTAGCTTTTAAAAACCTGTTGTCTCCCTCTATTAGAATGTAAGCTCCCTGCAGGTAGGTGCTGCCTTTCCTTGGCTTTCATTTGTATTTTCAGCCCTTAAGCCTGTGCCTGTCACATAAACAAGCGCTTAATAAATACTTGCTGACATGATTACACAATCATGCATTCCTCTGTCTCATGACTAATAATAGCCCACATTTATCTGGCTGTGCTGCATCTCTCAAAACTGAATCCCTGGGCTTACAGGGACCCATATTAAGTCTTGGGGAGCTTCTCAGTTGTTCCATGTTCTTTAAGGCCCACATCCCCATTCAGAGAGAGCCTTCCGGGCCTTCAACATTCGCCTTGTTCTAGCTCTCTGAACGCCCTCTGGAAAGCAAAAAGCCAATGAAGAAGAAGCATTTACAAAGACAGCGTTTATTTGGTCTGGGAAAGAAGAGAGAAGGGACTATGGTCCAAGTGCAATTAGCATGGAATAGTTATATAATCACTTAATATAACACACACACAGAATATTCACATGTGCACATGATACGGGCACATCGTAGTTAGAGGTACACTTCCTATGTATATTTTTGTATGACACATATATACATATGTTTATATATGTATATGTGTATATATGCATATATATCTACCATTACACATATACGTATGTATGTATTTTTATCAACCCTGGGTGAGTACCATTTCTTACCCTTCTACTCTCAGAATGATAAATTCTCGGCTCAACAAAAGACTTACGACAGCAAGAAGAAAAGTCCAAGGAGTCTGCAAGGTCTCAGTGCTGAGACCTTGTCCGCAATTCACCTCTTCCACTTGGAGTCAAGTATTGCTCTCCCTCCTCCTCTTCGTCGTCGTCTTCGTCCTCCTCCTCCTCCTTCTCCTCCTCCTTCTCCTCCTCCTTCTCTTCCTCCTCCTCCTTCTCTTCCTCCTTCTCTTCCTCCTTCTCCTCCTCCTTCTCCTCCTCCTTCTCTTCCTCCTCCTTCTCCTCCTCCTTCTCCTCCTCCTTCTCTTCCTCCTCATCCTTCTCCTCCTCCTCCTCCTCCTCCTCTTCTTCCTTTTTCTCCTTCCCCATCTTGCTCAGGCTGGAAGTTCATGGGTTACTCACAGTCTTGATCCCACTTCTGATTGGGACAGAAGCTTTAACTTGCTTCATTTATAATCTGGACTATTTTAGGCCTCCTTGGGTAGTCTGGTGATTCCTTCTTCCTAGGGCTCATCATATTGATGATAAACTTGGTGTGAATCACTAAGTCAATCACCTCAGGCCTCTGTAGTTTAGAACTCTCAGACTCAAGAGGTCCACAATGCTCAGCTTCCCAGGTCACCAGGATTGCAGTCTTGGTGCAGATACCATTCCTGTGGCTTCTGCCATCTTTTGTCCAGCCCAGTACAGCTCCATTGCACTGCCCTTGGGAAGCTTGTTCCACACTGGAAGCTTGATTGCTCCCTGTATCAAGGGAACCTCTCACTTGGCTGCCATTATCTCGCCCGCTATCTCCCAAACGGTTTTTTGTCTTCTTCCCATCTCTGCTCCTTTTTTCCCCCCAAATTACGTGTCTCCCACACACAGAATTTTGGAAGACTGGTCTCCTCTTCTGACCAGTCTAGGTTTGAAAGGAGCAGTTAAATGAAGGACCTCACAGGGCTTTCTGTCTATGCCCACTAGTAGGTGTAGAAAGTACTTTCCTTATAACAATGCTGTAAAGTAGGTGATAAAATATTCTTTCTGACACTGATGGAATCCTTTAAGATTTACAAAGGGCTTTACAGACATGACCTCATCTGCACCTCATGACAACTGTGTGAAGTAGCTAACCATTTTACAGATAATGGGTACGGAGGCTTGGTAAGCTGGCTACAACCACATAACTAGTAATTGATAGAAGTAATATATGAACCCATTTCTCTTTCAATTCCAAGTTCAGGGATATTTTTGCCAGACCATTCTTCTGTAGGGATTGTTACTTGAGGCTCATTATAATACCATTGATTTTGAGCCAAAGAGGCCCTTAGATGTCATTTAATCTATAACACCCTTGGATAAAAACAAAACAAAACAAAACAAAAACCCTGCAACCAAATTCTAGAGAGAATAAATAACTTTTCTAAGATCACACAATAGTAGGGAACAGAACTGGGGCTCAAACCTAGGGTTTTCTGACCCCAAACCACTATTGCAAACTTGCCTATGGGAACACATCAGAGTTAGGATCTGAACCTAGGCCTCATGATTCAAGGTTTACCAAAATTTCCATTGCTTGGAGGAAAGGGTGAGTTCTACCTTCTGTCTTCCTGAACTTGAGTGTTCCCTTGGCCACCCTGCTACCCCATGTGCATTGAGCCCAGAGAGGCTATTTGGACTCTGGATTTTAGTGCCATCCTGTAGAATGATACCTATTTTGGAAAGTGTCGTTGACTAGATCCTGCTCAGGTCAGTTTGATGATTCAGGTTCGGGACTGGGACTAAATGAGACACTCATAGACCATTATGCTGGGCCTGGAGTCAGGAAGACCTGAGTTCGAGTCTGGTTTCAGATCTTTGGTAGCTGTGTGACTCTGGGTAAGTCACTTAACCACTACCTGCCTCAGTTTTCTCAGCTGTAAAATGGGGATAATATCAGCACCTACCTCCTGACATTGTGAAGATTAAATGAGATTTTTTTCCTAAAGTCCCATGTAAATGCTATCATGATGATGATTATTAACATTAAAGATAGTATGGAAAGGACAGCCAGCAAGGATACAGCATTAATTCAGATGATCACAGCTTCCCTACCCTGTATTTGCTATGACTGCATGCATGTTACAAGCATGCAACAGGCCTAAGGGAGGGGTTCTCAGCTCCTTCAGAAATGGCTTTTGTACTTAGGCTACCAGAAAGCTATTTCCATATTTTGAACTTTATTTCCTTGGGCCAATTAAGTCTAAGAATGATTGCAATACCTTTTAAGGAAAAATTGATCTAGATTTTATGGGAGTGGATATTGCTCCTGTGATGAAAAGAAATAATGAATAAGCCTGATCAAATTCCTAAGCTTAAAATTCTACTTATCAGTCAATGGACAAACACTAATTAGGCACTTAATCTGTACCAAGTACTATGCTGAGCTTAGGAATATAAGAAAGGCAGCATGATATTATAGTACTTTTATTGCAACAAATATTGGAAACAAAGCAAATTGTTTGCTTGATTTCAACTGATTGGTTATTAGACGGAGAATAGATGAATAAATGAGGTCATATAAATTTTAAAAAGATGTTATTGAATCGTAAGCAAGGAAGAAGGGACAGATTCAGAGAAGCCTGTGAGAGTTTGGAGAAAATGAAGTGAGAAAACCAGGAAAAAAAAGTACCCAAATAACTGTAACATTGTAACAGCAGACACTTAGGAAAGAGTTTGGAGCTTTGACCAAAGGGATGACCAGTCACTTTCGGAAGACTATGATGAGCCGTGCTTCCCACCTCTTGGATGTAGGTGGATGGAGTGGTGATGGACTGACATTCAGGAGACATCCATTTTCAGACATGATCCATGTGTGACTTTGTTTAATTTGACTCTGCTTATTAATTAGGAGGGAGGGCTTTTCCTTTTGGCAGGGAGAGTTGTGGGGGTGGGAGGCTAGTGGAAGAATAGCGATTAGTGATGCCAGAAAAAAGAGGAAAGAAAGAAAAGCATCAATGAATCATTGAAATAGAACCGCACAGCTGAGAGCAGAAGAAAGTTCAGAAGGAGATACAGACAAGCAGGATACTGTGGGTACTATTGTGTTAAACTTAATATAGACTTTAAAAAAATCCAAGCTGTACATAATAGAGATTCATAGTTTCACATACAACCCTTTTTTTCCTGTTCTTCTTTGCGTATGAAATGTTTGTATTTGCTGGTATTTGTCAAATCCATAATAAGAAAAATGAAACAAAAAGATTCCATGTATCTGGCCGACGCATGTTTGAATTCTACACGGGCAAAGAGAGGGCTTAGATGTGCAAGTAATCATAATGCAAGTCATGTCAACAGCCCAGAAAGCATTTATTAACTGCCTGTGATGTGTTAAGTGCTGGCCACACAAAGAGAAACAAACAACAACAACAAAACACAAACCTAAACAAACCAAAAAAACCAAGAAAAAAAGGGAAACAAAAAACCTCAAAACAAACAAACAAAACTCACCTTGTCTCTGCCCCTAAGGATCTCACAATCTAACGAGGGAGACAACATGCCAACAGTTATGCACAAACAGACTCCGTGGAGGATATATCAGCTATAACAGAGGGGAAGAGCTGGTATCAAGGGTCTGGGACGTCCCTGAAATCAGCGTCAGTATTTGGACTCCCTGGGAGTGTGGACAAGTAGGTTTATGAGAGAGAAGTGATTTGCTCAGTCACATTGTTAGTTAGTGATTGAATAAAAAGCCTGTCTCCTTTGACCCGTTATCCAGCGACAATTTTTAACTCCACTTTGGTGAACACACTTATCAATAGGGGTAGCCTATCCATTAGTGCCAATCAGGAGCCGTCTGGGTCTTCTCTTGAAAGAGCTTTGCTCATGAATCACCACACCACAGAGCTTTCACCCAATGTGCTGGTGGTCTGTCTTCTGCTAACTCAGGTTATACACACACACACACACACACACGTGTATATATGTATATCTGTATGTGCATGCATGTATATATGTATGTGTGTATATATACATACATGCATACATACATACACACACACATATATACACATATATTTGTTTTTGGAGGGGAAAGGCAAGGCAATTGGGGTTAAGTGATTTGCCCAAGGTCACACAGCTAGTAAGTGTGTGTCAAGTGTCTGAGGCTGGATTTTAACTCAGGTCCTTGTGACTCCAGGGTGGGTGCTCTATTCACCGTACCACCTAGCTGCCCCTCAGGTCATATTTTTCTGGGGATTAGTGCGATATTCAGCCTACTTATGCATTATTTCTTGTTCTTGCTGTATGACCTGTCCAACTCCTTTTCTACTGACTCATTTCCTTGATAAGGTTGGATTTTTGTTTTGTTTGTTTTTCTGCAGGGCAATGAAGTTAAGTGACTTGCTCAGGGTCACACAACTAGTTAAGTATCAAGTATCCAAGGCTAGATTTGAACTCAGGTTCTCCTGACTCCAGTGCCAGTGCTCTATCCACTGCACTACCTAGCTGCCCCTTTGATGAGTTTTTTAAAAAAATATCAATCCTTGTATATCAGTCACTGTTGTTAATATGATGCAGTCTGTTATACTCACTAACTGTGTAAGTAAATCACTGACATCCCAGACTTTAAGGATGTGAGTTTAAATCCCAGCTCTATACTTACTACTTCTGTGACCTTGGGCAAGTCACATAACCTTCCCAGCCTCTGTTTCTCCATCTGTAAAATGGGAATTATAATAATAGCACTCACTAATAATAGGACCTAATAGGGTTGGTATAAAGATAAAAGAAAAATATATAAGTAAAATACTCTACACACCTTAAAAATGTGTAAATATTATTATTATTATTTGGAAGGAAAGGGAAAAGGAATAAGCATTTATCTAGCACCTTCTGTGTTCCAGGCACTATGCTAAGTGATTTACAAATATCTCATTTAATCCTCACAACAATCCTGTGAAGTAGGTCCTATTCTTATCCTCATTTAACAGTTGAGAAAACTGAGGCAAACAGGTTAAGTGACTTGCCCAAGGTCACACAGCTAGTAAATAGCTAAAGTCTGTGTCATGCAGCTAGTGTCTGAGACTTGAACTTGGGTCTTCCTGATTCTAGACCCATAACTCTATCCGTTGTGTCATCTAGCTGCCATACTATTAATAATTTTTTTGTATTACTCTATAAGAATATATGATACTATCTTATACTAATAGTTTAATGCTATGTTATAATATATAATGCTATTAATATATTATACATAATACTATTAGTATGTTATGTTACACATAATGTAATTCAGTGCTATGTTATATATCAATATATAATATAATCATGAATAGTAATGGGATCTTATGCAAATAACTTACACTTTCTAGCCCTCAATTTTCTCACCTATAAAATGAGGGGTTTGGGTTTTTAACTTGAGATCATAAGCTTTTGGTCCTAAGGAAGGTTACTGTGAATTTTCCTAGTAATGTAAAAGAAAAATACTTTGTGTTTGCAGAGCCCTTTTAAGGCTCCTTTTCAGTCTGAGTGTGGGAAGTGTCCAGGAATCATGTAGAAAATGCATCCCCCATCCGATCTTTTGAAGAAGAGTTAAACTGTCTTGGCATATTCACCTGCTGCCCCTCCCCCTCCTTTTGTCAAGGGAGGAGGGAGGTCAGGGGCTGTACATAATGAGACACGTGGACAACACTACCTGACAATCTTTCTCATTTAAAAAAAAAAAGCTTCGAGGTTTTTTTTTTTTGACAGCATGAAATGAGACTAAAATGTTAGCGTTAATTGCCAGTCAGTGCTATATTACCAGCCCCACAATCCAAATCAATTATGAGGATTTGCACCGGTTGTGAGACAAAAAAGATCCTAGAAGGCTGTCAAGCCGAGGGTGTCATTACTTAATGCTGATATGACTGCTCGAGGTTCTGCCTAGAACAATGAGCAAGTCACAACCACCCACTTCAAGGCAGGGAAGTGAAATTGGCACAATTGGAATGTTGAAAAGAGATGCTGACAGGTGTACCGCCAAACACCGTCGTCTGCCTGAAAGATGTGCTTCCCACTCTGGGATTGAGGCAGGCTGGTTTAGGAGAGAAAACACACACACACACACACACACACACACACACACATGCACACATGCACACACATATACAGCACTGTGGAATAAATAGGTAATACCTTTATGTTTTGGCATAGTGCTTGTCAAAAGCAAGATTGACTTAACTTGACTCCTCTCTTCCCTCCCTCCGTCCTTTAAGAAACTTGAGTTTTGGAGGATTTTTCCTTTTGTGTTTGTTTTTGCAAAACAATTTTTTTTAAAAATTTACTTTCCTTTATAGGAAGGTTTTATAGCCCCACAAGTTTACAGCTAGAAGGGGTAGGTTACAGCTAAAGATGACAGATTAATGAATTCAGAGTTAGAAGAATCTATTGAGGTCATCATCTCTTCCAACCCCAGCATTTACAGAGGAGAAACTGAGGCATACCAAAATTAAATAACTTGCCCAAGGCTCCATAGGGAGCTCTGATTTCAGGCGCAACGGTCTTGTGAGAGCACCAAGCTGTCATCTAATTCAAACTTCTGCCCTGGTTCTTCTGTGTTTGTCCTCAGGGAGAGGGACAGAAGCTGTGGGTAGTTATGATTAAGCATCTTTCGTAGTTTTGTTGAGGTTTAGTGGAGCTTGGGACCATGGGGCTCAGGACTGATGTAAGAGGGATGGATGGTGTAAAGGAATACAGTGTGAGTCCATAGAGGGCCAAATGTCAAGGTGGGACTTATAAGTAGGCAGAGGTTAGTTGCTAACTTAGCAAATATATAGTCTGGGAAGGAGGTGTGGCAAGAAGTGTGCCCATTCAGTATCCTGGGAGAAAGTAGTCTGAAACCACCAGTGGGAACCAAGAGCATAAGCAGAATCATCAATCAGTCAAGATTAAAAAGCATATCAAGAAGAAGGGTCTTGAGTTCAGGAAATGAGAATCCTGCACTTTGTTCACTTTCAACAACCTGAGCATTCCTGATGATTTTTAAGACAAAATGTTGGGATTAGCTTTATTTCTGATATTTCTTCTGAATGAGCTCCCATTTTACGCATCCAATGGACTGCTCCCATTTTAGACTTACTTCAATGGTTCCATGATTTCCTTAGCCTAGGTTATTCCTCCTCTGATGGAGATTGCGACCAAACTATGCTCTCTCATGCTCTGTGATATCTGGACATTTCTGGGAATCCTCCACAAAGAGCCTACCTAGCACACCAGAGCACTTCCTTCCTCTCTTCCTTTTACAATTTCACAGATACTGGTGCAGTCTTTGAGCTGTCTGTCTGTTATCCCTCGCTCTTGCTACATGACTGGTTTATAGAGAGAAAGTCAATATAGTATGTGATTAATGTCTTCCATCAGTATATGTAAGTACTGGTCAGTGGACAGAAATTGTTTATCTCCAGATGACGAAAATGAGAGAGGATTAGTGGATTTACCTAAAAAATACTTGGAGATCTAGGGTACCTGGGTTCTGGTCCTGGCTCAGTCCTCACTTGAGTTTTCCTTCTTTTTTTGTTCAGTCTCTTCAGTCATGCCTGACTCTTTGTGACCCCATTTGGGGCTTTCTTGGCAAAGATACTGTAGTGGTTTGCCATTTCCTTCTCTAGCTCATTTTACAGATGAGGAAATTGAGGCAAACAGGGTTAAGTGACTTCCCCAAGGTCACAAGTGTCTGAAGCCAGATTTGACCTTAGGAAGGCAAGTCTTCCTGACTCCAGGCTTAGCACTCTATCCATTGTGTCACGTAGCTGCCCTAGTGTTCCTTCTATACCACCACTTACATTGGAGAGAGACTCCTAGGGAAAAATTTCAAGGGGTCTGTTGGTTAAAGAGTATCAATGTGTCGATGAACATTTACTATTTCTCAGACTAGAAAATGCCTATTAGGCTTTAGAACATAAATCTAGAACAGAGAGGGACTTCAGAGGTCATCAAGCTAACCCTGATGTTTTACTGATTTGGGAACCGACACTTGGAGAAATTAAGTGATTAGCCCAAAGTACCAGTTAGTAAAAATCAGAGCTAGGACTCAAACCAAGGTCTTTTGACTCCAAATCCAATCCTCCTGATACTAGACCATATATTATCTATGACTTGCAGAAAACCCAAGAACTGATAGATAAAATGAGGTTCAAACTATATCCTCTAGTCACAACTTGGGATCTGACCTAGAGTTGGTAAGCCATAATAGTCAATTTCTACCAGATTCCTTTAGTAGCTATGGCAGTAGTTGTGATGGTGGTGGTGACATTACAGAATCACAGAATTTTAGAGTTGGAAGGGACCTCAGGGTTTATCAAATCTAATGGATTGCTAGAAAAGATTCTAACTCTTAGAAGGAAGCAATTTCCCCCAAGTGGAGGCTGAGGGGTGAGTCTACTTCTGTTGATGTGGAATGGAGAAGCTCAGACCTCCATTTCAAAGCATGATTGCTTTCTGTGTTCCCATTGCATGTTGAAAAAAGGCTTTTTGATGGGATACTGAACCAAAACCAGATGTGAATCAAGAGGCACAAAATGGCTGAATTCAGCTCTCCCTGGCTACCTTTGTGTGAGGAGGCTGAAATATTGACAGTCTATAGTGGGGAAGAGTGTGCTCAAGACTTGATCTCTTCACCTGCTAACATGTAGCCCAGGAGTGCATGATCCAACTGTTGCTTCTGCTTGTCTTCCTTCCTTTGGTACAGAGCCTTGTGAGATAGAAGGACTATTCTCTCAGCGCCCAGGCAGCTCTTTAAAATTGAAGCTAGCATTGTAGCTGATCTGCATTGGTGCAGAATTTCATCATGGGGAATTCCACACACTAATGAAATCATAGGCCCAAGTCAAAAATTGTTACCAAAATTTTTCTTTGTGGCATCAAGTCCTACTCTGATGTTTATACTCTTATCAACATCTTATCTTTTTCTCCATAATTGTTTTAACCCTTTTTGGCTTTCCTCAAGTCCCAAGCCACACTCCTACCCCCCACATGACTTATTCTTCTACTTAACTAAAAAGATTGGTCGTCCGGTGTGACCTCTCTCAGCTCAACTCCTTCATTCCTCAGAATGTCTTGGCATCATTAATCTGCCTCCATCTTTTCAATCACAGAAAAGAAGTCTCCTTACTGCTTCCATTCAAGCTAATCTTTCTATCCATGCCATGGACAGATCTGTTTGTACCCCAAGTCCTTCAGGACTTTGCTTCAGGAATCACCCCGTTCTCTCATGACCATTCGGTAGCCCCACTGGCATCTTCTTCTCCATCTCTATACATGATGAGGTCTGTCCCATACTGAGAAGCCATCCCTTCACTCTTCTGTCCTATGTCTTGTCTCCATTCTTTCTATCCCTATGGACTTCTTTCAAACTAAGCTACGATTGTGTTAGCGTAGTCAGTCCTGGGATGGAAAACCTTCTCAGACTTGATATGTAATGTTCAGTGTTAAACTTTGTTGAGAAAGTCAGGAACACCTGATGTCACTACTCATTCTCTCCTTACCATCGTGCGACCAAGCTTCCTTCCACTTGCACCATGCTAATGAAATTGCTTTCTTCATGTTCTCCAAATGACCCCATAATCAACAGATCCAAAGTCACAGCCCCTTCTTTTCATTTTTGATTAATGCCCCATTCCATGATTCCTCATCCTCATGTAACAAGGTAAAACAATTGAGTAAAATTAATAACATAGTGACCTCATCTGAAAACGTGAGCAACATTCGACATCTGTAGCACTCTTCAGCTCCATTTTTTTGCTTTTCCGATGAATTGACACATTATCTCCTCTTCTCACTGCCTACCCTATTAAAAAAAATGAGAAAAGACAAGTTAATTCCCTGCAACAAATATCCATAGTCAAGCAAAAGAAGTTCTATCATTGATTATATATAGATATGTTATCATATATAATATATTATATAAATTTTATCTCTTTCTCTCTATTCCTATTTATGAATGTGTGTACATCCATCCATTCATATAAATATCAATAGAAATATATACATATATATGTAATTTTTTTCTCATTCTACATCCTAAATCTGTTTCCTCCCTTCTAGGAGGTAAATCATGTTTTACCGCTGGTCCTCAGAAATCATACAATTCTGAAGGCAATTTGAAATTACACAAAAAATGACTAAACAGGACATGGAGCTTTGACCTAACTATATCGCTGCCAGATGTGTACCTAAAAGACATAAATGAGATAGGAAAAGGTACTATATGAACAAAAATACTTGAGTAGCTTTTTTAGGTATGTGCTTGCAATCTTGTGTCCCTCCCCCCTCCCTGGAAATTAAAGGGAAATCCACCAGTGAGGAAGGGCTGAATAAACCGTGGCATGGGATACAAATTGTGTGATAGGATGCTATTGTGTTATAAGAAATTAGGAAATAAATAATTTCAAAGAGACATGGAAAAACCTATATGAACTGATAAAGAGTGAAGTCAATAGAACAGTAAGAATAATTTACATTATAACATCAAAATTATAAAAATGAACAACTTTGAACACTCATATAAATGGATGAAGCATGAAATGAGCAGGACCAAGAGGACAACTAGTGAAACAACATTGTAAAGAGAAACAGCTTTAAGAGCCGTAAGAAGTGTAATTAATACAAGCATCAGTTGTGCTTCCAGAGGACTGAGGAAACAACCTCCTCAGTTTATATAGAAGCTCAAACCAAGGGAGAAGGGTGATTTAGCCGAGGTCACACAGGTAGCGGCATCAGAGACTGGATTTAGACTCCAGTCCTCTGACTCTAGAGGACTCTTCCTACTGCACAGCTGGCATCTCACAAGCCTTCCCATCTCCTTCTCTCCTCATCCTTCTTGTCTTGTCTTTTGCTACTGAATAATTTCTTTCTCCCTGGCTACAGTGACACAAAACTCACTTTCCATTTTTCTAATTACTCCTTATTTACCTTTATTGCTCACTTCTCATCTTTCTCTCCATGATCTTATTAGGTGAGTGCTCCCCCTGGTTCTGTTTTTAGACTTCTTCTCCCATTCTTTCTTCTTTGGCAATCTCATAGACTCCCAATTCTAGGTAGAGGATTCACATATCCCTAACATAAGCCTCGACCTTTCTTCAGGACCTGAGTCTGCACCTCTAATTACCTATGGGAATTACCTATAGGAGCTACCTAGATATTCCACCAGCACCCCATATTCAACATGTCCCAAACTATACTTATCTTCTCTCCTAAGTCTGTTCCTTATCCCCCTTTTCAATATTTGTGCCTATGGCACAACCACTAACCTTGACCTTTATGTTCCAGGCTCCCTCCCTGGAAGGTAATTTAACATGGTAACCCCAAAGCTAGTACCATCTCCTCCTCATTATGCCACTGGCTCCTAGCAGGCGAACTGGGAAAGTGCTGGTGAGTCTTCCATGAGGTTGGTCTTGATAGGATGTAGAAATCTACGTCTACATATTGCTGGGCCCTTGTGGGTATGTGAATAAGGCATTGGACACAACTTTTCAAGGCATCCTTGTGGATAAGATGGAAAAATAAGAGTGGGATTATATCTCACTTAGAGTTGTATCTGATGGCACAAGTATTTCCAAAGGGTGGTGATCAATTAATTGGTGTGAGCCTAGACTCTACTTTTATCAACATTCTCATCTAATTGGATGAAGATACAGAAGATATCCTTATCAGATTTTCAGGTAGTGTTCTTTCATTTATCTGTTCAGTCATCAAACATTTACTGACAGCCTAATATGTGCAAGGTTTAGTTCTATGTCTGAGAAAAATCTGGCAGGAATGTTCAACAATTTGGTCTATAGAGTCTGTCATGGCTCAAATGTTATGGCTGTTGCTGTTGTTTTTGCTCTTAGGGATGGGAGGTAGGGGTTCCAAAAGAAATAGAGTGCTTGGCCAGAATTCACCTGCAATGGTGATACATAGGGAAAGACAAATGAAATGTACTAAACAAGGGGGGAATTTGGAGAGTTACTAGGTCTAAACTAGAATTTGTTTCTTAACCAAGAATCCATCTGAATGATATAGAAAGGGTCGAGGGGAAGGATTCAGGCCAACTCTCCAGACCAGGATGAAGAAACTGTGGGAAATACAATAGATTTGGAGCAGCATCTGTGAAGTACTAATAGCAGAGAAGACATTTGTTTGCCCAAGGATTGTTGGGAACTGCTTACTTTTCAGACTCTTTCTACTTACACAGTATGGACAAGTTTCAGCTGGTATTGACAGGGTCAAAATTAAAAAAAAGGAAAAAAATCTCAAGGTCCTGGAATAAGGAGCTAAAACATCAATAAAAAGGAGATGAATGGGACAGATATAAAGAGCTGAACTTACACAACTGATATTTTTGAACCCAAATATAGGATGGGGGAACCTGGTATAAGGGTAGACCATATAAAAAATAATCTAGAGATATTATTTCTTTGCAAGCTCAACCTGTCAACAGAATTTACAATCCAGACAATAACAAGATTTTAAGATCTCTAAGGATAGTAAACATGAATAATTCATCTTTTTCTTTCTATTTCAAAGAATATATTATTTATTTTTAATATTCATTTAATAATTCTCTTTTAGTTCCAAATACTTTCTTTTCCTCTAGCTTCTCTCCCACCCATTGAGAAGGCAAGCAATAGCTCATTTTTCTTTGTTTCATCCTTAGCACCTAAAAATAATTGTTTAATTTCATTTTCATTTCAGCACTGTGGCATGGTGGTCAAATATAATGACATCTCAAGCTGAGTTAAGAGTATCCAGAATCAGAAGAATGGTAATTCTAGATGTCAAATTTTATTTTATTTTATCTTATTTTTAATTTATTTTATTTTTTGCTTTTTTTTGGAGGGCAATTGGGATTAAGTGACTTGTCCAGAGTCACACAGCTGGTGAGTGTGTTAAGTGTCCGAGGTTGGATTTGAACTCAGGTCCTCCTGACTCCAGGGCTGGTGCTCTATTCACTGCGCCACCTAGCCGCCCCTCTAGATGTCAAATTTTAGGTGGAACATTAATAACTTGAGCATGTCTAGAGAAAGGTGATCAATACGGTGAATAAACTTGAAAATCTCCTGTTTTGAAGAATGGGTAAGGCAAGGTGTTTACACTGTAGAAGAAAAGACTTAGGAAGAGTTCATGAAGATATGAAAAACTGTTACGTGGAAGAAGGATTTGATTTTTTTCCTGGAGGATTCCAGGGGAAGAATGAAGACCACTTGGTAGAAAATTCAAAAAGACCCATCTCAGATCAATATGAGGAAACCCATCTTAATAATTAGAGCTGCCTGACAATGAAATTGAAAGTGAGCTAATAAATTTCCTGCTATTTAATATATTCAAGCAGAAGTTGATTCAACCAATCAACAAACATTTTATTAAGTACCTACTATGGGCCAAGTATTATTATCAGAGATTCTGGAGGGGAATGTCCTGAAATGGGCAGGAGGTTGAACTAGACCACCTGTAAGTTATCTTTCAACTCCAATAACACCTACCCTGATGTTCAAACATTTAACCCACATCCTTCAGGGACTGGTGGAAAGTTTGGATTTTCTTAGGTACTTACTACAAATTCCAAGAAAAGAGGTGACCTACTTCTGGATCAGAAACAATAATCCTTTGCCTCCATACAGTACTTTCCACTTTTCAATATACCTTCATCCCTGCTGTGGTGTAGGATAAGGGTAGGTGTTATTGTCTGGAGACAGTCAGGAGACTGAAGATCACAGAAGTCCATCAACTTGTCTGAGATACCGCTAAATTCAATGAAATCTCTCCCCTCAAGATCAGCAATTCTATATTAAGTGCCTGTTTTGTGTTCCTTTCATGGCTGCTGCTGCTGCTGCTGCTGCCCACCAGCAGCAATAACAACATTTAAGTCTTTAAGGTTTGCAAAGAACTTTATATACATTTTCTTGGCTGAACTACGAGTAGAATTACCTCTCTTTGGAAGCATATAGCATGTGTTTCTTGGCCATACTTTATTTTTAAGAGATTATTAGGTGAAAGATTAGATTACTATTGTTTTAATATATTTTAAGTGCATAATATCAGATGTTCCTTAAATGAATACTATCAGATGTTATTGAGCTACACTTCTCCCCATACTCCATCATAAAGATGGCCCCAGTGTATTTCCCACACACCTGGTGTGGCTCTGTGGGGACCAAGTAATCAGGGACAGCTTGAGTGTATAGCAACTTGCTCTGGGCTAACAAAGAGTGCTGTGTCCTGGCTTCCTGGGCTGTTTAATTGTTTCTCCAGCCATCTCCAGATATGTATTATAGCACGGGATTTAACATCTCTCCCTCCCTCTCTCTCTCTCTCTTCTCTTCTCTCTCTCTCTCTCTCTCTCTCTCTCTCTCCCTTTCTCTCTCTTTCTCTTCTCTGTCTCTCAGTGTGTGTGTGTGTGTCTCTGTCTCTGCTCTCTCTGTCTTTCCCTCCCCATCTTTCCTTCCCTACCTCTTCTTCTTTCCTTCCCCCCTCTTCCTTGGAAATTCTAACCACCTATGTGTGTATTTTCCCCCCTATTCTCCAGGTCTAGGGTAACACTCAACTCAGCTGCATGTGAAGCTTGACCACGATTTGGTATAATGGGAAGAGGTTTGGAGATGTAGGGGAGGCTCTGGCTCCATTCCAGCCTAGCCATTGTGATCTTGGACAAATCATTTCACTTGTTTAGACTTTAACTTCCTCACTGCTCAGTGAAAAAATTGGACTATGTCATTTCCCAAGTCTCTTATAGCTTTAACACGGGTTTTAGGTATGAAACAACCCACTGACACTATCATATCCCTAGGAGTGATTTGGGACCATTCTCTAGTCAAGAATTCTCTGTTCATTTGCCCCCATTTTCCCCACTGACTCTCTTTTAGATCCAGTAGAATTAAACATGTGACATTATAGCAAGGTAAAAGGACATTTACAAAAATTAGAATTCAAGGTAAAAATCAAGAAATTAAAATAAGTAGCAGACATTCTATCACCCATGTCCAAAAATTACCTTCTGACACAGTCTGAAAGCATATGCATTGAACCACATGCATTTGTCCCCGACCTCTGTAAAGAAGGAGATCCATTTTCTTCTACCTCCCTCAGGGACAGGTTTGATTACTAGTTTTTTTTTTCCTGAAACCCTCCTGGCTCTCTGAGATCACTGTTTGAGTTTCTAGATGGTCACTAACCATCTCTTTACTGATAGGGATGGGGACTAGTTAGGTTATTTTATTGTTATAGAGAACTCCCGGATGAGATGACACTCCTCACTGGTGCAGGCTGATACCTTCTTTTCATCTTAGTCTTAGAGAGTTGCCTAAACATTCAGAAAGAAATTGACTTGGTCAAGTTTACATAGCCAATATATATCAGAAGCATGACTTGAACTCAGGCCCACTCTCTATCCACCCATGGCATACTGATTTGTTAATACTACAATCTAGAATTTTGCTAGGAAGTCAAATGTATTGGCCCCTAGTTTTCAATCTATTCTCTTCCCTTTTTCATATATATGAAAATATATTCTTATATATATATATATTCTATATATTATATCTCTATATTTTCTCTCTATATTATATCTCTCTATAGAGATATACTACATATATCTATATATTTCATATATATAAAAAAGGGACGAGAATAGATATACACATATATACACACATACATATATTTTAATATATGTATGTATATATACACACATATATTAAAATATATATGTATGTGTGTTTTCTCATATATATGTATCCATAGATATATACCTAAATACATGTATATATACATTTATATGTATATGAGAACATTTGACTTTTTCCAGTTCTGAAGTACCTCTCTTCTCCTACTGGGTCTTTTCAATATCATTTACAATGGCCAAGCAATCGCATCCACCTGGTCTTTCAACATCCAAGGATATAGTTAATGTGGACCAGGTGACTGGAATTCTCATTAAAGGAAGTTAGATGATCTCTTAGTATCTCCTTATTTTTTTTTTTGGCATCAACCACCTATTAGTCAATTTTCAGCTCTCTTCTTTCTAGGCCAAAGGTCATTCTCCTTGGCAGAGACACTAAAAGTAAAATTAGAACCTAACATGTCTTCCTTCTCTTTGTGGCCAGTTATCATCACCTCAAATAGCCAGAGTATCTAGCGGTGGTCCCATCATGCCTTGGGAGAGTTCATATCCCTTTTCTTTCCAAACCCATGCAGATGACTGAGCTCATTTCCTAACCACTCTCGGTCCTTCACTCCAGAGAATCACCTCATGGGGAGATGGAGAAATGCTTTACCAGGTCACACATGGAGAGATTATCAAGCTATAAAGCTCAGACCCAGCTGTTCAAAAGTGAAATTGGGCTGGTGAGGGGAGAGGAAACTACTGCCTTTGGAAGCTCCTGGGGTGGAAGAAATGACCAACTGGGCCTGAGGGGACTAAAGAAAGAAGCTATGTGATGTTGTGAAAAGAAATTTGACCGTACAGTCAGAAGACTTGGCTGAAGTTCCCTCTTTAACACTTATAAACCCTTTAGCTTTGGACAAGGCATAATTTCTCTGCGCTTATCATTTTCTAGATGAAGAAATTAATATGTGCTTTTGCAACCTCACAGGACTGATGAAAGGATCCAATGAGAGATGTAATGTGAGAGGCAGCATGGCACCATGGGTAACTTCAAAGGCTGCACTCGCTTGGTGGTAAATAAGAAAATATACTGAGAGGAAGAGGAAAGCCATCAGTACTTCCCACTTCAGTGAAAATGAGTTGAATCAGATAATTTTCCTATGAAAACCAGTTGAGATAAGATAGCTAAGAGCTTGGGAGGAGGGTAGGGCAAAAAGGTGATGTAACAATAATATCATGATTGCAGAACTTAGGGGTAAGGGGAGGGAGGAAACATGTGGAATGAGAAAACCGGATGTCTGGTTGGAGGGAAAGAGGAAGCACTGGGAAGTAGGAAACGTCAGTGGGTTACCACTGGAAGGGACTCTAGGGATCTCCAGAGAGCAGAGATAGCATGTTTCCTAATTTTAGAAAAATATGTCCCTGTGCCTGGTCTAGTGTTCTGCACACAGTAGGTACTTCATAAATGTTTCTTTTTAATTGACTAATTGAAGTCTCTTCTTTTAGAGATGAGGAAAATGAGGTCTAGAGGGAAAGAATTGCTCAAGGTCACACAGCTCATTAGTGACAGAGCAGGGACTAGGGGAGTAGAAGCAGCAGCAGCAAGGCTGATGGGAGGATTGCAAAGACATACTTGGCATAGTTGGGCATTTTGCTGAGGGATGGCCTAGGCCTCCAGTGGTGAGACGAGAGACAAGCTAAATGAGGGGGGAAAGAAAAGAATTATTTTCAGGATGTAAAAGGTTAAGAACCTACAGCAAACACAGATGCAAAGTACCAGGAGTGTGTGTGTATCCATGGGGAGGGGGAAGTGATCTTAGAGACAGCCAGCGTTCAGGTGGAGTATCACTCACTGTGCAGATGGCAACCATGGAAACAAGAGGAGTCCCCATCTGCCTGCAGTCGGCTGTGGAGGAATGTTGAGTGAGCTGCCCTTGGGAGGGCCACAAAGATGGTGGCTAGAAGGAGATTCAGACGGGGGTGATTGTCTGCAGGTTTAACTTTTGTACGATGCTCAGGAGGGATTCAAGTTGTCTTAGCAGGTTGGAGTAGCTCCGATTGGATGTTGTAGGTAAGCTCACAAAATCTCTAAGGGTTTCTGTCTGATGAAATGGCCCTGGTTCTGTGACTCAAAGATTCTTCATGGGGAAACCCATACTTCCCCATGCTGGGCTGATGCATCTGGAGGATGGGTGGAGATGGCTTCTGCCCTGGAGGAGATGGCTTCTGCCCTGGAGCAGATGGTTTCTAGAGAAGTTTGGGGTTGTCCATAGTTGTGATGTGGTCAGAGAAACCACAGAGAGATAAAATTCCAGGGTACCTCAAGTAAGGGTCCAGGATTGGGCCAGATGGTCGGTGGGAATTGCCAAAGAAGAAGTTGTTTCATGAAAGAAGAGTAGCAGAAACAACTGGAGGAAAGATGGAGGTCCCTTGGAAGAAAGTCACTGGCTTTGGACTTGGAAAGTCTTGGAAGGATACAGTGACCCAAGGAGAGCGTAGGCCATGATACGCTGAGTGGTGGCAAGAGATTTCAGAAGTATTCTCTGTATACTGCCCTACTGAGAACCCCCCCTCCCCGTCTTCTCCCCCTTAGGTGTGAGTCTGAATTTGCTGAGTCCTTTTCTTACTATGGCAGGGAATCAGAAGCATTAAAAAGAAATCTGACATTTCTCCCCTGGAGATGTGGAAGATGGCAGCCATTTTATGTATGGGTACAAAGAAAATTTACTTCCTGATACAATTCCTTGTTATTCACCTTGCTATTCGGTTTTAACTGCCTTTTGCTTTAAGAAACACACATGTGTTTCATGTCTTTTGTATGAGCTAACATGTATTGTAGGGCATGGTTAGTGGTGTCGAGTACAACATAAGTTTATACACATATGTATGTGCATGCGTATTTGTACATGCATACATACATATATATATATGCATACACCTTTTCCATGATATACCATGTTTGGTAGGGAATAGTGATATTGAAAGGTATGTACATATGCATACATATGTGTTTATATGTATGTATACACATATGTCTTTTGTAGGATCTAGCATATATTGGTAGGGCATGATCATCAGTACTGTATATTTGTTTTTTTAATTAACTTTTATTTTTAGTTTACATCATTCATGTATATTTGTGTATATGTAAATACACACTATGCAATGTATGCATGTATGTCTTTTGCACGATCTGTCATATATTGGTAGGGGCATGGCCAGTGGTATTAATCTGTATGTATACATATATGTATATACATAACCATATTTTTCTTTTGTATGATCAAGTTAGTATGTATTGGTAGGGGCATGGTCAATGGTATTTAACATACTATGTATATACACATACACATATGTATAAGTACACATATATCTTTTGCATGGTCTAGCATGTATTAGTAGGAGCATGGTCAGTGGTTTGTATGGTTGATGATTCCTGGAAAGTTGCAGAGGGTCCTACAATATGTAAGAACTTTTTTGGGCCTAGGGCTATACTTTAATTTTCCTCTGGAATAGAGGTCTCAGAACTATCCTTTCTGGAAGTAAGGGGATAACCAGAATACTTCTCATGGCCCCTCTCCCTTCCCTTCAGGTCTTGGAATCTGTGGTTCTGTGACTCTTGGTTTTAGACATGTGACTTCCCTAGGGTTGCGAGAAAAGACTCTGAGCTCATTTAGGAAATGTCACTGGCTGTGGAATCCCACTAGCATTTCTTAGTAGAAATTATTAGGCACTGGGATGTAGGAACACACTGAATAATGGGAAGATAGCTCAAGATGTGACTTGGGACATGGATCGACTATGGACTGGGGAACGTGGTAAGGCAGGAGAGAGAAAAAATTAGAGAGGATATTTTTGTTATGCTGGGTCATAAAGAGAGAAGAGCACAAAGATCAGGGGAGCTGAGAAAGATGCTGGGGGGAGGGAGGGGAACACAGACTACCAGAAGAATGGAAACTCTTTGAGGGCAGGGACTACTCCCCTTTTATCTTTGCAGTCTTAGCTCCTAGTGCATTGCCTTGTACTTAGTAGGTGTGTGATAAATATTCATTGGTTTGAATTGACTTAATGTTGAATAGCTTGAAAAAATTGGTCCAGATCACAGACATTTTGGTGAGGGTGGGGCAGGAAGTCAACACCAGGAGAAGTGTGGAGAGGTAGGGTGTCCTCAGGAGCCAGCAGTCAAGACAAAACAATGGGTTAATGTCTAGATTGTTTGTCAAGGGAGCAGAAACACGGTACTAGAGCCAGGAGAGCCTGAACACTGAGACAAGACCTGCTTTATGGAGGCCTTTGTAGTCTTCATGTCACCAAAGGGTCCACTAATTGGCTTTAGGGTTTGCCATGTATGACAGGTCCTTATAATTAGATTACACGGCCTATGGGGACCTGAACCTCCTAACTTAAGGAAAGCTTCTCAGATGTCCAAGATGGTTTAGGTAAGTTCAGTGAACATGTACTATGGGGTGTATTGGGTATTCCAGAGGACCAGCACCTCTAGTGTGAGGGCTTATTGAACCCTTTTCAGGGTTGCTCATCTACCTTTGGTGTCCTACTGATTCATGCAACTCTCCCTTGTGGCTCAAAGCAGCTATAGCACACATACAGACCATAGTGAATCCATCTCAGCAGATGGGCTAAGGCAGGCTGAAGGTAGCGGACAGTGAACAGTAGTCTTTTTGCAGGTGGATGGTCTCACCTTGATGTTGATGGCAGCTGTCTTGATCAGGCTGATTGCTGCTTGAAGATTGGGGTGACTGGGACAATTTCTTAAAATAAGATAATGAAATTTGCCACATAGATTGACTCTCCCTTTCACTTGAAGTTAGAGGCCATTATGGAGTTATTAATCACCTAATTTCAAAATTGTGTCTCGGGGAATAGTGGGACCAAGCAGTCAGAAACTATACATTTATTGATTAAGTTTGCCGTTGTATATGGGTGTGGTTTGTGGTATCCCAAAGCAATTACAATAGCAATGTCAAAGATCACTGTAACAGATATGAAAAAGTTTGAAATACTGTGAGAATTACCAAAATGTAAAATCATGATGCGAGCCCATTGGAAAAATGGCTCTAATAGACTGGCTCCAGGTAGGCTTGCCACAAACCTTCAATTAAAAAAAATTGTAATATCTGTAAAGAACAATAAAATGAGGTATGCCTGTAGTGCTTTAAGAGATATAAAACTTTATTTTATAAGTATTGTATTAGTTGATCCTCAGATTAGCTGAGAGGTGGTTGCTATTATTACCCTCATTTTATACATGAGGCAGAGAAAGGTCAAGTGATTTGCTCATAGTATCTGAGGCTGGATTTGAACTCAGATCTTCCAGACTTAAGGTCTAGTGCTCTAACTACTGTACCATCCATTTGCCACTTATAGACCCTGTTATTGGTAACCCTGGTTCAAGGAGGATGCACAGTTTAGTGACTCTGGGAACTCTGCAGCAATCACATAGGCTATCTGTTCAATGAGCATCATTAATTGATTGATTATGAAACTGGAAACTCAGGGAGTGGGTGATCAAATTATTTATTTAAAAATCTTCAATTCAGATTTCTATATTTTATAATTTTAACACTTCCCCATAAAACCTCAGAATGGACCATTTTTTAGACCTAATTTAGTGGTCCATGTCTTTTGATGACTCTGCCCATTAGGGAATATAGGTATCTAAGGTTGAATGTTTAATTTTTAATCTATATCTTGACCCATGATTTTTCTGTAGCCACGATAAGTTATCCTTCTGGCCTATAAAATATTATAGAATCTTACAGTTAATAGGGCCTTCAGGGGCCATCCAGTCCCACTTGAATTGATTGAAAAACCATGCTAGAGCATCTTAAAGTGGTTGAAGATATCCCATTGTAAGGGAGTCTGCTTCCTCCGAAGGCAGTCCGTAGGACTTTGGTATAGTTCTATTTGTTAGGAAGTTTGCCCATACTTTGAGCTTAAATCTGCCTCTCTCTTTAACTTCTATCTATTGCCTCTTCATCTCTCGTTGGGGCCAACCAGACTTTTATTCTTCTTCTTTATGGCAGTTATTGAAATATTTAAAGACAGACATCAGTTTTCCTCTGTCTTCTTTCCTGAAGGCTAAACACCCTAGGTCCTTTGATGCTTATATGACATTATTTCCAGGCCTCTCATCATTCTGATTACTCTCCTCTGGCATGCTAGCTTGTCAATCAGTGTCCTTTCTAAAATATGGTACTCAAAACTAGACATAATACTCAGGACGTAGTCTGCCCAGAGGCATGGGGACAGCTCTCACGTTTTTCCTTCTGGAAATTCTAACTTTCTGAATGCAGTCAAGGATGCCATGCTGTTTGCCATGTCAATGTGTTGACTCTGGTTGAGCTTGCATATGTTCAAAACTCAACACCCCCCTCTCCCTCTCCCTCCCTTCCTCCCTTCCTTTCTCTCTCTCTCTCTCTCTCTCTCTCTCTCTCTCTCTCTCTCTCTCTCTCTTTCTCTCTCTTTCTCTTTCTGTCTCTCTCTCTGTCTCTCTGTCTCTGTCTCTCTGTCTGTCTCTCTGTCTGTCTCTGTCTCTGTCTCTGTCTCTCTCTCCACAAACTATTTTGTTCAGTCATGTCTGATTCTTCATGAGGCTATTTGGAGTTTGCTTGGCAAAGATACTGAAGTGCTTTGCCATTTCCTTCTCCAGCTCATTTTACAGATGAGGAAATTGAGGCAAACAAGGCTAAGTGACTTGCCCAGGGTCCCATAGCTAGTAAGTGTCTGTGGCTGGATTTGAACTCATGAAGATGAATCTTCTTGACTCCAGGCCCAGCTCTCTTTGCCATCTAGCTGTCCAGTAAACTGTTTTAGCCTTTAGTAAATTTTTGCATAGTAAGTTTTTGGAAATCACCTACTAGGACCTACAAATTAAGTGTTGATTGTTATATAGATAGCTCACATTCTCATGTTAAAAGATTAAAGCATTGCTATTATTATTTTCATTATCATTATTATTATTTGGAAAATGTTATAAAAATGTTTTTGACCATTGACTGGATCGATCCTTCCAACAGCTCCATGAGATAATCATAGTGGACAGAGCTGACATTAGAATATTTGTGTGTAGAGAGACACACAGAGAGACAGAGAGACAGAGAGTGAGACAGGAGAACATTCATTAAGTACTTACTATATTCTAGCCATGTACTAGGAGGCAGCTTTCAGTTCATGTGGGGGCTTACATGTGGGCATTCTGCCCAAAGGAATATAAATTTTGATTGCTGAAGCCTCACAAAATATCTGGAGGTTTGGGGGCTAGATTTTTCCCCCTCTTCCCTACTTATTTATTCTATCATTAAAAAAACTGGGACTATTAACTCTTTTCTCTCAAGTTGTTTCATTTATGATTTCTTGAAATTGAGCTCTGGAAAATCAGGCATTGATACAGCCCATTGGGATTCAAATGGAACTACGTGATCATGCCTTAAACCCAAATCACTCTGACTCTCACTGACTGGTCCCAGCCCAAGCCTCGCTTGGTCATTGTTTGGGTTTTGATGGCTCTGGGTGAGTGTAAACAGTAATTGTTTTGATTTTTGTTTTTTTGGTAGGCAAACTACTAGTCCATCTTTTGCCTCACGTTTTACTTAGCCTTAAATCACTGAATGGGTGTTGTCTCAGACAAACTAAGACCCAGGAAAGACCTTAATTTAAAAGGCCAAGGTCTCCCACTGCATCTGGGATCATCTCCAGTTGTCCTGACCTGTCTTGCCACTGGACTTAGATGGCCCTGGAGGAGAGAGGCTGATGACTTTCCACAGTCCTGCTTCACTTAAATCCAATTCACTTGCAAGTCAAGACATCACCTTCCCAATGTCATTGGTCCTCTTTAAGAACAAAGAATAAACAATAAGAATAAGAAGGAGATAAAGTGGCTCAATGGACAGAGTGTGGAGCCTGGAATCAGGAAGACCTGAGTTCAAATCCAGTCTTAAACTCTTACTAGCTGTGTGACCTTGGGCAAGTCACTTAACCTCTGTCTGCCTTAATTACAGCATCTGACTGCATCATTCCTAGGGAGGTGAAGTATTTATATTTTAGATTCAGAGCTATATCTTATCAAACCTCTTTATTTTATATATGAGAAAGTATAAATGCCTGCATGGCATTAGAGGGAATGGGACCTAGGTCCTTTGACTTCAAATGAAATAGTAGTAAGTAATAGTAGTAAGATCCATGGGAGCAAAAATTCTCTTGCCTCTTGTAATATCAGTTAGTAGTGAAAGGATAGGAAAGAGAGTTTTCCCATCTTAATGTGAATCTCTAGCCCCAGCCCTTGGGGGGGACAGGGGTGAATTACATCTCGGTTTGTCACTTCAACCAGAATGACATAAAAAAGAGACAGCAAAGGGTCTAAAGGGGCACCTGTCACCCTGAGACTCTTTCCAGATAGTGATTAAGAAACTTGACCATGGCCCAGGGCTGTCCTGTACCACCTCAGTTTTAGTCGCTTCAGGAACTTGAAAGGCTAGGAAGGAGCTGATCCCCCCAAGAACTCAAAGTAGTGGAGCATTCATTCCTAGGCCAGGCTTATGAGCCTATGTCCCAAAACCAATCATGCTCAACATGTATGCATGAATGTATGTGTATGTATTTATAAAATATTTTCAAGGGAGAGTTAGTTCCCTTTGTAGAGTTCTAGGGGCCAACTGAATGCATGGAATATCAGAGTGGGAAGAGAATCTTCAGGAATATCTGATTTGACCCCCTATTAGACAGATGACATTCCCATTTGGTAGAACTCTCGGTCACTAGACATTGGGGGCTCTTTCTATGGCTAGGGTTCTTAACCATTTTTGTGTGTTGTGTGTTATAGGTCCCTTTGGCCTATAGGTCATTTCTCTGAACAATATTTTTAAGTGCATTAGATTTTTTAAAAAGAATGAAAAATAAACCAATTATATTGAAATAAATTTAGCTATAAATACATACATATGTGTAAATATATACATGTACATATATACGCATACACATACATATATATATTTGTAAAGCAAATTCATAGACCTCAGTCATTCAATAATCAATAGGCATATATTAAATGTCTGATATGTTCCTGTCATGGTGCTTAGCACTGAGGATACCAGAAAGGCCAAAGACAGTGCCTGCTATTGATAAGCTGCTCACAGGCTAATAATCCAGTTATCTGCCTAGGAGACTGAATGAATCGAGTGTGTCCTGATTTCTCCGTTGGTTCCTTGAATGAGTCTTACAAACTCTGCCTCTGCAGAGTAAATTATGGACTGTCTCTTCCCCTTCTTCTTTGTTCCAGCCACATTAGACTGGAAGTTCTTGGAAGGCAGGCACTGTGCTTTGTCTACAATCTGTGCCTCCTTCCAGTGCTTAGATTAAGTACTCCATGTTCATTGTTATCCAATTCCTGCTCATCCCTTGAGGCCCAACTCAAGACAGAGTGTGGTAAAGTAGAATGAGAAATGAATCTCGATTTAAATTCCATCTCTGGCATTTACAAGCCATATTTTATTTTTCTCATCTGTAAAGTGAAAGGTTTGGAATCTGTGGCCTTTGAGATCCCTTCTAGTGAGAACGTTCTGATTCTCTCATAGACTCTAGCTCTTCCACAGAGCCTCCCCTTCCCTCCCCACCCATTACTGCCTGTACCTCACACTTAGCCTTGCATTGCTGAGAGGTGGCAGAGCAAAGAAAAGAGGAGGCCAGCTGCGGAGTCAGAAACACCCGGATCCCAGTGCCGTCTCTGACACACCCTGGCAGTGTGACAGTTGGCAGGTTATTTAACCTCTTTATGATGGAGGAAATTCTCCAAGATGATAAGTCAGAGATGAGTCACTTATCTGTATCAGTGGAGGGAGTTTCCATAAGTGGAGTTTCCCATTCCAGATGAAATTATAGGTCTAGATCCAATTTTCCAGAACTATGCTGACTGCTCTCTGGCTATCGCTTTTAAAGCTCCTTCTCACCCCCACTGTTCCCTAGAACCTCAGACTCAGCCCCTGGGATGGAAGTTTCTGTTTTATCTTGACTGGAACCAAGTCTCTAGGATGCTTCTTTACCATCATTCTCAAATTGCCCTGCCCTTTCTAGTCCTGCTCATTATGTTCTTCTTCCTCTCTTAGAATATAAGCCCTTTGAAGACAGCTCAGGTTGCTCAATGGATAGAGCTCTGGACTTGGAGTTAGGAAGACTCATCTTCCGGAATTCAAATCTGGCTTCAGACTTCTATTAGCGGTGTGACCTTGGGTAAGTCCCTTAACCCTGTTTGCCTCAGCTCCTTTTCTGCAAAATGGGCTGGAGAAGGAAACGGCAAACCATTCCAGTATCTTTGCCAAGAAAATCCCAAATTGGGTCATGAAGACTTATACAAGAACAGCAACATTCCAGGGACTGTGATAACTGGGGATACAAAAGGAGGCAAAAGTCAGCCCCTGCTTTCAAGGAGTGGACAAGGTCTCACAAATCCATTTGAAGAAAGAAGGGAAAAGGAATAAGTTAGTCGTCATCTAGTTGGGAAGTGGAAGAAAGGAAGAAGATAGTGAGCTAAGGGAGGAAGGCCAGGAAAGAGATCAGAAGAGAGGAAGGCCACAGTCATTTTTCTAATTTTGACAGGAGACGGGAGTTCTAGAAAGTCGTAGCTGTGAGAGAGCTCAGAGATTGTCTGGCTCAGGAGTTCTTGACCTTTGTTTGGTTCATGGACTGCTTTGCCAGTGGCTGCTAAAGCCTTCTCAGAATCAGGATTTTAACAACAGTAACAAAAACCCTTTATTAAGCACCTACTACGTTCATCAAGAACTAAGGAGACAAAGAGAGGCGAAAACACAGACCTTGCTCTCAAGGAGATCACATAATACAGGAAACAACATGTAAATAGCTATGGATGTACATACAAAATATACACCGGGTTATCTCGAATTTTAAAACATTATGGAATTTAAAACATTAAAGAATTTTAAAACATATTTAAAACATCTAGAATTTTAAAACATTTAAAACATTATAAATATTTTAAAACATTATATATATATATTTAAAACATTATATAACAAAACATCAAAGGCCACATTTAAAACATTATATTTAAAACATATATATAAAACATTATATTATTTTAAAACATTATAGGGAAAATGTTAAATTCCACCTAGGGGTTAGTGAAAATAAACATGTAATTTCTCCCTCTCCCCCATCTAAATTCATAGATTCCCTGAACTCTATCCACAGATCCCTTGATGGAGAATCCCTGATCTAGTCAACTTCTCCATTTCCTAGAAGAGAAATTTGAAGACTGCAAGGGGAAATGACTCAGTTAAGGTCATAACTATAGAACTGACCCTAGAAACCCCAATGGAAAGACCTGAGGGAAAGGCAGCACAGTGTGTTGAAAATAGTGCTGGGCTTGGAGACAGGTAGTTCTGGGTTCAAATCCTGCTTCACACACTAATGGTGTGACCGTGGTCAAGTCACTTCAGTGTCCTTATTTGCAAAGTGAGGTGATTGGGCTCTAAGGTCCCTTCCCACTCTAGAGAGATGATACAATAAAGTAACCCAAAGATGTCACTAAGTGACTCTGATAATGCGTTGGTAGATTCAAGGAACAAAAGGGAAAAGTTCAGTTTTTAGCCACATATTAAATTGACTAACTGCAGGAGGAAAGCCTTTTGTATGGCCTGGGGGAAAACCAAAGCTTCATTCTATAAACAAAAAGGAGAACAACATTTCCTCAGGTTGTTCCAGCTCATTAAATCTAATGGGATAATGGATGTTAAGAGCACTCCTGTAAGTTGTCTAGTGAAATACTCCTGTGTTTTCTCTTCAAATTGGCCAAACACATTCCTGATTCTGACCCTTTGCACATTCTGTAGCCAGCCTGAAGGTCTGGCATCTTGTCTCCCCTTGCTCTATCCTCCAAGGCCCTCCCCAAGAGCTTTCACTGACTTCCTCCATCTCTACTGTTCTCTTCCTCTGTTGGTCTCTTGCAGAACTGTGGTCCATGAGACCTAGCTGGGATTTACCATTGCTTTTCTTCTTGAAACTGGGTGGCAGGATGTTCTAACTGTAGTTTAGTGACCAGGAACATGGCACAGGAAGTTGGTGTAAATGATTATTTATGGACAACAGAGCCTGTGCTCTGTCTTACAGGCAGGCTGTGCCCTAAGGTCTTCCTGACTGTTGAGGTCAGGGAAGGACTTCCTAGAAGAAAGGACCTTTGGTAGAATACATATACTCTGGACAAGGACTGGAAGTCACATTGGAAGTATTGCTATCCACCCTTAGATGGCCTTAGGCCTTTGTTATAAGATGGTGACCTGAGGGTAATGTGGTACAATGGTTAGGATGCTGGGCTAGGAATGAAGAAGACTTGAAGTCAAACCCAACTCAACAATATTGTAAAAATAAGCAATTTTGAGATTTAAGAATTCTGTTCAATGATTCTAAAATGAGAGATGATGAAGAATTCTACCTATCTCCTGACAGGTACTAAATATACAGAATGAGAAACACGGTTTTTGGATGTGACTAATATAGAAATTTGTTTTGCTCAACTATGCCTATTTTTTTAAATAAGGGTTTAATTTTTGTTTTCTTATGTTTTGTTTTTTGTTTTTTTTCCAGTGATGGAGAGAAAGAGAGATGAAAAAAATAAAAGGCTTATTAGTTGGAAAAAAGATAAAAATAACTCTTAAAGGTGCAAAGATATTTTAAATGACTTACTCTGCCTGATGAATGTAACTATTACCTGAATTTTGTTATGTTTTCTCTCATAGCAGAATTTTTTCTGTTGTTTGGGAATATTGTTTGAGAATTGCAGTCTTAAAATGCTTTGGTCAGAGAGAAAATTTTCAGGGAAGCTTTGCCCCTTTGAACTTTTCCCAAACAAAGATACTTAGGATAAAAATACTTTGCTTTTAAAATATTGTCCCTGGCTGACTTGTGCCCAAATGCAGAATACTGAAGTTTTCTTTGACAGCTGCCCCCACACTGTTGGAGTGGCAATGTTTCCTAGGGATATTTTACAAATAGGGGCCATGCTTTTTAAAAAAATCTCATTCCACTGGGCACCTGACTGAGATTAAAGCAATGGAAGCCTAAAGCCAAGGAAGGTTAAAATGTCATGGAAGGCAGCATGGTATCACGGACAGAACACTGAATTTGGAGCCAGGAAGAAAGAAATGAGACCAAAACCTGCTTCTCTGACTTATACTAGCTATATAACTCTAGGCAAATCACTTAAACTTTCTGGACCTATTTCTTCATCTGTAAGATGGAGAGGATAAGGATTAATGCCTGTACTACTTTTATCATTGGTAGAATATTGGTCTTAAAAAATGAGCATTCTTTTCAGGGGTAAATATGAGGTCAAAAACCACCACAAAACCAACAACTTTGTAATTTCCCAAAGAGGATCTAGCTGGCTCTAAAACTGAAGTCCTGTTCAGTTTGAGACCACGTTCATTGTCCATTTGTGATCTCTCCAGTATTCTTCTGGTGGTATTGCATTGCAGCAAGTCTATCATTTGCAAAGAACTAAAGCTGATAATCCTCTACAGGGCATGGAGAGGCATGTTCTGGGCATGGATGGTACTAGGCAGGAGAGGCAGGACCAGGAGTGTTATAAAAGAAATACATGACTGGAAAAAAAGGATTGGCCAACTATATGATGACAAAGCCTAAGCAATGTACAATCAGACTCTATTCTCTATTGGTCATCTATACGATGTGAAGAGAACTCAAGGAAGTATTAGAACACTGGAAGGACATGGATGAGAGCTGTACATGCCTGGAAGTTACTGTGGGTAATTGAAGGGTGATACCTACATGGATGAGATCATACGGCCATCTTTGTGTTAGGTGCATTCCTACCTCACAGGTTGTGATCCTTCTATCAATCAATCAATCAATCAATCAATAAACACTTGTTAAGCATTGATCACATGCCAGGCAAGGTTTTAAGTGCTAGAGATACAAAAGAAGTACAAAAATACTTCCTGCCCTCAAGGAGATTACAAGCTAATAGGGGAGACAACACATAGAGAAATAGATACATATAGGAGATACTGGGTAGATAGAATGGGATCTTAGAAGTCAAGGCTTTGCTGTCAGATGAGATCAAGTGTGTGCAGTATCACATAAATTATGTTTGCACCATTATATCAAACACCAGGTAGTATTGTGTTGCTGTTTGTCTCGGTGAAGTCAGTGAAATACAAATTGGATAGAAATGCCCAGAGCCAAGAGAATTCAGTGAGATCTGTTGCTAAATCTGGGCAAAGCTATCATGTGTTTCTGTCCTGGGTACCTGTGTTAATTTTGCCTTCCTTCTTCCATTAGACCCTTTGTCTAATATCTCATGGACAGGTAGGCTGAGCAGTGGATAGAGAGTTGAGCCGGGAGTCAGGAAGACTCCTTTTCCTGAGTTCAAATCTAGCCTCAGACACTTACTTTCTGGGTGACCCTGGGCAAGTCACTTAACCCTGTTTGCCTCAGTTTCCTCATCTGTAAAATGAGCTGGACAAGGAAACAGCAAACCCTGCAGTATCTTTGCCAAGAAAAACCGAAATGGGTTTATGAATGGTCAGACATGACCGAGAACAGCTGAACAACAACTAATATCTCATTTTAGTGCGGTAGTGACCTTGAGTCCTTGAAAGCTATGCAAAGCCCAAGCTTTGGGAGGCCCTACCAAGCTGGAAAGGCTTTGTGTATAGAGGTCCCTTGCCTGAAGACCAGTCTAGCTAGCTTTAGAGAGACTGCCTCATCATTAGATTGGCTACATGGTGATGAATTTTTAGGCCACAGGAACTCTTGGAGACCATCTGTCCTAAGCCTTAAAGGACTATATCAAAAGCTTGTGTTCACTGAAAGAGAAAAGAAACTATGTTGATGAAATTACAGATATTTGAAGTCTATCATCCCCACTGTCTATATTATTGTAGTCTCTGTGATGCTCTGGGGATTGTTGCTTAGGTAGGGGGGCAACAGGAGATGGTAGAACATGACTTTCAAGTAGAATGTAAGATCCTTGAGGTCATGCCTCAGTTACCTGTTTGTATACCTATGCCTAGAAGTGTGAGGAGTATAGCAGGTACCTGATAAAGCTTGTTGATTGATTGAATCAGGGCCATGGCTTTCACCTTTGTGATCTTGGGCAATATCAGTTCAGTAAGTCTTGGTTTCATCATCACTAAAATGCAAGAGGATGGGAGAAAAATGTTGGGCCTCCAACGTCCCTTCCAACTTGAAGTCAGTGACTCTCAGATGACTCGTTACGAAGGTGGGATATACTCCTAACGTTATTGTGACAATAGAGTAGCTAAAGCTGGTGTTGAAGAAGGTAGCAAGTCAATGTCTGCCCAGTCAAAAGTGGAATGTGAGTCTGAAGGAGCCTTCAGGGACTCGGAGGCCTCTTTTTTAGGATTTCAGGGCAAGGACCCATCATTTCTACATTTACCTTGCCTGCCAAATCAGCCTCCTCTCTGAGGGTAGAAATAAAGGAAGATGGAAAAAAAAGAAAAGAAGGAAGTAAGGGAGGGAAGAAAGAAGAAAGGAGAAAGGGAAAAAGAAAGGGGAGAAAGAAGGGAGAAGAGGAAGATAGAAAGAGAGAAAGGAAGGAAAGAGAAGAAAGGGCAAAAGAAAGGAAGAAAGGAAGGAAGAGAGAGAGGGCAGGAAGGAAAGAAGAAAGGAAGAAAGAATGAAAGAGAAAGGAAGGAAGGGATGGAAGAAGGAAGGAGAGGAGAAAAAGAGAAAGAAAGGAAGAGAGGAAAGGAAGAGAGGATGAAGAAAGAAAAAGGATGGAAAGAAGAAAGGGAAAAAAGAAATAAAGGGAGGGAAAGAAGAAAAGAGGAAGAAAGGAAGGAAGGGAGGGAGGGAAGAAGGAAGGAGAAAGAGGAGGAAGAAAGAAAAAGGGATGAAGAGACAAAAGGAAGAGAGAAAGAAAAAGTAGGGAAGAAGTAATTATTTGGTGCTAGATAGGGCTGAAAGAATCTTTGCTCCTGGCAACCCCTTCATTACTGAATTACAAAGGGGCTGGATTTTACCAGCAGCCCAGTCTACTGTCTGCCAGTTCATATCTTATCTGGTGAAGAGAAATGCTCACAGCTTCCTGGTTACTCTTAAATTGCAGAGATGGAGCTTGGTGTTTCCTTATGATAATCCCCACAGTTTCTCCAGGCTCTTCACCAGGCAACCTCCCTCCAGGCACCTGGCCCTGAGATCTGCACGTTAGCAGGACTGGGAGCTGTCACAGACTGGGAAACCCAAATCCTTATTATTCCCAGCAAACGGGTCTGACCTCCAAACCATCTCAGCCCAGTGACTGGTTCTTATACCTGTGTCAAGGAGGAACAATGCTCTGCTAAGAAAGTCAGAAACAATGCATAGTCTAGGACTTAGATGGTCTTTCCAGATGGAGCCCTCTCTCTTCCCTCACCCCCAATTTTAGCTAAATCCCCTTCAGGGATAAAGAAAGCAGTATAAATGGGGATAATACCAAAGTCACAAGATTGGTGTGTAAAACTGAGATAATAGACTCGAGTCTAAGGGCATCCATCTCCCAGGGTTGTTGTTGGGATAAAATGAGATAATATTTGTAAGGCACTTAGTACAGCACCTGCCTGGCATGTAGTTGGCACTATATAAATGTTAGCTATTATTATTTTTAATAAGAACCTGGCCTTTGTAAACTTCACCTACATTACCTCATTGAAACAACAATCCTATAATTTTGGCATTGCCCCTGTTTTATAGGGGACGAAACTTATGGAGGTGAAATGACTTCTGACTTAATCTCACAACTGGTAAGGTTAGGCAGCATGATGAGATGTGTTGGACTGGAGGCGGAAGACCTTGGTTCAAATGCAGTCTAGTGCACTTATTAGCTGCATGCAGATCACTTGACCTCCTTGGGTCTCAGTTTCCCCATCTGTAAAATGTGGGGGAAGGGTTGTGTTGAACTAGATGACCTCTGAAGTCCCTTCAAACTCTAGAACAATGATCCCATGATTTCTAGTGTTCCTTCCAGATTTAAGATTCGATGCCAAGATAGGGGAATTGTGATGTTGATGGAATGAGGGAGGAAGAGAGGAAGACATAAGTGTAAATCAAGCTTTGGATGCTTCAGACATTTACTAGCTATGTGGTCCTGAGTGAATTAGCTCATCTCTCTGTGCCTCTGTTTCCTCGTTTGTAAATGGAAGGGTTGGACTTGTTGACCTCTAAGATCTCTATGACTGGCTATCCCTTGCTTCTCTGTACCCTCTTGGAATTGATCTCTGCTATTGTTAGACATCTTCCTATCCTAAAGGAAGTAAAACTCACTCAGCTGGAACTATGTTCCATTAGATTCTTGAAACTAAAGGCTTCTCAATAAAGCTGAGTGAGTAAGTAGTCAGCTCATCTGAAAGTGACCTTTATTATTAAACATATTGAGGGAGGCTGAGCTTCTGGGAGTGAGGTAGGGAAGCATTCTTCATTCTCTAAAGTGATGGCAAAGTGGAGTATCCAGAGTATCCAGGTATCAGATACATTAGGTCTGTGTACTGCCAGGAACTGCCTTCACTAGGATATGAGATGTGGAGTCTACAGTAGGCATGTCGTAACAGCTCATTGAATTAAATTTCCACACTCTTATAAGCACTTCTTCCCTGGAACACAAGCTTTCACTCTCATACCCTGCTGAAACTCGGGAAGGTTCACTCTTGGTTCCCCTGATGGGTTCAGAGAAACCCCAGCTCCCTTGCTCCACGGGTGATTTTTTTTCCCCTGGAAAAGGCAGTTTTGGTTTCCAAGGTGAATCAGCAATTTATCTGATGCCAGGCTGGCATTAAAGCTCAAGTTGTTTGGGAATTTAGAACAAAAAATATACCTGGAGGAAAACTGCTTGGTTTCTGAACCAAGTCCAACATCTGACACCCAGGTAGGAGATGTTGGTGTGGAGAAGAACTGTCAGACTCAGAGGGTGGTCCCTCTACATAGCTAGCCTTTGGCTCACCGGGCGGTTGGTTAATTCTCAATTTGGCTCCCGGGAGCTCTGGGTGAGACTTGGTATTAGGGGCTATTTCTGGTCCTTGGGAAAGTTGGAAAGTCAGTGAAGTTGGTGGTCATCACTCATGACCTCCCCTCTATGTATTATAATTGGCTTCTCAAGATCCCTCTTTGCCCCCTTTGTGTTCAATGAACTCCATGTTTGCCTTTTACTCTTCTGAAAAAAATCTGTTTTCTGGAAATAAACTGGCAAGCGACATGGTGGATAGAACATTGGGCCTGAGGAGTCAGGAAGTCCTAGGTTCAGATCCAGCCTCAGATACTTACATGATGTAGGACTGAACAAGTCACCTAACTTTTGTTTGGTTCAGTTTCTTCATCTGTAGACTGAACAAGTCACCTAACTTTTGTTTGGTTCAGTTTCTTCATCTGTAAAATGGGGATAATAACAGTATTTGCCTCTTTAGGCTTGTTGTGAGGACTAAATGAGATAATAATTGTAAGGTGCTTGGCACATAGTAAGCAGAATACGAATGCTAGCTTATTATTACCTTACCACTTAGCACAAAAGAATGGAAGGCTTAAGGCATCATGCAACTTAACAGAATCCAAATGACTTTTAAAAAGTCATGGATTGTTGGGGAGAATGGAGGCCAGGGAAGAAAGAAGAAAGGAGAGAGGGAAAAAGAAAGGGGAGAAAGAGAGGAAGAAAGAAACAGAGACAGGAAGGAGGGAAGAAATAGAGAAAGAAAAGAAGGAAGCAAGGGAGAGAGGAGGAAGAAAGAAGGAGAGAGAAAAAGGAAGCAAGGGAGGAAGAAAGAAAGGGAGGAAGGATCTAGGCTGAGAAGTAGTGACAATCACAATAATAATTGTCATTTATATAGTAGCTTAAGATTTTCCAAGAGTTATGTGCTGCCTTTAACGATATGCTATGAATTGACAATCTTTCCGCTAGGATGTGAAATGCTGAGTATACAGTAGGCATGCCATAAAAGCCTTTAGACCATCTCATTTTAGTGTTACAACAATCCTGGAGGGCAGATACTTCTGTTGTTTAGAATTGATTTGTGACTCATCTGTATAGGTAGTTGGTTATCAGAGAGGAATTCTTCACTTACAGATTTACATGGCTGCCTGGGGCAGATGGGGTGTTAAGTGACTGGCCCAGAGTCATGGCCCCCATATGTGTCAGAGGACAACGAGGCTAGCTCTCTGTCCACTACAGTGCCAAGTTTTGTTACTATCCCATTTTCCAGATGAGAACAATTTTAAAGTTCCAAAAAAGAAATATGACTTGTTTATGGTCACATAGCAAATAAATGCCGGGGGTCAGATTCCAAGTCTAGCACCTGCCCAGTCCAGGATGGAAAGGAAGGTAGACTGAGAAACCTTTGGATGGTAGGTTGATGGACTGGGGACTTTATTCAGTGCCAAAAATGAGTTGTTATTATCAGTTCTGGACTGGTAATGAAAGTGATGCTCGAGCAAGACTTACCTTGTAGTAGTGTCCAGGAGAATGACAGGGTAAGAGAGTGGTAGAGTCCAGGAGGCCAATGAGGTGGTTCTTTCAGGATTCCAAGTGGGATGTGATGAGGGTCACATCTAGAGACCCAGTGGTAGGAGCAAGAGGAAAAGAAAGCGGTAACAAGTCTTCTTGCAGACCTTGGGACGTTGGCCATTGTCCTTGCTGAAATGTTTATTTTCTACCCCCTCATCTGGCAGGTGTACAGAATTGAAATCAAGAAGATTGAATTTGATGTTTCCTTCCTCATTCTCTTTGTCACTTTAGGTTTTCTTCTGTTTCTTTCAGAATCTTCAGGGCTTACTTGAAAAGGTGGGGTCCCTGTGTCTTAAGACCCAAGTGAGAAAAGATTGCATTGCTGGTGTGAGCATGAGGGGCCTTGTGTGGAATCTGTGTTCAGTAAGTCTGTGTAGTTGTCTCAGGGCAACTTGTTGTCTCAGGCTATTTGTGAGAAGAGTTAATTGGTAAGAGTCAATAAATGCTCCTAAGTTCAGTCAGGAGGGACTGGGGGTGGGGGATGAGGTCCCTGCTTGAGGAAAGGTAAGGGGAGCCCAAGCAGCTGGGTTCAAGGCAGCATATGATTAGGGAAGGAATATATTTAGTCCAGGAGAAGAAAGAGCCCAGGAGAGACTTTCTGCTAGGCTTGGGATGGGGATGAAAGCTGATCAACATTGGATACACAGAACTGAACATGACTTTGGAGATCACCCCCTCCTTGTTTGATAGATGAAGACACAGCACTAGAAGAGGTGAAACCCTTTGCTCAAGATTCCTCCTCCCCCCCATTAGTTTATATCAGAGTCAGGCCTCAGATGAGATGTTTGAACGAATAAAGTATTCTCCATCAGTTTTTATTCTAAGTCCTATTGTTTTCCCATCAGCAGGCTTGGGTACTACCAGAGAGCAGAGGAGAGAATGGAGGGGGGGGGGACAGAGAGAGAGAAATCCTGCTTCATCTGGGGTTAGGAGTTCTCCTAGTTTGAATTTGGGGGAAGAAGAAAACAAGTAAGACTAGGAAGTCCTTCTGCCATATTAATGGATGGGCCCCTCACACCTCTTCACCTATGAGGGGCAGTGAGGCTCAGTTAGCACCAAGAAAATTAATTAAGTTTCCTTGAGGGCACAAGAGAGAAAAGAAGAAGCAATAGGCTGGATCCAATGGTCTAGACAGAAGGATCTTTGAGTGTGGACCAATGCAGACAAAATAGGCAGATACCTAAGATGCAACATGAAATGTGTGTGTGTGTGTGTGTGTGATCAAAGGACATTCTGAGATTCTGAACCTTCTTTGAGTCACAGATCTCTGTCAGTCTGGTGAAGCTTATAGACACCTTTTCAGACTGATGTTTTTAAATGTATAAAATAAAACACATAGCATTAAAAATGAAGCCTATTATTATTGAAAATATTTAAACATTTTGATAATATTATCATACAGGAATATATAATATAATTTAATAAAATTGTTATTATTGAACAGAGTCATCAAAATATTTAAAAACTACTTCCTGGACCCATAGGCTAAGAAGTTCCATTTTAATTTTACTGTTAAAATAAATTAAAATGCTCTTAATGTCAAGAAATCTACTCTTTATGGCAAGCAGGTATTTTACCCTGTGGTAAGTCAATATTTGGAGTCAGAAGACAGGTTCTGGCTTTGGCACTTGCTAGATGAGTGACATTGTTGAGTGACATGTCATCTCTTTGGGTCTTAATTTCCTCTTTGATTCCATAAAGGGGTTAGACTGGATGATTTCCAGGTTCTCTAAAGACTCTGGTTCTAGGATACATTCCTCTTTATTGGGACCTGTTCTAGGTTCTTTAGGAAAGTACCCTTTCCATTTGCAAGGGGGAGAATTTTGTCAGAATCAGACTGGCCACTTCTCTGACCAAGCCTGCCCCCATGCTGTGCCTGTCCTTGACTATTCTACATGTCCTTCTGCATACTAATGCCCCTTTGGGCAGCTCCTCCCAGTCTTGTCCTGCCCTCACTCCCGAAGAGCTGCCTGCCATGCCTTGGCACCTGGAGGGTGGTCTGTGCCTGTCCATCCCAGAGGGTACGGGGTGTTCTTTGTCCATCTGGAGCCTGGTGCAGGACGGCGACAATAAGTATGAGTCACATGAGGTCAGGCCTGTTTGTTTTCTTGTAGTTAAGAGAGCAAAGCCCCAGACAAGTTGGAGGAGTTACTGACATACGGCAGCTGAGGGCATGGATGTGCTGTCATGAATCTCTGCACTGATCAGAAGCCTCTCATCTAAAGGGCCTTCTCCTTTCCCCAGAGTCCTTCCTCCTCATCCCCACTTCCCCACCTTGACAGCCTGCTCCCATTTCCTCATAGTCTGATCTTAAACGGATGATTTTGGCTCTATGAGACTCAGTTTCCTCATCTGTAAAGTGACAGGGTTGTGCTTGTTGTTGTTTAGTTCAGCCCAACTCTTGGTGATTCCATTTGGGGTTTCCTTGGCAGAGATACTAGAATGGTTTGCCATTTCCTTCTCCAGCTCATTTTACAGATGAAGAAACTGAGGTAAACAGAGTTAAAGGACTTGTCCAGGGTCACACAGCTAGTAAGTGTTTGAACTCAGAGCTCCAAAGCCTGGAGCTCTATCTACTGAGTCACCTAGCAGCTAGATCACCTGTAAAGCAGGAGTTCATAGTCTGGGGATCCGTGGATGAAAATTATCTATTTATTTATCTATTTGTATATGTGTGTGTGTGTGTGTGTGTGTATACATATATATATATGTATATATGTATATATATTATATATATAATACATATACACACATACACATATACATACACACATACACATATACATACACACATAATGTAGTAGAGAGAGAAAGAAGAGAGAAGTTCAATATAATTGGTTTCCTTTGTTATCCTGTATATTTTATGTTATGCATTTAAACATTGTTCTGAGAAGAGTTTCATTACACATTGCCAATGGGGTGCAACTGGCTTAAGACCTCTGCTTCATTGCTATGTATTTGCCATATTCCTGCCACCCCCAGCCAGACTGAATGTTCTCCAAGGGTCTTATCTAAATTTAGATAAGATTAAGCCTTTTCTAATTCTGTATCTCCTCCAGTGCCTAGCACACTACAATGTGCTAGCTAGGTAGAAGAGTTGATAGAGCCCTGGGATGGGCCTGGAGTCAGGAATACCTGAATTCAGATCTGGCTTCAGACACTCCCTAGTGATGTGACCTTGGGCAAGTCCCTTGTGTCTGCTTCAGTTCTCTTAATTGTAAATAGGATGACTGTAACACTAACCCTCCCAGGGTTGCAGGATCAGATAAGACAATATTATAAAATGCCTGGCACATAGTAGGTATTTAATAAAAGCTTGATTCCTCCCTTTCTCTCTCTGTATACAATAGGCATTTAATATAGATTTGACAAACTGAATTGAACTTGACCCCCACTAATCGAATAGACTTCTAAGAAGAGAGCCCTCTACTACTGCTTTCAGAGTAACTGTGGAATCCAGAAAAACAATTTTAGCTCCAACTTGATACAGAGAGTTTCTGCCAGACTGATCAGTTTTTTTTTTAATTCTGCTTCTCTGGGTCCACTTTGCTCTGATTCTACTTGAGCTGGGAACCATACTTAAGTTAAAATCATATACTAATGTTGTTTCCCCTTAATTGAGCCACAGCCTACCCATTCTTCAAGGTCCAGCTCAAACCTTGCCTCCTCTGGAAGCTTTTGACAGCTGTCCCAAGCCCACAGTGATGTCCCTCTCCTCTGAGTTCCTCCCATGTCCATCATGAAATTCAGGCAGAACAGAATTAAATGCTAAATAGCTAGTTACTCTGTGTGTTTTTGAGTATGAATCTCATCTACGCATAAGGATTGTAAACTCTGGGAGGGCAGACAGTAAGTCTTATACAGTAGGGCCATATCTGGGCTGAGCCTGGAGGAATCATCTAATACACACTTGATAAAGGACTGCATTTACATAGCCCATTTCACTCTTCAGAAGACAAGTACCATCTTTTAGGCCTTTTCCCCCAGCCCCCAGGGCAAATTTCTGGAGAGCTGGAATTATTTCTGCTTCCTTCTTTATACCACAAGCCTCTGATACATATATGTCTTGTGATCCTGGTAAAGTCACTCAAACTTTCAGAGATTTGGACAACTCTCTAAGCAAGGTTTCTTAACTTGGGTCAATGGATAGATTTCAGGGGTTCATGAATTTGACTGGAGGAAAAAAACCACATTATTTTCACAATGCTTTAACTAAAATGTGGGATTTTCTTCAAATAAAATATCCCTCCCATTATTCTGTTAAGGAGTCTATAGGTTTCATCAGAATGCCAGAGGAATCCATGACACAAACAAGGTTAATAATCCGTGTTCTAAGACTATAAACTGCAGAAGAGGTACTAATCTACATTGGTGGAGAGATTTCCCTCATCTAGGAGTTCCCTGAAATCATGAGTCCCATTCTCATCCATATCCCTATTCCTAGCATATAGTGTGATTGGGGCTTAGTAGGCACTTAATAAATTATTTCTGGTTGATAGACATGCTAAGTACTTTAAAAAAAATGGATATGGAGAGCTCTCAATGTAGACATTCCACCTCTGCAAATGAGCATCTCATAAGAAAGTTTTACATTTAAGAGGAGTTACTGGGAGCCCCAAGAATAATTTGTCTATGTTCACATGAACTGTCTAAGTCAGAGGCAGAATTTGAATCCATGCTTCTCTAACTCCAAGACCAATTCTCTCTCTACCATGTCACATTGCCTATACGATGGGTATTTTTTAAAAATCACTCTAACAGATGAGGAAATTGAGAACAGAGCAGTCAAATATACACTTTGTGAACATGGTCATAAAGAACCAGCATCCCCTGGGGGAAGCTTGGAAAGAGAGAAATATATTTATGGACAGTTAACCTTCCTGTCCCTTTCTGGAAGACTTCCTCAGATGGATGAATGAATGTGTACGAAGATATAAGGGGACAGAGAAATGAGTATTTCTGTTTTCTTCAAAGCGCAACTTGAGCCTTCCAAGGATCTCACAAACATCCCTCCCTTCTCTAATGCCGCACAACTTAGCACCTACTTATGGACTCTTCTCTATTGTTCTCTGTTTCATGAGGCTAGATGATTCATTCAACAACTATTTACTGGGTGCCTACCCTGAGTAGGAACATTTCTGGGTGCCTGTAAGTATGCAAAAGATGAGTAGGAGAGATACCTGCTTTTAAGGAGTATGCAATCGGGCAGGAGAGAGAAAATTAGAACATGTTGGTCTAATGTGAGTCAGAAGTGTTAGAAGAAAAATGTTGTCATGGCAAGGGGGAGGGGAAGAGACATCCCCAGTGAATGTGGTTGAGGAACATGGAGAGAAATGGCCTTTGAGTTGGGTCCTGCTCAGGATAAATAAGATTTAGATAGGCAGAGATCAGAGGTAGGGCATTTCAAAAAAATGGGGACAGAATGAACGAAGGTGTGGAGTAAGTATAAGGAGCATTCTGGGAAGTATGGTGAATAGTCCACTCTGGCGGGAATATTTGGGGAAACCTTCATGGAGGAGGGGCAGGGCTCAAGCTGGATCATGTAGGGTTTATGTGTAGGAGAGTGGTGGGAGATGAGGTTGGGCTATGACAGACAGCCCTCAAATGCCATGTAATGGAGTTTGGGCTTTATCCTGTAGCCAGTGGGAATTAGGGAAGGTTTTTGAGTAGGCGGTGATGATGTTAGAACTGGGAATGAGATAATTCAGTACCTGGAGGATGGTTAAGTCTGTCCCAAGGAGGGCCAAGAATGAAAGGAAGGTTCCATTTGGGCCAAAATATTCATTGTAGTGCTTTTTTTTTTTGCACCCAAGTACTGGAAACAAAGTGGGTACCCATTGATTGGAGAATGGTTCAACAAATTATGGTACATGGCCATGATGGGATGTTACTATGCCACAGGAAACAACAAATATGAATAATTCAGAGGAACATGGGAAGACTGAGTTAAACTAATGCATAGTTAAATAAGCAGAACCAAGAAATGACTCTGCCAATGTATGTAGAACAAGAAAATTAAACTGAGGTTCTCTCACTATAAAGGGCAAATACGACCCTGGGGAAGAGTTAAGAAAATGCATCTCTTTTCCTTCATGACTGAGTGGGGGACTATGGGTGTGGAATATTTTACATACTGTCAGAAATGCTAGAAGTATTTGTTGGTTTATCTTTTGTAATCTTTGTTACAAGGGAAAGGGAAAAAGGCATATATTTGAAAATGTGATGTAAAAACAAGAGGCATTAATTGTTTTAAAAATTAAACAAAAAGAATGGAATGGGAAGATGAGACTGGAGGTGAGAAGACCTATTCGAAAGCTGTTCTACTAGTTCAGGTCATGAGGGCAGTTGCAGTAGGGATGTGGAGGGTGGGGGGAGAAAGGATTTGTGGGAGAGTTGAAAGAGTCACCTCTTTACAGGACGTAGTGACAGATTGAGTCACCCTGTGTCCCAACCAAAGATAACAGAGGTTTGAAACCTGAATGACTAGGATAGATTATTTAAAAGAAACAAGAGTCAGCAGAAAGAGTTGATTCGACAGGGGAAAGTGATGCATTTCATTTGGACTATATTGTGCTGGTGGTACAAGTAAGTGAAGACGTCCAATCAGATTTTGGAAATTCTGGTCTGGAGCTTAGAGATGCCACTGGTGGAGACTTATATTGGGGTGAAGAGAGAGAAAGAGAGTGAGATCTAGAGTGAGAGGGGGAGAGAGAGAGAAAAAAAAAGAGAGACAGAGGCAGAGAGATGGAGAGTGGAATGGGGGGAGAGAAAGAGAGAGACAGAGACAGAGAGAAACAGAGTGAGAGGTACAGAGCAAGAGAGAGGAAGAGGAAGAGGAAGAGAAAGAGGGAGAGAGAGAGATGGAGAGTGGAATGGGGGGAGAGAAAGAAAGAGAGAGACAGAGAGAGACAGAGACAGAAAGAGAGAAACAGAGTGAGAGGTACAGAGCAAGAGAGACGAAGAGGAAGAGGAAGAGAAAGAGGGAGAGAGAGAGAATCGAAAGGGAGATGAGCAGAGGAAAGGGAAGGAGATGTCTCAGTCAGACATTCCTGAAGGGGAGACTGAACCAACTCTTCTCTGTATAACACCTACTACATACATATAAACACACATACACACATGTACACACATATATCCATATACACATGTGTGCATAAATTATATATGCATGCATATATATGCACATATATAATTATATATAGATGTAAAAATAATTAACATTTCTGCAGAACTCAAAGTTTGCAAAGCACTTTTCATACATTATCTCATTTAGTTTGAAGCTAGGAAAGTGCAGCTATAATTATCCCCATTTTGCACATAAGAGAACCAAGTCATGGAAGTGATCAAGAGAGGGTTGAGTAGAAGAAGGAAACATAGACCTGGGACTCAGGAGTCCTGTGTATCGGTTTTGTTGCTGCCAATTCACAATATGGCTTTGGGCTCCCCTCTGGGCCTCAGTTCCTCATATGTAAAATGAGGGAGTTGGGTTACAATAATTCATTGGTGTAGAGCTAGAAAAGAAGATTATTGCAGGCTTCATATTGACTTAGAAAACCACAAATTAACATCATCTATGTTGTACTGTATTTTTATCTGTTTGGTTAGACATTTCTCAATTACATTGCATCCGGTACAGGCCTACTGGGAGATTTTGCTGGGCAGACTACATCAAATAAGCTCCTTTCTGTCTCTCACATTCTGTGGTTCCAAGATGCGTTTATGCAGTTAGCATAAGACTGAGTATGTAGTACCAGCTCAGTGAAGACATCTTGACTTGAACTAGCTCATTCTTTCAAAGGTAGCTCTATCAGGGGTGTCTCTCCAGAGACTAGAGGCCTTATTTCAGGCACCTCCTTTCCCAAGGAATCATGACCATACCTTGGCCCTCTGTCTTGATGTAGAGCAGCCTTGAGGGAACATGGGACTCGCAATACATTTCTACCTCCTGAGTTCCCACATCTCCATCCTAGTTGAAAGTTGATGAGAGGATTGAAGAATTCTTAAAAGTCTTCTTGGCCTTTGGAGTTGGGGTCTTGTAACATGGTAGAGTGAAAAGAGCATAGGACTTAGAGTTCGGAGACCCTTTTATTCATGAGATATGGAATCAGGAGGGACCTAGAATCCTGCCAGTCCTAGCTCTGACACTGGCCAGCAGTCCTGGGCAAATCTCTTAATTTCTGTACTCTCAGTTTTTTCATCAGTAAAAGGAGGTTAATCATACCTGTACTACCTACTAACAAGGTTGTTATGAGGGTCAAATACATGAGATTATATTTATGATATTTTATGGATCTTATACTATATTATATAGAAAACATTTAATATATTTGATAGGTTAAGTAAATCTAATGCATATTTATATAATATATAATGTTAGGGGAAGCATCTAGGTGGCTCAGAGGATAGAACACTGGACCTCGAGTCAGGAAGACCTGAGTTCAAATCCAGCCTTAGATATTTACTACCTGTGTGAACCCTGAGCAAATAACTTAAGCTCTGTTTGACTTAATCCACTGCAGAAAGAAAAGACAAATCACTCTAGTATCTTTGCCAAGGAAATCCCATACGGGATTTTGACAAGTCAGACACGATTTAACAACTGAACATGAAATATAAGGATATATGCAAATTGGGCAGCTGGGTGGCACAGTGGATAGAGTACCTGGTCTGGAGTTAGAAAGACTCATCTTCCCGAGTTCAAATCTGGCCTTGGATACTTAGTACCTATATGGGCAAGTCAATTAACCCTGTGGGCCTCAGTTTCCTCATCTGTAAAATGAGCTGAAGAAGGAAATGGTAAACCACTCCAGTATTATCGCCAAAAAAATCCCAAATGGCATCACAAAGAGTCAGATAGGACTGAAAAAAGACCAAACAGCACCACAAATATAAATTATATACATAACACATTACATATTTATTTAAGCAATTGAAGCATAAAACTGCACTAAGACTTCTGGGATGTGTATACGTATGTTCATATATGTATATGTACACAGGCACATGTGCATGTATATCTAAATCACAGTGCAAACCTTACAATGTTATAACAAATAGGGTTAGCGACTGGACATGTGATTTCACTGGTGTTGGCAGCATGTCAGAACCTTCTCCATGTATTATTGTCTTGGAGAGTTACCCAGGCTACAGCATGGAGAAATTCCATATTATGGTGAGGGTCACAAAGCCAGGAGGTGTCTGAGACAGAACAAGGTCCCAGATCGTTATGTCTAACTTCAGTCCAGGATCCACTACTCTGCGTCGATTCCTAGTCTATGTGTCCATCACTTATCATCATTGCTGTGTCCCAGACCCCTTTCCTCCGACTCTTTCTCTAAGGTAGCAGGACTTCTGTGCTCACAGGAAAGATGATGAAGGGCGTGGACCTGCTGGTGCTGGTTTTGAGGTCTATTCTTTTACACATTTGAGCACCCTCAGCACCTACCATGGGCAAAGCCCCATCCTAGGAACTGGAGGAGATGCAAGGAAGAGTAAGACACAGTCTCTCTCCTGGTGAAGACAGTCTGATAGGGGTGGGGAGTGGGGTCTCATTAGAAAAAAATCCAATGTATGAAAATCCTCCAAGTTCAAAACAGACCATTAGGCTTATCTAGAGTTTGGTCCCTATATCCATTTCCAGTATAATGTCACATTCCTTGCCTTCCCACACTTTCTATTCTAGTCCTATTGTCCCACTTACTCATTGTTCCTCATACACAACATGCCATCTCCTACCTTCCAATGTCAGAAGCTTTCTCATAGGTTCACACCTTCCCCCCACCCAATGAATTTACTCTTTCCTAACCTCAGACTCCTAAAATCTCTAGCATTCTTTTTTTTTAATTTTTTTTAAAATTTTTTGCTCTTTGGAGGGCAGTTGGGGTTAAGTGACTTGCCCAAGGTCACATAGCTAGCTTTTGTGTTAAGTGTCTGTGGCCGGTTTTGAACTCAGGTCCTCCTGACTCCAGGGCTGGTGCTCTATTCACTGCACCACCTAGCCACCCCAATCTCTAGCATTCTTTAGAGCTCACAGCTCAGGTGGCACCTACTGCTGACCCTGAAATGACTTGTATTGCTCTGCATTGATGTTTCTGTGTGTCATTTTATGGAGTAGAATGTAAGCTCTTTGAGGGCAGGGATCCTTATCTTTTTGTTTCTTTGTTCAGACAGCCCCTCCTCCCCCCATTCCCCAGTCCTAGGATAGTACATGGGACAATGGGCTATCTATTGGTGGAGGATTCTTCAGTTCATTAGAGAAACCTCAGAGTGAGTCCTTTTGCAAAGTGTTGGCTCAGAGCATTTTAGTGATTCTTTCTTGTGGATCTTCCTTGGCAGTGACTTTCAGATCCATTCCCTAACCTCTCAGGCAGACAGTTAAAGATATTTAGACAGGGATAAGCACTCATAGACTGTGGAAGGCTGTGGGCAAAAAGAGATTCCAGTATATAAAATGGGACTTGGTCTGTCGGGAATGCAGTCATTGTAGGAAGCCAGAGGCACCTGGGGGATAGATGGGGATTTTTGAGAGGGATTTCTTGTGTAACAGGTCTATCTTTCCCAGACTGATGAATGGAAGGGAAGGAGTCACTCAAGTATATTAGATTAGAGAGCACCTTAGAGGTCACTTATGTCCAAGTCCATGATATTTACTCAGCATCAGCCTGGCTATTTCTTCCTGTGATCTGTTGCCTAGGGTCACTGGTCAGTTGGGAAGGGCACTGGATTTGGAGTAAGGAAATTTGGGTTTATATCTCAGCCTCAATACATCCTATGGTAGCTGCTAACCATGACTTAGTCATTCCGCTTCTGAAGCCTTAATGTCCTCGCGCTCTATGCTAAAGGATCTGTGACCTCTCCACAACCTTATGGACCATAACTTGTCCATGCTTGTCCATCCTGTGCTCTTCTCAAAAACTCTTGGCAGGACCTCTACCCAAAGTGCCAAGTGACTTCCTTGAGTTCTCTTGATATTGTGTGACTACCACTGGACCACATGGCCTTCCTATTGGTTGTCCCTTGCTGTGACCAGACAATGTAACCAACTAATCCTATTGTTCCTGGTCATTCAATTAATCAGTTAATAAACATTTATTAAGTACCTGCTATGTGCCAGGTTCTGTGCTAAGCATTGGTTGTGCATTTCCCCGCATGGAAATGTGACTTTGTGGACAAAGCACCACCCAGAGAGTCAAAAAGACCTTGGAAGGAAAGTGGGAAAAGTCTTGCTGTTGAGACACACTAGCTCAGTGACAATGGATAAGTCACCAAGACTTGTTGCTGTCCCCAGACAACTCCATAAGATTATCCATTCTAAGAGTTGCTGATCAGCATGGGAGAGGGAGTTTCAACACTGAGATTTGGAATGATGAAATCACAGATCTGGACTAAATTATAAAAAATCCATTGACTTCCTTCCCAATACCTTTCCTACATTCTTCTTCATCTGGAATGTGTTGTAGCCCTCTCTTGCCCATTGCAAACCTCTTTCTTATTCTCTCAATGACTCTCAACTGCAAAATGGAAAGAATGATACTTGCTCAAGGTTGTTGTGAGAAAAGCACATTATAGATTGTGAAATATTTTGGGAATGTGAACCATTGTTTTTAGATGCTCTGGCTTCTAGCTCTTCTGCCTTTATGATGACCAGCCCCTACTGAGCACCCAAGTCATATGTACCTGCTCTATAAATAGAAATAATTAGGTTGGTGCTGTCTTCCTCCCAGGGCTATTATGAGCAAAGTATTCTATAAGCCTCTAAACTCTACAGATACGTCAATTGGGTTTTTTTTGTTTGTTTGTTTTTGTTTCTTGCTACTTGTGTGTTGTTTCTGTTGCTCAGTCCAACTCTTTGTGACTTCATGAACTATGGCACACCAGCCTCTTCTTTTTTCCACTATTTCTTGAAGTCTGTCCAAGCTCATGTTCTTTGTTCCCATGATACTATCTATCCATATCACCCCCTGCCATCCCCTTCTCCTTTTACCTTCAATCTTTCAGTCACTTAAACGGGGTCTTATTTTCCTCATCAGTAAAAAAGAAGGGAGTTAGATTACATACTTCTAAGGTTCCTTATAGCTCCCTGTCTATGAACCTATGAGCCATTACCACAGTGGCCTTCAATTTATTCAGACTAAAGTGTCAAAAATTACTTTAAGACTCTTCATTTTAGGAGATAAGGACAGGGTGGGGGAGGGGTATTGGAAGCACACATTTCTGTAAAGGGACAGGGACAGGTAGAGAAAAGAACAAGGGCGGGGGTGGGATAGGAAGGAGGGACATATAATCAGTCTTTCATGATATGTCCATTGTGGAGATGTTCTTTGTAACTACACATGTACAGCCTGTATCGAATTGATTATCTTTCCAGTGGGGGTGAGTGACGAGGGAGGAAGGGAAAGAATCTAGAATTTAAAGTTCTATAATCAAATGTTAAAAAATATATATGTGTATATATATATATATATATATGTATAATTATTATTAACTACGTACAACTGGGAATTAAGATATACAGGCACAGGAGTAGGGAGAGTCATCTTGTCCTACCAGAAAGTCAGAGAGGTGATGGGGGAGGACATAGGAGAGAGCAGATTGGGGGAGGGGTTATACCGTGGGACAGTTGTTTTGGGGTGGTGGGTGGGGGAAAGATGGGGAGAAAATGTGTAACTCAAAATCTCTTGGAAATGAATGATGTAAACAAGAAAATAAATAAATTAAAAATAAAAAAATAAAATTACTGAAACATTAAAAAAATACTCTCCATTTTAGGGAGTACATTAATAAAGAGGGAGGGCACCTAGAGGAGAGGGACCAATCTTGAAGGATGTTGAGAAGAGGCCATGTGAGGATCCATGGAAGGAAGGTGGGAAGGTGTGTTTGACTTGAAGAGGAGAAGGAGGGACGTGATAGTTACTTTCAAGTATTTGAAAGGCTGTTGTGGAAGAAGGATCAGGCTTGTTCTGCTCAGTCAAGAGGGCACAATCATGAGTGTTGGAAGTGACAAAATAGCAAACTGTAGACTTGATGTCAGGAAAAACTCCCTAACAACGGGAGCTGGTCAAAAAGGAGAATGGAAGGTTCTGAGTTCCATCACACTGGAAGCCTTCAGGCTAAGGCTGACTACTTGTTGGGTATGCTCTAGAGCAGTGGTTCTCAACCTTCCTAATGTCATGACCCTTTAATACAGTTCTTCATGTTGTAGTGACTCCCAACCATAAAATTATTTTCGTTGCTACTTCATAACTGTAATTTTGCTTCTGTTATGAATTGTAATGTAAATGTCTGATATGCAAGATATATTTTCATTGTTACAAATTGAACATAACCCACAGCTTGAGAACTGCTGCTCTAGAGGGGTCTTTTCAGGTGCAATTGGAAATGGCCAAGGAAGACCCATCCAATTCTAAAATTCCATGATGTCTTCTTCTTCCTACCAGGATTTGTATTTTAAAATATGAACCTGGAGAGGATAATGTTGAATTTAGATAGTAGGCGAGTGGAGGGCTTGGTCTGTGCCTCTTTGACTTCCTTCAAATTCCAGCTATAATATGATCTTCTTCAGGAGGATTTTCCCATGCTCCTGAATCCTACTGCCTTCCCCCACGGATTATCCCCAATTTGTCCTGTCTAGAGCTTGTTTGTCGCTGTCTTACCCACTAAACTATGAGCTCCTTGAGGACTTTGTTGTTGTTCACTAGTTTTTCAGGTGTGTCTGGCTCTTTGTGACCCCATTTGGGGTTTTCTGGGCAAAGATACTGGGGTGGTTTGCCATTTCCTTCTCCATTCTCCATTCCCATGATACTATCTATCCATATCACCCCCTGCCTTCCCCTTCTCCTTTTACCTTCAGTCTTTCAGTCACTTCCTACCAGGTGAGGAAACTGAGGCCAACAGGGTTAAATGACCTGTCCTTAGGTGTCCTTGAGGACAGGGCCTGTTACTTGTCTTTCTTTGTATCCTCAGTGCTTAGCATGGTGCCTGGTTCATGGAAGGCTCTTTGTAAATATTTAATGACTGACTGACTAGTCAGAGTAGGGTAAGAGTCGGGGACCTTATCCTATTTTGCTTTCGTAGGTGGAAGTCTTTCCCCCCATGCTTCATTGTTGTATCTGAGTGGTGTCCCTAGGGTCTCAGCTTCTCATAAATAAATCACTTCTCTTAATCCCTGTGCTGAATTATTTGGTTTCTGAGCCAAAGCCAGGGGAGGGTGAGAGGGTCCTCTGGGATGGCTCAGAAGCTAATGAGTGTCTATGGAAAGGGGCTATTAGTTGATCTATCTCTGCTCTGAGTGGGCAAGAATCCAATTCATTCATTCTTTTCACCATTCAATATACTTTTATTGATCACCTACCAAAAGCCCAACCTTTGTGCTCAGTGCTTGGGAAAAGAGAAGAAAACATGATTCTTGACCTCCAAGAATTTATACTTCATTGGGAGACAAGATGGATCCACGAGAAAAGATGGCATCATCACATACTGCCTGGGATGGTTACAGTCCTTCACTAGGGTCCTTCTAGAATATTTTATGGTAGGTAGTGATTCTAGGTTTTCAAAGACAACGCCAAAAATATAATGCCATTGTTCTGTTGTTTTCAGTCATGTCTGGCTCTTTGTGACTCCATCTGAAGTTTTCTCGGTAAAGACACTGGAGTGGTTTGCCATTTTCTTCTCTAGCTCATTTTACAGATAGTGAAAATGAGGCAAACAGGGTTAAGTGACTTGCCCCAGGTCACATGGCTAGTAAATGTCCAGGGGCACATTTGAACTCAGGTCTTCCTGACTCCAAATCTGGCACTCTATCTACCAAGATGCCTAGCTACTTTGATGTTTAATGCATATTAAGTTTTCCAAAGAACTTTAATGACTTCATTTCATTTGATTCTCACAATAACCTTATAAGGTATGTATGATAACTATCATTAGAATGATTTCCCAGATGAGGAAACAGGCTCAAAGACTTGACCAAGGTCACACTGCTAATGAGCACCTTCAGTGATGGAATTTACACCCTGATCTTCTTGACTACAAGTGGAGCCTCTTTTCTCCATACCGTACTGCTTCTAGTCTGTTCCACTAGACTGGAAGGTCTTCATGTATAGGGCTGTGTCCATTGCCTAAATCCAGAAAAACTCATCACTCGAAACCTGACCCCCATGAGTGATTTTCCCCCCTAAAGAATTTCATAGAGATTGTATTCTAAGGTGTGGAGGGGGTAACCATCAGTATCAGTGCAGGGAACCACAGAGATTCTTATGCATTTAAGCACATTTAATTTAAGACAAACCTTCTTTTTACTGTGTATACATGATTCTGATTACAATATCCCTCATTCATTACATATACAAACATGCGAGGAACTTCTATGTGGACATTTTACTGGTAAGCAAAGTGATCTAATATTCAGTTGTCAATTGGAATTTGGAGAAAGTGGATGGAAACTTAGACAGGTGGCCCTAAATCCTCTGACCCTGGAAATCACCAGGATAATCTAGGAGGTCAGTCATCTTTGAAATGGGAGAAGAACCTAGAGTTGTGCTGAGTCTGGGCCAAGAATGGATGAGAGGAGTTGGAGTCTGTTGTGGGACCAAGATGGTGGTTGGCTTTGTATTGTTGTAGGGATAATATGTTGATTGATTGTATACTATAGTAGGGACAGCATGGTAGTTGGCCTTGTACTGTAGCAGGGAAAATATGGTGATTGGCCCTGTATTGTAGTGGGATAGCATGGTGGTTCGTCCTACACTATAATAGGGACAACATGGTAGTTGACCCTTTACTGTAATAGGAGCAACATGGCAGTTGGCCTTGTACTGTAGCAGAGGCAATATGGCAATTAGCTTTATATGGTGGTAGGGACGACATGGCGGTTGGCCTATTACACCAGGGCCTTATGCTATATAGTTGGGAGCAGGGCTTGCTGGCCCAGGAAGATAGAAGAACTTTGATGACTAGATGACAACAGAAGATCTTCAGACTAGCGTGCCATTTTGGTGTTCTATACATCTAATTTTATTGTCTTTCTCTGAAAAGCTGGTGATCTTTTGAAAAATCTAACTTTTAGTACTGACAACTCTGACTGTTTCTTTATAGATAGTCTGATAGTATTGTAGCGGACAGAAAGCTGGGCCCAGAGGCAGGAAGACCTGAGTTCAAATCCAGCCTCTGACATTTACTAGCTGTGTGACCCTAGGCAAGTTCCTTAACCTCTCTGCTTCTCAGTTTCCTTATCTTTAAAATGAGGAGGTTAGACTTGATGGCTTTTAGGGTCCCTTTGAGTTCTAGATTTAGGATCCAGTATGTTTTCAAAACTGCTGCTCCATGCCGGGGGAGTCTCTATAACACAACCTTCTTTGTGGGCAGCTCAAGGGGGTAACCTTGGGGAGCAGTGACTCATACCCCTCCCTAACCTTCCAGGCTCCTTCTTCCTGTGGGTTTTCGCCTGATTCTCTGTGTTTCACAAACCAGAGAAGTAGTTCTTGGGCTTTCTTCTGCCCATGCTCAGGAGAAAGGGGAAGACAGGGTACCATGGTGAAGAGAGATGGATAGATCCCAACAAAAACATCATTCTCTCCACTCCACCCCCTTCCAAGGTGCTACTCTGGCTGCTACCTTGTTCCCTGTGTCCTGGGAGGGAGGGAAGCATTTCCGACCAACTGGGCTACCAGAAAGAAAGCATTCAAAAGCTGGCAAAATAGCCCCCGACTTGGAATATTCTCCAGGAAAGAAGGAAGCAACAGTATCACTTTATATTAAATGTAGACTGCAACTTTTCCAGTCCTGTTCAAAGCCCTCTGCCTGAACCCTGTTCAGGGAACTTGGACGCTACAGTCCCCAGAACCCTCTGCTCCTACCCAATGTGAAGAACTTGTTGGCAAACAACTAGTCCATAGTCAAAGAGAAGGTGTTCTCCTTGACTGGTATTGTTAAGTCAAGTGGCAGGTCTCTAATTTTCAGGTAACACGCTTAAGGTGAACTTACGTCTTATCTAGACCTAGAAATCTTTCTCTCTTCAAGATGACACTCCACATTCTCCCTCCTTCTCTGATCCTCCAGGTGAAAGCACTTTCTCCCACCTTATTTTCTTAAACCATTTGGCTTGAATCTCTTACAAGATCATCAGATCTAGAGATCAGAGATCATCTCAACCCATATTCACTTTATAGGACAGGAGATTAAAGCTGAGAGATGGGGAGACCATTTATCCAAGGTCTTCTTTGTCCTTATCATATTCTCCTGTGTACCTAGTTAGGTATATTCATATTGCATTCTCTACTATTAGATTGTAGACTCCTTGAGCGTAGGACTTTTGACTTATTTCATCTTAGAAACCTCAAAGTTTAGCACAAACTAGTTCTTCATGTATGTTTGTTGCTTTGAATGAAACGTAATTGGTTTGAGTTCTTTCAGTGAATGCAAATTTCATTCTAAGAGATTTTAAATCCATGCCTCTGGTATGTGCTTTAGAGATGTCCCCAAAAGTAGTAGAAACTAATTTGACACCAAATGTTGGAATAGATCTGACACTGGAAAAATGAACAGAAATGAATTCTCCCTTTCCCCTACCCCCTACTGCCTCCTTCTGACCACCACCCCCTTCCTAACTCCCAGCATTTTTGAATGGTTGTTTTGTCGATGATGAATCCTGCCCTGTGTTTATTTTCAACTAGTACTGGCTGCCAGTCTCTGCACTGCAGCCAAAAGAATAAGAAAGATGACTCCCAAAAGACAGGGGAAACCAGATGGAGGGCACAGGTGACAGACAGCAGGCACCATCGGGGGATAGGTTTCTGGATCTATAGATCTGGAACAGCACCCATTGGACTTTGGAATGGTCTTCTGGAGCTGCAGAAGTCACTCAGTAGCTATTCCTAGCTATGACCAATTTACTGAATGAAAAAAAATCCACATCATGCTTAAGCTTGGAAGGAGCTTGGAGGGTCTGTTTGCAGGCAGGAGCCAGCCTGCCTCACCGAAGCCCTCATTGCATGGAAGAGAAATCCAAAGCCTGGAGAAGGGAGTGACTTGCCCACAGGAGCCTGGCGAGCTCATGGCAGAGCAGGCCCTAAAACTCAGGCCTCCTGACTCCAACCCCAAGGCTCTTTCTATCACACTGTGTACACAGGATGAGTCAGGCAGGCTCTGAGTCAGGGAGTGCTCAGATAATCTGCTGTCTGGGTTTGAGGCTGGAAAGGAGAGGGGGGCAGGTGGGTGAGGAGGGGGAGAGATAGAAATAGAGCCTGAAGGCTGTGATTCCTCCAGAGTTGGAGCTGAAAGCGACCCAGCAGGCTTGCTTTTGTTCAGGTTTTGCCAAAAAAAAATTTCCATGGCAGAGTTTCAAACTCCTTCTCTGTTAGGCTCCCTGGGGTTCTGGAGGGAGGCACAGGGTAAATACCAGGCAGGAGGAGAAAGACAGTAGGGAGGCTCCTAAGGTTGTGTGGGGTCACTCTTCTCTGCAGACGGGAACAGAAAAATGGAACCAAGGTCTAACCAGTGGCTAAAAACAAAACTCTGCTCAGGAAATTATGCCTCCTGCTAGATGTATGGTGAATTATCCTTTTAAAAGAGCTTCTGCATCTGTCCCTACAACAATCTGGGGGAAGTAGATTTTCCCATTGGGCAGATGAGGAATCTGAAGCTGAGAGGAGTTAAATGATTCACCCAAAGTCACTCAGTCAATTTTGGAATGAGTACTAGAACTCACCTCATTTTAATGGGTCTCAGTTTCTTCTGCTGTAAAACGAGAGAGGACTGGATGATTTTAAGACTATCCTAGCTCTAATCTGGGGTTCTAAGAGTCAGCAGAGCATCAGTGAAATTCTTATTAGAAGGGAAGGGTTTGATAGAGACAAGATGTCTTCCTGAAAATTCTCTCTTGCAGCTTAGAGACTCATTTCCTTTGATACCAAATTTACCAGCTCACACTGATGAAGCACCTACTGGGTACACTGAATGGCCTCCTGTATTTGGCCTTTGGAGGCATTTCACATTACAGAGAAACTCAGACAAAAGTTCATAAGTTACTCACACTTTGAAGAGGGAGATGTACTGGGTAAACCATTGTAGGTGGTTGAAGCTGTTGGCATAATGGTAGAATCAAGGGATGCCAGGGAGGTACAAGGTGTCATTGAGTCATAGAATCTCAGAGTTGGGAGCCATCTTGGAGTAAACTAGTCCAACCTCATCCTAAGAATGAATCATTCGGTAGAACAATCTTGCCAAGCAGTTAGTTGTGTGGCATCTGGTGGAATATCTCTCTTGATGAGAAATTCACTACCTAACGAGGCAGCCTCATTCTATTTGGGGCAGAGGGATACTCTAAAAGCATCATTTTATATTCATGTAGAGGCTGGAGGTGAATCATGGCCAAACTCTGCTGGTAAGAGTAGTACTCATGGAGGGGATTCAGCTGAATGGATGATGAGCCCAACCCTTGGCAAAATTCAGAGGTGGATAAAGTTTGTGTTTGGTGCATTCAACCCCCCCCCCCCCCCCGCTCCGCTTTCCTATTTTTCCCTCTGTGGTTTGTTCCTTCCTCCCACTTACCCCTTGTACTTTGTACTCTCAGGCTTCCTGGTTTCTCTTATTATGGAGTAAAGGAATCTTTACTCATTTACTGTCTGGTGTTAGAAGAGACTGAGAGAATGGAGAAAGACTCTTAGCTTTTTTCATCTGTGAAATCAGGTTGATTGACTAGGGAATAATCTCTGAGGGTCAGGGAAGTGACATGACATTGCCCAAAGTTACTGAGTTAAATGTCAGAGGCAGAACCACAGTCCAGGTCTCCTGGCCTGATAGTTCTAGTTCCATGCCCTGCAAAGATTTAACTGGTGAGAGGTGGGGGCCATTTATAAAGAGGATTCCAGCAATGAGCCAGCACCACTTTACCAAGGAATAGCTATTAACAGTGGAATCTCATACACCAGTGGGAGAGTTATTTTAGGACAATGGATGCTTCCCACAACCTTCAAATCACCCCAATTATACATAAGCCCTACCCTGCTAGACAGGATAGATCATAAGATTAAAGATTTAGAGCTGGAATGGACCTCTGAGGCCAACAAATTCAACCTTATCCTATTACAGAAGGAAACTCAGGTCATAGAGGTTAAGTGACTTATCTAGGGTCACCCAGCAAGTAATGTCTGAGACAGGATCTAAACTCAAGCCTTTCTAACTCCAAGCCCTGCTAGGTTTTCCATTTGCTAGGAATGACCCAAAACAAGGCCTCTCAGATTAGGAGAGATGGGTCAGTGGATGGGACATGACTCAGCTCTTATGATGAAACAGTCTGACTGCAGCCAGCACCAGCATCGTTCGATGGGTACCAGCATGTGACCTATCATGGGGAGTTCAGTTTTTTTTGTTTGTTTTTCCTTTTTCACATGGAGCAAGATGTGACTCAGAAGGGCATCTTGGGAAGTGATTTTCTTGGATGCTTCAGCCCTGTCGCCTGTTCATTCTTTTAAATTTCTCTGAATCAGACTTTATATTTAGACCTGCCATTTACTTAACTTATTTATGCAGATGAACAACCATATTTCCAATTTGCCTAACACCACGAAGATCCCTCTTTGGCCAAGCAAGGGTGGAGGTGGGAGCAGAGGGAAGGGAATTTAGGGGGAAAAGCCCAATAACAAAAATCCTTCTACTTCTACAATTTTGCCAGGCTTCCACAAGGACAACTTTCATAGACTACTTATCTCCCTTGACTTCATTAGTTTTTAAAAATAGATAATTTTTGCGGTTTTAAAAATGGACATGCCATTAACCAACTGTGTGATCTTGCTTAAACAACCCAAACCTAGGTTTCTTGACTTCAAATGTCAGCATCCCATCATCTATCCACATTGCTGTACCCCATGGAGTTAAAGTCTAGCTGTGTGGCCATCAATAAGTCACTCAACCTTTCTAAGCTTCTACAAGGGGAATAATTGGGGGTGGCTAGGTGGTGCAGTGAATAGAGCCCTGGGCTGGAGTCAGGAGGACTTGAGTTCAAATCTGGCCTCAGACACAACACAAAAAACTAGCCATGTGACCTTGGGCAAGTCACTTAACCCCAACTGCCCTCCAAAAACAAAAAAATAAAAATAAAAAATAAAATAAAAGGGGAATAATACCATTAACCCTACTTTCTTCACAATGGCATTGCTTTCAAGCTTCTCTTTTGGGCATTTAAAGGCCTTCACTGCCTGGCTCCATCCTTGTTATTATACATGATGTCCCTTCACAAACTCTGTGCTCTAAGCTATCCAGGTCTTCCTGCTAGTCTTCACAAATATGTCATCTCTTACCTCTGTGCCTTTGTACAGGTTATCTCTCAGTGCCTAGCATGCCATCCCTCCACCTCAGCTCTGTCTCTTCCAACCCCTAGCTCCCTTCATGGCTCAGCTCAACCAACTTCCATCTCCTTCTAGGAGCCTTCCTGGATGTTCTCAGTTGTTAGCCACCCCTCCTTCCCAACGAGATGAGTTTTTAGAGTGCCTGAGATCAAATCCCACCTCAGACACATTACCTGAGTGACCCTGGGCAAGTCACTTAACCTTATCAGCCTCACTCTGCTCATCTGTAAAATAGTAGCGCCTTCCTGCTCAGGATTGAGCACCGTTCCTGGCACATCGTATGCTGTGTAAATGTTAGCTATCCTCCTCCTCATTGTTATATCCTGAATGAACTTTGATCCGGGAACGGCCGGTATCGACTTAGAAATTAAGCTCCTTGAGGGCAGCGGCTGTCTCACCTTCATCTCCCTGGGCACCTATAGCCCAATTCCTCCCTAGCTGTAGGCACTTCAGAAATGCTCACAGGATGCTGACTAATTGATGGAGGAGGGAGTCCTGCTATTGGCTGGAAAACAGGGAAACAGAGGCTGGAGACTTCTGGGAGGGTTAGTTGTTTGGCACCTTCTGAAGATCTCTGTTGGCGGCTCTGAGCCTGAGAACAATGGGCTTCGAACCCCACCCGGCATCGCAGGCTCTAACCCGGAGACTGCAGAGGGCCAGTTGTCTGCGGGAAGCGCAGGGAGCCACACTCGGGAAACCCATTAGCCAAATAATAGGTTTTGATCCCACTGTTTTGAAAAGGTACCCTGCATTTAGCTGCCTTTCCTTGGGGGTGGGGAGGGAGGGACGGGGGGGGGGGAGGATCCAATTACAGCTCTCCAGCCTGGAGGCTGGCAGGACTCAGGCAGAATGTTGGGGGGCGGGGGAGGCGGGGCGCGCACTGAGCAGCGGCAGCATCAGCTACTTGGGAGGCTGGGAGGCGCCTTTAACCCGAGCTGACACCGCGGCTAATATCACAGCAGCTTATTTGCGGAGTTCTCCTCGGCTTGTTCATTGTTTATTGTTGAGTCTGGCCGCTCTCTCTCTCTCTCTCTCTTTCCCCCTCCCTCCTCTCCTTCCCCTCCCTCCCCTCCCCTCCCCTCCTCTCCCCTCTCCTTGCTTGCTCGTCTCTCCTCTCCTCTCCCCCTCCTCCCCCTCTTCCCCCCAATAAGACACAGTCTGTGGAGACGGATGACTCATGAATAAACAAACATGGGGGGGGCGGGGAGCTGTCAATCGCAGCCTGACTTCCTGCCCTCCCTCTGAGTATGGCAGGGGAGAGTGAAGCATCACAACCCTCTGGCTTGTACACAGTGGCTTCCAAATGGCGGGGCTCTGGGTCCCCTGACCTTGGCTTTTCCCTGGCATCCTGGGACAGGCGGTATCTTTGGAGACACTGCCCAGACTCTCTGTCCTGGGCCGGTGCCTCTTCAGCTGGCAGGGGGCAGGGGGCAGGGAAGAAACTTGGGGATGGCCAGGGCTCCATCCTACACCTCCTGCTGCTCTACCCCCTCCTCCCAAACAGCGGGTCGGCTACGACCTTCCCACCTGGTTTATCTTCTTCAAAAACACCGGTTGCAAAGCATCCTCATCTGAATGAGGGGGTTTGTGAGTGCATGCACATTGTACATGAACTCACCTCTGGCCCACTATACAGGGCGTGTAATGTGTGGGATCTGCGTTGTCCATATAATATGTGGCACATGGCTATACATGTTGTGCATGCCTGTGCTGTGCATGTGTGTGCTGTGCATGTGTGTGGTGTGTGGGATGTGCGGAGGACCTGTGATGCTTATTCTATAAAAACAGGAATATGGAAGGAGAGTGTGACTTGTGTAGGTTTTTATGCAGTCTGTAACCATTGTAAGTGCTGTGTCTAGGAGAATGCTTTGTATATGAGTGTATGGGATATGGAGAGTGTGAATGTGTATGATAGATGTGTGTGTTGTCTATGTGGTCAGCATCATATCAATGGGTTGCATGATTGTAGGTGTGACATGTATTATATGTTTTGTACATGCATGCAGTGGGCCTGGGTTATAGAACATGTGTCTTCATGCTCTGTGGCATTCCTGATGCTACCAGATAGCCCCTAGAGACCAGAGTGTTTCTTCCTGTTTGTCTGAAGGGTGTGTGTGGGGGGGGGAGGGCACATCTCTTCTACTCACATCAGCAAACTTTCCAGGGCCCCAAGCCCTTTACTGCCTTTCTCTGCCTGTGGTCATCCAGGCCTGTCTGTAGACCTTGATAAACCCCTGATTCATTATGGAGGGTCTGGGCAGGACAGATCACTTGTACCAGAGGACTCAGGCCTAGTCTTGAGCTAAGGGACAGTGATCAGAAGCCCTCATTTTGAGTCACATGGCCCCAAAGTGGCTTCCTTGGGTTAACTGGAGGGTCAGCAGAGAACAGCTGTCTTTGTCAAGGCCAGATGGGAACTTGGGAGGACGATCAGAAACTCTTCACTTCCTGGAAAAAAAACAGCACAACTTTCTGATGTAAACTTGGTCCCTGCAGAAGTGCCAATTAAGTGACTGCCATAGACCAGGACTGAGCTGGGCTTTCTGTGTGGTGAACACTAAAGCCAATGAGTAATTAGCATTCATTTAGCTCTTTCAATGTCAAAGGCACTGTGCTAAGTACTAGACAGTTAAAGAAAGGTAAAACCAGTACGTGCCCTCAAGGAGCTTATGTTCCAATAATTCTGTACATACCATAGAAGCTTGTGTATGTGTGTGTATATGTATGCATGTATATACACACGCACACACCCATGCACACACATGTAGAATCCATGTATGTATACTCACAAAAATATATACATACAAACATATATACACACATACATACATGTATATGAATATGACAAATGGAAGGTAATCTCAGAGAAGAGGTCCTAGCAATGGGGGAGGGTAGGTGGGGAATTCCTACTAAGTCTTCCTCCTCCTCCTTCTCCTCTTCCTCTTCTTTCCCCTCCTTCTCTTTCTCCTCTTCTTCCTTTTCTTCCTTTTCTATCTTACCAGCAGCAACACATATTTTATGATGTCCTACTGCAAGAAAGTTGCTTAACTTGTAGATCTCAGTTTCCCTTTTTGTAAATTCTGGAGTTTGAGCTAGATGACTAAGGGCACGTCTAACTCTTACCATGTAGGACACTCTGCTCTCAGTTTTCTAGTAGTCTCTACCTGCCTCATATGAGGGCTTATTGTATGCCCAGTCCTGAGATAGAGTCTCCTCCTCCATAAACATGGATTGACCACCTGTCACGTGTGGGATTACTATTATCCCTATTCATTTACTGAGACCAACTATGGACTCAGCCTGGAGCCGGGGTCTACTATAACATTTTGAAGATGTTAGAGGTTGCTATGTCCTCTATCTCTGCTAGAGTCACAGGTGGAACACTCTGCTATGGGAGATATAAAAACAGGAACTCCTATTCACGTGGCACATTCCTCACAATGACTTTGCAAAGAGGGTAGTATACATAATTTTATAACCATTTTTATATGAGGAAAATGAAGGTTGGAGAATGTAAATGACCCATTTGGTTCACTGAGATGTAGTGTAGATCATGGAACAATGTGTATGATTTCTTCACCTAGATTTCCTTGGGAGGCAGAAAAAGTCTTACATTGGTTGTCTTTGGACAACATTTGTACCTGGGTTCAAATCCTGATTCTGTTGCTTACTAATTCTGTGACTTTGGTTGAATTATTTTCCCTCTATTGGCTTTACTGACTCTCATCTATAAAATGAGAAGCTTGGCCTAGACCAGTGCAAAGAGAAGCAGGGTTATATATGTAGTAGGTAGTAGCAAGTACCCCAGCAGCAACTGGAGACAGAGCCCTGGGCTGATGAGAACATCTGTTCCTCTGATTTGGGTCCATGAGGTTATCTGTGGGTTACATACTGACTTAGAAAACCACATATTAACATTATCTATGTTCTACTGTGCACAGCTAGGTAACTCAGTGGATAGAGTGCCAAACTCAGAGTCAGAAAAACCTGAGTTCAAATCTGGCCTCAGATACTCACTAGCTGTCTGACCTGGGCAGGGCACTTAACACTATTTGCCTCAGTTTCCTTATCTGTAAAGTGAACTGGAAAAGGAAATGGCCAAGCACTCCAGTGTCTTTGCCAAGAAAACGCCAAATGAGGCCATGAAAAGTTGAACATGACTAAAAAGTGATTGAACCCCTACCACAACAAAATGTTCTATTGATTTTTCTTTATATTGTTGAACATTTCCCTTTTACATGAATCAGGTTGGGCCACGCTGTGTTTTGACCTTAGGACTAGATGGTCTCTAAGACCACTTCAAGTTTTCGATCCTGTGACTTTTAAATATACCTGCCTATTGTCAAACGACCATCTCTGAGTTGAATTCCTGGTCTGCCTCAGTCTACTGGTCTTTCCCTAGGCTAGTCTGCATCCCAAAGATGGACGGTTGCTTTTACTGAAGAAAGAAAACCAAATGTGTGAAATGAGTTTTACTGGGCACCAACTAAATGCAAGGCACTAGGAACAAGTTCAGTAGGAACAGCACTAGGACAGGAGCTGTTGAAGCTCTGACGGGGGCACTGGATTATAAAGGGCATGGAAAATATTTATAGTCCTTAAGCAAAGAAATTTCTTTTGCAGAATTCATCTCTAGTTATCAGGCAGAATTAGTTCAAACAGGAGCAGCTAAGTGGAGCAGTGGATAGAGCCCTGGCCTTGGTGTTAGGAAGACCCAAGTACAAATCTGTACTCAGACAATTTACTAGCTGTGTGATCCTGGGCAAGTCACTTAACCATGATTGCTGCAAAAAAAAAAAAAAAGAATTAGTGAATTGAAATAGAAAGTTAGTAGATCTGCTTCCTCATTATCTTACTTGTCCAATGCTGGAACCCAGAACAAATTTCTGCTGTTGCCCTTCCCTTTGCCTCCTCTAGCGGCCTCAACGTTTTCCTGCTTTGAGGGTACATGTGTGGTCCTTGAGAGGAAGGATAACTGTGAATAGAAAGATGGTTTAATAATCAGAAGGGCCTGGGTCCAGGTCCCATCCTTGACACATCCTGCCTCTGTGACCCAAGTAGATTTTCTCTGTAGCCTAGTTACAGACCATTCTATGGGAGATTTGAGAATGGAAAAGTCAATGTCTATTTGCATAGAGAATTCCTAAAAATTCATTTTAGGTCTTGTTCCAGAGTTGGGTATAGCCCACCTAGCCCTTACCCCCAGTACCCAGATAAGAACCCTTATCTCTTCCTTGTCTGCTTGTAAAGCTCGTCTGGGGACCCAAAGCAGAGGAATAGATGCTCTCATCAGCCCAGGCCTCTGCCTCCAATTGCTGTTGGGGTACTTGCTACTACCTGCCCTCCAGCTCTTCTTAAACTTCAGGTCATGACCCTATGTGCAATCTCGAAAAGTTTGGCAAGTAAAAGTTTTCTGAATGGGCAATGATAAAAAATTAATTCAAAATCAAATGCGTAATGAATCTGAAGTCATGTCCACAACTTGTACTTGCCCACGTTGTCAGACAGCTTCACCGCAGCCTTGGTTCTCAATACACAGTGTGTGCACTTTGCACCGTGCATGCCATTGTACTACAGGATGCCAATGAATGCTGGTGAAACATGAAACATGGTCACAAATGGAAACAGTTTAAGAAGCTAGAAAACTTTTTAAGACTTTAGGTTGTGGGGAAGAAATTGGTTCACTATGGTAGAGAATTCTTCGTTGGAATTCCAAACACTGATGAAATTATACAAATAGTAGGAAGGGAGAAAAAAAAAAGGAATATGAAAAGAGCTTTTTCTGCTTGGCTCTAGAGAGCAGAACTAGGTAGGAACCATGGGTAGAAGAGATAGCTAGCATTGATAGCTAGCATATACACTGATTTGTGCTAAGTACTGTGCTAAATGCTAGGGTACAGATAGAAGGAAAGAGAGAACTATTTTCAAGGTGCTTTCATTCTAATGGGGAAGATAACAAGGATATACATAAGCAATATACTGAATAAATATTAAATACAAACAAATAAAAAATAGTTAAATAAAGGGCACAATGGATACTGCTGTGTTGTGCCCGAAGTCAAGACAACTGATCTTTCTGAGTTCAAATCTAGCCTCGGATACTTACTAGCTGTGTGGCCTTGGGCAAGTTACTTAACCTGATTTGCCTGAGTTTCCTCATCTCTAAAATGAGTTGGAGAAGAAAATGGCAAACCACTCCAGTATCTCTGCCAAGAAAACCCCCAAATGGGATCCCAAAGAGTTGGACATGACTGAATTATTAAATACGAGAGTTTTGGGGGGAGGGTATTAGTAATTGAGAGGATCAGTTAACGCTTCTGGGAGGTGGTACTTGAGTTGAATCTTGAAGGGAGAGAAGGGTTCTAAGAGGCCCAGTGCACAGGAACATCCATTGCAAAGGCAGGGAGAAAGGAGATGGAATTTGGGGCGTGAGGAACAGAGACAAGGCCAGTTTGGCTGACTCCAAGAGTAATGTATATCAAGGCCAGGAAGATAGGTTGGGGCCTTTAAAAGCTAAAGAGAGTTTATATTTTCTTCAGGAGGTGATGAAGAGCCACTGGAGTTTGCTGAGCAAGGTAGTGCCTCCCACTTTGCAGCTATGTGACGGATGGTCTGGAGTGGGACAGACTTGAGGAAGGGAGATGAGTTGGGAGACTATTTCAATATGGTGGCAGTAGGTGATGAGGGCTTGAATAAAAGAGGTGGCTGTGTGCTTAGAGATCTGGAATGATACATGACAAATCTTGTTAAAGTAGAATAGCAAGTTCTGGCTGCTGATTGGATACTGGGGTGACAAAGAGTGAGGAAGTGATAAAAAGAGAGATCATGAATCTGGGAAAATGGGATAAAGATGTTGCCTTTGACAGAACTTAAAAAAAGGGGTGGGTTTTGGGAGAAATGTAAATAACAATAATGACTCTAGCAACCAATAATTGTATCATTTCAAAGATTTTCAAAAAGTGCTTTTCATTATCTACTTATGTCTATTTACAGTATCTGATGTATTGAGTCTTATCTTCTTAATTAGACCATAAGCTCTTTAAGGCTATATCATATAAGTCTTTGTATTTCCTGCAGAGCCCAAGGTAGTTTTGGCTATGTACTAGGCTCTCAATAAAGACCAGTTAGATTGAAAATGTCTAGAGAATTGTTAAGTGTGATATGCATGGGGACCATTTTGGCAAATTGCCAGTTCTTTTTTTGGTCTATCACTGTTGGGGCTAACCTGGAGTCCCATGCTAAGACATTCCATTCATACCAGGATACAAATGGTGATTTTTACCATCAAGAACTATGTGAGCTGAGAGTTGAGTTATAGGAAGAAAAAAAACCCTGATGATATTTGGCAGGATCTCTTTTTATTAAAGAACAAACAACTTTTTGGAAAATTAAACATAGATAGTAGGTTCCTAATATGTTAAGGATTAATCTATCTGACATTGGTTTGGCCATTAGGAATTTATATTGAGACTCATGTACCTCAATGTCATCCAACAAAAGCATCAATGATAAATCTTTTATATCTATTCGTCTCTGTCATGGTGCCCATATCATGGAACCAAAATTTAGTAGCCAGACTTGGCTGGAGGCAAAGCTGTGAAGACGGTGGGGTTCTTGGCCATGCTCCCTTTCCCAGAGGTCTTATTCCTTCTTGCGGAGTTTTACTCCAACTTTGTTCACATTTAGAGTATCTGGTGGCTTCATATTGTTTCCTCCATGTCTTGGTTTCCAGGTTTGCACTTGTCCTCTGAGGCAGTGCTACTCATGCTACCCATAATGCCTGCCTTACAGAATTGATGTGAGGAAAGTACCTAGCAAACCCTAAAATATAGAGATGCATGTGAACTGTTATGATGATTCCTTTACTAATATCCCCTGAGTCCTCATTGGACTCCAACAGGTCTATCAATCTAGAATGTCTTGGTCTAGGGATAGATTGTATTTCTGTTGTCCAGTCCGGGACCACTCTAGCGATATTTAAGGAAATTCATTACCATGTTGATCATTGGGCATGAAAAGGATTATGGGATTTAGTGTATTATCACATATTGAGTCAATAATATGATATAGAAGTAAAAACTGAGAAAGTCAAATTGATTCTCTTCTATAACTGATTTCATTTTCTATCACCACCATTTTGTGTAACTACCCAAATCACATTTCATTTCCCTCTGAGTTAAGTTTAGAAGTTCAGTTTTCCTGTTAATTGCTGTTCTATTCTTGTGTCAAGAAAATCTGTAGTCCTTGAAGGATGAAGGTAGATGCCAGGGAGTCTGATCTGTTATCTTTGCAATGCTGACTGTCCTTCAAGACTGGTCTGTTATTACTGTGATGCTAACTAGCTACAGAAGTAGACACCATCAATGAGTTTTCCATAGAGACAAGATGGAAGTGGGAGTTGTTGCTAACCCTGAATCCCAAATTTCCACCCAATTGTATTGTCCCCCACATGTATCATTCTTCTGACTTTGCAATCAGTCATCTTGTTCCTCCCATCTCTGCAAGGTAGACTTGGTATAAGGAGAAGTTTTCTTACAATTTGCAGTATCCCGAAGTGGAATGCACTGCCTTGGGAGGTAGCAGGTCTGCCTCTTCCTCACCCACTTCCATTCACTTTTGTGTGTTGTTTTCCCTCATTAGAATCTAAGCTCCTTGAAGTCAAGGATGATCCAATGTAGGGATTCTGTGATGGATTTTCTTGTTGTCACAGAAGATCTAGCAGACCCTATTCTAATAAAGGTATGTCAGAGGACATACTGATGAAATCAAGGAGATAGAAACTGGGGTAAGTCATAGTATTACATGAGGAATCTGTTTCATGTTTGCTCTACTCTGTGACTGGTG
>CM053598.1:47653081-47673081 GCA_028646575.1 Pseudocheirus occidentalis | reverse complement strand
TCTTCTTCTTCTTCTTCTTCTTCTTCTTCTTCTCTTTCTCCTCCTCCTTCTCCTTCTTCTTCACAATAGCAGTTCCAAGACTTAGGCAGGAAGGTGTTATCTTCTTATCTCCAGTGAGGTTATGACCCGTGTCACAAAGTATGGACATGGGACTCTTAGTCTGGCCTCCCAGGCTGGTGCCTTTTCTACAGTACCACAAGACCTCTGTGGAATGACAGAAATGGGAGCAGGTCTGGGGTACATGAGAGCAATGCTTGATGGGGATTTCCCAGCTGCCTCCCTATCCACCTTACTGTGCTGAGGAACATGGCTCCATCTTAGACAAACAAAAGAAAGAAAGGGAGGCAGAAACAAGCAAATTAACAAACTGGCAAACCAACACCCTCATGCTCAGGTGAGAACAGGGAGCAGGAAATGGGAAATCAGTGTACCAAATCATGCTAGAGTGATTTATCGTGTTTTGCCTATTGGAAAACATCACAGTGCAAGGTTTTCCAAGGTCATTGCTTCTACTTTTCCCTCTCTTTATGCAAAGGGAGAAGAGAAAGCCAGCTAAGTTTCCAGTTTTAAAAGGAGTTGGCCCAAAGCCAACCCCCAAGCATTCATGAGGTGAACTGGAGCTGGAAGGTTGAGGAAACAAGTCAGGAGAAGGTTCTTCTGAGAGCTGGTCCTACTCCCTTTGACACCAGAAGACTGCAGACTACTGGTACTTGCCCTCTACATTATCATCCATTAACCACAAGCATGCGCGCGCGCACACACACACACACACACACACACACACACACACACACAACCACTTGGATGCCCACTTTTGTATTTGTTGTCTTTTCAGTTATAATGCAATCTCCTTGAAAGACTGTGATTTTACCTTCCATTGTATCCCCAGAGTTTAGCACAGTGCATATAGCATACAGCAAGAGCTTACTTAATCATATATGCTTGTTGACTGACCCATCTCTCAGAGATGAGATGGGATCAGAACATGAGGAGGTATGCAAAGGTAGTGGGGGGAGGGGGTGTGAAGGTAGGAAATTCTTGTATTGTCCTTACCAAGTTCTCTTTCGCATACCATGTCCCTTCTTTGCCTCCCCTCCTCTAATTGCACAGAGCTTGGCTGGAGATGTAGGACCCAGAAGGCCTACTGGCAACTTTGGGTTGGGGAAGGGTTCATCTCGTCCATCCATCTGCTCTCAGATGGCGTATCTTTAAATGGACCTAGGGAGATGTGGTCGAATGTAAAACTTTGGGTCTTCAGTCAATAGATATGTAACTGTATGAACCACTTAAACTTAGGCCTTTGTTTTCCTTTTGGAAAATGAAGTTAATAATGCCTGTGCTACCTTGGATTGAGGAAGAGGCTGTGGGACAATTGATAGGCAAGAAATTTGAAAAGAATTAAGTATTGTACAGATATTATTAGATTGGATTTCTGTGCTGTTAAAAAACAGAAACAACAACTTAGGGTAGCCTTAGAAACTCATTCCAGTGTCTTGCCATTCCTTTTCAGGGAAGCTGGCTTTATGTCTAACCTTAATCAATCAATCTGTCAGCAAACATATATTATGTTCCTACTGTGTGCTAGATGCTGGAGATAGAAATATAACAAATGAAACGATCCTTACTCTCAGTGGGCCTACATTCCAACAGGGGAGAGGAACCCATATAGACGAACAGTTTAGAAATTTTTCTCCTGATCTATTGTTAATGTTTAAGGAATCATCACAAGCTTGGAAACTGCGGGGCAGCTAAATGATTCTCAGCTCTTTAATTTTCCCTCTTCAGGTTGACTTTCTGGCCCTCTTTGTTTGAGCTCTGAGCTCTCTTCTCTTTCTCTTTGTTCCTCTTTAATTGAGAGGTTCAGACTTGGACACAGGAATTTATGGACTAGTATTAAGTGTCTGAATTGGGACCAATGAGTGCCATCTGTGCCCAGGCACACCCAAATCTCAAAAAAATGATATTTTGCATGTAATTTTCCAATTTGTATTTCAAAGTAAAATTTTGTTAATTAAAATTAAGCCTAACATAGGTCAAATCAAATAAGGATGAGATATACAAAACACTTTGTGAACCCTAAAATACTCCATAAATAATATTTATTTTTTCTTTAGCTGTTCTTAATAATATTATTAAATATTGTTAAACCTGAAAATTCTTTAGTTGATGAATAAAAATGATGTACTTTATGTTAGGTATCAATAAACTTTTGTCTTAAAAGAAAATCTACTGGGTGTCTCCCTAGTAAAATATACTATGGACTCAAGACAGTTGTAACTAACAAGAGCCAATAGTTAAAGTTTTTGGTGTAGTATGTACATGTACAACTCACAAATTGGCAATTTAAAAATTAGGAATTTTTGTTTGTTTAATATTTATAATTAAAATTTTAATAATGTAGATTATAGTCTTTTTTTTCTGGAGAAGCTAGTTGTTAAATATTTGCCAGTACATCCTTGTATCACTCTATAAACACTGCTTGAGCTCAGTAGGAGTGCCGTGGAAGCCTTAGAGATGAAGTCATCCCTGATATGGAGACCTGGGGATGGTATGTTAATAGCAACAACAATGATAATGATAACTGGTATTTATTCAGCACTTCTAGGTTCTCAAAGTGCTTTCTAGCCTTTGTCTCATTTGTGCCTCAGAACAACCCAGAGCACAGGTCAATGATTAAGGGATGGACTTGAATGAGCTCAGGGTTTCTATGCTCTGCCTCCATCCATTTTTAAAAATAAAATTGTATTGATTTTTTTCCCTATGTTTCCTAATGTAGGTCTCTTCCTGCTCTGCCTTTGACCAGAGGGTCATCCCTTATAATGAAGAAGAATGAAAAAGGTTGGGGGGGTGGTGGTGGCGGGAGGAAGAGGAAGTTCAGTAAAACTAAACAACATATTGAAAAGCTTTGGCATTATGTGCAGTGCTCCCCATTCAGAGTCTTCACCTATTTGAAGAAGCAGGAGGAGGGCCCTTCTTATGTCTCTTCTTTGAACTTGATCATTAGAATTTAGAAGGATTTTTCTTTCCACTGTTTGGCTGCTGTCTTGCTTTCCATTCCCATTGCTGTAGTCATTATGGATGTTGCCTTCCTGGTTCTGCTGATTTCATTCCACATCAGTTCACACAAGTCTTCCCTTGCTTTTTTGCACTCATCATTTTCAGAGATGTGTCAAATTCTGGCTCTGTAAGGCTCCTGGGTGCAGCCTAAGCAAGGTTACAATGTAATTGGGAAATCTTTAATAAAATAGACAAAATATAATAAAGAGAGATACAACGTGAATATGTAATTTTCTAAGTCAGTATACGGCTTATAGGGATCCTTATATATGATTTAGTGAACTCTGTTTCCATTTGAGTTTGGTGCCACTGATCACATTCATTGTTTCTTAAAGGACAGTCATTATAATTTGATCATACTCACACACTACAGCTTGCTGGGCCATTCTCAGTTCATGGGCATCTGTTTTGTTTCAAGTTCCTTATTTCCCCCCAAAATGTGCCTTTTCATGCCCTTCTTAGTTTGTTAATTCTGGAAAGGAATTTAGAAACATCAATTTTCTAATCCCCTTTATTTTACAAATGAGGAAATTAAGGCACAGGTAGAATCAGACACAGGTAGTAAATATCAAAGCAGTGATTTGAACTCAGATCCTCAGACTCCAGGACTAGTAGTCCTTTTAATGTTCCAAGTTATATTTTATCATCAGTCATTTGTTTCCCTGTGTTCTTAACACAGTCTGTTCTGGGATGAGCTGCATACCATTGGTGTCCCTTGTTTCATGGTTAGCTAAGAGAAAATGATTCCTTTTTTATCTACATCTTTCTTGATGTCCCTCAAACAACAAAGAATGATGCTTAGGAGGGAGTGGAAGGTTTAAAATGGATTTTGCCTTCTTCCTTTTTGCTATTGTTTGGAACACAGACTCAGCCAGCTGGGGCTTGGGGCTTGCTTTGGAGAGGCTGATGAGATACAAGGCCATTTAGTGGATTAAGTCTGGCTGCCAAATCCTCCCTTCTTCAGCCCCACCCCCACCCCAAGACTGTCAGCACATCCCACTCCCCAATCCCATGACACTGATCCTTGGATCCCAAAGTAAGAAAAAAGACAGAATTCTATATTCAGAGATGCTCAACTCACCTACAGGTCTATTCAGCCTCTTGGAAAACTTCCAGCAAAGAAACAGAGACTAGGTAGGGTTTGAGGGGTGAGGTAGGGGAATTTTGGGGAAAAAGATAGAAGGTAAATAGATAATGAACTGTATTTCAGGGAGACATATATGCTTTAGTACAAGGTAAAGGTAAATGGAAAGAGAGAATAGTAAAGGATACAGAGAGAAGGTGGGAGAACTTAGGAGTCAGAACACTTGGGTTTGAAGCCTGTTTGTTTACTAGACCTGGGTTACCTTAGGCAAGCCACTTAACTGTTCTATAGCTCAATTTCTTCACCTGTTAAACAAGGAAGTTGAACAAGATAATCTCTAAGGCCCCTTCCAGGTCTAACACGGTATGATCCTGTAATTCTGCAAGAGTAGGGCCAGAATGGAAAAGCCAAGTCCAGGAGAAGGAATGAAAACCAGTACAGAGGTATCAAGTTTGAGGGGTGGGAGTGTTATTAAGTAGTTCTTGATCCTGGCCCCTTGCCAGGCGTTTTAAGGTTTTGGCCATGAGCTCATAGGCTAATTTGCATAACTGGATGAATGAAGCCAGATTCATGATGGAACAATCATCATCCCTGATCCCTGAGGGAGGAACAATCCTCTCCAGCTGTGGCAGCAGGACTGGGGATCCATTCAGGATGTATTCTCTTCACTTCCTAAACACTCCCCCAAGCCCATCCAATAAGTGGCTTAGAATTATTTCAAGGCTTGGTCTGGCTTGGCTTTTCTGAGTGTATTGTTGCCTAGGAGGACTGCTGAGTGGGGTTCCTGGCATTTGCTAGGAGATAGAGTTTGGAGGCTCCATTGGAGATGGGGGTTGCTGTTTCAGATTGGATGGTCCTGAGAGTAAGTGCTTGAGGGGGGAAATGTGAATGGGAGAGGGGTCCAGGAGTAAGAGCCCTTTATTCTTTTGGTCCGTTTGCAAAATAATCAATGAAATAACATAGGTAAAATGCTTTGTAAACCTTAAAGAACTGTATAAACATTAGTTTATCATTATTATTACAATGATAGTAACTTATATAGTGTCCCAAAAGTCTTAGTACAATTGAAAGCTTTTGATTTTAAGCTCTTAGCGCCCTGTATTTTTAGAACTTAAGCACTTTTTTCACAAAAGTCCCGTGAAGATGTTGGTGTTCAAAGAATAATCATCCCCACTTTACAGATGAGACCACTGAGGGTGAGAGAAGTAACATGACTGGTACATGTCAGGGCTGGAATCTAAAAACAGGGTCTTTTTTGACTCCTAGTTGATGACTTTATACTGTATCTGATTGCTTCTCATGGGCATGCTCTCTCCTTTTCTTTAAGGGCACATGACTCTGGAGGGCTCTACCATTCTGGGAAGCCTTCATTGACCAGCTTGTGTGTATTTTGTGAGATGTACCCTGCATCAGGAGTGAGGGGACCTGGTTTCTAGCCCTGGATCTGCAATTCTTCTTCTGTCTGGCAGGGAGGCTTTGCTTCTCCATCTCTTCCTCTACAAAAATAAGATGGTGGGACCAGATATTAGAAGTGGAGCAGAGAATTAGGAGTCAGGAGACCCAAATTTTAGTCCTGACTATGCTATCAACAGGTCTGTGACCTTGGACAAGTTACTTCTCTTTTCTGGACTGCAAATTCTTCATTTAGGAAAGAAGGGGTTTGGCCTAGTTGGTCTCTAAAGCCCCTTCTGGCTCTAACACTTTATAACTTAGTGATTTTATACAGTCCCCAATGGACTGTTCTAAAAGATTTGGGATCAAGGTGGTGATTCATTGATAGCAAAGTCATAGGAAGCTTCATTAGCCAGTAGCATGTAGGATGAAGAGAGAAGACCTGTTGGAATGCCTCTTAGATTGTCTTTTCTCTCAGAATTTAGAGCTGGAAAATGGGCCACACATTCCTCAAGAGGAAAGAAGCTTAGGGAGGATCATGACTTAGTTACCCAGTGGCCATGCAGTAGCAGAATCAGAATCCAAAATCAGATGCTGATTCCAATTGTGCTGTTTGTCTGTAACACCAATCCTGTCTCCTCATGATGATCTGTGACCTCCTGGGAAGTGTTGCTGGCAAAGCTCTCATAGTGAAAATGAGAGGGCCAGACTGGCCTCCCAGACATGAAAGCATAAAGGCTACCACAACAAGCGGATGCCCATAGGAAGCGGAGTCAGATAAATTATTTTAGAATTGGTAGGTACTGAATTGGAACCCGGTCTCCTTCTCCCAGGGCCTGAGTCCTTCTACCTGAAGCCAATCTCATCTTTAATCTGGGTAATCACTTACTTCCTAACCTAGGCCCTGCCCCCCTAGCAAAGATTTTGTCTCCCAAGACAGACTTGGTGTCTGCCAAAGTGACCTGTGGCAACCTATAGCAACTCATAGAAGAGCATGTTTTTCCTTTTCCAATTAGGAAATATTTATTTTTCTCTTTCTCTCATTCATTCCACTGAAAAGAAAAGTAAAAGAAAACCTTTTACATTTTCATAGCCAAGCAAAACAAATTTCTCCATTTCCCCCCTACCCCAATGTCATTTGCCTCTAGAATCCATCTCCATTCTGACAGATTATGGGATAATATTCTTCATTACTGGTCATCTGGATTTGTAGTTGGCTAATTGACTGAGAAGCTTTTTGAAGTCATCTTTATAATGTTGTTATTATGTACATTAGAATCCTGGTTCTACTCACTTCACTTTGCATCAGTTCATACAAGTCTTCTAGGTTTCTTTGAAACTGTCCTTTTGTCATTTCTTACAGCACAACAACATTCCATTACATTCATATACCATATTTTTTTCATCTGTTTCCCAATTAATGGGTTATCTCCCTAGTTTCCAGGTTTTTTTAATCACAACTAGAATAACTGTTATAAACATTTTTGTACACATATTTCCTTTTCTTCTTCCTTTACAAAATCTCTTTGGGGAATAATAATAAAAGCTAGCATTTTCATAGTGCTTTTAAAATATAGTGCTTGCAAAATACTTTAATACATATCTCATTTAAGCCACACAACAACCTTGGGAGGCAAGTACAATCATCTTACAGATAAGGAAACTGAAGCATACATAGGTTCTCACCTACTCAGAATCATGCAGCTGGTAAGTGTCCTAGGATGGATTTGGACTTGACTTTCTCACTACAGGGCCACCGTACCATTAGCTGTACCACCTCATTCACTTCTAGGCATAGTAGTGATAATACCTTATTAAAAGGTATGCATAGTTTATATAGGTATTGATAGTGACTTGTTGTGGCATAGTTGTGAATAGTTTTCCTGACAACTCCACCAGCAGTGTATTAATATCTCTGTTTCAGAAAGGGTAATTAAAAAGAAACCTCAGCCAGAAAAATGGGAGATACTGAGCCTTAGTCCAAAGTAGTCCCCAGTGCATGAGGAACAGTATGTAATCATAGCCCTGAATTCCAGAAATGCCCTTCTACCTCCTCTCCATTCCTTTACTGAGCCCAAGGGCTACCTCTGGGTCCCCTCACCTGCCAAGGCCCCATCCCTTGCAAAAATTACCTAGTATTTTCTAAACCCCTTGAGGACAGGGATGATTCCATATTAGTCACTGAATCCTCGGTGCCCGGCACATAGCAGATGCTTAAGAAATGGTTATTGAGTGACTGACAGGACTCAGAACCAGAAGAGGCCTTAGAGACTGTCTTCTCTAAGCCATAGCTTACACATAGCTGGCATTTAGGAAACGTTTGTTGATTAATTAAGAGCGGCAATCTAGGCTTGAGATGGTGTTAATCTAGACTAACACTCAAATAGGCTTTTCCCCTCTTCTCCTCTCTTGCCCTTTTTATCTTGACACTTCTTTATTCCAAAGTCTGAGTTTCTGAAGTTCTCCTAAATAAAAATCTAGAAAAGCAAGGGAGATATAAGTCATGTGAGGACTCAAACAAGGGTCTTACTGTATCTTCCTTTAAGCACAGCAAATGGCATACCTGCCTCCAGCCACGAATTGTCTGGCAAGTTTATTTTTTTTAAACACATCTTCCAGCGTCACATTGAATATATCCAAGCCTAAGGATAATTGTCTTTAAACACCAGCAAAACAACAAATCATTCTTTGATGCTAACCAAATGTCAACTTCGATCTGCTGGGCTTGGAGGAGTTGGAAGTTGTGGGTTCGAATACTCATAGTTACTAGCTGTGTGACTTTGGGGAATTCATGACGATGTTGTATTTAGTTTACCCAGCTATAAAACGGTGGTCATTAATGAATGAATGAAAAAGTATTTATTGAGCACTCACTATTTACCAAGTATCCTACTAAGTACTGGGAACTCAAATGAGGCCTTTCTTACCCTTAAGGAGCTGACATTGATAATATATACAAGGCAAAGGTGGCTTATAATAACATAGAGCACCCGATGTCAGGCTTGAGAGAGTAGTAGCGCCTACTTTAAGAAGCTGTCATGGTGATCAAATAAAATAATGTAAGTAAAATGTTTTATGAATCTTAAAACATTAATGGGGGGGGCTAGGTGATACAGTGAATAGAGCACCAGCCCTGGAGTCAGGAGGATCTGAGTTCAAATCCAGCCTTAGACACTTAACACTTGCTAGCTGTGTGACCTTGGGTAAGTCACTTAACCTCAATTGCCCTGCCTCCCCCCTCCAAAAAGCAAAAAACCCTCAAAAACAAACAAAAAACCCCATTAAAGTAATGTAATTGTTTCCCTCATTGTCTATGAGTATTAACGAAACTGGTGGGGGTGCTTTGGTGTCCTCTCACAGAACTGTCTCTTCTCTAGCACAGAAGGGCATCTAGCCTGGGACAAGACTGGAGCCTTGTCCACTTTGAGCACATCCTCAGATCTTCCAAATCTGTAAAACCCGAGAGTTGTACTAGATGGTAGGGAAAGGGGCACTAGACTAGAAGTTTCAAGCCTTTGTTCTGCTATTTTGCTATGTGCCTTGGATAAGTCACCTCTCTTCCTTGGGCTTCATTGATCCTCTAAACCAATCCTCTCATTTTGTAGATGGGGACCTAAGGTCTGTTGTAGCTCTAATGATCCAATATTCTAGAACAGAGATGAAAATAAACAGGCCGTCCATGCCCTTTACTGCAGCCTGAACCAGATTAAAATGTAATTAGGAATATTTAACAAAGTAAATAAAAATACATTAGAACACAATGTTTTTTAAAAAATATTATTTATTTTTAACATTCTTTAAAAATGTTTTCGAGTTCTAAATTCTTTCCCTCCCTATGCCCCCCACCCATTGAAAAGATAAGCAATATTATATCAATTACACATGTGAAATTCTGCAAAACACATTTCCATATTAGCCATGTTGCAAAAAAAGCAAGAAAAATAAAGCAAACAAATTATATTTCAGTTTGTACTCAGAATTCATCTATTCTCTCTCTGCAGATAGATAGTATTTTTTTTTTTATCATGAATCCTTTGGAATTGTCTTAGATCTTTGTATTGATTCGAGTAGCTTAGACTTTCACAGTTGATCATCATTACAATATTGATTTTATTGTATATAACAATCTGGTTCTACTCACTTCACTCTATACGCCAGGTTTTTCTGAAACCATCCCCTTCGTCATTTCTTACAACACAATAGTGTTCCATCCCTGCTGGTTCAGTCACAACTTGTTCAGCCATTCCCCAATTGATGGGCATCTCCTCGATTTCCAATTCTTTGCCACCACAAATAGAACTGCTACAAATATTTTTGTATGTTATCAGTCCTCTTCCTTTTTCTTTGATCTCCTTGGGCTATAGAATTAGTAGTGGTATTTCTGGGTAAATATAACAGCTTTATAACCCTTTGGGCATAGTTCCAAATTGTTCCCCAGAATGACTGGATAGGTTGATACCTCCACCATTAGTTCCCCCAACTTCCCACATCCCCACCAACATTTGTCATTTTCTTTTTTGTCAGAACATAGATAATGTTAATATCAGGTATCATAAGTCACCATGTGACTGCAGGCATCCTTATGCACAATTTAATGGCACCTATTTCTATCTGAGTTTGGGGCTATTGTCCTAGATGGAAGATACTTTCCTTAGCTGAATTGTGTGGCAGGAAATGAAAGAAGGCACTGATTTTGGAAGTTAGGAGACATGGGCTGTAGTCTAGCCTTTGACATTAATTTGTTTAGTGACTTTCTGTAATCTTCTTCAGCTCTCTGACATTCAGTAACCTCATCTATAAAACGAACAGAAGAGAGTGAATCTTAATGGTTATCTTATTCACCCCATTGAGGGAACTTTCTAGGTCTTTGGTTGTTTCCCTAAGGTCAAGACACCCTAGCAGCTGGTTCAGTACACCCTGGGTCAAAATCTAAGCTGTGTCTGTCCCCCGGGTTCCTACTGGGGACCTCCCTCTCAGAAAAGGCCAGCTTGGGCTGTCTTCGGGGCTGCCCGGAAGCCTTCTCCCTGTGATTAATGAGTGTTTCCCCTCCCTCTGGCTCAGCAGGGCCCTCGTCGAGGGAGGGATGGGATGTGGCTTTGGACTTGTGGGTAGCTCTGGGGTTTGGGGAACAGGCCTCGGAGCGTGGGCTGCAGCTGTTTATTTGGCAGGGTCCCTAGGAGTGTTCCTAAATTGCACTCACAGATGTAACTCAGCCGGCCAGTTGGAGACCGAGGGGTGTGTTAGAAAGCCTAAATAAATAAATAAAGTTGCCCCTGCATATTAGCAGCTGAATCTTTCCATGCCACATGTTCTCACATAAATGTAATTGTCCCCATTCCATTGTTCCAAACATTCTCTCTCCGGAACCCTCAGCTCGCAGTAATCTGCCTGATTGCCTTGGCTGGTGTTGGCTCCAGATGTTGGCCTGGTTTCCCAAAGCCCTGGAGAGAAACCCGTCTGTCTCCTGGCTGCTGACCCTAAGATTTCTGATCCCCATTTCTCCCCCTACTTAAGCTGATGTGGTTTTGGGGTGTTGGACCAGAGCTGGGCTCAGCCCCAGGCCCCAATTATCAAAAGCAGTGGAATTTGGCAGCAGTATGGTCCAGGCTTGAAATAGTTCTTAGCTAATGGAAAGAAGGAGATACAAGTCTCCTCCCTCCCAGCCCATCTTGAGGCAATAAGTTTAGTCTCGGCCTTTAGTTGCCTCTTCCAAGAGCCATAATTAAAGGTACTAATCTTTCTGGGTCTCAGTTTCTTCATTTGTTAAAAAAAAAGGTTGGATTAGATGATCTCTAAAGGTAACTCTCATTTCTAATATCCTATGTAGTAGTGCTTTAAGCTTTGTAAAACATTTTACACATTGATTCTTGTTCTCAATTGATTCTTGCAACAATGCTGGGAGGGAGCTAACGCCAAACATTATTGTCTTTCTTTTATACATGAGGAAATTGAGGTCCATTGAAGTCAAGGGATTTGCCCCGAGTCATGCTATTACTAAGTGGCAGAGTCTAGATTCCAACTCGTGTCTTCTGCCTCTAATAATAATAGCTAACATTGGTATGGTGCTCCAAGATTTACAGTGTGTTTTAATGTCATTTCATTTGATGATATTTTCCTTCTAATCGAGAGGAAGGTATTATTATAGTCCTCACTTTATAGATCTGAAGGCAGGTCTTCCTGACCTCAGGTCCAGCATTCTCTCTACTGAGGTACCTAACTGTTTCTTATTATTCTACTATTCTCAAAAACAAACAAAAAAACAAAAAGAAAATCCAAAATAACATGTTTTCCCCCTTTTGTGTGATTGCCAAACACCTGGAACCTCCTTACTGATTCCTTCCACCAAGCCACACCTGCTTCTTTTCCTCTCAGTTTTCCAGGATTTAATAAAGTCACTGTTTACTCATTAATTTTGAAGTGTTGGCAATTATATGTTGAGGTGGAAAGGGCTCAGATAATATTAGGATGTCCTTGTGATGCTGGTAATTGATGGAATAGATGTATTAATAAGCTGGTCTCTGGATTTTCGTGACTAAGTATAGAGGCAAGTTTGAGTCTGGTTTGAGAGACTGTAGTGGCTGAGAGAGTGATCAGAGAGAGATCTGTGGATGTGGTGAGAGAGACAGGATGTTGGTGATCATTGGCATGAGTGAAGAGTGAAACTGATCAAGGCAATTTGAAGGCTATGGTGAATGGAGTTCTGGATAAGGATCTCCAGAACTGATGCCTCTTAGTAAGGAGGGACTGAGGTGGGGTTAGCTCCGGGTGTTGATTGAGTTGACTGATTGAGTCAAGTGAGTGTTGACCTGTGGGGGCTGGGGAGAGTGGGTTCTAGGACTCCATAGCGGCAGGTGTATCCTGGATGGAGTGCTTAGTGTGACTCTGGGGCCCGGTGTTATTCTGATTCCCATGGATCAGAGGCTGGTAGATAAGCTTTGGTAAGCGCTTTGGAAACCAAACCTTCTCATTTTATAGATAAAGAAACAGACCCAGAGAAGCTAAGTGATTTGCACCAGGGTCACACAATCAGTTAAGTGTCCAAGTCAACAACTGAACTCAGGTTTCCTGGATCTAACCCTTCTACCTCCTAGTGACCTCACTTAAGGACAAGGTATACACCAGTAAAGGCTTAACAACCAACTCTTAAAAAAACCCACCCAACACAATTTTAAGTTTAATCTGCATTCTAAATGTTTTCTCCATCATCACTTTCTTAAGGCTGAACAATCAATAAAGCAGTAAATCAGGCCTTGATATATCAAGCATTTTCCAATTTTCAAGGTGTAAATGCTCCCACTGAAAATTTAACCACCAGCTTTTGTGAGTCAGTTGGAGCTGGTTCCAGCACAACTCTGTCAGGTGCATGATCAATATTTTGGTAGCTGTGGTGCGAAACCCTGACCTATGTCAGATATCTGGTTGACATATTTCTGAGTGCTGATGGGTACCTGGTTAGGGAAAAGAGCACCTGGTTGGTAGGAATAAAGAAGAGTAATATCTCTAGAGCCAGTCAATCAATCAACAAGTGTTTTGCTTGGTGCTGGGGATATCATATGGGTCCATGTGCCCTTGCTAATATTATTCTTGTATGAAGGTTTTAATGTCTATGTTGGTGTGCCTTTTATTTTCAATCAGATTATAAGCTTCCTGAGGGCAAAGCAGAGACCAGGCCCATTTTTTTTTGAGGGGGAAGGCAACGCAGTTGGGGTTAAGTGACTTGCTCAAGGTTACACTGCTAGTAGGGTGTGTCTGAGGCCAGATTTGAACTCAAATCATCATGACTCCAGGGCTGGTGCTGTATTAGGCCCATTTTTTCAGCCATATTTTGCAATGAGTACAGGGCACTTGACTTGGCTGAGAATCAACCAACTGATTAATCAGTAAATGTTTCTTAAGGACTCACAGTAGATGCAAACTATATTATTGCCACCCCAGGCATGTTTTCCAGGTGATAGCAATTGGAGCTGAACTTCAGAAGATCAGCTATCTATGTGGCTTTTACACCAAATCCTCAGAACACATCATTGCTACTTAGATTCACCCCCTCTTCTCCCATTTAATGAGTTTTGCATACTAACTCCACAGCAACAAAGAGCCTGGCTTTGTACCCTGCCCCTCCGGTCTCCCCCTCCCCCTCTCCCCTGCAAAAACCGAATAAAAAAAGCAAAGACAAAGATATAGATTCTACAAAAAATTCAGAGGGAAATGGGAAAGAACCCCAGGCCACCAGAGCTGAGCTCCTGCAAGCTTCCCCAAGCCTTCCATGCATGGCTGTTCACTCCTGTTCTTTTCCACACATTGTACCATGAAAGTCATACAAGTCTGATGATTATGTGTGTATGTCTGTCCAGGTCTGGAACAGTGCAAAGACCTAGCTTAAATACTATTTAAATATTCTTTCTCAACCCAGGTGCAACTAGAAACCCCAAAGTTCATTTCCAGTATTTCCCTGCTGCCCCCTTGTGACCTCCAGTTTCTAATGTAAACCTCATGCCAGGATCTGAAGAGAGTTTCTTTTTAGCACCTTATTCCCAAAAGGGGCCCCAAAGCAAAATGATCAAGGTCTAACCTATGTGAGAATCCATAAGGAGACACGCTATCCTCTGGAGGAGGGCATTTAACTTCATCAGACCCAACTTTCATGGGTGCTTACAAATCATTTTGCCTCGGGGCCTTTTGGGAATGAAGTGCTAAAAATATAGTCTTCAGAGAGAATTCAGATGTCCTGTGGTACATTGGGAAGCACACTGAATTTGGAGTCAGAGGATCCGAGTGTGAGTCTTAGCTTTGCTACTTTGTGTGACTGAGGGTAGATAATTTCCCTTTCTTAGCCATAGTTTCTTCATCGGTGAGATGGGAGAGTTGTTCTAGACGACCTTCCATCTTTAAATCTATGACTCGACACGCTCTGCCCTCCTTCCTATATTACATCCCAAGACTCAACCAGCCCTCCCGCCTTCCATCCCGTCCCATTCTCCTTCCTGCCTTTGCTTCCCTGACGACTGCAATCCTGACTTTGCATAGTACTTTCTGAACACCCCAGTCATTTTACACATACTGCTCTGTAGTATTATTCAACAGCTTTGTGTGTCTAAGTTTTATCTCCCCAGCTAGATTGTCAGCCTCTTGAGGGCAGTGACAGTGCCTTATATTTCTTTGTATCTGCCACCAACCCTACCCAAGTGCCTTGCAATCTGGTAGGGACTCAATAAAGTCTTGCTTCATTGAACTGAATCCCCATCGTTGGAGGTCTTTGAGCCAAATCCAGATGACCACTTGCTGGGGCATGTTGAAGAGAGGATTTCTATTCACATATCGTACTAGATGACCTCTAGGGTTCATTCTGACTTTGACATTCTGTGTTCTAAGAAAAATGTAGCACTTCTGTCTCTCACCCACGCCTATGAAAGCCCATGGGGCCAGTGCAAATCCACCTGCGGCTAACCTGGAATCTAGCCACTCGAAACCTGAGTTGCTGCCTCCACCTCTTCACCTCTAAGCAGTTTCTTGAGCCCGGCCCGTGCCCTTGCCTGGGAATGGAACCCTGGCTGCATCTGTTACAGCTGCTAATCCTGAAGAGCAGCCCAGCTCCATGCAAGAACCAGCACGTCCTCACTTGAAGGGCCCTTCTTACCCAACCATGCAGCTGTTTGCTCCACTACTCACATGCTAATTCCCTTATCACCCACTTCTTCCAGGGCATCACTATCCACCTTCTGATCTCCCGAAAAGTCCTGCTGGATATCTCTGGCAAACATAGAAAAGAAGCAGCCTTTTCTTAACCACCCCTTCCATTAGCCAACTGGATCTCTGAAAGTTCTCCTTGATGCCTTGGGGATCCTTTTGGAAGGGTAAGAAAGAGAGCTGAATCTCACACTCCTATCAGGGAAAGGGGAAGCCATGAGGGTAGCTATGCGAGGTAACCCCCAGGGATCCCAAGTCTCTGCCACCCTCATCCAGCTGCCTTGCATCATGTGGCAAGGTTCCAAGGAAGAAGTGTGGTACAGTGGGCAGAACATGGGTTTAGGAATGTGAAGGTTTCAATTATGGATCTCTTCTCTATCACCAAGTGACTATGTGACCTTTGGCAAATCATTTTTAGTCTCCCAGCTTCAGTTTCCTCATCTGTAAAATTAGGCAGTTGGACTAGATAATCATTCATTTCAATTAAGCAAATGTTTGTTAAGCGCTTACTACATGCAAAGCACTGTGTTTTGCCCCAGGCATACAAAGATACTTGGGTCAAAGAGTTTGCACGTTGCTATGGAGCATACAACATGTACACACGTAAGGTAAATAAGACGTCATTTCAAGAGGGGCAGAAAGCTCAGGACTGCAGAGATCAGGTCAGCAATTGTGGAGGAGTTGGCACCTGGGCTGTGCTGGGGAAGAGGCTTAGGTGAAGAAGGAGGGCATCTCATACAAGATGGATGGACCACCTGTGCACAGGCAGCGAGGTGGGAGACAGTGGGGCTCCAGGGACCTGGGTTTTAGCCCTGATTTTGTCACTAATTAACCATGTAACCCGGGGTAAGTCACTTCCCTGCCTCCATTTCCCCTATCTGTTAAGTGGGCAGATGACAAAAGTCAGTCGCAGTATCCCCAGGGTGGGTAATGGGTAGGATAGATGATCTCTAGATCTGGAGAAATTATAGCTTGCAGTTTTTCAGTAAGAAGTGCTTCATCTGAATGAAGAAAGGGGGCTGAGGCTGGGCTGTGGAACAAAGCTGACTGTGTTCCCTTGCAGGGCTGCTCGCAGTCAGCCAACACTTGTACATGGGGGTGGGAAGAGGGAGGAAGGCTGGGGGGAGTAGATCCATTGAGCTCTACGTGATGGACTTGGTACATGTGTGTTTTTCCCCCTTGTTTCAGAGTTCCAGAATTCATTTGTTTCCTTTGGCTTTTGAGAGATGATCGTAAAAAAATCACCCAGACCCCCTCTTTCCCCTTCTCTGGAAGCCCTCTCCCCTGTCTTCTGATACAAAGGACAATGATGGATAGATCTCCCCCAAGAGCCTAGCGGCACCCCCATCCCTCCCCACCTAGAATAAACAATGGCAGGGGAGGGCATCTTTTCCACAGTCCCATTTAAGAGAATATGTGGAGGGTCATTTAATTTATAACACAAACATAAATCCGAGTTATGGCCCTGGCAGTGGGGGCTGTGGAACTGGCGTACAGAATGGGAGGGGAAAAGGCAGGTCTGCTGCTTTCTTGCTTCCTGGCTGGGCTCTCTGTGTCTCTGTAGCTGACAATCAGACAGATGTTTCTGTTTCTGTGTACAATGAGAGACAGAGGCTTGTTTTGGTGGGTGGAGTGCTTAGGTTTGAAGAAGACGAAACTGTGGGTCTCCATGCACAGCTGCTTTTGCCATGCCATTTTTATCCCAGTTCATAGGGCTTTTCCCCATCTTCCACAAGGACCTTTCTGCTAAGCTCATTGCCATGCTGTCTTTCCCTCTAGCTTTCCAATGGGCTTCCAGATCCTTGTTTGGAAAAAAATTCTGTGAAATCTCTCTCCCTTTCTCTTCCTTCACCTTTTCTTCCCCACACTCCCTTTTTTTAGCTACACTTCTCCTTCCACCAGTCACCAAGATCCAATCCCCAGGTTCTGCATTCGCCAACATTAAACCTTAGAGGCATTGTTAGTAGTAGCTCAAGAAACAGACCTGAGGTCACGAGGACCTGAGTTTGAGTTCTTCAAACACTTGTTAGTTATGTCCTGAGCAAGTCACATCCTCTCTAACCTCATTTTTATAAAGTTTGGATAATAAACAGCACTCATTTCCTAGTGTTTGCTATGAGGACCAGGTATAACAATATGCACGCTGATCTCTGCAAATTCACTAAAAACTACAGCTCCTAAAGTCCCACGGTTGTCTTTGCTTTGACTAACCTGTTATAAACTAAACCCATTCAAAACAAAAGCACAAAAAATGAAACTGCGTAGCTAATAAAGTGACAATTTAAAGTTTTCTGATGAACTTCTGGGACACATGCTAATACAGCTTACCACCCCTCCCCCCATTGGGGAGGGCACACATATAAATGATGCAGATGGTTACAGAACCCATTCAGGGCGCACATGTAAGGTCTGCATATGGCCAGGCAGTGCCCATCTCTGACACTGCATGGTTGTTTATATACTATCTAGCAAAGCACATACAGCCGTCTCTGTGTGATATTCTGCTGGGTGTCATGTTCCTGTTCTCCTTTGGGCAAACTGTCTCCACTGGGCATGTTCATCTACTGGTCATCCCATTTCTGTTTTCCACTACAGAAGTTCTATTACAGAAGTGTAATATTTCTGCTTGGTGTTTACAATAGTTTCAGTGTCATCGGGTTTCTTTTTGCTATTTACTGTCCTTTAGGATTCAGCTTTTCTATTCATCTTCTGGGCTCATTCTCATCTGCTAAGGGGTGGTGTATCAGCAAGCACCCTAGCATATTTGGGGCAGCTGCTAACACAGGTTCTTAGACCTGCTTTTCTAAAGGAAAGCAACTCAAGATGGGTTAACTATCTTTAATCAAACAAACATATCATTTACCTAGTTCAGCACCCTGAACTCCAGAGAATACAAACCCAAGTTACAAGCACAAGTTACAAGCAGACCAAGAAACAGATCAGCAGATGGGCTTCCAACCATCTGACCATCACATCCATTACCTATTCAAGTTATCAGAGAGGGAAGCACCAACATGTGGGTTTTTCAAAGCTGGGGGGCTCAACAGCTTCCCAGAGTCTCATCTGGCTAAATTATACAACTCTTCTCAAAGTGAGCCCTAAAGCAAAGCCTCACATCAGGGCGTATATATATATATATAGTCTTCTCCTGGGTCAGAGAATGTCACAGCCCTCTTGACCCACTGTCCAATTACAAAGTAACAAGGTGTGGCCATTCCCAAAAAGCAAGCATCCTGCCACAGGCTCCACGTGACCACATTCAGCCTATTAGGGGGCAGAGTATACTTTCAAATGAGGGAACATTTTCAGACCCACTTAAGCATATTAAAGGGTCTAGGGGCAGAAAAGAGCTTCAGATTCTCATTACAGGTAGTGACTAGAAAGCCTCTTCCTCACGAGGTCAGGTTAAGAGCTTTTTAGTCTCTGACTGAGGCTAAAAGTCACTGCATTTAGGTAAGGGCACCCAACAAAACCTAGCCTGATTATTCTAGGATAAGATTATCTATTATTTTGAAGTTTGGGGTTTGATGCTGCTAGGACCACTCTCTGACTTAGAGTTAGAAAGTTATAACAAAGAATGTTATCCACAAATGGTAGTCCTGTGTCCTGGGGGAAAATTTGGGGGAAAATATGTCCTCCAAACTCTATAGGAACTGTGTGGAAGATATAGCTATTAGTTCCCAAGATGCTCTTGGATTGACTTGTCCATGAAATTGATCAAGAACAGAAGCTAAGTTAAAATGGCAAGATGATTGCTTTTATTTCACTTTGCCCACATTCCTGCCTTTGTTGTATAGGCCTTTTAGCAAGAAAGCCTTTGACCACTACTAACTCTTTTACTTACTGCACAACTACTATGCCCCCAGCTTTCCTCCCTTTTCCCACCCCCAACTGCCTCTAGTAGTAATAGTAGTGGTGGTGATGGTAGTGGTAAGGATATTAGTAATAATAGTAGTGGTAGTAGTGAAAATGGTGGCAGTGGTAATAGTAGTAGTAGTAGTGATAGTTATAGTAGTAGTGATAGTAATAGTAGTACTGGTAGTAGTTGTATTGGTGGTGGTAACAATAGTAGTAGTAATAGTAGTAGTATTAGCAACAGTAATAGTAATGGTAGTAATAGTGATAGCAATAATAATAGCAGTGGTAGTGGTGGTAGTAGTAGTAATAGTAGTAGTAGTAGTGGTAGTAGTAATAGTAGTAGTAGTAATAGTAGTACTAATAGTAGTAGTAGTAGTAGTGGTAGTAGTAGTAGTACTAGTAGTAGTAATAGTAGTAGCGGTAGTAGTAATAGTAGTAGTAGTAATAGAGTAGTTGTAGTAGCAGTAGCAGTAGTAGTAGTAATAGTAGTAGTACTAGTAGTACTAGTAGTAGTAGTAGTAGTAGTGGTAGTAGTAATAGTAGTAGTAGTAGTAGTAGTAGTGGTAGTAGTAATAGTAGTAGTAATAGTAGTAATAGTAGTAATAGTAGTAGTAGTAGTGGTAGTAATAGTGGTAGTAGTAATAGTAGTAGTAATAGTAATAGTAGTAGTAATAGTAATAGTAGTAGTAGTAGTAATAGTAGTAATAGTAGTAGTAGTAGTGGTAGTAGTAGTGGTAGTAGTAGTACTAGTAGTAGTAATAGTAGTAGTAATAGTAGTAGTAGTAGTAGTAATAGTAGTAGTAATAGTAATAGTAGTAGTAGTAGTAATAGTAGTAGTAGTAGTAGTAGTAGTAGTAGTGGTAGTGGTAGTAGTAGTGGTAGTGGTAGTAGTAGTAGTGGTAGTAGTAGTAGTGGTAGTAGTAGT
>CM053598.1:47622372-47652581 GCA_028646575.1 Pseudocheirus occidentalis | reverse complement strand
AGTTAATTGGTTTTTTTTTTTTAGGTCTGTGAAACTCTGCTTCTAGGGGGGAAGCTCTGTTCCAAATTGCTGGGGTTTTCCAAACTGCCGGAGCTATTAGGGGGGTGTTGCAAGTCCCCCCAGCTTTGGCTTGCTGAAAGTGCACCCCAGGACCACCACCCAAGACCACGATCCGGATCCAGGCCACTCAATGCAAGAGCACTTGGCCCTGATCAATTGATTCAGCCCCCCTGAGGAGTCCGCAGGCCAGGGACTCTGAAGCAGCCTGGTGGGGGCTGCTGGTGGATCCAGAAGTTCCCTTCCCCCATTGCTTCCTTGCCCAGGGGACAGAATGGCCGAACTGCTTTTACCACCCCCAAATTAATTTTCAAAGTTTCACTTTCACTAACCGACTCTGATGCTTTAAAGCTTCCCTTAGGCAGGTGCTTTAGATTTTCTTTGAAGTAGACTCATGCTGTGGTTTGGGAGTCTCCTCCTGGCGGCTGCTGAGGTTTTGGGCTGGCCCGGTCTCTGCTCTGCTGTGGTGCGAGCAGCGCCTCTCCCATCCCCGATCCTCACACCTTGGCAGATGTGGAGGTGCTGGAGGCTGTAGAACCTCTGAAGGCTGGCTGTGGTGCCCACTCTGCTCAGCTTAGCCCAGCTCCTTCCCACTGTCCCAGGCCTGGCCGGGGTCTCAGATTCAGGCTGTTTCAGACTCCCCTCCCGGCAGCTGATGAGCCCCTGCTGCCAAGCTGCCTTCAGCGAGAGATGGGTTCTCTGTATTTTTGTGAGTCTGAGACTCCTAGACTTTATCTGGGCTCATAATTTAATGGGTGTTTAGGGTTGCGGTGTGGGAGCTGCAGGACCTTGCTGCTTCTATGCCGCCATCTTGGCTCCGCCCCCCCCCCAAAGAACAAATTATAAAAACAATAAATAATTATGGGAAAGAAATTTATAATCATGAAACAATATATAAAATTTTCTGGGATATAGCTAAAGCAGACCTCAGGGGAAAATCATATACCATATCTACAAATCTACATTAACAAATTAGAAAAGAAGAGGATTAACAAACTGAATATGCATCTGAAAAATAGAAAGGCAATAAGGAATCTAAAACAAACGGTAAGAGGAAATGGGAGGGGGGGATGGCTAGGTGGTGCAGTGAATAGAACACCTGCCCTCCTGAGTTCAAATCCAACCTCAGACACTTAACACAAAGCTAGCTGTGTGACCTTGGACAAGTCACTTAACCCCAATTGCCCTATCTTCCCTCCTCCAAAAAGAAAAAGAAAAGAAGATATAGAGGAAATAAGAAAAGTTAGAGGAGAAATAAATAAGCTAGAAACCAACAAGTTATAAATAAGACTAAAAGATTTTTCTTGGAAAATACTAACAAAATTGGTATATGGCTTAATAATACTATGATGGTATACTAATAAATGTGTTACATGATCATGATGGAATACTACTATGCTATGAGAAATGATAATCTCAATTTTGGAAAAACATGGAAAGACTTGTACAAAATAATGAAATGTAAAATGAGCAGAATCAAGAGAATGTTGTATACAGTAATAGTAATATTGTTTTAATAATAACTTTGAGTGACCAAGTCATTTTGGCTATCATAAATACCACAATGAGCTACAAAGGAAGATGATATCTGAATCCAAGAGAGAATTGATAAAAAAGTATGTAAAGTATGTGTGTATAATGGTAGCCATCTCTAGGGGAGTGGGAAGAGAGTGAAAAAATGGAAAGTTACATGATAACATTACATATTTAAAAGGAAAAGCAAGTTATACATAATAGATTTGCACTTTCATGTGCATTCCTCTTTTTTCCTACTCTACTTTGTTATGGAAATGCCTGTTTCACTTCTTAAGTTCAGAATTTTTTTAAAAACATTTTTTTTAAAAAAGATTCCAATAAAATTGTAAACCTCTAGCCAATCTAATTAAAAAGAAGTAGGCAGAAAATCAAATCAATAAAATGGCAAACAAGGTAAAATCAAAAGAAAACTAGAAGAAACACAAAGAATTATCAGAAACTATTATGCAGTTATATGCTAACAAAACTGAGAACATGGATGCGCAAGTTATGTATTAATGAAACTGAGAACACAAAAGAAATAAAAGAACACCTTAAAAAATATAGATCACTATAAATGAATAGAAGGCCAAATAGAAATCTTTAATAATCCAATCTCAGAAAAAAGAAATAGAATTTGTTTTAAAGCAACGGCCAAAATGTGAAAACAAACATGCAAACAAAAAACACTCCTGATCCTGTTGAATTCATGGGAAAATTTGATCCAAATTTTCAAGAACAATTAGCACTCATGGTATGCAAATTATTCTCAAAAACTGAGAAAGCCCTACCAGACTCCTTTTATGAGACAAATCCAAATACCTCAGCCATGAAAGGATAAAGCACAGAAAAACCATAGACCAAGCAGTCTTTTGGGGCTGCAGTCCAGCTTTTCTCTACCATTGTGAAGCCTCTCCAGGGCCCAACTCTACATTGGTAGTTATGAAATGGTTCATGCTCATGCCTCCAGTTATAGAGCACGGCTCAAACAATGGGAAGGAAGTTGAGATCCCAGCCCAGTTGCTAGGAAAGGTCCCTCTATCCTGTGTGGTTTCCACTGCACCTTCATGCTGCATAAAAAGGGAAAGTCAATCGCAAGTGTTTATGAGAAATAATATTAAATCCTACAAATGTATTCTTTAAGAAAATCTTATAAGTAAAAAAAAGAAAAAGGAAAGAAAGAAAAAAGAAAGGAAGGAAAGAAAGAAAGAAAGAAAGAAAGAAAGAAAGAAACAAACAAACAAACAAACAAACAAAGAACCCATAAAATTAAGTGGCAGTAAGTCAGGGTCAGGGTAAGGCCCAAACTTTCTTTGACCTTTCCTCAAGGCTGGGTTTCTCCTGTTTTTTTATACCATTGGAGAGAGTGCCTGTGATAAAAAAACAAAAACCCAAACCCAACAAAAAATCAACAACGCAGTTATACAACTCCCTAATTGTCCATTTAGTCATCTCTCCTGGTCTTGAAGAAAGGAACAACAGATGGGACAGACACCAAGTGCTGCCATGGAAGGGCTACCACTCTACCCCTTCTTCTTTCCCCATCTCCTATTCTCAAGAGACCCCAGACTCCCAACTAATGCCCAGCATAGCTTGTTCTCCTGACAAAGAGCTTATCTCTGGTTAATTTCCTCTCTTTCTAAACTGGGAAGAACTATAATATTCACAGTTTTTAGTTCTAGTCAACACTTTCTGGAGATTATAACGGGAAAATAAGTGAGACACAAGTCTTACTCTCAGCAAGCTTGCTGTGTATTGGAGGGTGGTTGGTGGATACACACACACAACTATTAAACAAGGGTTAAGAAGCATGTTTTGCACATTGTCATGAATATAATGGGTATCATGTTGTTTGCTTTCTCAATGGGTGGAGGAGTGGCTGGAGGGAGGGAAAGAATTTGGACCTCAAAATAAAAAAAAAGAATGTTTCTATATGGTTGTAATTCATAGAATGCTATGTCCTGGGTGGAATCAAAATTATAAATAGAGGAAATGTACAGTAGAAAGATAATTGGATTTGGAGTAAGAGGGAATCTATATTCAAATACCATCTCTATTACTACCTCTGTGACCTTAGGACAATCACTTAGACTATATGAGCCTCATTTTCCATGATGATTACAAAAAGTCTTTGGTGTTGAAGGTTGCCTTCCCACAACTTTGGGGTTGCAGCCCCAAAAGACTGGTCTATGGTCCTTTCATGGCTTAGGTATTTGGATTTATCTCATAAAAGGAGTCTAGTAGAGGGCTTTCTCAGTTTTTGAGAACCAATGGAAGGTTGATTCTCAAGATATCACTTGAGTTGAGTCTTAAAGGACAGGTTTGTAATGAACAGGCAAGATGGCAGCAAAGAAAAAGGCAAAATAAACAGAAAGTCCAGAAGTAGAGGGAGAAAGGTTCAGAATTGGGGGATCCCTTGACAAGTCCCTTCCCTGTCAATCCAATTAAGTAGGCAGATTTACCTTGCAGGAAGAGGAATATTCAGACACCTTCAGATGTATACCATGGGAATGATGGTACTGAGCAAGAGGTAAAGATTAAATTGTAGTTTAGCTGGGACTGGTAGAAAGGACTGAGGGAAACATGAAGTTTGCCTTGTGGAAGAAAGGATTCACTCTAGTGCACTAGACCCAAGAGGATAGAATTAGGTTCCAAGAGAAAAAACTGCTGAGAAACAGATTTTTGCTTGATATGGGGAAGGGGGGTGGACAACAACAAAAAGCAAGTAACAAATGTCCTACCAGTCATTGCTGTCTGCAGATGGAATGGATTACCTCAGAAAGTGGTGACCTCAGAGGCTAGAAAACCAGCAATAAGGGAGGTTGTAAAGTGCCTTGTGCTGACACCTGTGAGGTCAGATCAGGGGCATGATAGTAAATGTTTAACAAGCAGGTTTTCAGGGGGGAAATGTATGGATACACACAAACACCTACACCATACACACACTTTTAAATTTAATCTGCATTATTACCTCTTTCTTAAGTCTAGAAAATCAACTTAAAAACTCAAGCTCTAATTTACAGAGATTGCTGATTTCTGAGGTATAAATGCTCACGCTATTTATTTAATAATAAAGCCGGCTCTATCAGATGACCTTTGAGGTCCTATGCAACTCCTGAAAGCATAACCAATCAGTGCATACTAAAAGTACAAAGAGATTCTTGGATTTGTGCACAAATTGTCTGCATTCCCCCACTCCACATGAAGTAGTTGCTCCTGGAGGGTAGGGGTGGTACTTTATTATTTTTTTAGACCAGTGTGCCTAGCACTTTGTGCACAATAGGAGCTTAATTAGTATTTATTGAATTGAATTGGGTAGGGTGGTTTCGAAAGTGTGAAGGGATTTTCCTTCTAGTGGTTTCTTCTTAGCTGAGATCAAAACCTTTGAGCTCCATAATACTATTCTTAACAGGCTCTATAGACTTATGGGGCTTAGGGGGGACTGCAAGAAGTCTAACCTCTGGCATCAGGAATGGAGGTGCCTTCATTGTCCAGATGAATCCTGGAAAAATGAACCTACTATTTCTTCAGGAGTGTGTGTGTGTGTGTGTGTGTGTGTGTGTGTGTCTTTGGGGGGAACAGTAGAGGCTTTGAATAGTTTATTAAATAGTCTCCAAAGGCTTTTTGGTATGAAATTACTCCAGAAAAAAATCAATATTTTGATGATCTAAGTGTAAATGATTCAAAAACATATGGATCACATTTCCCACCCATACACATGGTTTTTAAAAATTAACAGGGAAATTGCTCAGGGCAAAAACGTGTTTATAATTTCATTGATCCCAAAGCATTTGGAAAAGATGCTCCAGAAATCAGAATGATGGATGTGTTTGGACCACTGATGGTGGTTTCATTTTTCTGTATCTCTGTTCTGTGAGGAATCTACAAAGGGGTCCCCAAGAAACTCTGGGGTGGTGGTTAGTCTTAGGTGCATAAGCTTGAGGGAAGAGAAAACTTTGCTATGGTATTTTTATTTTATTTTATTTTATTTTTTATTTTTGTGAAACCTCCAGAACTAATTTTAAAGTGACTTGGTTTTGGCAAACCTATGAGGTGTTAATTCAAACCCGAGTGTATTTCAAGGGAAATTTAATTTAAAAAATGCTTTCCTAGTTAGCTAGAAGACTGTACTGAGCAATAAAGTTTCTCTTTCAAAAGTCATTAAATGAGACAAAAAAACATGCAACAACTAGACTCAGCATGACCAATATGCAAATGAACACATCTTTCCTCCTGTCCCCCTCCCAAACCTCTAGGCCTCCCTGGCCCTAGTTGTGGCCTTGAATGCCAAAAACAAAATGAACACGTCTCCAGCCACTCACTGACAGCTTTGTCAAAACTCTTCAACACTCACTCCCCTACTGCCAACTCTCCATGCCACAGGATCTGGTAAGACCCACAGCTGGTCTGCCCAACTCTGGAGGGCATGCTTCAATGATATGGAGTGAGGAAGAATGAAAGAAATAGAGTGGGGGTGGGGAACCTGTGGCCTAGAGGCCACATGTGGCCCTCTAGGTCCTCAAGTGCAACACTTAGGATTCAGTCAAAGGGAGGCACTTGAGGACCTAGAGGACCACATGTGGTCTTGAGGCCACAGGTTCCCCATCCCTGGAAAAGACCGAAGGACCAGTACCAGTAATTGAGACAGAAAAGGCATCATCTTCCCCCCAACTCCTATCCCTGAACAGATGAGCTTCTCTCTCCATGTGAAAGCCTGAGTATGTATCTGCTTCAGGGAGTATGATTTGAGGTCCCCTGAAGCCTCCTTACTATTGCTGGCAAAAAATCTGATCTATCACATTGCCTGAAATTCCCACCACTAGAATCCTTAACCTATGGCCTGTAGCTCTGTTTTTAGAAAGCCCCCACTGAATATAGCTTGCCTAGGAAGAGTTATGTGACTCTTTTGCAACTATTAACCCTTTAGTAGCATGATAGGTTTGAAAGAGCTCTGGACTTTGGAATCAGGGCCCTTGTACTTTCATCTTGGTCGCAACTCTAACCCATCATGTAATCTTGGGCAAATTCCTTTACCACTCAAGTCCTTTATCTCTTCAGATATAAAATCAAGTGGTTGTATGAGCTGTCCACTGAAGTCCCTTTCTGCTTGGATATTCTGGACTCTTTGTTCTATCTACTTGAAGCCCTGCAGGATCTGAGATCCAGTACATTGGAAAAACCAGAGTGCTCCGGGTAGTGCTTCTCCAGGAAGGTCAGAGGCAGAGGGAAGGTGAGGGAAGGCTTCATTTCCCTAGCCCCATCACATGCGTAGATCCTGGGATGAAAGGACTGTATATGAAGGTGGAAGGGTTTATATGTTTAAGCCGGAGTGGAGGGAACCAGAGATGTAGAACTCAGTAGAACTCCAGTAGAAATGCCAGTAGGTAGAGGAAGGTCCAACTTGACTCAGGTTTGTAGCGATGACCAGGACTCTACTCTCTCTAGCTGAGGCCTCTAAATATGCTAGCATGGTCCTTCCAGAGTCTTTTGCTTCCACTCCTTCACCACCACACTCCCCATCTCTAGGCTAAGAAAGGAAGCAAATTACTCAGGATCTTCGAGTAGCAAAGTACTTCACTCATATCTAAGCCTTCTCAACCTAGCTCAAACCCTACTTTGTCCCTGAATTTTCATTTAAAGGCATAGGTATTTATTTAATAATTACAAAAGAAATATGAAATATAACACAAAGACATGGTGCAATTGAAGTAAGGTTTGGCAACTGAACTTACAATTACTGTTATAATCCATTGAGAGGCTTCTACTTAGAGCACATTAAAACTTGAAGAAGTTGGGAAGACTGTTGAGTAGGGATTTTACATTTCTCCTCAGTTCTTCACTTGTTTTCCTTAAAGTTTGTGTTTTCTGATCAGCCAGACCCAGGGCATGGATGCCTTCCCTGGTTCTCTGTTAACTTCTCTCATCTAGAATCTCACAGGGATCTTTATGTGTGGCTTAGTGGCCCTCTTCTTATTCCAGTTTGACACTGCCAGGCCAGATGACTTCTTAGATTACAGCTGTGGTTCTGAGATCATTTCCACCAGAATAGTAGGAAAGACTTTATGGAATGTTGTGTTAAAATCTAGGCAAATACCATCAATAACATTCCCATTCTATGCTTTTGATAACTCTCTTTTGTGATGGCATCTTTTTCTAGATGTTCATTAACTATCTCTCAGAATAAATTCTGCCAAAAATTGATGATCTCTTGCCTCTAGTTCTCTCTCTCTCTCTTTGTCTCTGTCTCCATCTCTGTCTCTGTCTGTCTCTCTCCTGTCCCTCTCTCTCTGTCTCTCTCTGTCTCTCTCTGTCTCTCTGTCTCTCTCTCTGTCTCTCCTCTGTCTCTTTGTCTCTCTCTGTCTCTGTCTGTCCGTCTGTCTCTCTCCCTGTCTCTGTCTGTCTGTCTGTCTCTCTCCCTCTCTCCCTCTCTCTCTGTCTCTCTCCTCTCTGTCTGTCTGTCTGTCTCTCTCCTCTGTCTCTCTTTGTCTCTCTGTCTCTCTCTCTCCCACCCCTCAAAATCGGGACAACATTAGCCTTTCTCCAATGCCATGCAAACCGTTCTATTCTTTGAGGTCATTTAAAGATTAGTGACAGAAAGTGTCTCAATGATCCTTTTATCTCAGAGTGTAGTAACTCATATTGTAGTACTGGATATAGGGGGGTAGTAGACATATCACTGGAACTGGAGTCAGGAAAACTTGAGTTCATATCATGCCCAAGATACTTATAAACTGCACCACCCTGGGCAAAGCATTTAACCTCTTTGAGTCTCAGTTTTCTCATCTGTAAAATGGGGATAATAGTAGCACCTACCTAATAAAGTTATTGTGAGTATTAAATGAGGTTTGATATGAGTATATAGAAGCTTTAGAGTGCTATGCAAAAATCATCCTCACCATTCTCTTCATTAGTTTGTCTATACCAGGTGACCTGAACTCATCAAGAGCAGGGACACTCTTCCTCTTGCTTTATCTACGGCAGTTACCAACTCCCTCTTAGTTATTTTTGGTCTGTCCTGTTTAATCCAAAGATTATTCTCCTTGGCAAATAAAACAAACACAAATGAGAAGTGAGCTTATCTGGTCATGATTGTTGTCCCATCCACCCCAGCTTACAGGTTCTTTCCCTAGTTTCATTCTTCCCCCTCCCCCAAAAAGAGCCCCAAATGCCCTGTTTGTTAGCCTTTGATACTCTCAGCTTGTCTTGTAGTCTCTGTTCATTCTGAACTTTAATAGTCCTGACAATAGCATTACAATTCTTGGGCCATGTTATATTCATTCTTTATTACATGCTCCCCCCCCTTCTGCATGTGTCTTTTACTTTTTTTTTTTTGGAGGGCAACTGGGGTTAAGTGACTTGCCCAAAGTCACACGACTAGTAAGTGTGTCAAGTCTCTGAGGCTGGATTTGAACTCAGGTTCTCCTGACTCCAGGGCTGGTGCTCTATTCACTGTGCCACCTAGCCGCCCCCTGCACATGTCTTTTAAAAATCTAAAATGGTTTGTGACTTCCCTGTGTTTTCCCCCAGTCTCTCTAGACAACTCCCTCCTTTCCTCTTCATTAGAGCTATTTTTTCTTTGTATTTTCAGAATTTCATTCCTGAAAGCTCGTTAACCTGAGCTTCCCTTTTCTTATCTATCCTTTCTCTGAACCCTTTGAAATCTTCTCTAAAGTCTAGGGTCCCTGTCAGACCACATCTGCGTTTCCTCTCTCCTATCACAAAGTTGAAGATGGAGGAGTCATTTCTCTCTGAGGTTCTCTTCATGTCCCCCTTCTCAGTCCATTTTTCCCTGTTGGTGAGACAGAGATTCAGAATGCAATTTGACCTTGTTTCCTCTATCTTGTGAAAGATGAAATTATCATTAAGAGAAGTTAAATAAATTATCAGATGCAGGGGAGGTGAGATGAAAAGTAGTTCCTTCAAGGACATACCCTCATTGAACTCTTCCCACCAAGAGTGGAGAGAGAAAGAGAGAGAGAGAGAGACAGACAGACAGACAGACAGACAGAGACAGAGAGAGAGAGACAGAGAGAGAAAGAGAGAGACAGAGGGAGAGGGAGAGACAGAGGGAGAGAGAGGGAGACAGAGAGATAGAAAGAGACAGACAGAGACAGAGACAGAGAGACAGAGAGAGAATTGAAGTCACCCATCTCTGCTATATTGTCTGTGACACGATTGTAATGTTCCTCAACTACCTCAGCTATTTTCTTTTCCTGTCTGGGTGACCTGGTGTATATTTTGATGACAATGTCTCTTCCAGCTGTTGATCTTCATCAACACATGATCATGCTCCCCCTCTTTGGTTCCTGTATTTTCTCACTTGAATATGTGTATTGCATATTTAAATATGCAGTGTCACTTACTCCTCCCTCTCTTCCCACATTTGCCTATCCTCTTTCTTTTGAATAAGGAATATCCTATCCGGGCCATGGGTCTCATTCCACAAAGTCTCAGGGAAAACATTCCATTTCCTGATTCAATGTACTTGCACAAGTCAATCCTTGTGCTTAGAAAGTATTCTTTCCTCATCTCCACCTTTCAGAAGACCTTTTAAAGTCCAGAGGTCACTTCTTCTTTGAAACCTTTATGACTCTTTTATTTCTTATTTCTCTCTGTCTCTTTCTCTGTCTGTCTGTCTGTCTCTCTCTCTCTCTCTGTCTCTTACTCTCTCTGTCTCTGTCCCTCTATCTCTGTCTTTCTCTCTCTCTCTATTGTTCTCTTCTTCTCCTCCAAAACCTTTTTTAAAAGCTTCTTTGTACACTTGATGTATCATTCCCAGTAGAACATAAGCTCCTTGAGGGATTAGATCTCTAGTGACTATCATGCCCTGAATCATGGCTGAGTCTAAGACTTGCTCATTAAATTAAGGGACAAATTAATTCCTCTCAACCTTAATGACCTCTCCCTTCTTTGAATTTTTATTGTTACAATAAGAGAGAAAGGGTAGCCTAGGATAGGACAGATACAACGCAAGGCACTGCTATGTGATACAATGCAACACAATACAACAGAGTAGCAGTGGGGGCCCAGGAGATCATGGACCAGACCAGGAAAGGCATGAGCTCATATCCCACCTCTGATACTTATCCCTGTGAAGATCTGCCTTAACTTTGTCATTCGACAAGTACCCCTGTGTAACAAACACTTTCTCCATGCCTGGAATCCACTCCTTCCTCACTTCTGCCTCTTAGAATTCCTAAGTAGCCTTTAAGACTTAGTTCAAACATCACCTTCTACACAATATTTTCTAATTCTCCCACATGTTAGTGCCTTCCCAGTAAAATGATGTTGTATTTATTTAAAACTTTAATATTTTATTTTTAATTTGTGGAATAAGCATTTCCATAACACAGTATAATAAAAAGATAATTGCACATGAAATTGCAAATCTATTACATATAACTTGATATTTCTATTAATTATATAATAAAGCTATCATGTACATTTACTTTTCCCCTTTTTCTTTCTTCTTCTCCCCCTGTCCTAGAGATGGCTACCATTATCTATTTTCCATGCATTCTGTATATAATTACATACCTATTCAGTATATGTAAACTCCTTGAAAGCAGGATTTGTTTTTTCACTTTTAGCTTGCTATTCCCAGCATCCAACATAGAATTTGGCACATTTTTGTTGTTGTTCATTTGTTTCAGTCATGGCCAACTCTTCATGACTCCACGTGGGGTTTTCTTGGTAAAGGTACTAGAGTGGTTTGCCATTTCCTTCTCTAGCTCATTTTACAGATGAGGAAACTGAGGCAAACAGGGTGAAGTGACTTGCCCAGGGTCACATAGCTAGTACATGTCTGAGGTTAGATTTGAATTCAGGTCTTCCTAACTCCAAGCCTGGTGTTCTATTCACTGTGCCACCTACCTGTACCTGTACCACCTAGCATATACCAGGCATTTAGTAAATACTTATGGATTAATTGATCCATTCATTCAGTCTAATATCCTAACTTTACAACTATGGAAAAAGAATTCCAGAGATAGGGTTCCAAGTCATATAACCAAGATCACAGAATTGATAAGTTGCCAAAGTAGGAAGTGAACACAGAGCACCAGTTCTTCTGACTCCCATTTCATTATGTGTTTTCTATGCTGTACGTTATGTTTATTCCACCACTGTGGGGGTAGGGGGAAGTGTCTGTCCCTAAGACTCTTCCAGGGGCCCTGTGAGATCAAAACTATTTTCATAACAATACTAAGATATCATTTGCCAAATCCCAAACTCCTCCCCTTCCAACTACTTATCTGTGTGTGGCCAGATTTTCTTCGTATGCATCAATCAAAACAGCATATTGAATTCAGAAACAAGTGTGAGTGTCCTATTGGCTTCTCTCAAGCCACACATTAAAATGATTTGCAAAATATATTTAAAACAATGACATTCTCACAAAATTTTATTTTTGTTTTGGAATATAGAGTTATTTTGTCATGGAAGTATGTTATTTATGTTAACATGGAATGGGTTTATTAGTACTATTTTAAAGTAAATGAATAAATATTTTTAAAAATATTTATTTTTTTCCCATAGGGTAAATATCTGTAATGGGAATCTGAAGATCTTCCCAGCCCCTTGACCCCTTGATAGGCTTAAGTGAATCTGAGAACCAAAATATACTCTGCCTCCTAATAGGCTGAATGTGGTCACAAGGAGCCTGTGGAGGGAGGCTTGTTTTTCAGGAATACACACACCTTGTTACTTTGTGATTGGGCAGTGGGTCAAGAGGGCTGTGACGTTCTCTGACCCAGAAGGCTATCTATACCCTGATGTGAGGTTTTACTTTGGGGCCTACTTTGGGAAGAGTTGTGTGATTTGGCCAGATGAGACTCTGGGAAGCCGTTGTGCTCCCTGGCTTTGAAACCCCAGATGTTGGTGCTTTTCTCTCTGGTAACTGACTAGGTATGGATGTAATGGGCAGACAACTAGAAGCCCTGTCTGCTGAATTGTGTTATTTTCTGTTGTAACTTCTGTTTGTATTCTCTCAAGTTTAGGGTATTGACTTTTCCCTGAACTAGGTAAATGATATATGTTTGATTGATTAAAGTAAGATTGTTAACCCATTTTGAGTTGTTTTGCTTCAGAAAAGCTTTTTAAGAACCTGTGCTAGCAGCCACCCTGGGTATGCCAGGGTGCTTGTTGCTATACAATGGATATAACCCACATAAACAAAAACTCTTGGGAGTCCTCGGTCATATTTAAGGATATAAAGGGTCTTGAGATAAAAAAGTTTGAGAACTGCCCTCTCTATTGTACCATGTCTGTGGTACACAATCTATGACCAGCACCCAACACAATTCCAATTACATGACAGCAGTTGAATACATACCTGTTGAATGAAAGAAAGTATAGATGAATGAAAGCTATTAAATATGTATGCCAGCCTTGAGCAGCTTCCTTAAGGGGACAGCCCAGGTCTTATACTTTGCTCCTATTATCCACCATGTCAAACAGAGAATGTTTAAATGTACCCAGAGTGTTGGCTGACTAATTATATACTTCCCTGCCTAGACATGAAGAAATCGGACGAGGGTAAATTCCCCCATTTGATGAGAGGCAGTATGACGTAATGGACAATTTGTTGACCTTAAAGTCAAGGGACTTGCTCCCAAATCTGATGATTTGGCTGTTCGGCTCTATGATCTTAGACAAGTTTATGGTACCTTAGTTTTCTCATGTATAAAATGGGGCTAATGATACTTATATTCCTTGAATGAGGGATTGGGTTGAGGAACAGGACTTTATAAATCCTACCTGTAGTGGTGTGTTTTTTGTAAGGCAAGAAGGCTATATAGCCAAGAAACCATATGGTTAAAGGGCTCCAGGGCCAACAGTCACCTGGACACATACTTCATCTCAGCCTATTTGCTGATAAGCACTTGGCAACGTAAACATCAATGTTCTGGAGGTCACCCCTCTATCTAAACAGGGGAAACTGGAATAGCAGAGGTTGGCCAACATCAACCTCACTATCTCCATAGCAATGCTCATGTCATTAGCTGATCTAAAACCTCTCCCTCAGGACCAGATGGCAATCCACTGACCTGACTCCTTTTTAGAGATTGGAGGGATGGAGGGATGGAGATTAATAAGTGATTTTGTAAATGAGCTCTCCAAACATCTCTGTGTTGAGTGACTGGAAATCAGGACTTCTGGGTTCTAGTATCTGCTACAGGTTATGTAGGGTACATTCAGGGAAGACTAGAACCTCTAGCTTGAAAATTTGCCGAGCCCTTTTCAGGACTGCTTTCCACCTTTGGTATCTATCATCTAACTTACCTGTTGCTCCAAGAAGCTGTACCATGTGCAGCAGCCACACCCTGGTAAACATTTTGGTAGATGGGCTAAACCAGGTTGAGGGTAACTGAGGGGTCTCAAGCCTGTGATAAGTTAGGAGGGTGTCTCCTCCAGCATATGAAGACTTCTCTTTTGTGGAATGGGTAGATGAGAACAATTTACTCCTTAAGAAATATGTGTATATAAATATATATGTATGCATATATAAATATATAGAAATAGCCACCAGCTTTGCTGGTGAGTGAAGTAGGCACTGTAGAGTGCTTAGAGCTTGGTTAGATATCAAAGACACCATGGTTATCCACTGCATCTTGAGCCATCATCAGGTTTCTAGACTCAGTTCCCCCACGGACCTGTGATGACTCTGGATGAGAGTGAGGCTGATGCCTTTCTACAACTCTGCCTCCCTTAAATCTGATTTATGAATGAATTAAAAGACATCACCCATACCATTTTACCATTTTTTTTTACCACGTGGCCTTAAGTCAGGTCTTGCCCTCATCTGTAATATGAGGGGACTGGACTAGCCTTCCTTTCATCTAAATTCTAAAATGTGGCCATTTCACAGAACTATGGATTTTGAGCTGGGAGAGCCCTCAGAGGTCATTGAGTATAACTTTCTCATTTTACAGATGAGGACACTGAGGGAGAGAGAGGTTCGCTTGCTCAGAGACACGAAGTTGGTTATTGTCCGAGGTAAGATTTGAACCCCGCCCTTCTGGAATCCAATTCCAATTGCTTAGTTTTCACACCATCCTTCTAACTCTTAAGTTTTGTCTATGGCTATGCAGTAAGCCGGAGGGAAGAGTTTAGACACAGTCCAATGCTTCCCATGAACTCTTATTTTATATTCCTAAAGCACAGATTTGATCACGCCACACCCCTCCTCAAGAAGCTTCAATGGCTCCATATTGCCCCTATAAAACAATGCATAAGCTCCTCTGTTTGGCATTTTCCCATACTCTTTATAATATGGTTCTAGCCCAATTTTCTAGGCTTATTTTAGATGACCTGCTTCCCATACTCTGTGATGGGCTGAAGTGGTATATTTGCTTTCCTCCATACATGATCTTCCATTTTCTTTGTCTGGAATCCTCCTCCTCCTTTCCTCTACCCCTTACAATCTCCTACCTTCTGTCACAGCTTATCTCAAGTGCTACCACCTAACAGGCCTTTCCTGATCCCCACAGGGTTAGTGCTCTTCCCTCCCCCAAATGGCTTTGTATTTAGGCTTCTGTAGATTTAGAACTAGAAGCAAATTTAGGAGGTGACAAATTCAACCCTTACATTTAAATATGAAGAAATGAAGTCCCAAAGAAGTTAAGTGTCATGCTTAGCTCTGGCGGGTGGCTCCATAGTGCACAGACTGTTGGGCTTGGAGTCAGAAAGAGCTGAGTTCAAATCCTGCCTCAGACCCTTACTACTTAGACCTCTTACTAGAGTGAGGCATTAGCCTCACTCTTCCAGAGTCATCACAGGTCAGTGAGGGAACTGAATCTAGAAACCTGATGATGGCTTGAGATGCAATGGATGACTTGGACAAGTCACTTAAACTTTGTCTACCTCAGTATCTTAATTTGTAAAATGGGGATCATGATAGCACTCACCTTCTAGGGTTGTTGTGAGTATCAAAAAATATGAGAACTTTTGTGAAGTGCTTGGTAAAGTGTCTGGTACATAATATGTACTTAATAAAAGGTTGGGTCCTTCCTTGCTTAGGGTCATACTGTTAGCGTCTATGAAAGGATTAGAACCCAGGTCTTTCTGGCTACAAGCAGTAGATGGAGGATGAGAGGAGAGAAAGTGGAGGCAATGATTATATACAGCTTTCTCAAGGAGTTTAGCCACAAAACGGAGGAAGGAATTTGTGATTTCAATGAGAACTCTTGGATAAGAAGACTTCCTCTGCCCCTTGGCATCAGCACCTTTTCTGCAACTCACAGTCTGCAAGATTTGCTTAGAGCATGGAGAAGCTAAGTGTCTTGCATAATGTATCTGAGGTAAAGTTTGAACTCAGGTCTTCCTGCTTCAAGGCCAGCTCTCCATGTTATTACAACACATTGATATTCTGAGTTACATGACAATTGCCAGTAAATTTTTGTTTTGATTAAGTACCCCCAGGTGATCTGTGTTGTTGGTGGCCTGAGGCTGAACTCTGAGATCTAGCCTTTCAAGGTGCCCTAGCAAGGCCCTGCCATCACTATCCTGGCAGCTGATGAGCCCTGCAGCCAATGGGCTCTGTCGGGGGTGAGCAGGGAGGGACCCTGCTGGCTCAAAGACTGTTCAGCTTGGAAACCCCAAGTGTCTCCCAGCTAACAAAGAAGCTACTCCACTGCTCATTAATTTGCAGAGTAGTGTATAATAATAAAATGCTCTTTAAAGCCAGGACGTGGTGTGAGTGACTGCTTTTTAAGGTCTTAATAAGCATCATTAACTGCTTATGAAAAGGTTTTATAAACATTTGTTAAACTCTCAGAGTAGCAACTGCTGGTGTTTCATGCTCCCCAAGACACCAGGGACAGAAGGAAGCAGCTCAAACAGACTTTGCCTGGCTTACAAGCTGCCTGATCCTCCAGGTCCTTAATCTGATGTCCTGGTAACGGTGGGGAGCCCTGGATCCCTTTTAGGAAGTGATGCCCTCCAAAGGGAGCCATTTTGAAGACCCTCCTGACCTTGGGCTTCTGTGAGGGAGCCACTCCCTCTTTCTTTCTTCTTGGGGAGGAGATCAAGAACCATGGAAGCAATTTAGATGGAGCTTCGGGGAGAACTTCCTAGTGTCAGTGAAGTGTTACAGGCTTTGGGAAACCCCTCGAGCTCTGATTGAATCTTCCCTCTTGATGAGGCATTTGCTTGATGCCATATCATTATAGCTAGACCCGAATCTTTGTTCCTCTTAACCTAGCCTAGCCCTCCATTGTCTGTCATCTCCAGGTAGCCTTCAGTTGTGTCCCTCTCTTAATGTCATTACTGGAGTCTGACCTCAGTCCCCTCAAGATCCTCCTTAGACTCCTCCTCAAGACCCTCCCTACACCCCTCCTCTAGACCACCCCTAAATCCTCCCACACTCTTTCTGTACATAAGATGCATCTTGCCTCCATGAAGGTGCTAAGAATTCAATCTAGCTCAGACTCACTCTGTGTCAGGTTATTCTGGCCAGTTTGATACAAGCATCACAGATCCTTAGGTTCCTTAAGAGTCTACCCATTATGGTGAATCTTTAATAAACTTTGCTTTACTTTAGCTGAGAGAAGACTTGAGTAGAATTCATTCAGCAGGACCTGGCATGTAACATTTTGGTGTCTCAATCATCCCTAAACCTCAAAACCAGTAGTTTGGGTAGAAGAGTCCAAGTTTGATTGTGTATTGGCTGAGATCCCAATAGAGTTCTCTCAGAGAGCCTAATAGAGAAGCCATTTGTCTATGCTGATTGATCCTATTTTTTAAAAAGTCTGATTCTGAACCATAAGATTCTAACCCCCAGTGTCCTGAATCTCAGGGTTCTAAGCCTCAGCATGCTAAGCTTGAGGGTTCTGAGCCTCTGAGTTCTAAATATTATTATTATTATTCTGTTATTTCAAGGAAATAATCCTAGTAATTTAGGACCACAGATGTATCTATATCTATATCTATATCTGTATCTGTATCTGTATCTGTATCTGTATCTGTATCTGTATCTGTATCTGTATCCATATCCGTATCCCCCTATCCATATCCATATCCATATCTATATCTGTATCCGTATCCGTATCTGTATCTGTATCTGTATCCATATCCGTATCCCTATCCCTATCCATATCCATATCCATATCTGTATCTGTATCTGTATCCGTATCTGTATCCATATCCATATCCATATCTATATCTATATCTATATCTATATCTATATCTATATCTATATCTATATCTATATCTATATCTATATCTATATCTATATCTATATCTATATCTATATCTATATCTATATCTATATCTATATCTATATATCTACATCTACATCTACATCTATCTCTATCTCTATCTACCTATACCTATACCTATATCTCCATCTCCATCTCCTTATCTATCTCTATCTCTATCTCTATCTCTATCTCTGTCTCTATCTCTATCTCTATATCATGTCTGGTCCTACATACCTTGGGTCTATATCTGTGATTGCATGATCTTAAGAATTCAATTGTGTAAGGGAGAGGAATATAAAGTAAGTCTGAAAAAGCAAGGGACAACTACTTTGTTTACCCTGTCTTTAAACACTGAGCTTAGAGGTATGTAGTTTTATCCTAGAAAGAATTAGGGAACTGGTAAAGGGTCATGAGTAGGAACCACTATGATTAGATCTGTGCTTTAGGAAGATTATTTTGGTAGCTGTGTGGAGGATGGTTTGGAGTAGGGAAAAAAACCTTTATGAGTGCGTGTCTCTGTATTTTTTAAAAGTTGGCAATATTTTTCCTTTTGATCCTTATTGCTGATGGCCCAGGGAATCAATTTGGGAGGGGTTATTCTTTTGCCCAAGGCCTCAGGTTGGGCCCCTCAGTTCCTCACTTCATCCTTCAGGGAGTCATAGTTGAATAGGGACCTTGGGGTTGATAGGAGGGTCAGAAGAAATGATAATTTTGTCAGAATGTTCTTAGTAATTCTCTTTCCTAGGGCTGAAACATCTTGGACAGCTTTGTGTCAGTGTGGGCCCCTTTTCATTCCTTGCTAGCTTTGGCAAACCACCCTAAATTGTCCTTCCTGGAACCATTTCCTCGCACTACCCCGCCTTCTCCTTTATCTCCACCCCTTCTCCAGAAATTCTCTCCCCCCTCACACCACAATCCATCATCCCAACCCTTGCTCCAATGGAACTTCCTGACTTATCACAGTTCTCTTTCTTATCTCCCCAGAGTGCTGTGGGATCAGCACCATCTTTTCTCCAATCCCAAGAAAACTCAATTAGAAACCCACAAATAAATAGCACATCGAATTTAAACACATGTGTAAAACACAAATGTCCGATCCCAACCAAAAGTTTTCTGCAGAACTAGCTGGGGCAAAGGGGAGCAGCAGGGCTGTGATAATAGTAGGAGAAGTAGAAGAGCTTGGACAGGGTGGGGAGGGGATTCCAACTAGGAGATGGAGTGTGCTGGGATCAGAATGACTGTCAGGGTCCAGGTGGTCTGCAGCATGGCAGTCAAGCATAGAAAGATACCTGAAAGAATAATTTCCACTATATGCTAAAATGTTTAGCGCTACCTCTGTTTTTCTACCTTTACCCAATCCTCTCCCAACTTCCCTCTATCTGAGGATAACACCATCTTTTCATTCCCCCAAGCTTGATATCTTGAAGTTGTCTTTGGTTAGAAGCAGCAGAGTGCTGTGGATGAAGTTCTGGACTTGGAGTCTGGGGAAGATTGAAGTTTGCCATCCAGTTTCAACCATTTTCAGGCTGGATCACCCTGAGTAAGTCATTCAACCTTTCTGCCTCAATTTCCTCATCTGTAAGATGGGGCAATACCAGCACCTGCTTTATGAGGTTGTTACGAGGCTCAAATGAAGCACTTTTCCTCCTCCACCCTATCCCCAGGTCACGAAGGAAAAGACCCCTATCCTTTCTCCTGATTTTTCTACCCCCATCCCTCCTACTGACGCTGCTTGGATGAGCTGGGAGTCATGAACTATAGTCCTTCTACTAAAATGGAGGATGATCAGGACTTACCTTCTCTACCTTGCATCCTTAGGTCTTCAGAGCCTTACTATCTTCCCAGCTGCTAGTCCCTCCAGTCGCTTCCCCTTCCTCTAGGTGCTTACATCTGAGCTGCCAATGCATCCTAAGGACCTCTAGTCTTGCCTTTCCATAGCTGGACTCTCTTACATGTGCCTTTCCTAGTTGAATGTTCTTTCCACTAGACTTTGGACAAGGCTTGGTTAAACGTCCATCTTCTTCTTGTGCCATTTCTTGCTCCCAATCACCCACCCTTCCTACCTACTAAAGTTTCTCCTCAAAATCACCTCATGTCTCTTTTGTACACATGTATCTATGTATATGCTACCTCCTCTGACTAGACAGTACCCTCTCTGAGAGTAGCAATTACTCGACTTTTGTCTTGGTGTCTTCTGTGCCTCGCATAGTAGGACCATAATAAATGCATATTGGTTGATCATTTGTGGCAGTGATACCAGGATAGAATTAGTGAGGCTGTTTGGGCCTCAAGTTCATTCAAGACCCCATTCCCTGTCTAACCTAGAGTTCTAGGGTCAGAGGATTCATGTAGAACAATCTTGTCATTGTATATGATGTCATGTTTGTGAAATGGTTGAGAAACCTTAAAATACTATCAATATCAACTATCGCTATTCTTTTTACAGATATGAAAGAGGCCTAGTGGCTTTCCCAGAGTCACAAAAAAATTCAGGAGCAGAGATAGTTCTATGAAACACATCTTATGATGTTCATTCTCAATTTCCTCTTGTGAAAAATGGAGAAGTTGGATTCTCTGGACCTTTTAAAGCCCCTTCCAACCCTAAATACATGATACCATAATGGGGACAAATATGGCAAATTGAAAATATACGTGCTTGATTTTATGCTCATGGGTCAATAGTGTATCTGTGTCTGTGTTACTCTGTCTCTGTGTGTATTTTTGTGTTTTAACATGTGACATTATTAGTATGGTTTGTGGCAGTGTTTCTTTCTACGTGCTTATGTATATATGTGTTATTATATGTGCATAGATAATGAAATAAGGGAGGAAAAAATCATAATACTTGAGGCTTCTGCCATAGAACTACCTTGTTGCCTCATTCATTTAGATTTATTTCAATATTTCTCTTGTTTAATAAGACAAACTTCATCAAATTCATACCTCTCTTGGATCTGGACATCTTCCCTAGGAATATCTGGGAAGCATTACAAAGATTTAACAACAACAGCAATAACACAAACTCTAGCCACCTCCTTCTGCTCCACTTTCCCCTTAAGGGAAACAAAAATATGGATTGGGGATTTTTTTTAGATGCCCTATTTCCTTGAAGCTCTGCTGGTCATTTGTCTAGCGTCTCATGAGAGCTGTGAATTTACAGCTCCTTATGGCTCTGATTCTTGGGAAGTAGCTTGAGGGAGAAAGATGGTAGAATTTCATACTTGCTAATTTAAAACAATAACAATTGTTAGCAAGTTAGAAAGTAGTCCCATTAAATCAACTGGATACTATCTAATTAGTCCAATAGGATGAAAGTGACTCCTCAAAATCAGATTTCAGAATGGTTAATGATGGGTACATGGCAAGAGGTGGCTTGAACGTTCAGCTAATATGTTTAAGCTGTTGTCATCATGTGGAATGATTCCATCTTGCCTGGAATTAACAGATTTTTTTTGTCAAAGTGGGTCAGTCTGGAAAAGAGTTACTAAGGCTTGTGCTGACAGCTACTTTTTGAGGGTACAAATTTGTTTTTTTCCTGCAGGCATTTGATTTAAAAAAAAAGCTAATGTGCTTTTAGACTTCTTTAACAGAAGTCAAAACCAGATAAAAGGAGGTAAGAGGTCCATTGGTCAGAGGTCCGCTTTAGTCAGAATTCATCTTTAGCATTGGGTTTGATTCTGGATGCTTCATTTAAAGGGACACTGACAAACTGGAATGGGTCCAAAGGAGTGGTGATTTGGAAATGAAGTCATTTGAGAATGGGTTGAATTAAGTAGAAATGTTTAGCTCATAAAAAGGAAGACATCTAAGAGCTGTTGTTGAACATTTCACAGAATCAGACTCTCCGCATTGGAAGGCATCTCTGCAGTCATGTGGTCCATCCTGTACTGAAAAGAAAAGGAAACAAGAGAAAAGAACAGGAAAGGAAAGGAAAGAAAGAACCTTTACTAGAACACATTGGACTAGGGCCATCCATCCTTTATTTGAAAACCTTCCATGAAGAGGAACCCACTCCCTCCTCAGTCAGCCCATTTCTCTTTGGGATAGCTTAAATGGTAAGGAAGCTTTTCCCAACATGAAACCTACATTTATTCTTCACAATTTTCATCTATTCTTCCCAGTTCTGCCTCTGAGGCAAAACAGAAAAAGTCTAATTGTTCTTCCCAAGAGAACTTTTCAAGTACTTGGAAGACAGCTATCTCCCTCCTGAGCTGTCTCCAGGCAAAAAATCTCCACTTCCTTCACATGAGCCTCATATGGCATGAACTCAAGGACCTCTACCAACCTGGTGGATCCTCTCCTACACCTACTCTGACTTGTCCTTTCTAAACTGCCTAGAGCTGAACGCAATTCTCCAGATATATTCTGATTAGGAGAGAATGCAGTGGAACTGCCACCTTAAGAAAGATTCCTAGAATCTTTATTTATACCTCTCCATGTAGTCAAAGATCACTTTGGATGTCATATCACACCATTAGTTTATAATCCCCCACTGCTCTTGGATAAGTCCTCCTACCCTCAATTTTTGGAATGCATATTGGTTTCCTTCCTTCCTTCCTTCTTCCTTCCTTCCTTCCTTCCTTCCTTCCTTCCTTCCTTCCTTCATTTCCTCCCTCCCTTCCTTATTTCCTTCCTTCCTTCCTTCCTTCCTTATTTCCTTCCTTCTTTCCTTCCTTCCTTCCTTCCTTCCTTATTTCCTTCCTTCCTTCCTTACTTCCTTGTATAGGAGTTAAATGATCTGCCCAGGGTCACATAGGCAAGTAATTGTCTGAGAACGGATTTGAACTGAAGTCTTTCTGACTTCAGGACCAGTGTTCTATCCATTGCATCACCTAGCTGTCTCAACATATTGGTTTCTGAAAAGAACTGAACTAGGTCCAATGGGTGAAAGTTGTAGGGAAGGCATATTTCAGCTCAGTAGAAGAAAAAGCCTTCTACTTGAATTGTCCAGCAAGGAAATGGCAAATTTCCCAACACCAAAGATGTTTAAGGGGAGGTTGGATGATCACTCAATGTTTTAGAAGGGATTCTTGAATTGAAGGGTAGGTTGGACAAGATAATTTCTAATATATTGTCTAATTCTTCCCAAGCATCACAATAACCAAGGAATGGTAAATACTTTCTATATGGCACAGTAGATAGAGGGGCTGGTCTTGAAGTCAGGAAGACCATTTGAGCAATGGTCAAATGCTGCCTTGTATTTTTAATTGCTGAGTGACTCCTGGAAAATCACTTGACTCCCTAACTTGCATTTTCTTCATCTTCATTCTTCATATAAGGGGCTGGACTTGATGACCCCTAAGGTCTCATCTAGCTCTAAATTTATTATTCCATGACTCCAGTATGGGCTAATTTCTCTCAGTTCTTTTTCTTGGTTCCAATGTGAATCTTTTTAGGAGAGATCAGGTCATTACAGTATAGATTTAATCCTGGAATGAATCTGGACCAGGGGCTGTGGCCCTGTGTGAATGCTGGTCTTGTAACTCAGACTACTACTTGAACCTTGTTAGATTCAGGTCAAGAGTGCCTATTAATGATAACATCGTATCTTATAGTTTTATAGTATTTTATATCTAGAGAAAATGATTGCTTTCTTATATTAATAACTTATTTTATATATAGGACCAAAGATCCCCTTTTTCTTTATTAAGTAAGGTTTTCCCCCCCTCTTTTTATTTCCTTATTCAGGACAGTACTGACAAAGAGATGTTCTTCTCAATTTTCCATGGGAGAGCTTACTTCTGATTAAAGAGTAAAGAGAATCTAATCTAGGTGAATTTTGACCTATAAATTTAAGTGCTCTGGGTAGACATGAGTCTCTTTATCCAAGAGCCCTGAACAGAGCAGAGTCACATTTCTACTAGCCCCTCATTATAAAAAAGCCTACCTCTTGGGGTGGCTGGGTGGTGCAGTGAATAGAGCCCTGGCCCTGGCCCTGAGTTCAAATGTGACCTCAGACACTTAACACAAAAGTTAGCCATGAGACATTGGGCAAGTCACTTAACCCCAATTGCCCTCCAAAAAGCCAAAAAGAAGAAAAAAGCAAAAAGCCTACTTCTCGTTATAATATTCTCTCTTTCATTAATTGTTAACCAATCAGAGTTGATTTTCATGCTCAGGTTATTTAAATATTAAGCAGTCTCTATGAGGGGTCTTTGGTTTTGAGAAAACCACTGACCTCAATTTATTAGCTGCTAGCCTAATTAATAAATTGATTATTAATTACCCAGAAACTAGGTCTCTTGGACTTTTTATTCATCTTAATATATACAAATATATTTCATTTATGCTTATGTTGAAGCACTTTTTTCTTCCAAAGTTTGTATTTATATTTTTTCTTTTTTTGTATCTCCTTAATTTTGAATGTATCCCTCCCCCTTGTTGACCCAGAAAGCCACCCCTCATAACAAATAATAAAAACATCAAGAAGGCCACTGTCACTGGGTCATCCAGAGTATGTTGGAGGGGAGCAAAGTATAAAAAGACTCGGATAAGTGGGAAGAGGCCATGTTATAAAGGGCTTGAAAAGCCAAACAGAAGATTTTTCATTTGATTCTGGACTTAATGGGAAGCCACTGGAAGATGAGAATGACTCAATAAGACCTTTACTTTTGGGAGATAAATTTGACAGCTGAGTAGATAACAGACAGGAGTAAGGAGTGCCTTGCATGAGGGAGCCCAACAAGAAGGCTACCACAATAGTCCAGGCATGAAGAGATGGTCTGGATTAGGGTGGTAGATATGTGAGTAGAGAGAAGTGGAGGACAAAAGAGATGTCACAGAGGTAGAAATGACAGACCTTGGCAATAGATTTGACAGGAGGGGGTGAGCTAGAGTAAGGAATTAAGAATGGCAGCCTGGGCAACTGGGAAGATTTTGATGCCCTTGGCAGTAATAGAAAATTTCAGAAGAAGAGAGGATTTTACAGGAAATGTAATGAGTTCTGTTTTGGACAGCTTGAGTTTAAGATGTCAATGTGTCATCTATGTGGGAATATGGGACTGGGGGTGAAGAGAGAGGTGAGGGCTGGATAAATAAATCTGATTAGCATCTACATGGATAGAAAAATTGAATCCAAGGACATAGATGAGAATATCAAATGAATAGTTTCGGGTAGTAGCGCCAAATTCAAGGAGAAACAGAGGCCAGTAAACGGTACAAAAGAATCTCTGAGGGCCACGTATTGACTTAGTCTTATTTAAATTTTCTTTTCAGTTCCACTTTCTCCCCTTCCTTTTACCCCTCACACACCCTTTGAGAAGGCAGGAAATAAAATATTGACTTAGATTTAACATGTAATGTTATTAATATTTTATTGTATTTTTGTTTTGTTAAAATATTTCCCAATTTAATCTGCTTTGGGCTGCACTCAGGAGTGTTGTGGGCTTCATGGGCCACATGTGTGACACCTCTGATCTACAGAGATAAGAGGAGAAAAGAAAGCCTGGGACAAGAGAAGAGAGCCTTGGGGGAACGCTGAGAGTTAATGGCTATGACCTGGATGAAGATTCAGCTAAGCATACTGAGAAGGAGACATCACACAGGTAGGAGGACTAAAAGGAGACAAAGGGTCATGAAAACCTAGAAAGGAGAGTTTCTGAGATAAAAGGGTGATCATTATGGCCAAAGGTTGCATAGACGTCAAAAAGGATGAGGATTGAGAAACGGCCATTTGATTTGGCAATTAAAGCATCACTAACTTTGGAGAGAGCAATGAATGCTGATTGATGGGGTTGGAAGCCAGACTGAAGAGCAGTAGATAGAGTATGAGAGGAGAGAAAGTGGAAGCACTGACTATATACAGCTTTCTCAAGGAGTTTAGCAACAAAATGAAGGAAAGGTATAGAACAATAGCTACTGGGGATGGTCAGATCCAGTGAGGGTGTTTTAAGGATAGGGACATGTGGTTATATTTGAGGCAGTGAGGAAGTTGGGAGACTTTGAAGAATAAAGAGAGACTGAGAGTGAAAGAGGGGGAAATCTTCTGGAGAGGATGGGATAGGATAGCAAACCCTAATCTTTAATGTTGCTCTGAACAACTGCATCATTCAGTTGAGGTGCAGATGAAGGCCATCATCTCAGAGGTACGATAGAATAAGCTCTGGTCTTGTAGCTCAGGAGACTTGGGTTTGAATCCTGATTCTCATACTTAACTGTGATTATAGGCAAGCCCCTCAGTTTCCTCATTTGTACAATTAGGAAGTTGAAATTGAGGATCTCTGAGGTTCTTTCTGGTTTCCAATCCCATGAATGTAAGTGGACTGAGAAGAGCTTGTTCCACAATATCAGGTTCCCTGAGAGACAGGAGAGATTTGCACAGAAGTAATGAACTTGGTGGGCAGCTAAGTGGCACCACAGTGCATGGAGTAGAAGACTTATTTTCCTTAGTTCGAATCTGACCTCAGACGTTTACTAGCTGTGTGTCCTTAGACAAGTCACTTACGCTATTTGCTTCTGTTTCCTCATCTGTGAAATGAGCTGGAGAAGGAAGTTGTGAACCATACCAAGGAAACTCCAAATAGCGTCACAAAGTGTCCAAAGCAACCGAACCACAAGGGAGCTAGGCAATGAACTAAATCAAAAGCAATGTGTTTTTATTTGATGGGGAGAAGAAGGACATATCATTAAAACTGGATCTAAAGAGACACATCACTAAGAGAAAAAAATGTCCTTCTGGTTAATCAAATGTCATTTCTAGCCATGTCATTGAGAAGCATCCTACCTGTTTGTCCTTGAATACCTCAGAATAATAAATAGCTTCCTTTCTCCAGACCAGTTTTCCCTGCTGGTTCTCTTCCTTGGAATCCAAAGCTGTTTAGGCCTCCATGCTAAGGGGTAGGATGAGATGGGGGTGTTGGGAGGGGTGGAAGGGTCTGAATGAGCCTTCAACCTTTGCTGTGGGAGGGGTCAAGGCTTTCACTTCTCTTACAGCCACTTCCCTGTTCAAGTCAAGGACCTAATAAATATATTAAACCATGAAAAGTAAGAGAGAGGGACAGGGAGTGAGATCAGAATGAAAAGCACAGTTTTGTTTTGGTCTGTTATCACAAAGTCTACTGAGATGAATATTCTGACCTAACAATCAAAACATGCCATAATTACAAACAGACTCTTTGAAGGCCACAAGAGGCTGTTGGGAGAACATGATAGATACCTGCTGATCCCAGCAGCTCCTGCAGGCCAAATCAATTCTTCTGTCATTTTGGCGTCCAGATTCTCTTACTGAACTGTTCCAATTCTTCTTTGAGACCTGCTGGCTCAAGCTTTCTAACTTTGAAAAGTAAACCATTGGGAAGTTAAGAGCAGGTTCAGACAGAGCCCCCTTGGGCTCTGACTTGTCCCCACCCTGTCTCCAATGAAGAAGAAAATAGTTTGAAAATTAACATTTTCAACTGAAAGAAAAATCAATGGAAGAAAATTGAGTTTTGATTTGGGAAGTTCCCACACCATTGCACCCCACCTGTTTTCTTCTCTTAACTGCTCATTCTCACAACTAGAACTACCATAGTCAGAGCCAGATTATACTTCTGCATACTGGTCTGACACATTCAGAAGGAGTCGCATAAGAGGCATCAGAAAGGGATCAGGGCAGCAAAATGATATGCATTGTTGGAGTTAAAGGGCAGAAAAAATAGTAGAATATAAACTTTTGGTTTCAGAGAGACCTGAGAAGATTTGAATGGACTGATTCAGTCAAGTGGGCAGAAGAAAAATTTACACAGTAATAACACTGTCAAGACAAATGACTTCAAAAGACAATGCCAATCAACAATAAAAAAAATGACCAAGCAAGTGAGAGGATTGGTGATGAAGCTTCCTATCTACGTCATGACAGAGAGATGAGGGACTTGGTACAGATTTGTCCATATTTTTTTTTGAGACATGTCCAATATAGGAATTTGTTTTGCTTAACTTCATATTTGTTGCAAGGATTTTGGTGTGTCTCTTTGTTCTCATTTTTCTGTTGGGGGTAGGAGGGCAAGAAAATCTATTTTTGTTCATTGCAAAAAATTAAATTCATAAAAACAATAAGCACTTTGAAAATAAGAATTGTTTTATTTTTGTGTTTGTATCTCTAATGCCCAGCATGATCCCCAGCATATGCTAGAAGCTTAATAATTGCTTGTTCATTGATTGTTAAAGGAACAGTGTTCTGGTGATTACTTTATATTTATTTCTCTTTCTATATGTTGCATTACCCTTAAAGAGCTTCTATTTCATAGGCAAAATGTTGACTGAACATGGTTTCTTTGTCTACTCTTCAGCCCCTGGTGTTCAAATGTTAATCAAATGTCTAAAACTAAGAAAAAAAAAAAAGACAGATGGTTGAACAAAACGAAACAAGCAAACTCACCATTAGATTTCAGTCTCTATTAGCAAGGGTGCCACCCTCTTGTCTAACTCTTTTTTGTTTTTGTTATTTAATCTTTTCAGTCATGTCTGACTCTTCATGACCCCATTTGGGATTTCCTTGACAAAGAAGCTGAAGTGATTTGTCATTTCTTTCTCCAAATTCATTTATAGATGAGAGAACTGAGGCAAACAGAGTTAAGTGACTTGCCCAGGGTCACACAGCTAGTTAGTGTCTGAGAACACATTTGAACTCAGGAAGATGAGTCTTCCCAACTCCAGGCCCAAAACTCTGTGCTCTGTTGCCACCTAGCTGTACAATTTCTTTTACAAATGAGAAAACAGACTGGGGAAACTGAGAGCCCAAGAAAGTTCAGTTACATGTCCAAGGTCAGATGATAAGTGTCAGGGGTAAGGTTTGAATCCAGGTCCTCTTACTCTAGGTTGAGTGCTCTTTCTATTTTATCACATTTTATTGATGTTATTTAAGAAACTTTACGATCATTTCTTGATGTGCTGTTCCCTCTGCCCCGCTGAACCTACCATGAAACACAGAAAAAGTTTAATGAAATGACCCTACTGAGCAACCATGTCTGACACACACCATTTTTTACTTGTCATGCCAGTCTCTCCACTTTCATGAGGTTAGATGTAGGTTTCATCCTCTCTTTTTAGGTACCAAGAGTGTTTAATGCAATTCACCTGAACTCAGCTGAAAACAGGGTATACGACGCCTTCCTCTCACCCATCCCCCCCAAGGTCTGACACTGAGAAGATCTTGATCTGATGGTCACCACCAGCAAAGATCTTCCAGGGCTTTGTTGTTGCTCTGGCTTGGGAGCATTTCCCCACGGGACGAGGAGTCTGAAGGACTCCCACTAAACTGTTCCATTTCCATTCATTCCATTCTGCTTCTGCTTAGTCTGTCACAATACTGCCCAAACTACCTTCCTTATGACTCTAGTCATGTTCTCTCTGTTGGAAAAACTCGAGTGACTCTCCACTCATCAGAGAAGAAAGTTTAAAGTTCTTTGTCTGGCATGCCAGACCCTCCACAACCGTCTTTACAGACTTGGATTGTATTAATCCTTTTAATGCTCTCTTCACTTCCACCAGACTGAACTATTCTCTGCTCTAAGAACTTGCCTTGAGATTTCCCATCTCCATGCATTTGCTCAAGCTGTTTCCAATGCTTGGAATGTCTTCCCTCCTCCTTTACCCAATGCTTTTCCACCCACTCTTAAAGTCTAACTCAAATGCTATCTTCTCCATGGAGCACTTTATGATTTCTCTCAGATCCTAATGACTTTCCTCCCAAACCTTACATCGTACTTTGTTTTGTACTCCTCTAACATGGAAGGGGAAAATGGGCCAAACATTTATTAAGTGCCTTTTATATGGTGGTCACTGTGCTAAGCACATGACAAATATTATCTCATTTGATCCTCACAACAACACTTTGAGGTGGTGTTATTATAATATCCATCTTACAATTGAGGAAACTGAGGCAAACAGAGGTTAAGTGACTTGCCCAAGGTCAAATAGCTAGTAAAAGTCTGGGGCCACATTTGAATGCAGGTCTTCTTGACACCCAGGAAGACTCCTTTTTCTAAGTTCAAATATGGTCTTAGACACTTACCAGCTCTGTGACTCTGGACAAGTCACTTAATCTTTGCCTCAATTTCCTCATCTGTTAAATGAGCTGGAGAAGGAAATGGCAAAGTATTCTAGTAAGTATCCTTGCCAAGAAAATCCCAGATGGGGTCATGAAGAGTTGGATATAACTGAAAATGATAGAAGAACAACAACTTCTTGACTCTAGGCTCAACACTCTACCCACCTGGTCCCCCAGCTACTTCTTTTTTTTTGTTGATTTTTAAAAATTTTCTTGTTTGCATCATTCATTTCCACAAGATTTCAAGTTACAATTTTTCTCCCCTTCTTTTCCCAACCCCCAACCCCCAAACCGTGATCACACTGTAAAGCCCCTCCCCCAATCTGCTCTCTAACTTTCTGGCAGGGCAGGGACGGTCTCCCTACCCCGGTCCCTGCATGTCTCAATTCCTAGTTGCATGTAGTTAATAATAA
>CM053598.1:47592220-47621872 GCA_028646575.1 Pseudocheirus occidentalis | reverse complement strand
GAATGCTTTTGAGACTCTTTTTCCATTTGGGAAATTCGACTTTTTAAGGCATTCTTCTCATTGGCTTTCTAGGCCTCTTTGGCCATTTGAGTTAATCTGTTTTTTAAAGTATTGTTTTCTTCAGTCAGGTTGTTGACTCTCTTTTCATGATTTTTTTGCATCATTCTTATTTCTCTTCCCAATTTTTCCTCCACTTCTCTTATTTATTTTCCAAAGTCCTTTTTCAGTTGATCTTTAGCTTGTAGGCATTCTTCAAGTGTCTTGGAAGCATTTGGTGTGGGAGTTCTCACTGTGTTGTCCTCCTCCCGCTCCATGCTTTCATCCTTTTTGTCCACGAAAAAGGATTCTAGAGTTTTATTGCTGTTCTTCCTTTGCTTCCTTTTCCTCATGTTGGCCAGTCAATTAATTGCTTGGTTTTTTTTTTAACTCTGTGGAACTCTGCTTCTAGGGGGAGAAAGCTCTGCCTCAATTTGCTGGGGTTTTCACAGCTGCCAGAGCTATTAGGGGTTGCTGCAGCCCCCCCCCCCAGCTTTGGCTCACTGAAAGGGCACCCCAGGACCACCACACCAAGACCACGATCTGGATCCAGGCAACTCAACACAAGAGCCCTTGGCCCTGATCAGTGGCCTCAGCCCCACTACTGTCTGCAGGCCAGGAGCTCTGAAGCAGCCCAGTGGAGTCAGCTGCTGCTTTTAGCTGTTCCTGCTGCCACAGCCGCCTCCTGCTGCTTCCTTGCCCTGGGAGCAGTTTGGTTAAACTGCTTTCCTCCTGCAAAATGAGCAAAATCCACTGACCTTTCTCTTTGCCTTTTTTCTTCTGGCCTGATAAATGTGGAAACCGTGCCTCCAGTGCCACAGATCTGCTCTCATATAGACTCCACTCCACCTGCCTGGCCAGGGATTTGGGCTGGCCTGGCTGGCTGTGACTTCCAGCTTGCTGCGATGAGCCCCACCTCCCAAGCTGCCTTCAGCGAGAGATGTGTTTTCTCTATTTTTGAGAGTTTTGTAGCCCTAAAATTTGTTTAGAGTCATATTTTATGGGTATTTATGGTGGCTGTGTGGCAGCTGTGAAACTTTGCTGTTCCTATGCTGTCATCTTAGCTCTACTCCACCTAGCTACTTCTAATACATTTATCATATTGTAATTGTGAGCAAAAAAGCACTTAGCACCTTGTTTTAGCTATTTAATTATTTAGCACCTTGTTTCAGTTCAAGTGTCTTTGATCCTTGCCCATAATTATATCAAGTCTTTATTAAGAAACAGAATTTGTGAAACCCACAGTGGAAGGAACTTGCTGATGCAACAGGAAGGGGTGGAACAGGGAGGAGATAATGACCAAGGAGAAGCCCAAGCTGGGAGAGAGTAGAATTGAGAAGAGAGCACTTTTAGTGGCAGAGTTGAGAAGGAGAAAACTTGTGGTATCCTGGCACTCTGTTTTTCTGTTCTGTCTGTGTTGTTTTGTGTTTGCAATACTTTGTACAGAAGTCCTGGGACCTTACTGGAAGCCCCAAAAGAGGATTTTCTTGTTGTCTATTTACAGAAGTCCTAGAGGAGGGTTTCAGTGGTTCTGGGACTATACTGATAATTTGTATTAAGTTCTCAGACGTTGTGGGTCTGTATTGATTTCACAGGCAGACAGTGAATTGCTTACGGTGCCAGCAATGTGGATGAATGTTGTTTTGGCTCTGTTAAGCTTTGTTTTCCCAGAAACAGAAACTGTGAAGGACTTGAGGTGGACTGGACACTGTGAGGTGGACAAGGAACTGGATGAGGAGCTGAGAGCTGCCTGTCTTTGAATCCTGATGACAGTTGGGTAGATTCAGGCAGGAGCTGGGACCATGGAATAGGAACCATGGAAACTGAGAGCCAGCCTCAAGTCAATATAAAAAGACCTTTTCTTGGTTACTTAATGCTGACTGAGAAGATCATGATTTACTGTGACCTAGTGGTGGAAAACTTTGACCTTTGTACTTTGTGTCCCTTAGGGAGGCTAGCTCCTTAAGGATGATTGAGTTAAGGACTTACTAAATGATTGTACTTTGTGCCCTGGATCTTTTTGTGCTGGCTAAGAACTGGAAGTTGAGGGGATGCCCATCAATTGGAGAATGGATGAACACGCTGTGATATATGAATGTAACGGAATACTATTGTTCCATAAAAAATTATGAGCAGATAGATTTCAGAAAAACCTGGAAAGACTTACAAGAACTGATGCTGAGTGAAGTAAACAGAACCAGGAGACTGTTGTACACAATAACGCCGACAATGTGTGATGATCAGCTTTGATAGATTCAGCTCTTCTCAACAACACAATGATCCAAGACAATTACAAAAGAGAGGTGATGGAAAATGCAACTCACATCCAGAGAAAGAGATGGTGGAGTCCCAACACAGACAAAAGCATGTTATTTTCACTTTTTGGTTGCTTTTTTGCTTTTTCTTCCTTGTGATTTTTCCTTTTTGTTTTGACTCCTCTTTCACAACATGACTAATGTGGAAATGTATTTGACATGATTGTACATGTATAAGCTATATCAGATGGCTAGTTTTCTTGGGGAAGCGGGAGGGAAGAAGGGAGGAAGAATTTGTAACTCAAAATTTTATAAAAATGGTTTTTGAAAACTATCTTTACGTTTAATTGGGAAAAAATACTATTAAGGGTAAAAAGAGTATTCTGGAGAAAGCTGGGTTTTAGTAAGTGCTGAAAGATGGAAGCAATGTGAAGAAAAAAGAGATTTGGCATCTAGAGCAAAAGAGGGTAGTTGATGGGGTAGGGCTCAGGCCGAGTTTACTATAGGGGGTTAGAGGTGAGACAGAGCTGGCAGCAATATTGCTGGTGGTTCCCACAGCTGAATCCGTGTTGAACCCAAGCAAACCTAGGTCACTAGATGAGGTTGCTCATGGTAGGGCAGGCAGTCTGCCTCGCTCCAGTGGAAAGCTACCAGGAAGGTGTCTAGTAGAGGGGCCTAAAAACCACAGGACCCAGAATGGGTGGGTGGGGGAGAGGTGGTAACTTGGGCATGGTGAGAGATTGGGTCCATTGTGGAGTTCTTACTGGGGAGCTGTTGGGTACCCAGTCCTCTAGGAAATGAGTCCTGGGGAAGATGGGTATGTAAGCCACTATCCCACCCCCCTTTGTTAGCTTCAGCCCAGCTTGAGGTTCATTCATTTTTTTTCCCAGCTGCATGGGAGAAGGATCCTGAAGAGTAACGTGATACTTTAGGCTTGAAAACATTGAGTTGATTGGGTTTCCTTAGAGGCCAGGAAAAAATATGCTTAAGCCCAAGTAGTATTTCACCGGTTTCTTGTCTTCAAAAAATCCAATCTTCCTGCTAAGAGAAACATTGAGAACCCTAGGATATACACCTAACACATTTTCCCTGATGAATTAGCATTTAGAAAATATATATTTCTTTAAAAACTAGAAAATCGCTGTAAAGTGTCTATTTTATCTCACTATATTGGGATTAGAGAGAATATCCCTATCTTCCCTTTTGGCTTATTGAATTTACTCATCTCTTCCCAGAAGCCTTCTGTGATTATTCCAATTGGTAATGATCTCTCCTGTCCATCCTCTCCCCCAACACATACTCCCACATATTTCATAGGATATTTTGCTTTGTACCTCTTCTGTGTACTTGTCAGCAATTACTTTGTTTTCAAGGTATTTTTGTGTGTGTTGTACACCCAGGGGTGGGGTATGCTGGCAAATATTTAACAATCAAATCTTTGAAAAAATAAAATGCAGGCACTTTTAAGTTTAATCTGTATTATTACCATTTTTTTTCATTCCTTAAGTCTCGACAATCAACAAACTGATAAATCGAGTCCTGATTTGTTGCATTTGCCAGTTTGTGAACTAAATGCTCAAATGAAAATTTAACAATTTTCCTCTTGAAAACCAGAAGGGGATAGCTCTAGCATACTATGTGAGTGCTGGGGCTATGCCGTGCCTTCAAGGTAGTGTGGTACAGAGGATGGCGTAGGAGGTGTGCACTCGGGAAGGTCTGGGTACAAAACCCATCTTGGACACTAAAGAGCTCCATAACATCTTAGACAATGAGTAATCCATGTCACCTCCTGGAACTTCAGCTTAATCATCAGCAAAATGGGTATGATAACACTCCTATGCCTGGCTTCATTGAGTTGTTAGGAGGGTCAGCTAGAGTAATATGTGTCCACGGCCTTGCAGAATGGCAGAACATAGACGACATAAATATCAGTTATTACCACCTAAACTCAGTCTCTTTCCTAGAACCTTGCATGGTGATCTGGCCCACAATAGATACTGAATGTTTAATTTGAAGTGTTTAAATTGATATACACATTTTTTCATCATTAAACCAGAACAGGAGGCAGTTGCATTTTAGTGGATAGAAAGCTAATCTTGAGACCAGGGAGACATGGGTTCAAGTCTTTCCTCTAACGTGTAGTGGTTGTGTCATCCTGAACAGGTGTAACTTTTCTCTACTTTTGGTAACTCTCTAAGACCCTCTGTTGCAAAGAAGGCATTGATCTGCATTGGGGAATGGAGTTTCTTCACTTGGGAGTTCCCCATGCTAACAAAATCATAGCCTCTACCCCCGACCTTAAACTAGAACAAGAGACCAGCTTTTCCTTACAATCGTGTCCCTCTAGTAGAATCACAAGTGCGGATAAAACTCTGTTTTTCTTATTGCTCTATAAAAATCATGTGAGTTTCCCATGGTCTGTCCTTGTAGCCATAAGGATATAATTACTCAGAAAAAAAGGTTATTTTCACAGCTTGTTTATTAGAGAGCGTATCAGCTTTTGCTGGTAAATGAACCACCCAATTTTTGTTAAGCAAAGCTATATACAATATTTATTGTGCTATTACAAGGACAGTTTTAGCATACCTGCTAGAAAAAGAGAGAAGACCTTAAGAGCCCCCAAAGCTTGCCTAGCACATTCATGCATCTTAAAGGCGTCATCCTTTTCAACATGTCCTCATCTATTTGGAAGGTAAAGGATGCTGGTAGCTGAATCTACTGTCTGAGTTAATGTCTAGTGTGTGATGCAGACACGAATCAATCAAGGGAGCGTGAGTTCATGCACACACACTCATCCATACAGAGACATTTATGAAAGGATCACATTCTCACCTGCCTCAGATCTTTAGCTCAGCTTAGGGTGAGGACCTGATGATACAGAGAAATGAACACTGGATTTGGACTTAGAAATCCTGTGTTCAAATACTGCCCTTTCTAGCTACCAGCTGTATAGCCTTGGACAAGTCATTCAGACTTTTCTGGTATCAGTTTCCACATCTACAAAATAGAAGGGAAGAAATAGAAGACCCCCCAGGTTCCCTTGCAGCTCTAAATCTGTGATCCTGTGAACCTTGCTGTGTTTTTGATGATGATACTTTGATAGATCCATGGTGCAAATTGGAACCCATTCCATCCCTGTCATCTAGATGGTGCACTGAGTCTGGTGTCAGGAAGACCTGAGTTTATCTCTGGCCTCTGATGTTTCCTAGCTGTGTGACTGTGGGTAAGTCACTTAACCTCTTTTAGCCTCGGTTTTCTCAACTGGAAAATGGGCATAATGACAGCAACTACCTCACAGGATTGTCGTTAGGATCAACGAGATAATATTTATAATGTACTTAGCACTTAGTACTTAGTGCTTAGAACATAGTAGGTACTATATAAGTGCCTATTCAATCTTTCCCTTCCCATGTCCTCCCATCAAGCCCCCATAGAAGAGTTACCCAGTGTGTTGAAGACCTTCCTCTGGGTGTTTTAACATCTCACAGATTCATGTTCAGCATCTAGGCTCTCTATGTACCATCTCTCACTGCATAGCAACCAATGGACCAAAGGAAAACAATGAGGATTCTGGTTATAAAATTTTAGAGCAGGAAGGAACCTTTTAGAAATCATCTCATCAAACTACTTTTTTTATAGGTGTACGCATTGAGATCTAGATAGGTTAAAAGATTGCCCTGGGTCAAGCCTTGGGTCTGCTAAATAGCTTCTTTTTGTTTTAATTTAAAAATTAAAAAAAGATATATATATTTTAAATTTTTTGGAGGGCAATTGGGGTTAAGTGACTTTGCTCGAGGTCACATGGCTAGTTTTTGGGTAGAGTGTCTCAGGCCACATTTGAACTCAGGTCCTTCTGACTCTAAGGTCGGTGCTCTATTGACTGTGCCACCTAGCCACCCCAAAGATATATATATTTTAATTTTTACTAACTAGCTTCTAATGTAGTCTTAGCTCTACCAAGCAAGGCTGCAAAAAGCAGAGTGGAGCAAGGGCACAGAAAGGGCCTTTCACATGTGCAAGAGCATCCCCTTAAATCATCATTGCGCCACTGTGGACTCCAGTTAACAAATCAATAAAAATGCAGAGGCCACACTACGCAATTTCTACTCTCTCTACTAGCTCTAAATCCAGTTGAAAGAAGAAAATGGAGAATAGAGTACTGGCCCTGGAGTCAAGAGGACCTGAGTTAAAATTCAGCCTCAGACACTTGATACTTACTAGCTGTGTGACCTTGGGCAAGTCACTTAACCCCAGTTGCTTTGCCTTCTTCCCTCCCCCCAAAATAAATAATTAAATAAAGGGGAAAAAAGAAGAAAATGGGTTTTTAAATCTCTAAGGCCAGGTCAAGAATACAAATGGGTTAAATCTAGTGCCACTAGTTGTGAAATACCATTATAACAAAAAAAAAGATTTCAAGTAGATTGTAAATTCTTATAGGACACTGGCTCTCACATCCCCCAGAATGCCTGATATAAGACTGGACACATAGTAATAATTGTTTTTACTATGATAGGTTCACAATAAATGCTTGTTCATTAATCCATTGCTGGAGGCTTTTGGAATCTGTCAATTTTCTTGAACAGTATTCAATATAGCAAAATCATAGCCCATTGAAAGATTTTGGAGGTCCTCACGGCTTGTTTGCACAGGTCATATCTGTAAACATCATCACATCGTGCCTTCAGTTATGTTGATGCAATGACATCTGGATGAGAAATGTAACCCAAAATCCTGCTGTGTAAATCTGGCCGAATAGAATTCATTGGATGCTGTTTAGACTTGGAACCAACATCAGGCAAAAACTATGGTCCTACTTCTTTTAGATTAAACATATTCAGATATGACCAACATTCAGAAGACCCTACTATGCGCAAAACCCTTTGCCATGAACAGTAAATACAAAGAAGAAGAAAGAAAGGAAGGTAAGAAGAAAAAAGGGAAGGAAGAAAGGAAGGAATGAGGTATTTACTAAGCACCATTATTAATGTGCAAGGAAATATGCTAAGGGCTTTTTACAAATATTATTATTATTATTATTTTACAGGTATTATTTCATTTGATCCTCCCAACAACCAGGATTAGGGTTGAGGGACCAGGTGCTATTATCCTATTTTACTCCTGAGAAAACTAAGGCAAACAGAGTAAGTGATTTGCCAAAGGTCACACAGATAATCAATGTCCGAGGTCACATTTGAACTCAGGTCTTCCTGATTCCAGATCCAGCCCTTTATTCATTAAGCACAAATTTTCCAGCAAATTGTCTCTATCTCTTTTTTGTTTTTCTGTTTGAATAGCAGTCTTGGTTTGCACCTCTATCCTAACCCATTGTTTTTTCTGAGTGTAATGAAAAATAAAATTTATATTTCACTGTATCCATAGCAACCACCTAAGTCCGTCTTCTCTCTGATACAGACTACCTCCATTTAAAGAGACTTTAACTTCTTTCTAGCTACAAATGCTTATGATGACTATACTATACCTTATGCAGTGGTTCTCAACCTTCCTAATGCCACGACCCTTTAATACAGTTCCTCATGTTGTGGTGACCCCCAACCATAAAATTCTTCGTAACTGTAATTTTGCTACTGTTATGAATCTATCTGATATGCAGGATGTATTTTCATTGTTACAAATTGAACATAACCCACAGGTTGAGAACTGCTGTGTGACATGCAATTTAAGGAATTTTCACTTTTAATTTAGAGAATCCATGATGTCTATATTGCACACTGACTTTAGAACCTAAACACAGGTAAGATGTAACCTTGCATTATACTTAAATGACAATAATACCATCTAAAATGCATAAAGTAGATAGAAGAATTCATAGGATCATCTCTTTAGAGATAGAAGGGACCGTTTAATTTGACAGATAAGGAAGCCAGACCCAGGGAGGGTGACTATATTGTCCAAGGCCACACAGGGAGTAATTATCAGAGGTTAGATTGTAACCAAGGTCCTCTCACCTCAGAACCTTTATCCTTTCCACTATACCAGCAGTTCTCAACCTGTGGGTCACGACCCCTTTGGGGGTTGAACAACCCTTTCACAGGGGTCGCCTAAGACCATCAGAAAACACATATTTCTGATGGTCTTAAGAACCAAGACACTGCTCCTCTATCCTTCTCCAGGCAGGTCTCCCCATATGCAGATACGCCCACATACAAGTATTAAAGGGTTGTGGCATTAGGAAGGTTGAGAACCACTGCACTATACCAAGATACTTCTCCAAAAACAGAGGTGGGAAGATGAGAGGTTATTTAAGATCATAAATTTAGAAGTTAAAGAGACCTTCAAGGTCATTGGCTCCATCCCTCTCCTACTGAATAAATAATAACTTGCCTAAGGACACACAGGAGAAAGTAAAATCTTGGATCTGAACCTGCTTTCTCTGACATTAAATATCGGGCTCTTTTCCAATATTTTATACTTCTCCTTGAGAGAATTGGGGGAAGGTTCCATAAGGAGTTGGTGTCTAAATTGGACCAGGAAGGAGGGGATGGTTTTCAGGTGGACGGATGAGGGTATGAATTGGGTGGTGTAATGTTAATGGAGTATAAGATCTTCCACATCCATTAATAGGTCTCATGCGGAGCCCATTAAGGGAGGCTTGCTTAGGGGAAGCTTGCTTGTAGGAAGGCTTTCACACCTTTTGTTAATTTCTAATTAGGCACTGAGTCAGGAGGGTTGTGATGTCCTCTGGTTCTATGGGGTATATATACTCTGAGGTTAGCATTTTGCTTTGGGGCTCACTCATTAGAAGAATGTTCCTGTGATTTGAGCAGATGAAACTCTGGGTGGCCATCAAGGAGCCCCCAGCTTTGAAAAACCAGATGCTGGTGCTTCTTTCTCTGGTAACTATATATGTATTGCCTTGGTCAGACAGTTAGATCTCTCTCTCTCTTGAATTGTGCTAATTTCTCAGACAGTTAGAATCCTTGTCTGTTAGTCTTTATATCTCTGCTTGTATTCTCTCTGTATTTTCTGTTTGTATTTTCTCTGAAGTTCAGGTTGCTGACATTTCCCCTGAACTAATGAACGTAATTAAAAAGATGTTGACCCCTTGAACAGCTATCTTTCCTAGTAAAGCAGATCCAAGAACCTGCGCTAGCAGCCATCCTGGGGATGCCAGTGTGGCTGCTGCTACAGGTGGGAAGGCAAAGGCACAGGGATGGGAAAATACAAGGTGTGACAGGGAATAATTAGCAGTATAGTCTGGCTGGAGTGGTAAATGAGAACTTGTGTGGGGACTTGAATGATGGACTAAGGAGCTGGGAACCGCTAAATTTTGTTTGTTTTTGAAGAGGGAAATGACATGCTTGACTTGCTTGAGATTACTCTGACAAGAGTGTGAAGGGTGGAAGATTAGAGGCAGAGGACTCTTTCCCCCCAACTATTTCAATAATCCAGGTGAGAGACTGTGAGGACTTGGATTAATTTCCTTTCTACTCCTGAAAACATTGCCACAAAATGGACTTACAGGGAAATTGTGATAATTTATTTTTAATCCCTCATCAAATATTTCCTGAGTGACTGGTAGATGTGACATGGTATGCTAGGCACCATGGGGGAATAAATAGATAATAATATATTATATAATAAATAAAAAAGAGGCAGGAGACCCAGGTCCTGCTGTGCAGGATCATAGATTAGGTAGGGAGACATGATCTGGGTGAAACAATCGGGTACTGCCTTGTGTTATCTCTTGAACTTTTATCTTAAAACTATAAATGGACAAATAAGTATAGTGTGAACTCAGTGAAAGGAAAGCTCTCTATGATTCAGAAAAGGCTTTGTGGGAGAAGTGGAATTGGAGCTGGGCATCAAAGGCTGGGTTTTTTTTTTTAAATACCAGAAAAATAGAAAAGGTGAAGGGCATTCAAGGCAAGGATAGCCATGTGAGCAAAGGCAGGGAGGAGGGAAAGGTTGGTGTGTGTGTGTGTGTGTGTGTGTGTGTGTGTGTGTGTGTGTGTGTGTGTGTGAACAGTGAGGAGATCAAACTGACTGAAGCTGAGGGTTTGTACCCGGGCCTTTGTGGATATAAAGTTCCTTCTTCTGGCTGCCCCATCCCCCTTCCCTCGCAGAGAGCTGCCCCCTCCCACTGATGAGTGCTAAGACCTTGGCTCCTAGTCTGATGGAGCTTGTAACAATCTCTTCTTCCTTGAAGGCCTAGAAAAACTTGGCCTTGAGAGTGGGGGGAAGGATGGAGGGAATATGAAAGATTATGTCTGCTGAGTGATGACTCATTTTTCAAGGTAATTTTCTGTGTGTGTGTGTGTGTGTGTGTGTGTGTGTGTGTGTGTGTGCTGGGGAGTGGAGAGAAAAGAAAACACACCTAGGAGAGGAGTCACAACCCAGCCGTGTTATCACTAGCTAACTATGAGATCTGGGACAAACCTTTTCCTGTCTCTGGGACTCAGTTTTCTCATCTATAGAATTAGGGGGCTGGATTAATTGACCTCCAAGATCTCTCCCAGCTCTAAAATGGAGTCAAACCAAAGGCTGCTTTTGGAAATCACTCCAGGGAGGGAGACAGGACTCGTAGGATTTGGTTTCTGGAGAGAAGGTTGAATGTCTGAGGGAATCTAGAATGCTTTCTAAAGCAAAAGGACATTTAAGGAGTCTTGAAGTTAGGTCCTAATAGTGAGCCCCACGGGCCAAGTCCCTAGTTCCCAGCTCCCTCGGGACTTTCTAAGAAGTTTCTGAAAAGGCCCTTTGAAAGGAAGATAAGGTATCTCAGACTCATTAGGTATCTAAGTACCATTTGGCCTAGAGGCTGAGGAATTTCCTAGAGGACTTTCAAAAGTCGTTTGAGGCCTCAGGTCCCGTCAGTTACCTATTCCCAAAGAGCATGCTTGTTTTTTAAAGACCTCTGGATCTGCCTCTGCTACCACTGGACTGAAGTGGAGTTTTTCCCTCACTCCATCTAGTGGATCCTGATTTCCTTTCCCAACCCACATACTGCATCCCCTGCCTCCTCTTCACACCTCCTGTCTCCTGGACAGCTACAGACCTGATGATGATCTGATGACTGATCTGGCCAATTTCATTTTTGAATTTGATTTAGAAATGATTTAATTTTAGAAATAAACAGGAGTTTCTTCTCTGTTCAAGAGAATGTCGAAGTTTTACATTCAAGAAAGTGGGAAGCTAAGTATCCCCACTGTGGGCACCAGCTCAGGTCATGTTGTTTCCAACGTTCATGTTCTAACCTCATCTTCACTCCCAATAAAGAGGGACCTGGTTCTCTGTGTTTTAATCCTGCCCACACTCTCCCCACTTGCAGATTCAGCTCTGCCCCCAGACCCTGGGACCCATCCCTCCTAGGCAGCCAATTTCTGAAAAGATTACCCTGGAGGTCCTTTGTACAGCTAAGTCTATGATCCTGTGAGAGTAGGAAGGAGCTACCTTAATGAGTCATCAAATAACCCTTGGAATTGGTCACTGCTAATTAGCTTGAAAAAATGGATCATTTCTGACTGTCCTGATCTGTAAATGAGCTGAGAACTGTCTCACGAATAAGAAACTAGAGCTTGTTGGGCATAATTATAATGATAATAATAACAATAGCTAAAGTTCATGTAGCTCTTACTGTGTATCTGGCATAAGCCCATTACAATTATTGTCTCATTTGCTCCTTACAACAACCCTTGTAGGTAGGGGCTGTTATTACCCCCATTTTAGAGATGAGGAAACTGAGGCAAATTAAAGTTAAGTGACTTGGCCAGGGTCACATAGCTAGCAAGAATTTAAGGCTAGATTTGGACTCATGTCTTTTCTGACTCTGAGCCTGGTGCTCTATCCACTGAGCCACCTAGCTTCCTGATAAGAGGCATGAAGTTTAAAATAGGATGATATGGGGAGTTTGTTTTTAGCAATGGCCACCAGAGAGACTGGGCCAAGATACAAATTTCACTTAAGGGAAGAACCATCTTAACTCCTATCTTGTAAATGTGGCTTAAGGGGCAAGGAAGCATCTCCAGGCTATGAAACTATAGCTATTCCAACAAAAAATGATCAAGGAGACATTTACAAGGCCATAGAATCCTAAAATTATAGACCATCAGAGCTGGAAGGGACCTCAAGGGTCATCTCATCCAATGCTCTCATGGTCAAATTAGGGAACTGGGGTTCAGAGAAGGGAATCACACAGCTAGGTAGGAGGGCTAAGCCAAGACAACCCACCTGTTTTCTGTCTCTGTGATGCTGTTCCATATACTTGAATTGTCTCCCTGGTCAGATTCCTCCCCTTTGTGAGATTATAGAATGATATAGACATTTTAAGAAACAATATAGAGATAGGGATGGGGTAGGGAAGGGCATAGGGATGGGGATAGGAGTGGGGGTAGTGATGGGAGTAAGGATGAAGATGAAGATTGGAAGAAAGGTGGAAATGGGGATTGGGATAGGTATGGCCATAGAAATAGAGATGAGGACAGGGTAGGGTGAGAGATGAGGATGAGAAGAGAACAAGGAAGGGAAGAGAGACAGAGATGGGGATGGGGATAGGTATGGCCATAGAAATAAGGATGAGGACAGGGTAGGGTGAGAGGTGGGGATGGGAACAAAGATGGGAAGAGAGATGGAGATGGGGGTGGGGATAGTGATGGGAAGGAGGGTGAAGACAGGGATGGGGAGAGGGATGGAGATGGAGATGGGGACTGAGAGGTGTGGCTACAGAAATAGGGATGGGGGCAGGGTAGGCTTAGAGATGGCCATGAGGATGGGGATGGAGGTTGAGCTAGAGTAGGGATGGGGGGTAGGGGTGGGGATAGGACCTGTGATTTCACTGGTACAGGAATGTATATCACAAGAATTACAAAACTGATCATACCTTTTGACTCAGAAATTCCTTTATTAGGGCTTTACCCTAAAAATATTATAAACAGGGATGAAGTTTTGGTTAATTAACTATTTTCTAGCTCTATAACATTAAATATTTATTAAGTCAATCAAAAAACATTTATTAAACACCTACCATGCCCAGACACATGCTAAGTGCTGCCATACAACAAAAGGCAAAAGACAATGCTTGTTTTCAAGCTCACAAAAAAATTTAATTGCTGTAAATAATTTTCCTATTTACAATAGTAAAAACTGAGAAACAATCTTTATGTCCCATGATTAGATAATTACTGGATAAACTATGGCATATCAGTGTAGTTGAATAATACATTATAGAGTGAGAAATAGGAATTAAAGAAAATAGGAAAAAGATCTGTAAGAAGTGATGTTAAATTCTAGGGTAGTGCCTAAGATAGAGAGGAGTTCAGGGTTATGATTCCATGGCAACGGGAAACTTTCTTACATCAATTCATCTATAATTTATAATCTCCAAAAGTTGCATGATGGCATTAAAAGATTAAATGGTCTTGCTCAAGTCCACACAGCAGGATTTGAACTCAGGTCTGCTTGACTCTAGGGTCAGTCAATCAATTAATACACAAACACTCTGCTATGTACTGGGCAGACAGAATTGAAAGACTTGACACCCTCAAAGAGATTTCAATTCTCCACCAAAGAGCTTAGATTCTATCTCTGCCTGCCTACAACAATGTCTAACTCTCCAAAATGGGGGGATGTGGAAGAACCTCATTTGGACTTACAAAGTAACCCAGAGAAAATTTTTTTTTTTACTAAAATGAGATACTGCATTAAAAATGTTTTGCATACCCCTAAGCATAATATATAAATGTCAGCTCTTGGTTTTATTGCCTGTTTTCTGTAAATTTGTTTGAGTCTATGCTTTCAAATGGCAAAAGCAGCTAGGTAGTTGTGTGGAGAGCACAGCAGACATGGAGTCAGGTTGACATGAAGTTACTTCAAATCCTGTCTTAGACTTTTAGCTGTGTGACCCTGGGTAAGTATATAATCGATCTGAGACTCCGTTTCCTTATCCATAGAATGAGGTGCTGGACTCTGGCCTCTCAGGTCCCTTCTAGTTCATATTTATATGAGTCTCTTTCAACAGTTATTCTGTGTTCTGTGTGTTTGTCTTCACTGATGTTTCTTTAGTTCATTTTGAAAAATTTAAACATTTTAAAAATTAAAAATTTAATTTAAAAATTAAATCTATATTCAAATGCTTACTCCTCTCCCAAGCCTTCTCTGAAGACCCACCACCTCTTCCCCATCTTCCCATCCCCATTGATAATAACTTTCCTCCTCAGACCTCACACAACAATTTTCTTTCCTTTTTGTCCCTCTCTAATACATTTACCACAATAAATCTTTGTGCTTGTATCTTATTTCCTTATTTGGTACTTAACCATTTTTGTGTCATGGACCCCATTAGCAGCCTGGTGAAGCCTAGGGACTGCTTCTCAGCCTAATGTTTTTAAATGCACAGAATAAAATACATAGAACTCCAAAAGACACCAATTGTGTTAGAATACAGTTTTCAAAATGATTTTAAAAAGCTCACAGTCTGCAGGTCAAGAACCTCTGAGGGATGGTTACTTCCATCAGGTCAAGTACATTGTCTTATGTATCAGGGATCTTTGTGTCTTCCAGCTCGTGTATTATTTCGATTATAATATCTTAGGCAGGTTTTTAATCATAATGCCTATTTTCTTCCCCAGATTATTTATAGTATCAGCCTTTTTACCTAAATCGTGCACCCATTTAGACTTGACTTTGGTGTACAGTGTTAGATGATGGTCTATGCCCAGTTTCTGCCATACTATATTCCAATTTTCCCAGCAGTTTTTGTCAAATAATGAGTGCTTATTCCAGAAGCTGGGGCCTTTGGGCTTATCAAACAGTGTATTACTATAATCATTGACTACGACGTCTTTTGTATCCAATCTATTCCATTGATCCACTACTCTATTCCTTAGCCAGTACCAGGCAGTTTTGACGACTGCTGCTTTATAATGGAGATTAAAATCTGGTACGGCTAGGCCACCTTCCCTAGTATTTCTTTTTGTCAATTGCCTTGATATTTTGGACTTTCTGCTCTTCCAAATGAATTTTGTCACTATTTTTTCTAGTTCTATAAAGTAAGTTTTTGGTAGATTGATTGGTATGGCACTAAGTAAGTAATTTAATTTAGATAAAATTGTCATTTTTATTATATTAGCTCGACCCAGTCACAAGCAAATGATGTTTGTGCAGATGATATGATGATATACTTGGAGAATCCCAGAGAATCAAGTAAAAAACTTCTTGAGACAATAAATAAATTTAGCAAAGTTGCAAGATATAAAATAAGCCAACATAAATCCTGAGCATTCCTATGTATTTCTAACGAAGTCCAACAGCAAGAGATAGTAAGAGAAACTCCATTAAAAATTACTGTAGACATTATAAAATATTTGGGAATCTACCTGCCAAAACAAACCCAGTACCATTATGAACACAAATAAAATCAGATCTAACTAATTGAAAAAACATAATACCCATTTTCTAAAGGGAAAGGGCATTTATCCACACATGTTGGTAGGGGTAATGTGGGTCAGTGAGCCCCCAATGGCCAGGCACAGTGGTACTGTAGATTTTAAATATATTTCTATGGATTTTGCTTTCTACTGCATGGGGGTCCTTCTTGGTGCAGGCTATCCAAAGCCCTAGGAAGAAATGTTAGCAGTCCAAAAAGTGAGGGAGTTTTTAGGACCTGACATGTGTTGGACAACTATGGAAGCAAAATGTCACAGAACCCAGGGCCAAAGCTTCAAATGCCTCCTCCTTTCAGATGACCTTCATATACTGTGAATATGTGTCTTACATCTTCCTGGTGATTTATACATTGTTTCTCCCATTCGAACATGTATTTCTTGAGAGTAGGGACTGTGTTTGAATTTCTTTGCATCCCTAATGTTTAGCCTAATGCCTAGCACACAACTGATGTATAATAAATGCTTGTTGTTTGACTGAGTAGCTGGAGAGAAGTTTGGGAAGCAGGTTTATGGGAGGCACTGAGAATCTCATCAGATCTGGCAGCAGTGCCAACTCCAATCTGCCTCAGCCCAGAAGCCTGAGAAGCGTGGCCTGGAGTCCTTGGTTGAGCAAAGAAGACAGCTAGCGGGCTGGCTGATGGCTGTGCCAGACACACCAATCTGAAATTGAGTTAGGGCGAGGGATCCGTGCTCAGTGGAGTCTGGCCACGTTTGTTCATTTCCATGCTTTCGTCTTTGTTTTTCTTTCTCTTGGTTTCCTAGCAAAAGTTCCTCAAAACAAAATAACAAAATGAAACAAAACAAAAAACCAATTATATCTTGGTCGATCTAGAAGAAAGTGGAGTATTTATCCACACCTTGGTAAGACTAGAGGAGTGGATCAGTGCACCCCTAGTGGCCAGGTGTGGTTGGGACAGCTGAGATCCCACTTCCAAATGGAGCAAAGTCACAGGATCTGGGCAGACAATGAAGGGCAGAGAGGGCAAGAGACTCGTGATGAGATCAGTCACTCTTTATCTTCAATTCTCCTCTCATTTAGCTGATTTTGATAAAAAGACAAATAGGAAGGCTATAGAATAATAGTAATAGGGTGGATTTTTATCACAGAATTGCAGAGTTGGAAGGGACCTCTCCAGCCACCTTGTCTGGCCCAGACCCAAAGGGATGTCTACTATCACATTCCAAGCAAGTGGTTGAGATGCCCTCGCTTACAGGTTTCTGATGAATAGGAAATCCCAGACTTCCAAATCCTGACTTTCTGAACTTCAACACCGAACCTTTACACCAGGTGCATTCACCTCCTTCACCTTTCAGCTCTCTTCTCCCATTAGAATGTAAACTCCTTGAAGATAAGGACTATCTTCTTACTCCTTCTCCTCCTTCCCCTCCTTCCTTCCCCTCCCTTCCTTCCCCTCTTTTCCTTCCTTTCCCTCATTTCCTTCCTTCCTTTACCTTAACCTTAGCATAGTGTTCTACACATAGTAAACTTAACAAATGCTTGTTACCCACTTCACTTTTGGACAGCTCTAAATGCTAGGAACTTTTTTATGATATTGAATATAAATCTGTCTCTTTGCCACTTTCACCTATCCTGATGTATAGCATTTTTGATTTTACAAAGCACATTCACTTCTATAATATGTTTGAGGGAAACAAGAGCAGATATTATTAAACCCATTTTTTCAGTTAAGGAACTAGAGCTCGAGAAGTGAAATGATTTGACTGAGTATCCATAGCTAGTAAGGATCATGGTCCAAATCTCAAAGAAATTTAGAGGCCATACAATACAGCCTCCTCACTCTACATATTGGCTAACAGAGGATTTTTTCTCTTATATTATTCTCCCAAGCCTCTCTATAACCTTTGACACTGTTGATTGCTGTCTCCTTCCTGAAATTCTCTTCTCTCTAGGGTATTAGGACCCCCACCCCCTTCCTGATTCTCCTCCTACCTCTCTGTCCTCTCCTCTGTCTTCTTTGCTGGATCCTCCTCCAGATCATCTTCTCTAACTATCGGTGTCCCTTAGGGGTCTATCCTGGGCCAAATTCTCTTTTCCCTCCATATTATTTGACCTGGTTATCTTAGCAACCCCCGTGGGCTTAATTGCCATTTTATGCCAGTCATTCTCATCTACCTATCCTACACCCACCTTTCTGACATCCTCCAATTTCATGTCTCTAATTGCCTTCCAGACATCTCAAACTGGATGTTCAGTAGACATCTTTAACTCAACATATACAAAAAGGAACTTGCCTTTCTGCTTAAACTGTCTCTACCTCCTAACTTCCCTACTGCTATGGAGGGCAGCATCATCCTCCCAGTGTCCCTCAGTCTTTCAATGTAGGGGTCATCCTGGATACCTCATTTTCTCTCACTCCTCATATCCAAGCTATTGTCAGGTCTTGTAGATGTCATTTTTGCAGCATCTCCTGGATAAGTTCCCCTCTCTCCTCTGTCACCACCACCAGTCTAGTGCAGGCTCTCATTTTTATCATACCTAGACTATTGTAATAGCCAGCTGGGGGTCTGCCTGCCCCAAGTCTCTCCCCATTTGAATCTATCCTCCATTCAGCCATCAAAGTGATTTTTCTAAGGCACAGGTCCAATCACCTTCCCCCCCCTTATCCAATAAACACCAGCAGCTCTCTAATGTTTCCAGAATCAAATACAAAATCCTTGCTTGACATCCAAAGTCCTTCATCACCTACCTCCTCCCTATCTTTTTTTAGACTTCTCATACTTTACTCCTCTTTTCATGATCCAGTGACACCCGCCTCCTAGCTGTTCCATAAACAAGATGTTCCATTTTTCAGCTCCGGACATTTCACCTGGTTGTCCTGCCTGCCTAGAATGCTCTCCCTCCTCCACTCTCTAATGCCCCTCTGGCTTCCTTTAAGTCTCAGCTAAGATCCCATCTATTACAGGAAGCCTCCCCCAACTCCTCTTAATTCTAGAGTCTTCTCTCTTTATACACTTTCTTTTTATCTACCTTGTTTGTACATATTTGTTTGCTTGTTGTACCCCCCCCCACCCCCATCAATTAGACTGTGAGCTCCTTGAGGGCAAGGACTGTCTTTTGCCTCTCTTTGGATCCCCAGAACTTAGCACAGTGCCTGGCACATAGTAAGTAAATAAACGTTTATTGATTGACTGACTGACTCACCAGATGAATATGGGGCAAAGATTGGTATTCCACATTCGACCCTGTGCCTCCAAGTGTACGTTCTTTTCTCCTGCACAAATTGGAGAGGGGGGGTAGGGAGGTGAAATTCAAACTTTGGATTTCCAATGTGCTGTACTGCCTCTGTAAGAACCAGCTGAAGATTCTGGTGTTAAAGTGGGGATTCTAACCTGCTCACTGTTTGTATAACATTTCTAATTTTCTAGCCCATGGAGTCTAGTGGTTTTCAGTCTAGGTAATCTCTTTTCTGCTGCCCATCAGCCAGATTTATTATGGGAGACAGCCCAAACCCATCTGAGCAGTCAGATCACTTTCTATCAATCTTGAGGCACTGGGGAGGGGAGGTGGAAATATATGTAAGGTCATCTGGAGATAAGCCTCTGAAGGATTTCGCTATCACCGAAACAGCCCATTTCTACCATGCAACTATCTCCGACTTATTTGCACTAAATCACGTTCTTCCATAAGAAGCCAACTAAATCTCTTCTAAATTTTTAAGAAATGAACTGTCCAATCAGTCAAGGGTGTGTGTTCATTTGAATCCCAAAGGTAACAGGTATTCCAAACATATGTGTATACCAAGAAAGGACAGGGATGGTGACAGGCCTGGGGGCAGGGAAGAGAAGAGAATGAGCTGGATTTGACCAGAGGTATGATAATGGCATCTCTATCCTTGGGGGAACATTGCATTTGGAAGAGGAGTCATTTTTTTTTCTTAAAAGGGAGAATCATAAACTTTCAGACGTAATCAGGACCTTGGAAGATTATTTAATTCAACTTTTCCTTTTACAAAATGAGAAAATCATAGCTTAGAGCAGGTAAGGGAATTGCCCTAAATTGCCAAATGAAAGAGCTGATAGAAAAAAGGAAGTGCCTGTTAGAAAGGGTTTGAGAAGCCTTGAAATACATCATGTGTCAAGTACTGAGCCTTCTCTGGGAGGGGATCCGGAACAAATACAGTCTGCACCCTCAGATCTAGTTGGAGAGATGACAGTCACCCAGGGTAGGACATGAGAGGGCAGTATGAGAGGTTAAGTCATAGAGCCAGCGAACTCTGCAGGGGCTCAGGGAAGAGGTAGAAGGCATGTAAGGTGAATGTGCTAGAGTAATTGGGAGTCACCTTAGACAGAAAGGATTGCACTGCGACAGGTAAGTAGGATATGCCTAGGAGGGGAAGGGAATTCTAAGCTATCTGAAACATCGACAGCAGAGGAGTAGATTCAGTAATGATCATGGGATTCTGGAAAGAGAGAAAAACATGAAGCCTCTGCCCTAGTTCAGTTGAAGAGTACTTAATGGAATATTGAATTAAGTAGGTTGCTTATAGCCAGAAAGTAGAGGGTCTTCCTTGTCTGGCTGAGTTTTAAATCATGATGCCAATAATGGGAAAGATATTGTTTTTAAGTCTCAACTCAGCTACTTAAAATTTGTGTGACCTTGGGCAAGTCACTTAACTCTGTGAACCTCAGTTTCCCCTGTAAAATAAAAAGTGAGTCTAGGTCCAGGAAGCAGCTTGGCCTTATGGAGAGAATACTGGCCTTAAAGTCAGGAAGATATGAATTCAAAGTCCTGCCTATGTCACATACTGGTTTGCTATCCAGCAAATCACGAATCCTCTCAGTACGCAAGTAGGTATATAGACTTTCCTCATCTGGAAGCTCTCTATATCACTGAGATCATAGGTCCAGTCCTCACCTGTATATAAAGTGATTCCTACAATTCTTTCCACACTTAAATCCTAGATCTTGCTCTTCCTAGGATGAATCATTCAATAAAAATTGAATTGAATTTGAATACATGCCCGGCACTGTGTTAAATTCTGGGGATACAAAAAAGAAGCAAAAAACAGTCCCTGCCCTCAAGGAGCTTACAAACTAATGGGAAAGAGAGGAAGTGAACAAATATATACAGGATAAATAGAAAGGGGGAGGGGGACTGAATTAAGAGTAGTTGCTGGTATTTTAGATGGGACTTTAAAGGAAACCAGGGAGGTGTGCAGGTGGAATTGAAAAGAGAGTAAATTCTAGGTATAGAGGAGAGTCGGAGAAAATGCCCGAATCTAAGAGATGGAGAGTCTTGTTTGTGCCTGGAGGCCAGCATCACTGGATGGAAGAGTACATGTTGGGGAGTAAGGGGTAAAAAGACTGGAAAGGTAGGAGGGGCTGGGTTATGAAGGACTTTGAACACCAGAGGATTTTGTATTTGATCCTGGAAACAATAGGGCGTCACTGGAGTTCATTGGTAAGGAGGGTGATGCGATTGCGTAGGATGGACTAGAGTGGGGAGACACTTGAGGCAGGCAGACCCCCACCCCAGCAGGATCAAGTGAGCTGACTTCATCTCTGGTACAAGGTTATTGGAGAAACCTCAGATGTCCTGAGCCAAAGCTCTACTCTGTGAGATTAGCTATTCCAGTCCATATCTCTCCTTTAAGCATTTCCACCCTCACTTTACTCTTTTCCTTCTCTTTAGTCATAAAAATCTCTAGGAACACATTTTGCTAAAAGTGACTGAGGCAATAAATTTTTAGTTTCTGACAAGCTGACAAGAGAAATAAAATCCATAACGGAAGATGTTGCCCCATTTTGGCTCTATGGTGCTTCGGCTGGTGCTAGAGGTCTCTATGGGAGGGAGGAGATTCAGAAGTGACACAGGTGAGCTGAGGATGACCATTCTCTAGGTGTCCCTCCTATCTTGTGGATAGGAGGCCAGATCCCTAAGCTTGGCCCTTAAGCTGTGTTGGGACTCTATCCCTATTGTTTGGGAATGGCCCTAGAAGGTCCCACCAAACAGAAGATGAGTTTTGGGGACTAAGGGGAAACTCTGAACATGGTTCACCAAGAAAATGGTTTCTTTTGACTGGTTATTTATAGTGAATATGTGTTCACCTTCAGTAAAGGACTCAAATGTTTCTGGACCTGTCTCTCTGATATTTAAAGAACTAAACATGATCATTGGAGAATAAGACAGTTGAGGGGGGGCAGAGTCAAGATGGCAGCGTAGAAGCAGCAAAACTCCACAGCTCTCCTCTTAACTACCTCACATATCTATAAAATATGACTCTAAACAAATTTTAAAGCTCCAGAACTCACAAAATGACATTAACACATCTCCCACTGAAGGCAGCCTGGCAGGCAGATGGGAAGGGGTTCATTGCAGCATGCTGGGAGCCTTGACCAGCACTGGATGAACCTGTGGCTGGAGCCCAAGGGCTGCCAGAATAAGCCACGGCTGGAGCGTGAATCACTGGCAGCTGTGGTGTTTTCCAGAATTACAAACCCATAAGAAACAAGGACTAAGTGAAAGGTCAGTGGAATTTGGATAAATTCGGGGGAGAGGGTCCAGCCAACTGCCCAAGAGCTAGGAGTGACTGAAGTGGCGGTCCTGCAGCTGCCTCCACGTGGCTGCTTCAGAAGCTCCTCGCCTGCAGATTGCAGGGGGGCCAAGTGATCATTCAGAGGCTAAGTGCTCTTGCCTTAAGCTGCCTGGATCAGATGGTGGTCTTGGGTGGTGGTCTTGAGGTGCTTTTTCAGTGAGCCCAAACTAGTGGGGGCTGCAGAAACAGTTGCCTTCTAATAACTCCGACAGCTGTGAAAACCCCATCAATTTGGGACAGAGCTCTCCCCTCTGAAAGTAGAGTTCTACTGAACCTAAAAGTCAAGTAATTGACTGGCAACATGTAGGCAATGGAAACAAAGCAAACCTAGCGATGCAACTTTAGATTCCTTTTTTGGGGACAAAAAGGAGCAAAGCATGGAACAGGAGGAAGACAACAGTCAGAACTCCCACACAAAAATCTTCCAAGAAAAATGTAGACTGGTCACACACCATAGAACAGCTTAAAAAGGATTTTGAAAATGAAATAAGAGAAGTGGAGGAAAAACTGAGATGAGAAATAAGGATGATGCAAGAAAATCATGAAAAGAGAGAACAAATTAACTCAAAAGTGGCCCCAAAAGCCAATGAGGGGAAGAATGCCTTAAAAAGTCAAATTTGCCAGATGGAAAAAGAATCTCAAAAGCTTTATGAAGAGAATAATTCCTTCAGAATTGGAGTGGAGGAAACAGAAGCAAATGACTTTATAAGAAATCAAGATAATACTATTAAACAGATCCAAACAAATGAAAAAATAGAAGTCAATGTGAAATATCTCCTTGAAAAGACCACTGACCTGGAAAATAGATCCAGGAGTGACAATTTAAAAATTATTGGACTACTTGAAAGCCACGACCAAAAAAAAGAACCTAGAAATCATCCTTCAAGAAATTCTCAAGGAAAATTGCCCTGATATTTTAGAACCAGAGGGCAAAATAGAACTTGAAAGAATCTACAGATTACCTCTTGAAAAAGATTTCAAAAAGAAAACTGCTAGGAATGTTATAACCAGGTTCCAGAGCTCCCAGATTAAGGAGCAAATATTACAAGCTGCCAAGAAGAAACAATTTGAATACTGTGGAAACACAATCAGGATAACCCAGGATCTAGCAGCTTCTACATTAAGGGATCAAGGGGCCTGGAATATGATATTCCAGAGATCAAGGGAGCTAGGATTAAAACCAAGAATCACCTACCTAGCAAAATTGAGTATAATGTTCCAGGGGAAAATATGGTCATTCAGGTGGAAGACTTTCAAGAATTCTTGAGGAAAAAACCAGAACTGAATAGAAAATTTGACATTCAAATACAAGAAGCATGAGAAGGTAAACATGGAAAAGAAATCATAAGGAACTTATCAAAGTAGAACTATTTACATGCCAACGTGGAAAAATGATAATGATAACTTGTGAAACTTTTCTCAGTATGAGGATAATTGAAGGGAATATAAATGCATATATACATACATACATAAACATATGTCTATATAGGAGGGTATATATGTGTATGAATACTTATGTGAGTGTGTGTATATATGTGTACATAGACAGAGGGCACAGGGTCAAATGAATAGGATGGGATAATATTTTAAAAGGTGAAATTGAGAGGTAGGAGAGGAATATAATGAGAGGAGACAGGGAGAGACAGAATGGGGTTAATCTTCATATAGAAGAGGCCAGGGATAACTGTTACAATGAAGCAGAAGAACAGGAAGCCAAAAGGGAAAGGGTCAACCTTATTTTCATTGAAGTTGGCTTAGGGAAGGAATGACATATACTCTAAATTAGGTATCTTGGCCTACAGGAGAATAGGGGGGAAGGGGGCGAGAGGGGGGAGGATGGAGGGGAGGGCAGGTTGGGGGAGAGGGTTGTTAGAAGCACACGCTTTTGTAAAGGGACAGGGACAAAGTAGAAAATAGTATGGGGGGGTGGCATAGGAAGGATGGAAGTATACAGGTACTGGGGTAGGGAGATCCATCTTGCCCTACTGGAGAGACAGAGGGGTGATGGGGGAGAGGATATACAGTGGGATCACTGTTTTGGGCTGGTGGGTAGAGGAAAGATGGGGAGAAAATCTGTAAATCAAAATCTCATGGAGATGAATGATGTAAACTAAAAAATAAACAAAAGTTAAAAAAACGAGAATAAGACAATTGTGACTGATATGCAACACACTTGAATGGGAACTGGACTGTGATGTTATTGATAGAGGAACTCCTGGTTGAAAAAATTCTTCTACCAATAAAGGGCAGAAACTTCTCTACCATTTTTACTACAGAGAGCTGCCCAGAGCACTTAGAGTTTATAAGACTTGTCTAGGGTCACACATCTTTTTTTTTTCTTTTTAGAAGGAAAAGGCAGGTAAGTGACTTGCCCAAGCTCACATGGCTAGTGGTAGGTGTCTGAGGCCCAATTTAATCTCAGATCCTCCTGACTCTGGGGCTGATGCTCTACCCACTGTACCACCTATCTGCCCTCCATAATAGGTGGTTAAGATATAGTTATTAACTTGACTTCTTGACTTGTATGTATCTAGTTATTTACATGTTTCCTCCCTCATTAGAATGTGAACTCCTTGAGGGAAGAATTGCTTTCATTGTACCTCTAGTGTTTGGCATAGTGTCTTGCACATAGTAAGTGTTGACCAACTGATTCATTGACTCGTTTTTCTTGAGAAAAATCTTGTCTTCGATCACTGAATTGAGCCTTTTGCCTCACACAATCCCCATCAGCCTTCTGTATCAACAACAGAGAAGTGGCATGCACAGACTCCTCTACCAGACCAGGCCAGGTTGCCCACAGCAAAGCCCATGGCTTGGGGGTGTCCCAGCTACAGAGCTTCAGGACAAGGGAAACAGCACACAGCCCAGAAGCTGGCCTTGTCCTTACATGCACTCTTCCCCCCAGGAAAACCTGTCTCATGACTTTATAGTCACTCGTCTCACCTTTCAGAAGGGTTTTCATCCATATTTGCATATACATGAAATATTTAGATTTTTTTGCACTTTAAAGGTGGGAAACTTCTGCCCCTCGGAAAATTCCCTTACCTGAAATGGCTTATTTCCCAAGATGATGCATCAAGGAGTTGTTACCATAGTTCCTTCTCGGAGGTCTACTGAAGTAAAAAAAAAAAAAAAAGGCCAGAGGCCACGAATGGGAATGAGCCACAGATTGTGGGCTCTTTCTCCCAGCTGTTGGGGCTGCTGGGAATAAAACAACCTTTGTTTCTTCCCTGCTTTGGTTGACAGAATCAAATTGAGCTACTCTGTAAACCTGTGAAAATGGTATTTTAGAGGGTTCAGGAAGACAGAGCAATGAGACGTGTACAAACAAATGTTTAGCTTTGGAAGATGAAATTCAATGCCTTGTGAGTCAATCTGCTTTCATCTAACATCCTGCTCACACATATAGGCAGCTTTAGAGAAGAGGGAGTAAGCTCTCCTTGAGTTCCTTCCTTTAGCGCCAGTAATGAGCATAAATCTATGCCCCATGGTTCTGGGTGTGCTTGTGGCATGCTCCCAGCGCAGCTGGGTGGAAAGTCTTATCTGCTCAGGAGTCTGCGATTTCATAGCCTGTTTACAAAGAGTGACTTTCTTTACAGTTGGTTACTTGGTGACAGTCTCCTATCTTGGTGTTGAGTGGTCCTGTGTATATCCAGCTGGTAGTCAAATTTGCAAGTGCTGAGTTTCCCCAGTCTGACAGGCCAGGTGATGCGCGCCTGTGTGTGTGTGTGTGTGTGTGTGTGTGCGCGCACGTGCGTGCCCAGTTGGTTGCCAGGTAACAGTCCCAAACAGCACCAGAGGCCAGAGAGGACAACACAGATGTGATGAACAGTCAGGAGGCACCAAAGGATGGGGGTAGGAACCTCTTGGAGGGAGCTGCTTGACCTTCCATCTCTGTCCAAGGTCCTTGACCCAGGGACTAGTGGTGATTCTGCCCCAGAGACCCTCTGGCAAATGATCCCATGTCCCCTTTCTGGGATGTGTCAGAAGCCAGGCTCAGACAACTCATGATAGCCAATTTAATAAGAGGCAGTGGTGTTGTGGCATTTCAAGAAAATTAAAGGAACACATGCAAAGGCATGACTTCAAGGGAATGTAGCGCAGCTGTGTGTGGACAGTTGGGAAACAGTAGCGGCAGGCAGCCTATGTGTGGAGCAATCAGAGACCTTGTGGAGTGTGTTGAGGGGAGATGCTCTCCTCTAGCAATGCTTCGGGGGTAGGGGTGGCACAGACAAGAGCCTCCTGCCATCAGTGGCAGGTTGTCTGTGCATCAAACATGAGCACGGGCAGGAAAGGTGGGCAACATCAGGGAGGAACCTTGGATAAGAATTGGTCTTTTTGGTCAAATACACAAGGGCAGATTAAATCAGCAGTGGCTTCTTCAAGGACAAAGGACAAAGACATAGAGTCAAAAGGGCCAAAATCCCAGCTAAAGTCCTGCTTTTTGCGAGAGGGCTTTGCGTGTCCTCCCTTGTGCCAGAGCCTTCCCTCTGGTGACCCCCTTGAATCTCTGCTCTTGACATCTCACTCATTTATAGCTGTTTGCATGTTTTCTCCCCTGTCAGACTAGGGCTTTCTTGAGGGAAGGTACTATCTTTTGCCTTTCATTCCCTAGTGCTTACTGCAGTGAATAGTTAAGACATCACCCCTTGACATCATTGGTCCTCTTGGAAAACAAAGAACAACTACAATGACCGATATATAGCAGGCACTTAATATATGTGTGTTGACTTGTGGCCTGATTGACATATAAATATAAAGTTATGTGTGATATATCTATAGAGAGAGGCAGTGTGGTGCGGTGGGCAGGTCTGGTCCCAAATTTATAGCGGTTGTGGTGTGAACAGAAAGAAGGGGACAGATACGAGGGATATTGTGGGAGTAGAATCAATGAGACCTGTGGTAGACACTATGACTTAGGCATTTTTGTATTTCCAATGCCTAACCTGATACTTGAATGCCCCTGTTCAGATCTGTGATTTAATCATAGATGTTCTGAACCTGAGATCCAATATGCGTTAGACCAGTGGTTCTCAACCTTCCTAATGCCGCCACCCTTTAATACAGTTCCTCTTATTGTGGCGACCCCCAACCATAAAATTATTTTCTTTGTTACTTCATAACTGTAATTTTGCTACTGTTATGAATCTATCTGGTATGTAGGATATATTTTCATTGTTATAAATTGAACATAACCCACAGGTTGAGAACCCCTGCTTTAGACAAGAGTGTAATGGTAAATGTTTAACAATCGGCTCTCCAGAAAAAGCACACATATTTTAAAGTTGATTTTATATTGCTAACAATTTCCTCATCATCTCCCAAGTCTAGAAACCAAGAAAACTGTAAATCAGGCCCTGCCAATTTCTGAAATGTAAATGCTTATGCTGAACATTTAACAATCAGCTCTGAGTTCATTTTAAGCTAGCTCCGAACAATGTTGCTAATCTCTTTGGGTCTCAGTTTACTAATCTGTACAATGGACTAGATTCTCCAAATTCAATGATCTCTGATATCTCTCTTTCAGTTCCAAAAGAGTCAATTAGGGATTTCTCTTGCCTCTGTCTCTCCTTTTCTGTCTCTCTGCCAAGATTGATGGACCTTTAAGGTAGGTCCCTCCCCCTTGGAGATTTGGTAATTCCTTTGGGTTAAAGCTTTGACTTGAAGACCTCAAGTGAAGGGGATCTCCTCACTACTGTCATTTATACTCCTTTCAGATCTCTGCTGAGGAAAAGACAACAACAGCTAACTTTTATCTCCTTAGTGTGTGCCAGGCAGGGTACTAAGCACTCGACAATGATCTCATTTTATTTTCACAATGACCCTTTGAAGCAGGTGCTTTTACTATCCCCACTAGTTGAGGCAAACAGATGTCAAGTGACTTGCCCAGGGTCATACAGCTAGTAAATGTCTGAGGCTGGATTTGAATTCAGGTCTTCCTGACTCCACTCCCATTGCTCTATCCACTGAGTCACCTAGTTGGCTTATGTCTCTTATGTAATTTTATTTTATGCATTTAAAAACATCATTTAGAAAAGTAGTTCACAGACTTTACCAGATGCTGGCAAGAAGAAATGAAGGATGCCTTTGGTGTTGAGAGGAGGGAGAGGACTAGAATGTACCAGAGCAGTCAGAGATGGTTTAACAGCAGAGGTGGGACCTGAGTTGTCTCCAAAGTTTCACTCAAAGGGAAAGGCAAGGTCTTGTGATTTCATTCATGTGAGCAATTCTGTTGGTATAGAAATTACCTCTCATACATACAGATCAGCAGCAGTTCATCTATAATATATAATCTTAGAGAGTTTCTGGTGGAAGGGAGTAGTCACTGAAAGGCTAAGTGACTGGTCCATGGACATACAGCTAGAATGTGTTAGCTGCCTCTCTTGCCTCACATGCAGTAACCGGTATTTAATAAATACCTATTGACTATCTTGGAGACAAGGAGAAAGGTCCCAGGGCCTGGCATCAATAGGCCGGCCTTTAATTCCTGGTTCATGCACTCAATACCTGTGGGACCAGAACAAGTCACTTCAATTTTGTGAGATCCCTCTTGGTGGGCATAGTGGAACTAGAACTGGAAATAGCCTGACCTGATTTCAAATTTCAGCTTGCCTACTTATAACTTATGTGATCTTGGGAAAATCATTTAATCTCTTTGGCTCTCAGTTTACTAATCTGTACAATGGACTAGATTCTCTAAATTCAATGAACGCTGATATCTCCCTTTCAGTTCCAAAAGAGTCAATTAGGGATTTCTCTTGCCTCTGTCTCTCCTTTTCTGTCTCTCTGTCTTTATCTTTCTGACTCTGTCTCTGCCTCTCTCTTTGTCTATATCTCTGTCTGCCTATGTCTTTTTTCTAAGAAGATCACAAATGAATGAAGGGAAAGATTCCCAGGAAGGCAATGGGCATGAATTTATTAAAGAAAAAGAAACAACAGCAAAAATCCTATCTGAACAGATGAAAGAGTTTTTACTATTATTCCCAAAGAAATAATATATAAGGGGAGAAGCTTTAAATTCTAAAGAACTTTGACCAAATAGTAGAGTTCAGTTCCTATTGATCTCCCAGGAAAAGGTACAGTTATCTCTTCCATGTCAAGACTTTCCCCTTCATGGTTTTGATATATTATAGGTTGGCATAAGAAATCAAATGGGAATTTTTTGGGAGTTTTGTGGAAGTTGCTGGCCACCTGCAAAGGCCGGCAGACCTCATAGAAAAAATTTAGAAACTAAGAAATGCATAAAATATGTGTTTAACATTGTGTAATATCAACATATTTTATCTTTTAATACCATAATAATTTAGACTTTTCCTCTGGCACAATGGAAGGGTCAAAAAATTTTATGCAAATTTTCCAGTTTGTGGAGGTGCTGTTCCCCTAACCCTCATGATGTGGAAAGGATAA
>CM053598.1:47530992-47591720 GCA_028646575.1 Pseudocheirus occidentalis | reverse complement strand
TAATAACTTTACTTCAAATAATAAGTCAATCCTCCCAGACTGCTCAAGTGAGCTAATTGTCTCTGATTACCCAAGACCACCCCCTGATGACCTTTTTCTGTAAGAGAAGCCGACTAATTGGGCCCCCAAAGAGTAGGTAGAAAAGGCCCAGATACGGCCCAGCCTTTGTCTCTCACTCCCTGTGGCTTTTGGGGTGTGTCTGCTTCATCAAGGGTCACACCATGATGTGCAATCTCACCCCAAGACCCAGCTCAAACCCAACTGCTCCACTAACCAGTAATCTCCCTCTTCTCTGAACAGACGCAGTCTGATTCTCAGATGAGTGGAGACCTGTCTGGCATGCACGCAGACCGATTAGACTTAAGTGATTAACTGAAGGTGGTAAAGCAGACAGAAACCTTTGAAAGAGCGGGTTTAATGTGCTGTTTTTTCCCTTTGGAAAGCCTGGGTGACCCCAATAGTTTGTTTCTGGTGTGTCACCCATGCTGTAAGCCGGCTCCTCTTCCAGTACATCACACAGACCCCTCTACTTATGGACCCCACTGTCCTTTTGTGACAGGCATCACTGCATCGGAAAGCCTTGCTTATCTGAAGACTTTGGTGAGTTTTTTGTTTGTTTGTTTTTGTTTTTTTAGTTATGTCTGCCTCTTCCTGGCCCCATTTGGGGTTTTCTTGGCAAAGATACTGCATTGGTTTGTATTTTCTTCTCCAGCTCATGTTACAGATGAGGAAATTGAAGTATACAAGGGTTAAGTGACTTGCCCAGGGTGACAGAGCTAGCAAGTATCTAAGGCTGAATTTGAACTCATGAAGATGAATCTCCTGACTCCAGGCCCAGCACTCTAACCACTAGGCCACCTAGCTGCCCCATCTGAAGACTCCTGTGCTCCAAATGCACTGGCTTCTCATTGTCCATCAATGATACTCTGGATCTTCCTGCATCTTAATCTCTCTGTGCCTCTGTTTCCTCATCTATAATTTGGGGACAATAACATTTACTCCACAGGGTTGTGAAGAGCAAATGAGATAATATATGTGACTTACTTTGCAAACCCTAAAGCACCATACAATTGTTAGTCACCACCATCATCATCATCACCATCATCATCATCATCACCATCATCATCATCATCATCATCACCATCATCATCATCACCATCATCATCACCATCATCATCATCATCATCATCATCATCATCATCATCATCATCATCATCATCATCATCATCATGATGTGACTTGACCTAGGTCACATAGTTAGTAAGTATCAGAGGCAGGATTCAAATCCAGGTCTTTCTTACTTCATAGCACTCCCAGATCTAGATCTCAAAGGTGCCTCATGAGTCACCTAGTTATAGGATCACAGACCTGGGGTTGGAAAGGACCTCGGAGGACATTTACTCCAACACCCTCAGTTTCCAGATGAGGGAAATGGGGTCTAGAGAGTTTAAGTCATTTTTCCAAGCTCCCACAGGTATTAAGAAGTAAAGCCAAATCCAGGTACTTTGCTTCCACATTCAATGACCTTTCCCCCAGTATCCTATACTCTATTCACCATGCCAAGCTGCCACTCACCCATCCAAGCCCCGTGGAAGTGCCCCCAGATAGCCCTGCCTGACCACGACCATAGCCCCTCTCTCACAGTGCGTCCGGCTTCTTAGCGTGAGTCTCTAACAGTAGCAGAGATGCCGCCAGCTACTGGCTTTGCTCTGCCCTCCTCCTCCTCAGAGACCCTTTCATTTAAGGGAGTGTTCCTTGACAAGTCCCAGTCTGGGTCTGTCCCCCTTCCACTCCCCCCTCCCAATTCCATTTGCATTGCAATAGAGAATTCGTCTCCAGTACAAGCCCCTTCTATTTTTACAGAATATGCTAACAATCAGCTATTGACCGGGCACCTGTTTCTGACCTAGACATTATGCAAATGCAAACCAGGAACCAACCAACCAACCTCCAGAGACCCATTGTTCCCTGAACCTCGGATGGCGACTTGCCAGCTCCCTAGTCTGCCCTTTTGTTCTGCCCCCTCCTCCTCCAGGGTGCCATGCCCTGAAAAGGAGACAGCCTGCTAACTGCAACTTGGGTCCTTGCACCTGAAAAAAGGATCCCAACTGGGTCCAGCCCAGGACTCTCGCCTGCTTATCCCCAGTGTGGATTAGTCCAGTCCCTTTGTTCCTTTCTCCTTCCTTCTGAGGCAATATTCCCAGCTTGACATTCAAGACCCTCCCTAGCCTGGCCCCTCCCTGGTGATCTCTCCAGGCATCGCTTCCCAGCTGAAGGATTTCCTCGCTGTAACCTGAAATGGCCCTGATACATCCATACCTAGGCACATTTGCCCATGCTGTTCTATTTAACAGGGGCTTTGAATAACCCCCTCCACCTCAATTCCCTACAGTGATCTAACTCTACTCACCCTTCAAAGCCCAGCTCTGGTCTTTCCTCCTTTGGGAAGCCTTCCCCAGCGGCGTCAGAAGCTCTCCCTCCTTCCCCGCTGTGGTATCTCCCTTCTTTGGGTTTTTCTAGCATTTATAATCTGTTTGTATCACTCGGAACCAAGTAATATAGGATCAGCGACAACCATGATCATTTGGTATGTCTATATATAGTGTCTCCCCTGTTAGATCATGGCCCCACTGTATAATAATAATAATAATAATAATAACAATAATAATGCCTAATGTTTATATAACACATTCTATTCCCTTTGCTAAGTACTTTACAGATCTTCTCTCATTTGATCTGCATAAAAACCTGCTATTATTTTTCCTATTTCACAGAAGAGGGAACCCAGCAAACTGTTCCCGTTTTTTACGGGCATACTCCTTCACCGCTCCACTCATTCCATTGCCTGCTGTCTCCCACATCCTCGAGGGCAGGGGCTTTTTCTGGGTATTGTTCAGGTGTTTTTCAGTTGTGTCTGACTCTGTGACCCCTTTTGGGAGTTTTGTGGCAAAAACACTGGTGTGCTTTGCCATTTCCTTCTCCAATTCACTTAAGGGATGAGGAAACTGAGGCAAACGTGGTTCAGTGACTTGCCCAGGGTCACACAGCTAGTAATATCTGAGACCAGATCTGAACTCAGGAAGAGTCTTCCTGATTCTAGGTGTGGTGCTCCATCCAATGTACCACCACTTTTCTCTGTATCACCAGGAGCTTAGTATATGTGTCTTAACTTATTTATTCTTTCCCTAATATTATATTTAATATGATATCATAATATATAATATAACTTCAATTTTCACTTTTATTCACTCATATAACAATTTCTCCCAATAGAAAGCAGGAATCTACTTAGAGCCATGAAGTATTCTTGAATCACTATATTATTATTGTCTTGGCAATTCAGGGATGAATATTTTTAAATGCTTTTAGGAAGTTCATGCTAATATAATGATAATAACAAACTACTTGGATTGTAATTGGAGTCTGTGTAATGCTTTATGTCAATTAACCAATCAGTAAGCATTTGTTAAATATTTTTTTATATGCCAGGCACTGGAGAATCAAATAAAGTATTAGATACAATCTGGCAAGACAGAGAATAAAGTGTTATTATACCCATTTTACAGATGAAGAAACTTAAATTATGTGACTAGCCTAGGGTTACACAGAGCTAGTAAATATATGATGTAAGATTTGAATTCAGGTCTTTTGGTCTCTCCAAAGAAAACTCTTCATTTACTTTAACCTTATGGTTCCATTATTACCATGAAGAAAGGACTGATAGGCACAAATATATTCATAGATGCCTTTTTTATGATGGAAAAAGTTACAACCTATTGCCCAATCTATCAATAATTAAGGAACGGTTGAATGAATGATGATACTTTAGCATTATGGAATATTATTGTGTTAGAAAAAACTATCAGTTTGAAGATTAGAAAGAAACATGGAAGGGCTGCTATGAAATGTTGGAGTATGAAGGTTCAAGGAGAGCAGTAGACGCCTTGACTTCAGCTACATATGCACGTATACATAGATATGAATTTATGTACACACATATGATATAGCTATCATTCATGTGTCTGTTATATACACTTAAATTATGTTATTATTAATTTTTTATTTAATTAATAATTTAAATATTATTATAAATAACATTACATGTTATTTATGTGTGTATCTATACACAGACACATATATGGAAACAAAGTGGAATTTGAAGTAGATTCAGAGAATGGGACATTGAGTAAATACTTTTTATTTGATGTTTGTAGATCTGGTTGGTTCAACTCTGTGAATATGTTCATAACAATATGAACTGTGTTGTACATATTCTTTTGTTCCTTGATTTATATGTTTATTTGATTATTTTTGACATGGTTCTCAAGTTTCAGATATGAGAAATCTATTTTGGAAGTTCATGCTAAGCCACTATCACAGAGAAGGGAGATATGGGAAGGTCAGGCAGCAGCTACAAGGAGCCAGGTCCAGGTGGGACCAGTTCTGATGAATGGATTTGCATCACCCAGAGTTTCTCTGCAAGGGGGAGGGAGGAGGATTATGCAAGTGTTGTCTTTGTCTTCTCATAATTCTTCTAGGTAAATACAGTTAGATCTGAAAACCCTTAATGAAGCATTGTTCATATGAGAAGACAGTCACTTGGTGATATTAAGCTTTATGAAGTTTATTTTCTTTTTCTAGTATTTTTAGTTCTTTTTTTTAACCAAGTCATTTCTAAATAGATTCCTCCCACCCCTTTGCCTCACATTAAACCCTTCCTGATAAAAAAAAGAAAAGAAAGTTGAGAAAAACAGATTTAAAAAAACCCACTTCATCTGACAATGTAGGTAATATTCTGCACCTATAATACTTCTTTACCAAGAGGACAGAAGTGCTTTTCATTCTTATGATGCAGTTTCCAAGAACATATTGCAGTGAAAAGTGAGGATTGCCAGTCTGATGCCTCCTGCAGTACTTAGCACGTTATCGAGTCTTAGTAATAGTTGATTTATGGGTAAATGCAACCAATCAAAATACTTGGGCACTTCAGTGAGTTGAGCTGGGAGCCCTTATTGGGGAGTATTGGTCTAGGAGGGCAAGGATTATTTGTCCTAATGCCTGAAATCAATCTCAAAGCTCCACCCACAGGTAATTGTATCCATTTTAGCCCTGATTCCTGGGCAGTCCTGAGGTCATTTGTTCCTTGGAATGCCTCCAGGTTCATGTTGAGTATGTTACTTGGCTAGAATCAGGAAGTTAGGGCCAGATTGAATTTCTAGGCAACTTTGGTGGGGGTGGGAGGTGAAAAGAAATAATTATAGTACTGAGAAAAGTCAAATAGACCCACATGCTACCACTTAGTACAATTTGAACTAGAGTAGATAAATCTGAGGTTAAGAGATTCTTAGTCCTGGAAGGGATCTCAGAAGTCATTTATTCCAAGCTATACCTGAGCTGGAATGCCTTCTATAATATCTCTGTCATGTGGCCATCCAGATTAGATTTAAAGGAGTCAAGTGAAGAACAACCGATTTTCCCTCGAGGCAGTCCATTTCAGATTGGACAGCTCAATTGTCCTGTGTTTTTTCCCAACATCCAGCCATAATGTGTCTCCTAGAAGCTTCTACTCATGTCCTTATATTTGTCCTTGGGGACCAATTCTACTCTATTCTATCCAATAAGCCAGGATTGTAAATGAAAGGCACAGTTCTAAGCTCTGGAGATACCAAGAGAAAAAACAAAAAAAGGAGATTGGATTGGCAAACAGATTAGTAATCAGTCAAATCAAGAAGCTTTTATTAAATGACTAAACTCTGGAGACACCAAGAAAGGCAGGAGAGCCCTGTTCTCAAGAAGTCCTCAGTCTAATGGGGGAGACAACAGGTAAACGATTATATGTAAACAAGGTATTATATATAAACAAGGTTTTATATATAAACAAGGTATTATATAGCACTTTCCACCATCTTGCAGCGCTGTCACCATGATGCGTATGAATGATCTGGCAGAAAAGTGAGGAAAACACCCAGTTCTAAAGTAATTGTCCGGTTCTTAACTGTGATAATGTAGCGTGGTTATATTGATGAACTGGAGATTGTTGATGATCACAGAGCAGGAAAAATTTGTAAATCTCATGGGCAGATTGAACAAGTGTGGTATAATCAGCCTCAGATTTGATATTCAATTGAAAGATCTGGAAAAGTGACAGAATAATCTGCTACCATCCCATCAGTTTGGGTTTATTGTGCACCTCAGTTGGCAAAATGGACCCTGAGGAAACAAGGCAAAAACACACAGGAGGAAAAGTCTTGGGATTCTTTTTCTAAGGGTGTAAAACATACGTGCAAATAAAATGGTCCAATGGAAAATAAATAAACAAAAAACCTCAACAATAACAAGATATAGACAGGACAAATTGGAGATTATCATTTTAGGGAAGGCTCTGGCATTAATAAGGATTGAGAAAAGTTCCAGGTGCAAGGTGAGCTCTTACCTGAGACTGAAGGAAGCCAGAGAAGCCAGGAGACAGAGCTGAGGAGGGAGAGGCTTCCATTCCTGAGATGCAGTCAGTGAAAATTGCTAGGGTCAGGAGGTGGAGTGTCTTGTGAGAGGAGTATCAAAGAAAGACCAGTGTCACTGGATGGCAGAGTATGTGGGGGCTGTTAGGTGCAAGAAGATTGGAAAAGGCAGGAGAGGGTCAGGTTGTGAATAGTTTTAAATGGCAAACTGGATTTTTATATTTGATTCTAGAGGTTTGGAGAACTCAAATAGGGCAGTGACATGGTCAGGAAGATGAATTTAAGAGCCAAGCACTTTAGGAAGATCAATTTGACAGCAGGAGGATGGATTTGAAATAATACAAAATGATTTCGGAAGGAAGAGAGCTCCATAACCCCAGGTGGAGGAGAACCGCAGGTGTCATGTTGGAGCTTCATTCCTTGGTTCACGCATTTCCTCATTAAAAATATCCATCACGTCCCCTAGAGCCTTTCTCTCAAATAGCCTCAGACCCTTTGACCAATCCCCTCATGTGTCACATGGTCTCTGGGCTCCTTCAGGATTATGATTGACCTCCTTTGGTCACTCTCCCATTTGTTAATATCCTTCCTTAAGTCCCCAAACTTCGGACCAATTCCCCTCTTGCCATATTGACAGGACTCTTGTTACCAATCCTCTTCCTTTTCAAATAATCAATAAAAATTTGTTGAGGTGCAATAGTGTGCTTAGCTCTGTTCTTACTACGGGGGATATAAGCATTATATGAAAAGTCGATTTTGTGTCAGACTTTGCTAATTATTTTACAAATATTATCTCGTTTGATCCTTACAACTCTGGGAGGCAGATGGTAATATCATCCCCATTTCATAGAGGGTAAACTGAGGCAGACGAAGGTTCAGCGACTTGCCCAGGATCACTGTCCAAGGCAGGAGTTGAAGTGAGATCTTCCTGACTCCAGGCCCAGTGCGCCATCTCCTGCACCATGTAGACGATGTGTAAGATCTGGTCCTAGCCCTCTTGGAGTTCACAGAAGAGTTAGGGAGACAGGATGGGAACATGAAAACAATTAGGTAACATTTAAGCCCTAACAACATGGGACTCACTGTTGATCTAAGACCATTATAACTTTAAGGCTGGAAGAAACCTCAAAGGTCAGCGAGTCCAACCCCCCTCCCTATTTTATAGATGAGGGTGCTGAAGCCCAGAGATGTCATGCAGAACACACGCAGGGGGTCAGAGATGGGGTCTGACTCAGGTCATTTGTTTAATCAAAACCATGGCTCTTTTCACCCGTCCGCCTTGCTGTCTCAGAAAAGAATGTCGTGGCTTGGAGTGGAAAGAGGAGGCTTCATAGAGGAGCTAGGGCTTTAATAAGCAGAGAAGGGAAAGCCTCAGCAAAAGCACAGGAGTGGGAAGGCTAAGGGAGGAGGATAAAAACATTAAGGCCAGGCATTTGTGTGGCCCAGAGGTTAGAGTGGTAGCCTTGGATCCAGGGATTTCTGTGTTTGAAACTTGTCTCAGACACTTACTAACAGTGTGACCCCGGCAAATCATCTAACCCTGTTTGCCTCAGTTTCCTCATCTGTCAAGTGGGCTGGAGAAGGGAATGGTGAACTGCCACAGTATCTCTGCCAAGAAAATCCCAGATGAGGTCATGAAGAGTCGGACACAACACAAAAATGACTGAACAGCAAAGTTATTATGTATTTTCATTTCTATTATCAATTATATTAATTATATAACTTCTTGTTCTAGACGCAGTGGTTCTCAACCTGTGGTTCATGACCCCTTTGGGGGTTGAATGACCCTTTCACAAGGGTGACCTAAGACCATCAGAAAACATATTTCTGATGGTCTTAGGAACCTAGACACCGCTCCTCTATCTGTCTCCAGGCGGGTCTGCCCACATGCAGATACACCCACATACGAGTATTAAAAGGTTGAGGCATTAGAAAGGTTGAGAACCACTGCTCTATAGGGTTCTTGTGATTTACAAAGCAGTCTTCCTACAGCCAACCTGTGATGTGTATCATGTCATTAGTAGAAGTTCCACCTAAAATTGTAAAGGACCTTAAAAATAATTTAGGCCAACCCTTCCATTTTACAAAAGAGGAAGCTAAGGCCCAGAGATGTTGTGAATTACTCAAGATCACACAGTTGTAAACAGAGGAACCAGGTTTTGATCAGGTTTTATGTTTTTGGACACAGCAATTTTTGAAGACCATCTAGTAAGTGATACAGATACAAGGGTCGTGATTCATGCTTTTTGAAGGAGCATCCACCTTGACAAAGACTTCTACACTTCCAGCCTTCTTTTTCTATTTACGCTGTGTTTATTTAGCACTGTGAATTATAGGTGAATGTAGACAAAGGAATAAAGTAACAATTAAAAGCCAAGTTCCAAGTCCATTAATTAAATTTGGTTCTACACAGTAATATCACTGCCCTCTGACTTATCATTCATACAGAGGTCTCCCTTATTCTTAAAAAACCAAACAAGACCAAGACCACCCTTCCCTGCCCTTATTTCCTCCCTCTATAGTCTCTGATGAACTTCTAGAAAGAGGAATCTCTTCATTTCCCCATAGCCCATTCACTTAATCTGTCTTCCAGCTTCACTACTTGGCTGAAAGAACTCTTTCAAAGATCACTGGTGATCTCTTGGTTGCTAAACATGAAGGCCTTTCTCTTGCCCTCATCCCCTTTAGCCCCTCTGCAGCATTTGAAATTATCAACCACTTCATCCTTATCCATATTCTCTCCTTCCACTGTTTTCTTCTTCTCCTGGTCCGATCATTCCTTGGTATTTTTTGTTGGTTCATCTTCCTCCTCCCACTGCCTAAATGTGAAGGTCCTTCAAGGCTTTATCCTGGGCTTTTTTCTTTTCTCCTATACTCTGTCCTTTAATGATCTCATCAACTTCCAAAGGTTTAATCATGGATTTTGTGCACTCGATTCTCAAAGAGATAACACCCAGCCTCAGTCTCTCCCTGACCCCTGAGTCCTTCATTCCCAAATGCTTGGTGTAAATTTCTTCATCAGATGAGTTATTATGTGTATAGCATTTGACCTGGCCCATAGGTGCTTAATAAACGTTTGTCCCTTATGTTTCCTTTCTGGTCTGTATCCCATAAGTGCTTCAAATCACATTCCCCCAAATGAATGTGAATATGGTAAATATTAGCATTAATCTAGTCTTCATTATAAATACCCTTAAAATACCCTTTCTTTACTGCTTTCTTTCCTTTCCTTGCAATAACAGTAACTCATCATCATGACAAGAAACCAATATGACATGGTGGATGGAGAACTATACTTGGTGTTTATAAGACCTGAATTTGAATTCTATCTAACTCTTACTAGCTTTGTTACCATAGGAAGATCACATCCCTTTTCTGGGTCTGTTTATTCATCTAAATGAGAACAAAAATACCTTACTCACTCCCTCACAGGGTTGATTTAATGTATCCCCAGTAAACTTCAAATGACTATTTAGATATTAGCTGTTATTAAGTGAAGTCATTTCTGGTGGGGCCAGGCCGATCACTTCATGTATATAAAGTCCTAGCCACACCCCAATTCTGAGAGTTTGACACACTTTCCATGTGGTCCAAAAGCCTATAATCTGGATGTAAAGATTTTCTAGAAGGGGTATTATACTTGAGAGTCAGGGGATGAGGAGGGGATGGTTGGAGTCCATCAACCATGCTAGAAACAGTAGTAAAAGCCCAGACCATCTGGTCTATTTACCTGCTCACAGAGGAACAGCGGTCCCCCGGCCAGCTGGAAGAGAGCTTGCCAATGATTGCCGAACTCCCCAAAGGGGAGATTAATTGCCAGATGTTCTTGGAAGCATAGCACCTCCACCCTCTTCTTTACCTTCCTCCCACCCAGCTGCCTCTTCATTCCCCTGAAGGGCCCCTTAGGACTGGGACTGTGGAGACTGACCCAATCTGATGTGAACATGACCCCGAGAACCACCCATCTCAGCTAGATGGTCCTTGGATCTCCAGTTGATAATAATTCTTTCCGTGTGTGCCATACTCTAATGGATGTCAAAACCTTTTTGAAAAGCACAATCAGATCTCAATTCTATTGCTTTGGCCAAAGGTCATTCCAAGAACTCACAGGATGAAGAGAAGGCACAATGTGAGCCTCTTTTTTTACATTCAGTAACTTGAAGATCTTTGTATCATCCTGTTTTGATCATTATATTTTCAGATAATTTTATAATGATCATCTTGTTTATTATATTTTTATTATATGGGTGTGGCATTTTTTTTAGTGGATTTGCTAACTGCAGTATCTAACTCAGTTTTAGCTATGCTATCAGAAGCAGTCAGGACAAAAAAAAAAAGGGACTTGTAAGGTCCTCAGTGCCATACCTGGATGATGCAACCCTAGAGTATCTGATAATGTTGCTCCAGAGACTGCCATTCCTGGGACATTGTCAGGATAGCTTCACAACCAACATGGCATGGATTTCATTGACTAGGCTAAGGAGGGAGCTGGTAACAAGAACATGCTGAGATGTGGTATCAAAATTAAGTCAATAGCCAAGAAGAAAGAGGAAGAGAGAGAAGGGATGTTAGTGTTCATGTGAAAGTGGGGAACTCCTGATAGCTGTGTCTTCTGTGTCCTTTTCTCCTACCTCCCCACTTCCCCAATCCCCTTCATTCTGGTGGTACTATATTAGACTGTGCCTTTCTGATTTGGGAAGACTCAAGCGAGGGCTGCAGGAGGGTTGCCTGGAATATCTAGGTTCACAGAAGGAGAACCAGAGACGTTCCATCCTGATGTCTTGTTCACCCAGTGGCTGTGCACCAGAGCATCACTGAAACTCCCTGCCAAGAGTCCTAGGTTCTGGGCCACTTCCTTGGAAGCTGGGACTTTGATATTTTCTCCTCTTGCTGGGCTGGGAAGCAGAAAGTTGATGGTAGATTTCTCCTTCTGTCACTCCTGAGCAGAAAGATCAAACTTCACTCTGGGAAGTGGGGATGGAAGTGGGGGAAGATTATAGTTTGTTGTTAATGCTAAAGTTAAGTTAGAAGGAAGTTGAACTGTCTGCTTTCACTTTCCTTCTTGTGGTGATCATGACCTTGGGAGGATTGTGTCTGCTGCAGCTTATAATATTTGTGCCTGCCTGCTGCTGGATATCACCAAGCTTTTCCTAATAAACTGTTCTGATTGACTATGCTCTAAGGTCTAAGTGACTTGTGAACAGCTGGTTCTAAAAGGAGAAAGTTTTTTTTTGGTGGGGAGGAGCTAGCTGAGAATGAACTAATACCTGGGGTAATAATTTCAAGGTAGTGTAGAAAAGACTGGATTCCCTAAGACTTGATGTAATGGTAATGGTTATTTGAAGATCTTCCCTGCCCCCTAAGAGTCCAGATGTAATCATGTGGAACCTGTGGTGGGAGGCGTTTGCTGCAGGGTGGAACAAAGCCCACAGGAAGCTGTGAGTCAGAGCAGTTAGAGCTGGAGGGAGGAGAGGATCCATCCAAGGAGAAATCTAGGCTTGTGAGTGCTTGCTCCCTGCTGTGACTGCTAGGCTTGTGAATATTTCTGGGAAGGCTAAAGGATGGTGTGATTTTTTGGCAGTGCTATGGTGTATTAACTTTTTTGTTGCTATGATGGATTCAGTTTCCTGTTATTGGGATCTGGCTTTCTGGTATCTGAATAAATGTTTTGCTTCTGTCTTATGTCTTCTATATGGAGAGTCTGTTATACTTTGCAATTCAGAATTATGCTGGCTTATTCATAATCACCATCAGCAATAGTGTTACACTAGTAACTAATGTTGATCACAACTCTATTGTGCATACATGTCTGCATTGGACAGTAGTAAGCCATTTAGTTTTTCCAGAATTTTTCTAGTCAAGATTGCAACAATGTATTGACTCTTCAATACTCCAAAAATCTGTCCTTTTGTAATGTGGATACTCCTTTAAATGGCATGTATCCTAACTCCTGTATCTATATCACCTAATAGAAGGACTTCGAGAATTGTGGCCAAAAATGCTCTACCTTGCAGCCTGAGACTGAGCTGGGCTGCTCTTCAGACATACAGTCCATAACTTCAACTCAAAGCTGAAACTTTTCTAACTTCACAGAAACTCCCAAATATGGTTTTTCACTGGAATAACCTTAAGAAATCAAGCATTACCTCCAAACCTTCATGAGACATTGAAGTAGGACTTTGATGGAAGAGTCAGTACTGCTATAATTAAAATCATATCCTCATGGTTTTGGAACATAACTGTTATCTTATTGTATCCTCAGGACACTTCTGTAGATTTCAAAAGTAGTTTGCTTTTCTTTGCTGTAAAATGGGTACAGTATTATCTATTCTAATTCCCTATAGCAAATTGTTTGCAAAAGCAAGACTCAGACCTAGGTTTATTCACTAGGATAGACTAATGACATCAGGACATCTGGGCTCTGTACCAGCCTCTTGAACCTGGATTATTCACTTTCTCCTCTGTTGCCCATACTTGCTATCTGTGACTTGCACTCACAGAGAATGGTTAAAGTGGGAATGAGCTAATGTCTGCAAAAATGTTTGCAAAGAAAGGTGATCCCTGAATAGAAGTACTGAATATGGAGCCGGAAGGGCCTTCAGAGATTCTCTTCCCCAAGCTTCTCATATTATGCATCTTGTCTTGTCTCTTCTCATGCGTGAATCTAGGTCACCTATCATTCACTATTTTACCTCAACAGTGTGATGCCATTAATCCTCTTTGAAAATGAAGGACAAACAACATATTATTCATGAGACAGCAAGTATTTATGAAACACTTACACTATGCTAAGTGCAAGGAATACAGCTACTAACAAAAAGGCAGTCCCTGCCCTCAGGGAGTTTACATTCTAGTAAGTAGAAGACAACATATAAAGGGAGAGGGGGGTGAGGTTTACAGAAAGTACCCACAGGGGCATGATGGCAACATCCTTAGAGTCAGAGGCACAGCCAGTTGGGGAGTGATGCATGGTTGGCTTTGGTGGAGGTTTAGGATGGAACTCACCTAGCATGGTCGGGGCATATTTCAGGCTGAGAAGACTCCAATCAATGAAGGAAGTCCCAAGGTAAGAGGACGGCTGAGTCTTGGTGTCCAAGTCCTTAAGGTCAAAAGCATAGCTGGAAAGGAAACTGAAGTTTAGATAGCTGAAGGACTTTTCCCAAGATGCAACAGCTAATTAGTGGCCACGCTTGGGTTGTTGGCTCCTCTGGCTTCCTTTAAGTCCTAACTAACATCCCATCTTCTACAGGAAGCCCTCCCCAACCTCCCTTTCCTCCTTTTAATCATGTCCTAGTTAGCCTGCATACAGGTTGTTCATACTAAGTTTTTTGGGTGCTGTCCATTCTTTAGATTGTGACCACTTTGAGGGCAGGATCTGCCTTTTGCTTTTTTTTTTTTTGTATCCCCAACACTTAGCGCAGTGCCTGGAACATAGTAGGCACTTAATGAATGTTCATTGATTGACTGTCTGACTAGAACTAAGATTAAATTCTTGCTCCATTCCATTCTGCCACTTCCTGAGAGAGTGGATTGGATTTCCCATTAAGGTTCTCTCCTTGAATACTTCAGAACCAAGAAGTGCATTCTCACCAGTCTAATGAAGTTTCTTACCTTGTGCCCAGTGAAGACCAGACAACTATTAAAACTCAAGGAAAGGGGTGGCTAGGTGGCGCAGTGAATAAAGCACTGGCCCTGGAGTCAGGAGTCCTTGAATTCAAATCCGGCCTCAGACACTTAACACAAAAAAACCTAGCTGTCTGACCTTGGGCAGGTCACTTAACCCCGACTGCCCTCTGAAAAAAAAAAAAGTAAAAAAAAAAAAAAAACCTCAAGGAAAGCCATGGAAAGGACAGGACAGCTTCTTCTTGAAGCCCCAAGTCCTTTCTTCAAATTTTATATTTACTTAAATTTGGACTTGTTGGTCTTCTTCCCTCTGTCCCACCTCCAGTTGAATAGAAACTCCTCGAGGACAGGCACGGTTTAATTTTTGTCTTTGAGGTCTCTTTGTCCATCACAGTATCTGGCACATAGTAGGCACTCAGTAAATGGTTGTTGAGTGTTGCTTGCTATTGAATATGCTGTAAGTTTCCTTTGATAAAGGAGATAGCATATAAGTCATTGAATCCAACCTTAATAAGCACCTGCCTTGCCCCGGCACTGTGGTAGGTGCTGGGATGCAAAGCCAATCATCTTCTCCCTTTTTGGTGCTTACATAATTTATATTCTGACTGGAATGGAGGTGGGTTGGTGAGCCTACTGTGCGTAGCCAAATAAATACAAAGTATCCACAAAGTAATTCTGAGAGAGATAAAGACAGAGACAGAGACAGACACACAGAGAAATAGAGACAGAGTGACAAAGAGAAAGAAGAAAGGAGAGAGACAGAAAGAAGAGAGGGAAAGACACAGAGAGAGAGAGAGACAGAGAGAGACAAAGAGAAAGAAGAAGGGAAAGCAAGAGAGAGAGGGAAAGAGAGAGAGTAGATATTCAAGTACTAATTTGTGGAGTCTCAGATTCTATGTTATTTCACTCTCTTGTTCTTTTTGTAGAGAACCAACTTTAGGGATGTTGTTAGTCTTGGAGTCAGTAAGACCTGAGTTCAAAGCCTACCTCAGATCCTTACAGTTGGGTGACTATGGGCAAATCACTAGACCTCTCTGTGCCTCAGTTTCCTCACCTGTAAATTGAACACCTGCAAAGCCAAAATGGCACCCTAACTTGAAAGTGAGACCAAGTAAGATAACATGCGAAGAGTTTTCACTTTTTGTTTCTGAGCCTTGCCTACTCAACTAGGCTGTGAACTCTTCCCTGCAATGTACCAGCAGGTACCTGTGATGTATTCTCCTTCTTTTCTATTCCTCATGTAACCTCAAAAGGGGATGGATCCACAGGAACCACTTGATAAATAATTGTTTGATTAATAACTTCTTATGGATCTTTTATCCAGAAATTTATCTCAATCTAGCATAGTACAATGAAGGATGTGCTGGAACCAGCTCCTACCATCTCAGGAGAGTAGATTATTAAATATTCCAGGTAAGTATTTGCACCTCAGAAATGGCTAAATGCTACAAATCAGGGTTTGATTTATTGTTTCATTGATTGTCTAGGCTTAAGAAAGTGATCGAGAAAGTGTTAGAAATGCAGAATAAATGAAACGTTTGTCGTGGATTCTTTCCCCCTTGCAGAGCTGATTGTTAAACACTTATCAGCATACCACCATATACAATGGGAAGTGACCTTAGCAGGGAGATGGTGGCAGAGCCAGGGCTAGAACAAGCTAGAATTGACTGTCTGGTCAGTTATTCAGTTTTTCTGGGTGCTTACTACTTCACCAGCAAAGTCAGAACTAACACTTTTCATCTCAGCTCCAAGTATCACAAAACACGAACTGGCTATGTTGAGCGAAAAGTACCCTCACATCAGCTTTTAAAGTAAATTCCAGTGGATGGTGGTGTTGGGGAGAAGGAGATAAAATAAGGCCAGTCCTTCAGAGAAGTTAAGTATGTCAACTGGTCACTGAATTTAACTAATTTTTCTTGCTAACTAAATGTAGCTGTTTTAAATGAAATCAGTGCCTTCTAAATTTCAGTGCCCTGGGGAAAAGCGCTAGTCACCCTATCTTGGTTTTACCTCTGCTCACCTGTAAAATGAAATGGGTTGGACTATCAGAAGTTCCTCTAGGCTCCAGCAGTACGGTGCTACAAAGAAGAATGCCTTTTTGCTGGCTGGTTTTGTAAAATATTCCTGGGCACTTGGTAAGCCCCCCTCACTCTCCCTGCAGCTCCTGATTTACAATCCAGATAAATAGTATTTCCTTTGTGAATCCAGGGCGGGGAGGAGTGGGGAATAATTAATCTGCAACCCCTCCACTCTGCTGTCACCAGATTAAAATCACCCAATTTAATGGGCATGCATAAGCCATTTTGTTGGCGGCAGGGAGCCAAGGGTGATCCCTCCCTGGTCTCAGCCTCTTTGATTTTGTACTTTGAAAGGTTTTTCTCTTCTTTCTGTTACATGCCCTTAAAGAAATAGTGAAGGGATTTAAAATTTTTCTCTCTCTCCCTCTCTCCCTCTCTCTCTCTCTCTCTCTCTCTCTCTCTCTCTCTCTCTCTCTCTCTCTCTCTCTCTCTTTCTCTCTCTCTCTTTCTCTCCTTTTAATTTTAAATTTGGTTAGCTTGTTAGTATTTAGCTGAATTCCTCCAAAGTTTATTCTTAGGGAAGAGGTAGTGGTAATGGTGGCAGTCTTGGGAGTTGATTTTCTTCTAAAAAAAAAAAAAAGCTCTATTTCCAGAGGTACCCTGATGTCTATAGAAAAGCAGGTTTACACAGGGAATGAAGAAGATTGGACTTGGGGAGATCTGAGTTCAAATCTCATCTTTGACATTTAACAAGCTGTGTGACTCTGGGCAGCTCCCTAGGACTTCTAAGTGGTGGAAGGATTGCGATAGAGGGTGGATTTCCTAGACTGCTGAGATGACATACACCTTGCAGATTCATGAACCTCTATTATCTGTGACTGCAGAGGTGTCTAGGTCCTCAAAGAAGAAGATAGCTTCAGTTTTTCAGGCAGCCAACCAAGTAGAACCCTTTTGGAGCACCCCATAAAAAGTGGAGATTAGAAAAGGACTGATCAGAGGAATAAGGACAATGGCTAGTACTCAATGAACAGTCACTGGCCCTAATGAACAAGGTTAGGGAACGTGAAGGTGGATGGGGCATAGAAGGGACACAAATTGATTTCAACAAGATCGGTATGACAAGCGTTGAAATTAACACACTTGCTCCTGCTAGACCTATGGATCCTTCTATGCAGCTATGATCTTTATCGTTAGAACTATGCAATGTAAATAAGACTAAATATTCATCAGCAGGAGAAATGGGCCAAAGGTGGACAGAGCGTTGGGCTTTTAGGGAAGAAGAGCTCGGTTCATATCCCACAACTACTACTTATTGGCTGTGTGACCTTGAGCAAATTACCCTCTGGTCATACCCTAACTCTTATCTCTGGACAAATAGATCTGGTGTCAAATTGTGCTGGTGGAATGAGTTTCTACAATGGGACAACCCATTGAATTACAGATTCAAGTTTCATTTCCCAGAACACAGGAAAATAGTGTTCCCTGGAGCTTAAAACTAGGGTCATTTAATTGTGGGAAAAGAAAAGATTTCCAAATTAGATTCACCCATTTATGAACATTTAAAGAATATTCTTGATATCTTAAATATCTTTAAAATAAGCTTTAAAAGTTTCATCTAATTGGAGTTATTGCTTTTAGGATTATATACATGAAGCTCTATCTAGTTATTAAAATGATTTTATCCTTGGAATGAATGACAGATTTTCTTTGAGAAGTCTACCATGATGTGGTCCCAAGACTGCAAAATCAGGAATTTTTTTTTGACAAGTTCTCATGTCTGGCTCATCTATGACGTACAGTGTAACTTGCCCTGGGTGTCAAACCGGGTTCAAACGAGGATTCTGCTACTCACTGCTTGTGTGATTTGAAACAACAGCGGATGTTTGTAGATCACTCTAATGTTTTCAGAGCACCTTTTCTCACAGACACTCCTTTGAGCCCTACAACAACAACAACAACAATAATTACATTTAGATAGGCACGAGTGGGGAACCTGTCGCCTCGAAGACGTGTGACGCCCTCTTGGTCCTCAAGCGTGGCCGTAAGCCCTAGAGGGTCACGTTTGGCTTTAGGACCGCAGGTTCCCCACCCCTGATATAGGGCTTTAAGGTTTACAAAATGCTTTATTTATGCTGTCTCACATGTTCTTCCCAATGACCCTGGGAGGTAGTTGTTATTATTATTCCCATTTAATAGACGAAAAAACTGAGGTAGGCAGAGGTGAAGTGAACAGCACAGGGTCACTAATAAGTGCCTGGAGCAGAATTTGAACTGGGTCTTCTTGACTTGAAGCCCAGCACTCTGTGTACTATGCCGCCTAGCTATCTGCAACAACCCCCCTGAGTGGGTAGACAGCCCAAATTATTTCCTTTTTACAGATGAAGAAACCAAATCAAAGAGAAATGGAGTTCCTTACTCAAGGTCACACAGTTCATAGATGGCTAAGGCAGGATTTGAAACGCAGCCTTCCTGACTATAAGTTCAGTACTCTGTACATTAAGCCATGTTGTGTCAGGGTCAGGTCACTCCTCTGGGCCTCGTGAGTGAAATTATGGTGGTGGGGCAGATCAAGGGGGCATTACACTTTTTGTTTTATGTACCCCTTTGTCATTTGGGTGAAGCCTATTGATTCCTCAGAAAAATGTTTTTTAAATCTATAAAACTGAACACACAGGATTACAAAGAAAACAGATTATGTTGAAATATAGTTATGAAAATATATTTTTTAAAATGTTAAGTTCCTGCAACTCAGGTTATAAACTCCAGCTGTTAGAGAATTCTTTAAGGCTCTCACAGTTCCAAATTTATGATTCTATGACTTTGGAGGTCATTTAGTGTAACCCCCTGAAGGATGAATTCTCAATAGATGGTCATCCTCTCTCTACCTGACCCTCTTGTGTGACAGGAACTCATTCCCAGAGGTGGTTGTCTGGCCTCTGTCTGATTACCTCCAGAAGGAACTTACTATGATATGAAACAGCTCATTCCATTGGGGGATCATTCTTATTGAAGCACTTATTTATACTGCGCCTTCCTGTTACTTCCCCTTCGAGGAATCTATATAAGGTTGGAATGCAGTTAATGAATAAAAACCCCAGTCTTACACTAGGCAGATGGGTCCACAGATAAGATCTGGGAACTGAATTTAACTGCTTGTCCCCTCCCCACCAAAGTCATGGGTCTGTAGTCCAGATGAATGGAGATCCACATATTGGGAGTCATGGCCACAAGATCTAAGCTCCTCTTCCATGCCCCTTCATATTGTTGAGTACCTGACACCATTATTTCCCTTGGAGCCGTGATGACCGTCATTCACATGGATTCCATTTCCACCATGTGGTCAGAGCAATGTGTTCTAGGTCCCAGAAAATTCCACAATAATACTAGCCAGATCATATCGCCAAGTACTAATAAAAGGTCCCCGCCCATCCTCCGCTTCAATGAATTCCAAATGTTCCACAGAGACATGGACTTTGGAAAGCATTCTGGGCATCTGCCGTGCTTGGCCATCCCCCATTTGGGAATTGTTACCCGAAGAAAACATGAAACGCTGGCAGATACAGCAAGTTAATAGGGAAAAGGCATCAGGAACTCAAACCATCCTGTGTGGATTTCAAGGCTGCCCTTTGTTCCTCTATCCATGCTCTGGCCTCTGGATCCCTGATAAAGTTGATATTGATAAGTCCACTGATAAGGACTGACATTAACATAGCACTTTACATAGCTCCCATCAGTCTTCCATAAATACTGTCAGGTGGGCAGTGTAGGTATTTCATTGTCAAATTTACTGGGAAAGAAGCTGATGCCCAGAAGGGGAAAGTGACTTTCCCAAGGTCAAAAACCTATGATTCAATGATGGACCTTCTTACTGCAAACCAAGTGCTCCTTGCTCTTGACCATGATGAATCCTCTCCATTAGCCTACTGCTCTTGTTCCTGAGTTGGGCTGATCCTCAGCAGAATGATGGGATCTGTCTCCCTTTCAGAGCCTTGCTCCTGTTTAATAATAAGGATCCTTTCTTCTTGGAGTTATTGTTTGTTGAAGTGGGCTTGACCAGTAACAGGGAAAGCATTCCTCCAAGGGAGTTGGAGACAAAGCCCAAAGATAAAGAAAGACTGAAATTCTCTAAAAGTAGGCTTCTTTTTGGTAAGAGATAAAGTTGTCCTAGAGTAGGACACCCAGGACTTTGCTCCAAAGAGCTGATTTTCTCTTTTGGGTTGGGGAGCACTGACAACACTGGCAGTCTTTGAACAGTGTGAAAACAGTTGTGTTTAGCTTCTAGCAGGCAGGATTAAGTAGTCAAAATATGAAGTTATCAGATGACCTCCTCTCTCCCCTTGGTAGCTGCACCCAACATGAATTCGCTTCCTTCTCCCTTGTTTCTTATGATCTCATATCCTGGGTTTCTGTCTCCCCCCTGCAGATGAATTTATCTTAAAAAGTTGCCTTGAGGATGCTGTTTGCCCTGGTACATTACCATGGGAAGAGAAAATGCTATCTCTGGTAGAATGTTTCTAACACTCCTGAAATACTGACTGTCTGTGAAGTTATTTCTTGGCCAGGCACAATTGTGAAGAAGGTTCTCTTTCATTTCTCCCACTTCCTTTAGCCAATGTTCTCATGCTGCCCTCTGGACACTTCCTTTTCCCTTGGACTGGCCTTTACTGTTTACGTCTTTCCCACCTCAGTACATAATGGGGGAAAGCTCATTCACTTAGCATTCTCTTCCAAGCTAGTCTGAAAAAATGTGTGGGTGACACCAACAAAAGGGAATGAGGGGAGGTCATGGTTGATTGCTGCTATAAAGAAAGAAAGTTATTTTCATAATAAAACAGTAGCTAGCATTTATGTAGCATTTTAAGTTTCACAAAGTGCTTTGCACGTGTTGTCTTACTTGAACCTTATGAGAACTCTATAAGGTAAGTGCTATTATTATCCATATTTTACAGATGTGGAAACTGAGGTTCACAGAGATTAAGTGACTTGCCAAAGGTCACACAGCTAGTAATTGTCTAAGAAAGGATCTGAAACCATGTCTACCTGACCCTAGATCCAATTTTCTATCCACTTCACCATCTAGCTGCCTGTTTTAGGGTAAGAAATTAAGGGAGAGACGCCAGTATTTCACCAGTGTTTATAGTTCCCAGTATTCCAGAATCTTAGGGCTTAGAAATGATCTCAAAGGCCATCGTCACAGCTGGTTCTGACCAACAATCACATCTATGAGGATTTCTCTAGCCTTTGCTTGAAGATTCTGTTCTGTTTCAGTCAAATGGAAGGTTCTGTTGCCCTCTCCATGACAGTCTGATTCCCACCTCCAAACTTTCCATTCAACTGCACTCAGGTCAATTTAACTCAGCTTGACTCAACTCAACTCCATTTAATCCAATAGAAAGTTATTAATGAGCATTATTAGTCTACGTCAGGCATACTCTGTGATAGGTACACACAACTGGTTAAATAAGGAATGGTCGTGAGGAAGGTGAGACTTGACCCAAGCCTTGAAGGGCCCTGTGAGACAGAGGCATCCCTCATGCCTGGGATGCTCTTCCCTTTCATTTCTGATCTTGGAATTGTTTATTTCTTTCAAGAATCAGCTCAAGGGAAAACTTCAACAAAAGGCCTTACTTAATGCCCTTGGCATCTTGTGCCCTCCCCTCCAAGCTTAACCTGCGTCTGCTTTGTCTGTATCTTCTTTTTACCTATGATAATACATGCTGTTGTCCCATTAGAATATAAGATCCTTGGATTTTGTCTCTGTAGCTGCTGTTAAGCATAGTTCTTTTGGCACATCAGACTGTTATTGATTGATTGATTAAAGTGATATGTCACACTCTTAGGGAACAGGGAAGATTTTTTGGAGGACCCTTCAGTGGTTTAACCTAGATGAGAGACTCAAGTGGTTTAGATTTTAGTGCCTATGGAAGGTAATTTGAGATAAACTGGGAAATACTTTGGGTGGGAGGAAGGGCTGGCCCTACAGATCTTCCAAAAATCACATACTATTAATGATCCTCTAAAAATCACTTGCTCCCCAAGCGTACCAGCCCATAGATAGTGATAGAAATCATAGCTTTAAATTCCAGGACCCCATTTTGAGATTGTTTTTAGAGACTCTCAGCTGGCCATGTCATATCATGCTGCCATATTTTGAAGTTATGCTTAGGGGGCTATGATCTAACCCTGAGCTTATGCTAGTGCAGGTCATAACCAGGCATGTTTTGTATCCTTGTCAAGTTTGAAATTCTAAGAAGTTCTCATAAAAAAGGAGGAATTCTGCTAAAAAGTCTCAGAGAGGTGGTATGGTCTGGTAGAAAAACAATTAACCTTAGAATGAGGAGAAACCTAGTAAGGGGTAGAGTTGGGATCTGAACCCAATTTCTCCGATTTGAAATCCAGCACTCACCATGTTGTCACTTTTTTAGGTGTGAAATTCATCCTAATCCAGTTGAATTTAGCTGGTATCTCAAAGAATATTCAACCAAGGGTGTGCTGGTAAGTGTTTAACAACCAGGTCTTCCCTACCTCTTCCTCCCCTCCTCAAAGGAAGGTGGCACATACCTTTAAGTGTAATCTGTATTGTTAATATTTTCTCCACCACTTTCTCAAGTCTAGACAATCAGCAAAACAATTAATTCGTCCTTATTTATAGCCTTTGCCAATTTCTACAGTGTGAAATACTCACACCGAACATTTAATAATCAGTTCTGGCAGGCTTGAGCTGGCTCCAGCATATCCACCTTGTGTGCAAAGTGTGGCTACAGCTAAGAGCATAGAGGGACATGAGAGGGACAAGGAGCCATCACTGCATGGAGGGATGGGACAGAAGAAAACTTGGCAGATACGGAATCCATGAACCTGTGTTAAAATCCCACCTTTGCTACATACCAGTAATGCGACTTTGAACAAATGTCCACTTCTCTTGGCTTTAGTTTTTTCCCTACAAAAGGAAGGGGTCTAATTCTATGATCTCAGGGTTTGGAGCTGAGACCAGAGCCCAGGTCTCCTGACGTCCAGGACAGCAGCCAATAGCCTCCCCAGTGAATCAAGGAATTCAGAGTAGCCTTTTGAGGAATTCTGTTTGCAAAAGGATTTTGAAAGATCCTGTTTGATATTCATGCATCGCTGCTGGTCAGTTGTGTTTCACTCTTGTCAGACTCTGTGAATCCATTTGAGGTTTTGTTGGCAAAGATACTGGAGTGATTTGCCATTTTCTTCTCTAGCTCATTTTACAGATTAGGATACTGAGACAAACAGGGTTAAGTGACTTGCCCAGGGTCACACAGCTAGTAAATATCTGAGGTCAGATTTGACCTTGGGAAGAGGGGTCTTCCTGACTCCAGGCCTGGCGCTCTATCCACTGTGCCACCTAGATGTACATTCATCCATTAACTTAATAAATATCTGATAAACACCTTGTTGTGTGAAAGGTACCAAGCTAGGACAATGGGAGATAGAGAAATCAGATGGCTGTATAGGGCTTTATAACTGGATGGGACTTTGCAAATCATTTAGTTTACATTTATCTTGCACATCTGGGATCTATCCCTTACTCTCTATTCAGTCTAGCTTCACCCCAGTTATCAATATCCCCACATCATCAATAGTGTGACTTAATTGGCCTTTCCCCTTTCTTCATCCAGAACAATCTCCCTGTGGCATAGGTCTGACTGTGTCAGAATGCTCAAAAACACCCGTGGCTCCCGATTGAGATTAGAATTAAAACAGAACACCTTAGTCCAGCATGTTAGGCCTGGCAGAATTTATTTTTTCCCTCTGTGCATCCCACAACACAGTCTGGCTCCAACTTCCCTCTTCCTTTCTCTGTTCCCATTTGTCCCACTGTACATTCCAGCTGCTCCCCGAACTTGTCAAGCCATTCCTCACAAAATCCCCTGTTCCCTCAATATACTCCCTCCTTAGTGATTTAATAGCTAATAATAGTTATACCATGCTTGCTACGCATCAGGCATTGTCTTAAGCGCTTTACAGTGATCTTATTCAATCCTCACAACAACCCTGGGAGTTTGATGTTATTATTATCCCCTGTTTTACAAATGGAGGCAAAGAGAGGTTAAGTAACTTGCCCGGAGTCACACAGCTAGTAAGTGTTTAAAGTCATATTTGAACTCTGTTCCTCCTGACTCTTAGCCTGGTTGATCCACTGTGGTGTCTAACTGCTCCTTGCACGTAGAGGATGCTTGCCAAATGTTTGTTCAGCAGAGTCGAACAAGGAAGCTGGAAGCCCAGAGAGATGAATTCACCTTGTCTGAGGTCACATAAGGCCAAAGCTGACACTAGAACCATCCCTCAAGTCCTAGTGTACTGTGGTTTCCTTTATACCAATGGCTACTCTAATGAATATGATAGTCTTCTGCCCTAAAGGAACTCCCAACGCATGGGACTCTCCACTTTTTAAGGGCCTAAAGAGAAGAATCCGAGCACAAATTTACAGCTGGAAGAGAGACTGTATAGGCTGCCTTGGTCACCCCATTTTCCAGATGAGAAAACAGATCCCTAGAGAACCTAATCAACTTCCCCGAAGTTGCACAGATAGTGACAGAGGCATCATCTCCCACTTTCACATTTCCTGGGGGGCCCTTCTGGAATTGCTAGCTCTACCTAAGATTATTTGCAGGGAAGAACTTGCAGAAATTCTATTGCTTCCTGAAGTACTCTGCCCCAAATCTGGTCATAGCCACAACACTTATGACGAACCTATTAAGTGCTAAGACATTGTGCAAAGTGCTTTCTAATTATTGTCTCCCTTGAACGTAACTGCCAGGTAGAGGCTAATATTATCCCCATTTTGTGGATGGAGAAACGGAGGCAGGAAGAGGTGAAATGGCCAGGGTCACACAACCAGTAAGTGAGGACAGACTAAAATCAGGTCTTCCTGACTCCAGTCTCAGAGCTCTGTCCATTGTGCCACCGAGATGTCCCTAGAATACTGTGTGACTTATGTAACCCATGTGGCTCCCCCAGTGCCCTTCTCCTATTCCATCTTCTTACACAATCACTCCATTTCCTTTTCAACAACCAATTATTTCACTGGCCTGGATTTTCTCAGCTTTTGCCTTAATAGTGACAAGTGTCCATCACCAGTCACAACAGCAAACATTTATAAAGGGCCTTCTATGTGTACGTCATTGGACTGATCCTGCAGGGCCACACAAAGACAAAATGAAACCATAGTCCTTTTCCTTAAGGAGTGTACTTTCTACTGGGGATCTGGGGAGCGCCAGGGTAGACAGAGGTACATATGAGATAATTGAGGAAGGAGAGAACACTGACAACTGGCCAGTTCTAAAAACGCTTTCCATATGACATGGTACCTGAGCTAAGCCTGGTGAGCTTGGGATCCTGAGAGGTAGGAGGGATCCAGGAGGGCATCACACACCTTAAGTATTAAATTAAAAACCCAAGAACCATGTGAGGCTTTAGCACCCTTCCAGTTCAACAGTTTCCTTCTTTGGGAACTGAGTGATACTTAATCCCCCATTTCAGGGTTTTTAAACAGGGCACCCCATGTGCCAGAAACATAGTCCCCCCTTCACATCTCCATTTTAGAAGACTCAGTTTCATTGAAAGCTCAGCTCAAATGCTACCTGTTACATAAATGGGAAACCTCTTCTATTTCTCCTAGGTGTGGTACTTCCTTTTGACCAAAGTATATCTATTATAGGTATATACCCATGTGTATATATAATGTGTATATGTATACATATGTGTACATATGCATACATATAGGTATAAACCATGTATTTGTGTATACTGATATATATATGTGGATACATACATGTATATATCTTGTATACACACACATATATGTGTATAGGTTAGGTATATAGCCATATAGTCTTGTAAGTTTCTCAAGGGCAGAGACTTTTTTTTTTGAGGGGGGAAAGCAATGCAGTTGGGGTTAAGTGACTTGCCCAAGGTCACATAGCTAGTTAAGTGACAAGTGTCTGAGATTGGATTTGAAATCAGGTCCTCCTGACTTCAGGGGTGGTGCTCTATTCACTGCACCACCTAGTTGCCCCCAGAGACCTTTTAAATTTTTCTCTTTGTATTTCCAGTGCCTAGTACAGCGTCTGGCATATGGTAGGCATTCAACAAATGTTTGTTGATTTATTGATTGATTGATTGAAGGAACTGGATGTACTCCCAGGTTTTATTAAAGTTTAGGGATATGCCCTAAGCAACCTTAGTAATTCAGTATAACCCTATCCCCCCTGCATTTTTTTCATCTTTTTGGGGTGATGGAGGAGAGGAGGAAAGTCTGTTTTTTATATTTTTATTTATATTTTAATATATTTATTTACATATAATTATATAACATAATTATGTACAAATTATATATTTATTTATGATAAAATATATTTCTTTTATATTTTACATTTATGTTTTATATAATATCACTCCCTTAGTTTGCTGTGAATTTTCCTACATTCAAGGCTGATGAGAAAGAAATCCTATTTGTCTCAGGTTTATACTTCTCTTTAAAAAACATGACAACTGAACAGCAATGTGTGCTGTTGACTGCTTCCTTAAGTCCTGTTGCTCCAGTCTGTGACCGTTTCTCTCCCCCCCTGCCCCCCGCCCTTGCAATGCCGGGCAGCAGTCATGCACCATTTCCAGGAATCGTCATTACTGTCATTTTCCTCCACTTTATAAGACTAAGATACTCACCATCCCTTATGAGTTGGCTTTAAGTATCTGGAAGGAATCTGGGTCAGAGCCACCCAAGAGCAGAGCTAGGCTTACACAAGACCAAAGTCATTACGGCCACCAAAGAAAATGATTGAGGAGAATTTGTAATTCATTAGGAAAGGCATCCACATATTCTGCTCAGTAACTTGTGTACCCAAAAAGACTTACTTATAGATACACATCTTGCACATAGAAACATGTGCCTTATTTGTAGAATAATATAGATAATGTCTTCTATAGGTAGAATATTTGAAACCATGTTTGTCACCCATAGACACTGATGACATTCTTGACATCACTTTGCATACAATAAATTCAGCATAGTTTCTCTCCCTCTTTTTCCCTGTTAAAAAAACTTTTTTGAGGGGGAAAACTGAATCTCTTTCTTTTTTCCTAATCAATAACTTGAATTTTTCCAGAAAATAGGCAATGAGAGAAAGAGAGAGAGAGATTTTTAATGAGGAACATTAACTTTTAGGGAAATTTCTTGCTCAGTTTAAACATATAGATTTAACAAAGATGATTCCCATAAAATGGTACTTAGCTATAGGAAGATATGAATAGGATTCAGATGGTATGGGTAATGTAGATAAGTTGGTTTAAGTTTTGAATTTTTGAATATAGTTCTCAATCTTTATCACTGAGAGGTGGTTCAAAGCCTCAAGGTTAGGTGGTTACCGCTTATGCATAAATGTTTGTGCTTGATCTGTTGTTTTTTCAATGACGAGAGACAAAGGATTTTCAGTGGAGTGCTAGAAAAAAATCCAGGTGGGCACAGCACCATGTAGCTTTACAGGGTTTCTTTGGAAAATTACCCCCAAATAGTCTTGGGAGCATGAAACGTCTATTAAAAAATTAAGCAGACAGTACAAGAACGTTCAAATCTTAAGTCATACAGAAACCTGGGACAAGGACATGGATATTCCTAGGAAAAGGAAAGAAGTTTTTTTTTTTTAATCTGACAATACAGTACATTAGACTGTAAGTAAGGAGCACTGTATTCTAGCCAGAGAAACACAGAATTTCATGTGATTGAGGTAATCAAGGGAAACTCCTGATCTCTTATATTTGGGGCTCAGAAATGTGCACTTTGATTCATTGTTGAAGGACTTTTGCTTTGGAATGACATAACAATCCCATATTAGTCCCCTATGATAAGAAAGGGTGCGAAAGAAGACTGACCACTGAGCCAGGACAGTAATCTATAAAACGGACGTTCTACCCTCGTCTGCTTTCTCTCTTCCTCTCTCTGGAGCATGTGATGAGGGACTAAAGCAGCTTCTCTCTCAGACTTTCAGTGGGTATAGAGAGGAGGGGGTGAATTCTCTCTCCCATCTCCCCTAGCAGCAGTGATGACTTCATAAAATAGCAGATAGAACATGTGTTTGCTTAGATGAGTTACAACTGGATTTTAAGACTCTCCCAGCTACCGCTTCTGATTTGTGTTTCTTTCCTTGAGAACAGGTGACCAAACATCAATCTTGTATCATATATTTTTAGTCTTAGGGGCTACTTCATGAACTCCAGAGCAGGGCAGGTCCTGGATTCTGGTGCTGGTTGATCAGCTAAGATGGTCTTCACAACAGCTTCTCAGAGGCGATAACCGCCACCAGAAGGATGAGCGATACATGACTGGTCGACCCAAAGATGTGAACTTTGAGTGAGTTGCTTAGACAATATGGTTGCAAAGTGAAAAAAAGAGATATCTGTTCACCAGTCCCACAAAGAGGTTTATGTCTTAATGTTTTGAGCATCAACTACTCTGTACAGTATAATAGGAGTAATGAGTTTGTTTCATGCTGTAAATATTTGTCAGTGCACCTGAGAGGTTTTTATGTAGGTATCTTTTAAACATTTATCTTGTATTGGAGAAAAAAAAGGCCATTTGATTTGCTTTATACTTTGGGCAGCTTTCTAGAATGTAGTTGCTCTTCTGTGTGTCTTCTCTGACCATACGTACGCCCTACATGTGTGTTTCTTTTTTTGCCTTTTTTTTTGGAGGGCAGTTAGGGTTAAGTGACTTGCCCAAAGTCACATGGCTAGCTTTTGGGTTAAGTGTCTGAGGCTGGATTTGAACTCAGGTCCTTCTGACTCCAAGGCCAGTGCTCCATTGACTGTGCCACCTAGCTGCCCCTATATGTGTGTTTCTTCATGAGGGTATTCTGGTCACAGGTCTTCCTTGCTTATGTGACCCTTTAAATGAATTCCCTAGGTTTGCCCATGTTTCCCATGGATGGAATATATATTAGTGGGAGACTACTTTGGCCAATGGGGAAAATATTCTACCACTACTTTGTTTTGTATGTAGCTAGATGGTACAATGGGTAGAGCACTGGGACTGGAGTCAGGAAGATCTGAGTTTAAAATCGGCCAGAGACACGACTTTATGAGTCTGGGAAAGTCACAAGCACTGTGGGTCTCAGTTTCCTCAACGGTTACATGGAGGGAATAATAGCACCTACTTCCTAGGATTGTTGTGAGATTCAAACGAGATGATAAAGGTAAAGAGCACACAGTCGGTGACTAATAAATACTGTTTCCTTCCTTCCTTCCCTATACTATTTTATCAAAAAATCTTTGCTTTGAAGTAATTTGGTCTTCTGGCTGATTAGATGTAATCATATGAATGGAACCTTGTAAGCCATATTTTCCAGTGGATGTACCTTGAATCTGGGATGGCTTTTCTGGGAGTTCCTCATGTGAAAGGGTGGGGTTCCCCTGGTGCTACAGAGAGAAGACCGAGTAGCGAGTAGCATCCCTGTAACTAGGATGGAGTTAGATTCCCTCTCCTGGGTCTAGTTAGGATCATCTGGTCAGGAGTTCTTTGTGAGAGACCTCTGAAGCCCAGGAGCTCTCTGCTTGCTCTGCCTTTCCCCTCCATAATTTTCATACAGGGAGGGTCAAAGAAAGAGAGAGATGGCAGGGGACTGGGTAAATGTGGGAGAGAGAGAGAGAGAGAGAGAGAGAGAGAGAGAGAGAGAGAGAGAGAGAGACTCCCTAGGAAGGAGAAAAGAGGCAGAGAAACAGAAAAAGGAAAAAGAGAAGTCTGTGAGACATGGAGAGAGAGAGAGAAAAAAGGGAGACAGAGATGGAGAGATGCAGAGAGAGTGGGAGAGATCCTGGAGCCTTGGCTGAGGGAAAGCAAAGTGATGGTGGGTGAACCTTTTCAATTTGGGATCATTTCCGCAGCCTTTTTCCTGGAACCGATCCAAATGTAAATGCTCCAGTGTTATAAAAGCTTTAACAAGGCCATTATCAGGTTGAGTATGTTTGCTTCACACACAGCTCTAGATGTACATGCGATTAGACATCAAACTGGGTAAGGCTTCAGGGGAAAAGAGCAAGCCCTCTGCTGCCCTGGCCTGCCACGGGGAAGAGATCACCACCCTGCCTGGAAGAAAGGGGCTGGGGGCACTGGGGAGTTCAGGCCGCTTTGAATGGCACTTTTGATCAATTCAGACAAAGCTGTGACTTCAAAGAAAGCCAAGTGGGCCTCAGAGCACCTTGCAGAAGACCTAATGGGGCTCCCCCCTCCTTCCCAGCCCAGGCAAGGAAGAGAAAAAAAGAAATGGAGGGAGGGGAAGCGGAGGAAGGGAGAGAAGCCTAGCCAGCTGCCAGATGACATCTGGGAGGCCCTTTATTTTGTCTCTCTTTGAATACAAGAACTTGTCCTATATTTTGTAGCCTCAAGGTGGGTCTGGGCAAATGTTCGAAGCCTTCAGTGTCTTTTGATTGGCCAGTGCTATGACCTTCCCCCTCAAACCTCATGGAGCACTTTATTTGGGTCTTAAATGCACTCATTATGCAATAGTGTGATCTATGATTATATAAAAGTTTGTATCCCACATTTATGGTCATAGGATGTCTCTTACAGGGCTGGGAAGGGACTCCAGAGGTCATCCACTCTACCCTCTTATTTTACAGAGGCTTATCCTTGGAATGGGAAGCATTTGGGTTTGAGGCCTACTTCTCCTGAAAACCAGCCATGCCACCCTGAGCAAGTCACTAAACCCATCAATGCCCCCCAGCAATTCTTAAGTCACAGACAAGTTGCCTTGTTGAGATAATAGAGACAGTTTTAAAAAATTATTATTATTATTATTACTATTGCTCTTTGGATGGGGGAAGGTAGGACAGTTGAGATTAAGTGACTTGCCCAAGGTCACATGGTTAGTTTTGTGTTAAGTGTCTGAGGCTGGATTTGAACTCAGGTCCTCCTGACTCCAGGGCTGATATTTTATTCACTGCACCATCTAGCTGCCCCAAAATTAATTTCTAAAATTATAAAGTATCATTTCCCTCTTACCTCCCCTGCTCCTCTCCTCCTCCCAAGAAAACTGGGGAAAGAAAAATGAAAGAAAAACACTTTTGTAATAAATGTACAGAGCCAAACAAAATAAATTTCCATGTTGGTCACGTCCAAATACATATGTCTCATCCTGCATATTAGACCCTTATCCATCTGCCAGGGAATAGAAAACATTCTTCATCTCTGGTCCTCCAAAATCATAGTTGATTGGTGCATTGATCAGAGTTCTTAAGTCTTTCAAAAATGCTCGTTTTTATAATATTGATGTTATAGTATAAATTGTTCTCCTGGTTCTACTTAGTTCCCTTTCCATCAGTTCACAGTGGTCTTTCCAGGTTTCTCTGAAACCTTGTCTTTTTTCATTTCTTAAGGTACAATAGCATTACCCATATACCATAATTTATTCAGCCATTCTCAAATTGATGGATTCCTCATCACTTCTCAGTCCTTAGCCATAACAAGTCATTCTAAAATATTTTTTGTGCATGTAAAACTTTTTCCTTTATCTTTGATCTTTTTGGGCTACAGGCTCAGTAGGTAGATCAAAGGGTATGCACAGTCTATTGACTTTTGAGGTTTAGTTCCCAATGCCTTTCTAGAATGATTAGGTCAATTTGCAGCTCCACCAATAATGTATCAGTGGTTCTGTTTTCCTTCAGTCTCCATCCTTCCCTTTTACCACCCTCCAACCCGGTTTATTGTTGGGGAAAGTTTTTATATCAGAATTACATTGATGAAGTCATGGGTCTGGAGCAACAACAATAGCACATCTATGCCATTTGTGGAGGATGGCACAGACCTCATTGTGATCTGAAGGTGACCTTGGCTTCTCAAAGAATTTGTCAGTGGAACATAGGCTGTAACAGGTTCTGCCACACTGGAAAGGGTTCAAATACAATTCTGATCATAGACTTTATGCCCACTGTCTGAGGGCCAATCTGGTGGCTAAATTCAGAATCTTACCACTAGGTTGGCCATGGGGAGATGTTTTTTTTTTTAGCCAACACAATCTTCAAAGTCCATCTCTTAGGACAGGTTGCAATCTGCATTAGTGGGAGGATGCTCAGATCATGGAAATTATGGCTTCTTGAAATACTAAAAAGTTAGAGCGTCATATCCTCTTGCCAGGTGACTAGCTCCCCAGAACTATTTTATCTCATTTTTATATCTCCCCTAGATGCTAGACCACTCATTACCTTGTTCACAGTAGATATTTAATAAATATGTGTGCAAGGAAGGAATAAGTGGACAGAGTATAGAATCAGCTGTCTTGTCTCCACCACTAACTTCCTTTATGCATTTCAACAAACCAAATAACTTTTCTGGGCCTAAGTTGCTTCTTCTATAAAATATCTATGATCCTCCCTTCCCAGTTTCCTTGGTACATATCACCTACTCCCCCATAAGTCTTCCCTTCCTCCCAACTTTTTAGTCTCTTGCCATGGGTTGTCCAAGTAGAGTTTGTGGCTGCAGCGGCCTTGGTGACTCCCAAGAGGCAGCGCCATGTTGTAAAGAGGTGAAATTGGGTCATAACCGGCTGCTCACTGAGCTGATGAGCTTCCAGAGAGGGGATTCCCAGAACAGTAAATAAAAAAAGAGCTTCAAATAGGAAACTCCTTTCCTGGGAATGGGGTCAGGTTGAGCTGTAATATGATAGTGCTACAAGTAGAAGGTGGAGGGGTTTGGGAGGTTTGGGGATGGCAGTGTTGGTGAGGGTGATGGTGGTGAGTTTCCCGTCACCCATGGAATAATAACGACTGATGTTTTTATAACTCCTCTATGTGCCAGGCATTATGCTAAATGCTTTACAATTATTATCATTTGGTCCTCACAACAGCCTTGGGAGATAGGTGCTATTACTGTTTTTTATCGTAGTTTGGAAAGGATCTAACCTCTCAGAGAGGCAGCATGATGTGTAATAGATGTTGCTGGACCTGGAAGTGGTAAGATCTTGGTTCAAATCTTACCTCTGATGCTTTCTGGCTGTGTGACCCTGGGCAAGTCCTTTAACTGCTCTCTACCTCAGTTTCCCCTTCTGTAGAATAGGGAATAACTTCCTCATAGGCTCAAATATCAAAGCACTATCCATCCACACACATATATGTATGCATTATTATCGATACTATAATTATTGGAGATGCTAGGATGAGATTATCTCAAACTCCCCCATTTTACATTTATGACTAGAGAAATTGGAATACACAGAGACAAAGTGATTGGGACAGTCACACAGCCAGTGACATTGGATCAGAACCCAGGTCTTGGTTCCTAACCTGGTGCTCTAGCTGTACCATCCTTATCAAAGATGAGGGGGGCAGAGAAAAGACCTTTGTCCTATTTGGGAAGGAATCCCATACTAGAAAGCTGCTGGGGAAACATTTAGTAAGTCTCTAGGCATATTTAAAATGATAGGTCTGTTTCTGATCATTGTTTAGGATATATAAAAACAATGCAATAGTAACCTCTGTGCATTTCTTTATGGCAAAAGCCCAAGGGTTGGTATTGATTGGGGTCGAGGGGGGAGGAGGAATGATTTCTATTATTCATTTAATAATATGGTGTATAAAGTTTGATGTGCACAGAGCACTTTTCTCACCACAGCCCTGTGAGGTGGGTGGTACAGCTAATATCATTCTCATTTTATGCATGATGAAAATGAGGCACGGAGAAATTAAGTAATTTACCCAAGATCACATACTTGGTACGTGCATCTATAGCTTTGCCAAAGCCCAGGCCTAGCATTATACATGGGCATAGAAAATGGTCATTCATGGAGAGGGAAGTCCCAACCTGTTGATACTGTTACATCCCACTGGTTTTTCCCAGGGCGTGACTATCAGGATATGGAAGTGAGTTCAGTTACTACAATCAGGCGAACAGCTCTAAGCTGAATCTTGGACATCAATGTCCAACTCTTCTTGGGGTGGCAGTGCCATCCTGCCCCAGAATGGAGCAGACATCATAAGGAAGTCAGTTATGACTTATACTCCCTGACTCCTCTCCAGGAGTATTAGCTGACAGCAATGTATAAGGCACATATCCAAAAGGCACAAGTTCCTAGTGGGCAAAGATCTGCCTAAGCTATTAGGCTCCTTCTGTCATCCTGCTTAGCTCTTACTCTTCACCCTCTCTTCCCAAAGCTCTATGACAACAGTGTAGAGGTCCATTGGCTACTCAACTTGCTGCAGTCTTAGATCCCAAGGGCACAGTTTCATCTGTTCTTTCTTCTCTCAATAGAACAAGGACCAGAACAGCAGGGTGTAGGCAGATAGCTGGAAATTCTACCATGAGCCACAATTCATTCCTTGGGGTTAAGGCACCTCCTTTCCAAACAAATGTCAATACTCTAGGAGGAAAAGAACATTAAGTTGTTGTCATTAGCACTTGAACATGAGTTGGCTAGCTGTCATGTTGGAAATTAATGTTATAAGCCAATATAAGGGCAACGAAGGCATTGAAGTTTTAACGGGTTGGGGGAGGAGGGGAAGAGGATGATAGTACAGTTGGGGGGGGGGAGAATTCAAAATTGGTTGAATGACTAGACCCAAAAAATCATCACAAATGGCTCTATGTCAACTTGGAAAGAAACTCTTTGTGGAATGCCCCAGGCATCTATGCTAATTCACATTTTAATCAATGACTTGGAGGAGGTCATAGAAGGTATTTTTATCTCATTTTTGAATGATTAGAAGCTGGGGGGTTGGGGTGAGGAGATCGCTAATAAGTTGGATGATGGAGATGTTAAAAGATCTCAACAGGCTAGTGCAACAAATCAGGTGCAAGAAGATGGAATGTCTAATAGAGATAACATGTGAATTTGCAAAATCAGTTTCCTATGCCCAAAATGGTGGGTGGAGTGACAGTGGCTATGCAAAAGTTGGTATAATGAATATATGGTTGCTTTAGTAGGCTGTAGACTCATTGCAAATTGCAGCAGCACAGAAATTCAGAGTGGTTGGAAGGGACTTTATGGATCATTTTGTCAAACCTATACCTGAAAAATAAGCCTCACCATAACATACCTGAAAAGTGGCTATCCAGCCTTGGCTTAATGACCTTAAGTAAGTCTCCAAGGCAGCCCATTCCATTTTCATATCTTTCTAATCACTTCCCAGTGTTTCTTACCATTGAGTGGACTTTTTTTTTTGTCTCTTGGCAACTCTACCCATATCTCTTAATTTTACCCTGTGGGGTCCAAGAGAACAAATGTTATCTTTTTCCACATGAGAGTGCTTGAAATACTTGAGAGAATTATCATCTGCCCCCTAAATATTCTCTAGGCCAACCATCCCCATTTCCTTCAACAGAGTCACATATGGCACAATGTTGAGGTCCTTTGCCATCCTGGCTGTCCTCCTCTGGACATTCTCCAGCTTCTCAGTTCCTAATTTGACCCACTCTTTCCAGTTCCCCTACCCTTTTTAATGATGAGGGTGCTCAGGTACTGGATATCCCACAGTCAGCCTGGCAATTGTGTGTACTACCATTCACCAGGGTGAATGCCAGTCTATGATTCTCAAAGGGTTGCTATTTCTATCCCTTTACTCTTGGCAACTGCTCACCTTGTTATTCCAGGAGTGTGCAGTTACTTCTGGTTTATCCAATTAGAATCTTGAATTGAAGACCCACCTACTGAGAAATCCATGCATACCTTTGTGACCCACCGTATATCCATGAACCACAATTTTGTGAACATGGCACAATGTCCTAAAGCTTAGCTTAACCCTACACAGTTTGTACTTATGCTCAGAAATATACAAAGCTCTTTTTTTTTCCAGGCCACTCTTAACCAGTCTACAGGTTGCTGTCTAGCTCTATCTGCCCGGTCTTGTACATGGGAAGTTAAGTCTTTTGGATTAAAGTGTCAGACTTGCTATTTATTCCCATTCAGTTTTGTCTTGTGTTATTTGACCTAACATTCTAGCTTGTTGAGATCTTTTGGGAACCTAATTCTTTCTTCTAATCCATTATTTATCCCTCCCATTGATGTGTCATTTGTAAATGTGATAAATATGCCATCTATATATTTATTTAGATCATTGATAAAAAATATTAAACAGCATAGGGACAGGACAGCTAGGTGGCTCAGCAGCTAGAGCACTGGCCCTGGAGTCAGGAGGGTCTGAGTTAAAATTCAGCCTCATATGCTTACTGGTTGTGTGACCCTGGCAAGTCACTTAACCCTGATGACCCCCAAAATGTAAAAAACAAAAACAAAAACAAAACAAACATACAGCAAAGGGTCAAGTATGAATACTTCTCTCTTCTCTCACTCTCTTCCCCTCATTCACTTCTCCCCCTATGATCAAGCTTCTGACCTCATCATTCCACTAAAACTGCTCTCTCCAGTTTCTACTGGTCTCTTAATCGTCAAATCAAATGATCTTTTCTAAATCCTTTTTCTTGATCTCTCTGTAGCCTTTGACATTATGGATCACCTCCTGTTTCTGGGATATTCTATTCTCTCTGGACATTTAGGACACTACTCTCTCTGAGTTCTCTCCCTATCTGCCTGTTCCTTCTCAATCTCCTTTATTGAATCTTCATCCTATCCACTAATCTTAGATATCTCACCAGCTCAATCCTGAACCCATTTCTCTTTTCCCTCTATACTACTCGGTGAGCTCATCAATGTCCATGGATTTAATTACCGTTTCTATGCTGATGAGTATCAAATCTACCTATCCTACCCTCATCTCTTTGCTGACCTCCAGTTTCACATCTCCAACTTCCTTTCATGTTTCTAGAATTGGATGTTTAGAGGACTTTTAAACTCAACTGAACTTTTGATCTTCCCCCCAAACCCTCTCTCAAAACACACCTCACTATTACTATAGAGAGCAGCACCAAACTCCCAGTCACCCAAGCTTGCAACCTACTTGCCATGTTCAGCTCCTCACTATCTCTTAACACTCCCCTATCCCATCCAATATCTTGCCAAAGCTTATTGATTTCACTTTTGCAGTATCTCTTGAATATGCCCCCCCTTTTCCCCTCTGATACTGTCACCACCCTGATGCAATCACTTCTGATGATTGCAATAGCTAGCTGATTGATTTGCTCGCCTCAAGTCTCTCCTTACTTCAATCCACCCTTCATTCAGGGGCCAAAGTGATTTTCCCAAAGTTCTGGTGTGGCCATGTCACACCTTTGTTCAGTAAACTCCATTGGTTCCCTGTTGCCTCCAGGAACAAATATAACATCTATTTGGTGTTCAAAGCTGTTTATGATCTATCCCCCACCCACCATCCAGTCTTCTTCCACCTTACTCTCCAACACATAATCTTCAATCCAGTGACACTGACCTTCCAGTTGTTCCAAGAACAAGAGACTCTGTCTCTGAGCTCCAGGCATTTTCTCTGGCTGTTTGTTTCTCCATGTCTGGAATGATCTCTCCCTTCATTTTTGCCTACTTGCTTCCTTTAAGTCCTAATTAAAACCCCATCTTCTATAGGAAGTCTTTCCTAACCCTCTTAATTGTGGTGCTTTCTCTCTTAATTATTTCCTATTTATCCTAACTATAACTTGTTTCCATGTTGTCTCCCCCTTTAGATTGTAATCTCCTTGAGGGCAAGGACTCTCTTTTATTTCTTTTCCCATCTTCAGCACTTAGCACAGTGCCTGGAATATTGTAAGCACTGAATACATGCTTATTGACTGACTGGGGAAATCCACTGGATACGTCCTTCCAAAATGGTGTGGAATAACTAATGACCATTAAACTGATCATTCAGCAAGTTCTGAAACCACCTATAATTGTACTGTTGTCTAATTCTCTCCACTTTCCCCACAAGAATCTTAAGTATGTGGAACCCTGGACATCTGAGGTTACAGGACCTTTGTAAAAAACATTCACCAGAGTTTCAGGAATCTAAGAATCTGATTTATGGTACAAAGGAAGGGAAGAGTTGAGGATTCTAGAAACATCCAGTTTCCAGCAATGGAAGGGGTAATGGTGCTTCTTTAATTTCATCCTGACTGCAAGATTCTGGGTGAGTTTCTGGCTCTTTTTCAGTTCCCTATGTACTTTTTAAAGTCTCTAAGGAGCAGATAAGGTGCTCATCTTTATTGACAGGGACAGAATAATTGAAGGACTCTTATGTGAAAGAAAGTTTGATTTGTCTTGCTTGGCCCCACAGGGAAATGCTAAATGTAATGAGTAGAGTTGAGGTCTGATGTGAGAAAAAGTAAATTTCCAAGATGGAGTTAAATCAAGTAGCATAGCTTGAGTCTGGAGGCAGTAGACTCGCTGTCAATGAAGGTCTTCAAGTAAAAAACTGGATGACCATTTGGAGGAGATGGTTAGAAGGTATTTTTGTTGAGTATGGGATGATCTCAGAGATCTCTCTCAACTCTGAGTTTCTTTGATGCTTGAAAACTTTGGACCTGGGCTAAGGGGAGGGAGGGCAGGAATACCTAGATGAGACCCCATTCTGAACTGGATATAATTAATGTGTATCTGAAGTCGGAGTTCTGGGGAAGGGGGTAGTTAAAGAAAAAGGAATAAAGCAGACGCAAGACGATACAAAAAAAATACTGGAAACAAATAAGGAAAATTGTGAATTTGGAAAAAGGTTGTTAGAAATTCATGCAATAAAACAAAAATAAGTTCAGAAGGAAAAACAGAGTACATTTTATTACTATTGCTACCTTAGAATTATATGTGTATATATGCATATCTTTCTTTTTAAAAAGTAACTACCTTAGAAATTCTATTTATTATACAAACCCCTTATTCATCTCTCTATAATGAAGCTTTCGTGTTTGTTGATAATTGTTAGGTTCATGATAAAAAGGATTGTTCAATTAATAGAAAGGTTTTTTTTTCTAAGTTCTTATTGGTGACTTAGATGAAGACCTAAGTGGTGGTACTCATCAAGTCTGAGCTCAGGAAAAGCTTCTATCCATTGGAAATATCCCAAAGTGGAATTGGCCACCTTGGCAGTAGTGTGCTCTCCCGCCTTAGGGGAAAGGGGTAAAATGGGTGTTCCTCTTAATTATGACTTGGACTCTTGGCCATTAATAAACCTTCCAACTCAAAAATTCTATGATTGTTGAGACCTAGTGCATTTGTTCATTCATCATTCTTTCCTAGCATGGTGCTTTGCATATAGTAGGCACATAATAAATATTTAGTTGAATTCAACAAGCATATATTGAAGGATGATCTGCTTAGCTCAGTGCTCATTGTGGAAGGAGATGGGAAGAAATAGAATACCTGGCTGAAACTCTGAATCAGACAAGACAATCACACATGTAAAGTTAACTCACAATAAATGATATGGCACTCTAAAACTACCCAGAAACTCATATGCGTTCTCTCATGTTACACTCAAAGAAACCCTGTGAAATAAGACACGGTTGGAGGAAACTGAGGCACAGAATTATGGCTTGTCCAAGGACATTTAGAGCTGGGGGCTTGATCCCACATTTTGCTTCTAATTTAGCGTTCTGTCAGCCAGGCTGGGGGATCTTCCCCCTCCTCCTGGCTTCCATTTCCTGGCTCAGACCTACTCTCTGACACTAGGTTAACTTTATGTATCTTGTTTGCATATATTGTCTCTTCCATCAGATTGGGGGTCCTCGAGCATGCCCAGCACTTAGCCGGTGCCTGGTACATGGTAGGTGCTTCACACATTTTTGTTGGCTTGCCTGCTCAAAGTGGTCCACTCCACACCACCCTATCTTCCCAGCCCTATTGAACTTAGCACTTATTGTGAAAAGTGTCATTTATGCTGCAGGAGGAAGACCATTAGGGAAGGCCTCCTGGATGAAGTGGGAATGGATTTCGGGCTTGAAGGATGGGTAGGCAGAATCGAGTGGGGCGGGCGTTTCTGAGCTAGGGGAGGGATGTAAACAACAATCCAGAAGCCAAGAAGATCATGGAAGCCAGTATACGGGTACTGGCCTTCTAGAGCCTCCTTCTAACTGCAGGGGGCCAGCTCTCTCATTAGCACCAGGCTAGGATAACCCAAGGGAAATGAGGGACATTCATCTTCAATTCAGTCAGAGCTTAGACTCAAAGAAAGGGCTTCATTTTCAACCGGGAATGGCTAAGCAAGTCGACCCCCACCCCGACTGCCCCAGGGGTGCTCACAATACAACCGACTTCAAGGAGTGGGGAGGCGGGGCTCTGACAGATCGTCTAACATGAACCCTAATATTTAGCCAAATATTAAGAGGAAAGGGCTTGTGGAAAAATTGCTCTGGGAGAATGAATGAAACCTTTGTTCACCATGGGCTGAGCTCTGCCCCGCCAGTTTCTCTCTTTTATGAATGGGTTAATTATACCCACTTTTCAAAGCTAAGAAACCAGTTGCATAAGGCAGCATCTGAGTGGTTTTTGTTAAGGTTAAATGGGAATTATTGAGGGGAGAAGACTGCAGTGCAGGCACAAGTGACCTTTCCGGGATACTTCCTGCCCTGGGGAATGGTTTCCCTGGCCATGATCACCCTTGAAAGTGGAGAATGGGGAGGGAGAACTCTGTTGAAGTGAATGCCAGGGGCCGCAGAAAGGCAAAAGTTTCTGACGTCCAGAAACTGGCCCTGAAGGGGGTAGACCCTTGGCAAAAATGCAGAGTTAGCAAAGTTTGTCTTTGGGGTCCTTAACTTTCCCTCTTTTTTTTTCCCTTTTCTTTGCCTCTGAATCCCAACCCTTTCAATTTTCCACTTATGGAGCCGGGTTCCCTCCTGCTCTCTACCCCCTCCTCCCTCCACTAGCAAAACCTGCTTGCTCTCAGAGAAGGCTCTGATAGGAATCATTTACCCCTTGCTGGGAATCTAAGTCACTCAGCTTTCTCCCAAGGGGATTTACACTTTAAAGCCTAATCTCTCACTGGAATGACAGGCTTTGTCCCCTGGTAGAGGAATTTCAGGCATCAGTGGGTAGGAGGGGAAAAGAAGGAGGGGGCATTTGGAGGGTAGAAGGGCCTTTCCCTGTTCCCTGACATCATCCGATGGGGCCCAACTGCTCCATCCTTGGAAGAAGTCCATTCAACACAGGCTGTTTTCAGCGTCCATGTTCCTTGGTTTCCCCCCCCTCCCCCTTTCCCCCTAGACTTGAGGGATTCATATTTGGTTCCTTGGGAAAGAGATTCCGTTGGTGAAGTTCTACTTAGCAGCAAGAGGAAAGGGAGATGACCAGAGCCTTGGCGAGCTAGTCCTGCAGCAGCACCCATGAAGGTCATCTCCGTCGTCACACACAAGTGTGAATGACTCAGAGGCAGCACCAACCCTCTCCATGCTGGGGTGGGGGTGGGGAGGATGGGAGAGAAAAATCGAGCAAGAGAGCATAGTGGTAGATGAGACCAGAAGCCCTCCGCACGCTCTCAATACTCCCCAAGCAGACAGGTATGGATGCAATTAAGAGAACGACCGTGTTTCCATTTCCTCCTGTCTGTTTCATCTTTCTTAAATTAAAAAAAAAAAAAAGCAGCGAGACTTTGATGCTGGAGAACCCATAAGACAGCGCTGGAAGGGCTCATCCCTCCAACGACCTTATTTTTTAGGGGGAGAAGCAGGGTGTAGAGTAGCTCAGTGATATACCCAGGGTCACATAGTGAGTGGTGGAATCTAGATTTAAACATCCCCTGCCTCCCAGTCCAGGCGCCTCCCTTCACGTTAGGCTGAATTTGCAGAAGCCGTGTTTCTCCTGACTCTTTCTGTCATTCTTCTATCAGGGAACCCCAGTTCCGCCGGATCCAGAGTAACTTGGGTTCCCTTATATTTCACCACATAGACTGGGGAGAGGGCAAGGAAAGGGGCAGGGGCTGTGATGGATTAAGGAAGTGTGTTTCCCTCTCTCCAACCAGGGTATTAGGTTGGGGGACTAATGGTTTAATATGGTAAAACTTCATTCAGAATTCTTGAAGTTTCAAAACTCAGGCTGGGGATTCAGAACAAGGACAGAGGTCCTTGTGACCTTTTTGGCATTTCCTGTCTATTTCCCTCCCCCACTCTCAACGCCTCTCACCCTCTAATGCACCCTCCCTCTCTCTCTCTCTCTTTCCCTCCCCCCCCCCCCCAGTCTTTCATTCAGACCGGAATGTCCTCGGAAACCACATTGCCTTACTCTGGTTTGTGTAGAGAGGGGGGCGGGGGAGGGGGGAGGCGGGGAGCTCTTATTTCTACGTCTGGGCTTGAACCAGGATGTTTTGAACGGATTTTAAAGGAAACAGTCATTCCCAAAAAGAAAAGGGGAGAAAACTCTTCTGAAGCCAGAAATGATCCCACGGAGCCGAGTCCTGGGTGAAAGTGCATCTGCCTCCTTGCACAATCTGAATTGCATTTCACCCGAGGGCCAGCTGGCTCCTTTCCTGCTAGTCACTTTTTGGAGTCTTGGCAGGAGGAAGTGTCCACTGGAACGAGAGCCCTTAGCTGAACTCCTGTCCTTCTATCGGAGTATCTACCGCCTTGTGAACCGGCTTTGCTTTTAGATCTAGGCACGGGGTGGGGGGGGGGGGGGGGAAGTGGTAGTGGGGGTGGGAGGTGGGGAACATTTCCTTTTGGGATTGGGAGGTGAGGGTTTAGTGGCTTCCTTTGATGAAATGGTCAGTTTACTGTGTACGGATGGACAGATTGTTGGACTTAGTTAGAAAGGTCTGGATTTGAAACTCACCCTCCAACCCACCTATTAACTGTGTGATTGTGGGGAAATAACAACCTCTGTGGGCCTTAGTTTCCCCATCTGTAAAATGCCCTGTTTGTCTATTGTAGATGGTCTCTAAGGCCCCTTCCTGCTCTAAATCTATGATTTAGAGGTGGTTGATTTTCCCATCTAAGTGTTATTTTAAAGAAGAATTGGATGTGCATTGTTGGGCCTCAGAGGAGTTGTTACATACATCATATTTTCAGGGGCAAAACCAGTCTCTAATGTCACAAATGACTGAGTTAGGGTTTTGCTCCATGGACCTGATGGCCATTTCCCCTTTCCCTAAGTGCCAACATCTTCACATGACACAGAAATATTGTGTTCAAATACAAACTGGAAAACCATACAACAACAACAGTAAAGATAAGCTTGTTGATATTTATGGAATTAAAGTAAAGCACCCAATCAATCAAAAAAGGGCCCAAGTGACTCTGGGAGTGCCAACCTGAGGGGGATGGGAGGGCTCCTGTTTAATAAGGCCTGTTGAGACTTCAAGGTTTGTGATTTTGTCCAGGGTGGGCACCATCTTCTCCAAAGCCGATGGTCTTTGGTAATTGATGCAGCTGAAAAGTTCACCCCTCTGAAGTCAGCCTGGTGATAAGTGTCTCTGAACTTCATTGGGCTGATCTTCAGAGGACAAGCATATCCTCTGATATTGCCCATCCTTGAAGACGTTCTTAACTTGGCAAGACCTTCCAGAACTCATACACTTTCATAAACCCATGGGGCCTCAGAGTAGGACTTTTGAAGGGATTATTAGTTTTAATAGTGGTATGATGGATAGAATGGTCAGCTTGGAGTCAGGGATCCCTGAACTCAGATCCAGCCCCAGACACTTTACTAGCTGTGTGCTGCTCTGTAGGAAGGCAAGTCACTTAACCATCCTGTTTCTTCATCTATAAACTGAGTCTAAGGATAGCACTTACCTTCCAGCATTGTTGTAAGGATAAAATCAGATATTTGTAAGCACTTTTGTTTATCTTAAATTGGTATATAAATATTTTTATTGTAGTTCAGTCATGAATGACTCTTCACAATCCCATTTGGAGTTTTCTTGGCAAAGATACTGGAGTGGTGTTCCATTTCCTTCTCCAGATCATTTTACAAACGAGGAAACTGAAGCAGAGTCAAGTGACTTGGCCAGGGTCACACAGCTAGTAAGCATATGAGGCTGGATTTCAACTCATGAAGATTTGACTTTCAACCCAGAACTCTATCTGTGATGCCCCATGGAAATACTAGATAGTCTAACAATTCCCTAATAATAATGATAATATAATTTTATAAAACACTTGAAGGTTAATAAAGGGCTTCGCTTACAACAAATCTCTGATATGAATAGCCCGAGTATCATCATTCCCATTTTATAGAGGAGAAAACTGAGGCTCAGAAAGCTTGAAATAAGTCCTCCAGCTAGAAAGTATTAGTTCTTGAACCAGAACCCAGATCTTCTGAGTCCTGTGCCTTTGAAATATTTACAATCAGAGAGTCAAGATCTACATGCAGAGCCATTATGGAACACTAGGAGACAATGGAGTCATTGTGCTAAAATGTTATGGAATAGACAATAAACAACATTGGTGTTCAGAAAAGGGAGAGCTTGTGTATGCTTCAGGAGAACCATAAACAGTTAGAGCTGATCAAGGACTTTGGAGGTCACATAATCCAACCCCCTTCTTTGAATCTCAGACCCAAGGAAGAAAGAAAGGCTCCCATTTAATAAGAATTACTTCAGCAGGAAACTGAGGCACAGAGATGGGGAATGATTCATGCCTAGTAATATAATGGATTTATCTGAGAGCTGGGGCTCTAAGAGTCCCCAATGCTAATTCAGTCCTCTTTCCATTGTACCAAGAGTACTTTTAGAAGGAGGAGGCATGGTGGGATGGGTAGGACTTCAATAAGGAAGAGGAGGAAAGACAATATTCTAGCATGAATAGAGACAGAAGCAGAAGCAACATAGATCAGCAGTTGCCATGTCCCCGAGACCTTTTCAGGGGGCTGCAAGCTCAAAGAAATTTTCCTGATAATAACATGTTTTCATTTCACATGGTAGATAGAACCCACATAAGCAAAGACTCTTTGGGGTTCTCAATAATTTTGCAGAGAGTAGAGGAGTCCTAAAGTGAAAAAAGATTTGAGGACCACTGGCAAAAAGCATGAGAGTGTGTGCATGTATGCATGTGTGCATGTGTGTGTGTGTGTGTGTCTGTGTCTGTGTGTGTATGCATGCCTGAGAAGAGGGGGAATAAAGCTAGAGAAGCAGAGATCTGGACTATTGAGGGATAAGGGATGGTCCTTTGGTCCACATTTCAAAGTTTGAGCCAAAGTTTTATTGTTTAGGACAGCAGGTTAAAGTTTCAATATGTTTCCCTTCTCCTTTGAAAACAGGAAGTTTAAACAGGCCATTGCAGAGATGGTTTGGATAGTATCAGAGGAGTGAGAGATGCACAATTCTGTAGGTCATTTCCCCAATGACTCATTAGGCTTTGTCCACTCCCAGTTCTGTTTTTAAATGTCCTTCATAATCATTGGAATCAAATTGACATTTGAAGTCTCTTGGTTGCTCTAACAGTCCCTTTACCGATAACGCTTCCACCTTTGAAAGATAAGACCCACCCAGAGTTGCCCAAAGTATTAATTTATTTCTATTTTAAAAGATGATGAAGAGGTAGCATGGCTTTGCCAGCACTAGAGTAAGAATCAGAGAGCTTGAGTTTGAATTCTGACTCTTCCACTTGCTGTGACTTTGGACAGATTCCCTTGTCTCTGGGTTTCAGTTTCCTCATTAAGTAATGAATTTGGAATAGATGGCCTTGGAGGTCTCTTTTCATTTGAAATCCTATAATACAAACATAAAGTCACACAATTTTAATTTGGAAACGAACTCAGTAGACATCTGGTCTGACTCATGGACCCCCAGAGAATCTGCCCCACAACAAACCTGGAAGTGGCTATCTACCCTCTTCGTGAAGACCTCGGATGAAGGCAAATCCACTGCCTTTTGAGGCAGGCTATTCCATTTTTAGATAGCTCTAACTGTTACAAAATTTTTCCTTATATCTAGCTGAAATTTGTTTCTTGGAATTCCACTCATTGGTTCTTGTTATACACTCTGGGTCAAGTAAATGATTTCTAAGCTGCTTGGCATATGGCAGCCCTTTAAATAGTTACAGATATTGATTCTTGCCTACTTTCCCCCACTCCTGACTTCTTTGGTTAAATAATCCTGGTTTGTTCAACCCATCCTTGTATGTTCTAGACTCAAGACCTTTTGTAGTCTTGGTTATTCTCCTCTGGACACTCACGGCTTCATCAATAACCCCCCTAAATTGTCGCATCCAGAAGTGAGCCCTGTATATCAGATGTAGTTTGGCCAGGCCAAGTACAGAAGGAGAACCAACTTTTTGTTTCTGGAAGTTATGCCTTTCTTACTGTACTTACTTACTACTTACTGATGATATTGGTGGCAATGGGGACTAGGTGTGCCAAGGATTTGTCATTTGGGGCTGGAAGAGAAGCCTAGATGGGGAGCAGCTAGCTTGCTCAGTGGACAGAACACTGAGCCTGGAATCTAGTGTCAGACTCTTGCTAGCTGTGTGACCTTGGGCAAGTTACTTAACTTTTGTTTGCCTAAATCCACTGGAGAAGGAAATGGCAAATCACTCTAGCATCTTTTCCAAGAGACTCCCATGGACAATAGGGTTCATGGGGTCATGAAGAGTCCTAGAGGAAGGAATGACTGAAAAACAAAGTTGTCAAGTGGGATGCAAAGAACCCTGGCTTGGCAGTCACTGTGACCAGCTCTGTCGTGAACCCTCTGAGTGCTCTAGAATAAGTCACTTTATCTTTCTCAGCCTTGATTTCATCATTTGTGAAATTTAGGGGTTGGAATAGATTGATAAGAACCTTTAATTTCTAGTTGTTTAACTGAACTGAACTCAGCAGGGCTGACTTACCCGCAAGAAGCAATCCTTGGCATTTGGCCTTGGAGTCTTCTGGTCTGGTTTCTCTAGGCTAGGGAAAGATGTGCAGAATGGCCTCTGATGGCTTAAAAGTGTCAGAAGATGTAGAATTGGGAGGGATTTTGGAAACTGTTTAGTACAATTCTTCATTTTCACAGATAGAGGAATGTAGGGAAATTCATAAATAGGGAAATTCCAGTCTCAGCTCTTCAGGATCACAATAGCTAGCTTTGATAGAGCCCACTGAGGTTTTGCAAATCACTCTGGAAGTTATCATTTTTTCATCTTCACAACTGTCTTGTGAGGTAGGTGGTATCATTATCCACATATTACAAATGGGGAAACTGAGGCCAATAAAGGCTAGGCGACTTGTCCAGGGTCACATAGCTAGTAAGTATGAGTTGGGATTTGAACTTGCATCTTCCAGATTCCAAGTCCAGTGCCCTATTCACTGTGCCACCCCACTGATGAAGCTCTTCGTTCCATAGGACAACTCACAAGGTCTAAAGCTCTAAAACTCTTCTTTACTCTTTTCTTATTTCTGAACAGCCTCAGTATTTTCCTCCTGAAATGAACTCTGGTCCTGGACTCAAGGGGTGGTCATTGTGATCCAAATTTCCTGACTCTTGTTCCCTAATATACCCAGTTCCTTGGGGGAAGTAGACCTGTCCCCTCCCCTATCACCACAGGGCAGCATCAGAGAGCTAATTCAGTAAAATAGAAAGAGCATTAGAGACTATGAATTAGGAGTAGAACATAGGAGGCAATGAATTAGGTGTGGAACATTAGAGGTGATAAATTTGGAGGTGATGAATTAAGAGCAGAACATGGGAGGTGATAAATTAAGAGTACAGAAAGAACTGTGAATTCTCATACATGGCCAATGTGTTTTGTTTGTTTGTTTGTTTGTTTGTTTTGCTTAACTATATATACAATACAGAGAACTCAGGGATTGTGCTGATAAATGCATAATGACTGACTCAGAAAAAAAAATGGTGGTGCAAAGCACTTATAAATTTAATTTGCATTATTAACACTTCCTCCATCACTTTCTTAAACCTAGAACAATAAAACAAGCCCTGCTATGCAGTATTTGCCAATTTCTGTGGTGTAAATGCTCACACTGAAAATTTAACCATCAGTTCTCAAGTGCTGGTGGGGTTCTAGCACACTCTTACTTGGAATGAGGGAGGTGACAGTAGGTTATTTGGTGATAATATTTACAATAAAAATTAGCATCAATAAAATATCTTTAAAAGCATGGAAGAAAAAAAATGTGGAGAAAGAAGCACAAAGAGAGCAACTTTGATATTATTTTGTTAAATTGTTGTTGTTCAGTCATGTCCTATTCTTCCTGATCCTGCAAAATACTGGAGTGGTTTGTCATTTGCTTTGGTAGTAGTTTAAGACAAACAGTGGTTACATGACTTGCTCAGGGTCACACAGCTGGTAAGTGTTTGAGTCTGGATTTGAACTCACGTCTTCCTGACTTCAAGACCAGTGTTCTACCTGCTGAACCATCCAGCTGCCTCCCAGCATAAATTAGACATCTATATATCAAAAACAAAGCAAAACTATAATGCAACACTTAACAATTTCTTTATAGCCCTCCTTGTTCATCTTAGCATGCTGAAATGCTTACGTTTGCTGATAATCAATAGCTTAGCAATAATATCTATCAATCTCTATCAGTCTCTATCTATCTATCTATCTATCTATCTATCTATCTATCTATCTGTCTGTCTATGATCTATGTATCTATGTATATATCTATCTACCTGTCTGTCTGTCTGTCTGTATCTATCTATCTATGAAATTAAAAAAATGGGGAAAGAACCTTGAGAATCAGAGGATGTAGACTGGAACCTTCTGTCACTGAACAGCAGTGTGGTCTTAGACTAGGCACTGCCTAGTCTTAGGTCTCAGTTTTTCACCTTTAGCATGAACTGGGACTAAATAATTTCCAATGTCTCAGATAACCAATTTTTTTTTTAGCATCAGCATAGTATATTGAAAAGAACGTTGAATCTTGAATCTTGAGCCAGGGGTTCTGGGTTTGAATATTACTCAGCTGTTTGCTACCTGTGTGACCTTAGATGAGTCACTTGAACTTCCTTGAGACTCAGTTTCCTCATTTGTACAATGAGGGTATTAGAATAGGTGACTTGAATCTCCTGTGATAACTTTAGAAGTAGAAATGGGCCTCCAGTCCACCCTACATCTGCCGTCCACCCCTCATTTAGGAACTTCTGTAAAGCATCTTTGCCTCCTCCCCTCCCTGTCTTCTTTCAAGGGTAGGGGTCCCACCTGGGCAGTCATTTCAATTGTGTTAATTGGCTAAGGTGTTTTCTCCACAGGCATAGTTATGGGAAATGAAACCCAAAGTGGCAGCAATGAAGGAAATGGGGTTGGGTCCAAGTCATTGAGAGATTGCCGAACCTTTCTTCCTATTTCTCTCCTTTCTGGGATTGGAGTCAGAGAATCCCAGGCTTCTCATTGGATTTTAATTCACTTCTATGGGGGCTGGTGTGTGTGTGTGTGTGTGTGTGTGTGTGTGTGTGTGTGTGTGAGTGTGAGAGTATGTGACAGTGAGAAGGGGGCTGTGAGGATACTTTCTCGAGGCCTCTTGCAGCTCTGGCCTTCCACAAGTCAGATTCTGAGTGCTCTGGGTGAAAAGGATAACTGTTCTCATACAAGTAAAATCCCATTATAAAAACCTCCATGAGGCATCTTCTTTCATTTTTCATGGGGAGTAGAATGCAGTTATAATTGAGTACATTGCTAGAAATTACATTCCTCGTCTGCAGGAACTGGAGATCAAACAGGACCAATGCCCAGCCTCTCTATGGTGAATCATCACGGAAAATCAGGCTGGGAGCCTTTGAAGGAAAAGAGGGATGAGCCCACCTTCTCTTTTTGTTTCTCCTCCAGTCCCTAAACTCTTCCTTCAGAGACCGGGAAGATTTTGTTTGGGTCAGCATAGTGGGATTCAAGGTATTTTTGCTAGGAACAATGAAACGGAGAGGGATGTGAGATGCCGATGGCAGAATCCTTCAGCAAAAGCCTCAGTCCTGTTCAATGCCATCATCTCATTTTATAGATGAGGAAATTGAGGCACAAAATGTTTAAGTGACTCGTCTAGGATCGCACAGGTAGTATCTTAGGTAAGATTCAAACCTAGATCCTACCATCTCCAAGTTTAAAATTCTGCCTACTATACTGGCCTCAGACACTAACTGTGTGACCCTGAGCAAATCACTTAACCCTGTTTGCCTCAGTTTCCTCATATGTTAAAGGAATTGGAGAAGGAAAAAATCTCCAGGATTTTTGCCAAGAAAACCCCAAATGGGGTTGTGGAGAGTCAGACCTGATTGAAATGATGAACAACAACATGCTGTTACCTAGTGTAACCTCTTCCTCCTTTTTTTTTTTTTTTTGCTTTTTTTTTTTTTTTGGAGAGCAGTTGGGGTTAAGTGACTTGCCCAAGGTCACACAGCTAGTTTTTGTGTTAAGTGTCTGAGGCCGGATTTGAACTCAGGGACTCCTGACTCCAGGGCCGGTGCTCTATTCACTGCGCCACCTAGCCGCCCCGTAACCTCTTCCTCCTAAAGATGAAGGAAACACATGAAAGGATCAGCACAGATTCAAAAAAGGGACAATTCCTTTGTCTTATGGGATTGCCCATTTTTTCCTCACTTTCCATTCACTTTATTTTTATTTTTAGCAATATTTTATTTCCCCTCTGATACATGTTAAAACATTTTTTAACATATTAAAAAAAAAGTTTTGAGTTCCAAATTCTGTGGCTCCTTCTCTCCCTCCCCTCCGCCTTCCCTGAGACAGTAAGCAAGGACTGCCCATCTTAGAAAGGATGAACTAATCTTTTTTAGGCCTTTTGCAAACCTTAAAAGTGCTTCATAAATGTCAATGATTAATATTCATCACAGTCAAATCCAGTATGAGCTGACTAACCCTTGGGGTAGAGAAGAGTTTTGTTGTAGAGAATCCTTTGCTCTAACAAGTTTTAATGTAACCAGCAACCTCTTCAACCTTAGACCATAAATGTGCAGCCGAATAATAGCTGGCATTTATAAAGTGCTTTAACTTTTGCAAAGCTCTTTACAAATCCTCAAACCTTGGGAGATAGGTGTGATTATAATCCTCATTTCACAGGTGAAGGAACTAAGGCAGGCAGAAGCCAAGTGATTTGCCTAGGGCCACACAGCTACTAAGTGTAAATAATTCTAATCAAAATAAGACAATAACACAAATTGTAGGGGTTTTTTGCAAATTAGGTAAGCAGCCATATTGAATATATGAATTTATTCTATATATATACAATATTCTACATGTTCTACATGTAGAATATAGTCTATATATTCTATTTGTAGGATATTTCTACACATGGTTCTATTATTTATTAACACTAATATCTACATTTGCAATAATAGATGTTGTTTATATAGTGCTTTAAGATTTCAAAAGTGCTTTACACACATTGTCCCAATTGATTTTCAGAAGAATCCTGTAAGATTAGAATTGTAATTATCATCCTCACATTATATGTGACTTAACTGAGGCCCAGAAGGCAAAGTGATTCGAATTATATCACATAGCGTATAAAGTGTCCCAGAAGGGATTTGAACCGAGGTCACATTATGCCGTGATCAAATGAGACAGGCAGGTAGATTGTGAAGTGGAGAGAGCGCCAGACCAGGAACCAGGAAACTCTGAGGTCAGTTCCTGACTCAGACGCTGACTAGTTGTGTTACCCTGGGTAAGTCCTAAACTGTTTGCCTCAGTTTCCTCACCTGTAAAATTGTGATAGTAATGGCATCTACCTCCCAGGGTTGTTGTGATGAGATAATAATTGTAAAGTGATCAGTGCTGTGCCTGACGCTATATAAATGTTAGTGATTATCACTATTACATCAGCAAGGGGCTCAGCACCATACCTGGCACACAATGAGTGCTGTATAAATGCTCATTATCTTTCTCCCCACCTCCAAATCTAACATGCTAGATACCTACCCTTACACACATGTAAATCAGTTTATTAATACTAGCTTATCTGTGAACAAAAATTCTTTTCAAAAGGTTTGAAAACTACAAACGGTTATATAAAAATACTCCAAATCACTTTTTGTGATAGCATATTCAAATTAAAAATAACCTTAAAGTTGCAACTCACTCTATGCAAATAGGCATAGGTGAAAAAAAATGGGAATACTCAATGATGGAAGGACTGTGGGAAGACAGGCACACAAATACATTATTGCTGGAGCTGTGGAGGGGGCCGTTCATTCTGGATTTCAATTTGGAATTGTAATAAAAGTGACTTGATGATCTCTCTCTTTTGATCCAGCAAACCCACTACTGGACATATTCCCAAAAAAAAGTCAGAGACAGAAATAAAGGTCCTGTCTCAGTCAAAATCTTTACATCAGTACACTTTGTGATAGCAAAGATTTAGGAATAAAAGGGGCGGCTAGGTAGTGCAGTGAATAGAGCACCCTCTGGAGTCAGGAGGACCTGAGTTCAAATCTGGCATCAGACACTTAACACTTAACTAGCCGGGTGACTTTGGGGAGGTCACTTAACCCCAATTGCCCTCTAAAAAGCAAAAACAAAAACAAAAACAAAAAACAAACAAACAAAACAAAACAAAAAACCAAAAAAGATTTAGGGGTAAAAAGTAGGTATCCTTTGATTGAAGAATGGCTGAAAAAAATGACAAAATATGAATGTAATGGAATATTATTGTGTGGTCACAAAGGACAAACAAAAGAAATTCAAAGAAATGTGGGAAAATTTACATGAATCTTGTAGTGAAGCAGAACAATAAAGAAATGAAACTTTGGGTAAAGGTTTTGGAGAAAAGATAACAATGAAGTCTGTAGATCCTCTTGGATGCTTGAGAGGTGGGAGACTAGTAGGGAAGAGTACCGTATACACTGTCAGACAAGGTTTCTACAGCAGATTTTTGTATAATTGCATTTCTTTGTCACTAGAGAGATTTCAGTCTAATGGCAGATGGGAAATAACTATGATGACAGAAGACATCAATAAAATGAATATTAAAAATTAGCCACACCGGACAATTTTAACAACAGAGAAATGAATGGTGTTTGGGATGGGAATTTGCTACAATGCAGTGAAATGTGGGCTGATGACTGACTCTTCTGCCATCGATCCCACATCCCCAAAAGGAAGTACAAGCTTTTTTTTTAATGTGGGTTTTTTTTTTTTTAAAGACACATTTCCTTTTTCTTTTTTCAGGTCTGGAGTCATTAAGCAGGGATTAGCTGGATAAATAGAGGAAGTGATTTTTAAACTGTTTGCAAACTTAATGTGAAGAGCCCAGCCTTGCAAATTATCATGTCTAATCAGAGGCCCGCGCTTCACTGCTCCAGTAATTGTACCAGTATTCGTCAAATTCTTGTTGTCTCCTCATTAGCCGGGAAAAGGAGACTGAAGATGTACTTCATTAGAGGATCCTGAAAATGTATGGTAAGTAGAGAGGCAGTGTGCAGAGAGAGGAGAGAGAGGAGACAGGAGAGAGGAGAGAAGGGAGATAGGAGAAAGAGGAGAGGGACGAAGAAGAAGAAGAAGAAGAAGAAGAAGAAGAAGAAGAAGAAGAAGAAGAAGAAGAAGAAGAAGAAGAAGGAAGAAGAAGAAGAAGAAGAAGAAGAAGAAGGAAGAAGAAGAAGAAGAAGAGGAGGAGGAGGAGGAAGAAGAAGAAGAAGAAGAAGAAGAAGAAGAGGAGGAAGAAGAAGAAGAAGAGGAGGAGGAGGAAGAAGAAGAAGAAGGAAGAAGAAGAAGAAGAAGGAAGAAGAAGAAGAGGAGGAGGAGGAAGAAGAAGAAGAAGAAGAAGAGGAGGAAGAAGAAGAAGAAGAGGAGGAGGAAGAAGAAGAAGAAGAAGAAGGAAGAAGAAGAAGGAAGAAGAAGAAGAAGAAGAAGAAGAAGAAGGGAGACAAAGGTGACAGCACAGAGGGGAGTTGAGAGAGAGAGAGAAGAAAAAAAGAAGAGAGGAGAGAGTGAGAAAGAGAGGAAGATACACAGAGGCAGAGAAAGAGGAGACAGAGAGGCAGAGAGTGAGGAGAGGGAGAGGGAGAGAGAGAGTTGGGGAGAAGAGAAGGAAGGAAGAGAGAAGGAGAAAGAGAGGTAGCAGACAGGAGAGAGAGAAGGAAAAGAGAGGAAGAGGAGAGACAGAGAGAGACAGAGACAGAGAGAAACAGAGAGACAGAGACAGAGAGACAGAGAGAGGAGAAGGATTAGGCTAATTCCCATTTGAGCTTGTAAATTTCCCCGGTTGGGGGAGTGAGGGGTGTCAGACAGAAAAGGTACATGGGAAGAACTAGTTGCATGACCCTGGTGAGGTCACTTTGCTTACGAGTTGCTACACCTGTACAATGAGAATAAAAACGTCTGCCTGCTCTCCCAAGAGCTTCTTAGAGGATGCACAGGATGGGTCTGTCATTAAGTTTCCAGGTATTAAGCACTTTACATTGGATCAGAGATTTAGAGCTGGAGGAGAGCTAGAGTCCACCGAGCACCTGGGGGGGGGGGGGAATTAAGGCACAGAGACATTTATTGCCTTGCTCGGAGTCACACAGCTAATGTCCAAAAGTGAGCTTAAACCCTGCTCTCTGACTTGGGATCTAATCTAGTGTCTTACCCACCTCTGCCTTTCATTTGAATGATCCTGTGAAGACCATTTTCTATATATAGCACCTGAAAAGATGACTTGACTTCCCATGGCTCTTTAGAACCAAAATTGGTCCTGAAAGGCTTTAGGTGACCCAGGTAGCCTGGGTCCTCTGAGTAGCTCTCCGGCTGACTTCAATCCTGGCCCTGCTGGTCTGAGAGGGAGAGGGTAATGGGAATTTTGGCTCATGGACCTCAGCCTTTAGCCGTGTCATTTGTATAAACAAAAAAGAAACAGCAGCTAATACTGGGTCAGCAGGGAAGAATTATTAGTCAGATTCGCAGATCCTGGTACCATCTTCACGCCTGTTTTGCTCATGAACAATTAGTTGTTGACTAATTGTTCTTTTCTGCCTAGGCTGGTGTCTGGTCTAACTCCGAAGAGTTTCTGCCAAAGGGAATTCTTTGAGCCCCCTCCAGTGCAGGGGCCCCCACTTTGTTTCTCGAGGTCTCCAGATACAGCCTGGATGCACTTCATTGCACAGAATCCAATTGATCTATCCTGGGAAGGAAAAAGGGCTGAGCTGGCTCCCTGGGGATGCCCGGGCTGCGGTTCCAGGGAGTCTAGGTGCTCCTGAGCCAGGACTCAGGCTGCTAATGGATTGAAAATGGATTTGGAACTGATGCCACAGTTTTCTCTTAAATGTAGAGTTCAATGTATTAAAGGCTATTTGTTTTCTTTTATAACTTCCATGCAGTAGATTCGCTTTTAATCAGGAACTGGTTACATGCATTGATTTCACTTTTCTTTCTTTTTTTTTTTAATAGTAACTAAGAAGTTACCAGAAGCTAGCTATTTGCTGAGCTGAACCTGGGGCAAGGAGAGAAAGGTCTGTCAGTGTCCAGAGAGGCTCCTTCAATTGCATCCAACAAGCCTGTGCTTATTAAGAGCCTACTATGGGTTTGTCATTAGGCAAGATGCTGCTGATACAGACAAAAATCCAACATGCCCTGCCGTTGAGGCTTTTACAGTCTCCTGGGGTAGAGAGATGAGAGATGTAACAGTAAGAACACAGATAAGTTTATAGTCATTTCAGGAAAGGGGACAAAAATGTCAAAAAATATTGAAGCACCTACCTCTAAAAATCCACCTTGTTTTACTACTTAATTTGAGACCTCTCCCCTCTACCCCAATATAAACTCCTTGAAGGCAAGACCTCTTTTCTTCTTTCTCTTCTATTTTCTCTTTTTCTCTCTTCTTTTCTTTTTTCCTTCCTTTCCTTTGCTTTTCTCTTGTCTTTTTCTTTTTTTTTCTCTCTTTTTTTTTCTCTTTCTTCTCCTTTCTTCCTTCTCTGTTCTCCTCTATTTCATTTCCTTTCCTTTTTCTTTTTTATTCCTTTCCTTTTCTATTCCTTTTTTTCTTCTTTTTTTTATTTCAGTGTCTAACATGGTGCCTTGTTCATAGTAGGCACTTGCTTTTGTTGTGGTCCAGTCATTTAAATCAGTCTTCTGGATCTCATTTGGGGTTCTCTTTCCAAAGATGATGGAGTGGTTTGTCATTTCCTTCTCCAGCTAATTTTTACAGATGAGGAAACTGAGGCAAACAGGGTATACTTACCCAAGGTCATGTAGCTATTAAGTACCTGAGGCCAGAATTGAATTCAGGAAGATGAGTCTTACTGACTCCAAGTCTGTCATTCTATCCAATGCACTTAAATGGGGGACTTAAGAAGCACTTAGTAAATACTTATTAAATTACATGAAATAAAGGACCAGCACATTTCATAAACGCAAATAAGTACCAAAACTCAACCTCTCTGAGTCCAAGTGTTTGAGACTGTTCCAACCTCACCACTTTGTGCATGAGAAAATTTGTGTCTCTTTCTACCCTGAGGTTTGGAGGAATGGAGTAACTTATCCAAGGTCCCATAAGGATTACCTCTAGTACCTTTGTTTACATGTTCCCTATACCTAGAGTGTTCACCTTCTTCCTCTTCACCTGACATTTTCCTACCCATCCTTCAAAGCCAGCTTGAATGCCCCCTCCTCTAGTTAGCCTTACCTTAGCACCCCCAAGTTAATAATCTTTTCCTTCTTCATAGTCCTTTGATGTAGGTACAGTATCTTGGTTATTTTCCCAAGTGTTGCATCCTCCTACAATACTGTGAGCTCTGGGTGCTCGGGGTTATCTAAACTTTGTGCTCCCCTAGTCCTACCTAGCCCTATGCTCTACACACAGTAAGTCTTCAAGGAATGTTTGAATAATATAACTGAATTGAATTGAACTGAAGCATCTCATTGATTTTGAGCCTCTACCTTAGGTTATTAAATGAACCGGAAAAGCAAACTTCTTTCCCCATGCTCTTTTTGAACCTCTCTCTCAGCATCAGACTTTCTAGTTTTATGTTATTAGATGACATCAATGTTACTGGCTATGTAATTCGCTAATATAACAAGCAATACAGAGGTATATTTAAATATTTCAACAATATATCTCAGTGAGAAAAAAATCATATCTAGAATGACCACTAACCAGCAATTTCAACTACTGAATTCTCAATTCTAGAAGCAGTCCAACCACTAAACCGAATTCTTTTCATAATATTTCTGCCCAAGAGTTAACTTGGTCTCCCAGATAAGACATTCTGATAGCCCTTTCTCTTTTTATCTCCTACAGTCTCCTTCTGGAAATACATTCTATTAGTCCTTTGTCTCTGTGCTCAAACAATCTCTCTCCAGTCATGACAGAAGTAGGAGTGATGGATGGAAGTTGCACACAGGTATATTTAGACTGGAAGCAAGGAAAATAATAATTCATGATAATAATAATTAATTAACACTATCCCAAAGTGGAATGAGTTATCTCGGGGGAAATGCATTCTCTTTCACTGAAGGACTTTAAACTGAGGCTACATAATCACTTCTTGAGGATATTAGAAAAAGGGTTCTCCATCATGAATGTGTTGTACTAGATGGTCTCTGCAGTACCTGCCATTGCTGAGATTTTGGGAATCTGTGGGTTCTGGTTTTAGCCTTGCAGCTGACTCTTCATTCCACATAACTACCATGGCTCCTCGATCAATCAATGATTTGAGTACTTAGCTTATTCAAGAGCCTGAATCTATGATGGTTACAAAGATGAATAAACTGTAATCATCTGCTTCATGAAGCTTACACTTTAATGGGGGGGCAAATGAGACACAAGAAACTACCAATAGAAGAAATAAGAAAAGAGATGCCTAAAGCAGTGTGCTCTCAGTGGCAGCTGAATCTGAGGTCTGAAGAAGTCCGGAGAAGGGAGCGATCAACTGTGATATATATGTGGTTTGGGAAGGATCCTTGGAGTGGGTACAATTAACTGGAGCTTTGAAGGATGGGTAAGGTTTGAACAGCTGGGGAACAATGAAGGCATTCTAGGCTGTTGAATGGGGTGAAAAAAGGCCAAAAAAATCAGGAATACTCAGGACATGTGTACAGAGGGGATCTCACTTCTGAATTCTGGTGGCCACATGCCAAAGACATCAGCAAATCCTGGTTTTATGTATTAATACCATGGTTTTATGTATTAGTCAGGACTCATTTTTGTTTCAGGATGGGGTAGCTATGCCTACAGAAGGTGATAGAGTTCACTTGAATCTCACTTTTACTCTACTAGAAACTCCCTTCAGGAACCTATACTTTAAGACAATAGCAAAGTGGGGAGATATAGTGGGCTCTCCTCTCACATCAAGTGCACAAACATGTTTGTCTAATGATGTTTTTTGAAAATGATTATTCTGATTAATGTTTCAGTGTTGATATCAGGGCTCTGCTGGGGTTATTGTTAGTGTGAACACATTAAGCTCCTAAAACTACATTCTTATCTAAAGGTTGGTCTCTCCTGCCCCAGTACAATAAAAAATAACAGAGGAGCTAAGGGAGAGTTGAGTATCAATCAACAATCATTTAATTGAGTAGCTGTGTGCACAGAACTGTGCTTGGGATTGGAGAGGAAGTATAAGACAATGATTTCTAAATATTCATCTATGGATCAGTGTTGGTCTGTTACATTTTTTTTATTAGCTTGCAAAACTTTTGCCACCAAAGATTGATAGTTCTTTAAAAATATACTAAATTATAAAAAGCATTAAGTTAAAACTAAAATGAACTTCTCTAGGTCTCAGTTTCTTCATCCATAAAATGAAGAGTCTGGACTAGGTTAACTTAACATTATTAATAATAATGCTAATGGCTAGTATTTGCATAGTGGTAAAAAATTTCAAAGCTCTTCTCATATGCTATGGCATTTGGTAGTCTAAGTCATAAGCCCCTAAGGAAGAAGACTTTATCTTTTAAAATTCATACTGATAGGGGAAGTAGTGGGGCAAAGTCAAGATGGTGGCATAGAAGCAGGAGAACTCCAGGAGCTCCCCCCATAACCACCTCAAATACCTATAAAATATGACTCTAAACAAATTTTAGAGCTCCAGAACCCACAACATCACAGAGAAACAAAGCTCCTGCTGACGGTAGCATGGTAGGCAGACGGGAAGGCATTGCAGCATGCTGGGAGCCAAGACCAGCCCCACATGAACTCGCACATGTAGCACCAGGGTAGGACAAGCCATGGCTGGAGCTTTCAGGAGAGTGGATCACTGGCAGCTGTGGTGGTTTCCAGAATTATCAGCCCCTAAGAGCCAAGGACAAAGGTAGAGGTCAGTGAAACCCAGCTAAATTTGGGGGAGAGGAGCAGATCTGGCCCCTGACCCTAGAGCTAGAAGAAATCTGAAGTGGTGGCCCTGCAGCCACCTCCGCATGGCTACTTCAGAGCTCCCAGCCTGCAGAGTGCAGGGGGGGGCCAAATGACCATTCAGAGGCTAAGAGCTCTGGCTTTGACCTGCCTGGATTGGGATTGTGGTCTTGGGTGGTGGTTCTGAGGTATATGACCAATGAGACAAAGCTGGTGGGGGCTGTAGAGATGGTGGCCTCCTAATAGCTCTGGCAGCAGTGAAAACCACAGCGATTTGGGACAAAGCACTCCCCTCTGTAAGCAGAGTTCTACAGAGTCCAAAAGTCAAGTAATTGACTGGCAACATGAGCAGGCAAAGGAAGCAAAGTAAGCACAACAATCCAACTTTAGAGTCCTTTTTGGGGGACAAAAAGGATCAAAGCATAGAATGGGAGGAAGATAACACAGTTAGAACTTCTGTACCAAAAATTTCCAAGAAAAATGTAAATTGGTTACAGGCCATAGAGGAACTTAAGAAGGATTTTGAAAAGCAAATAAGAGAAGTGGAGGAAAAATTGGGAAGAGAAATGAGAATGATGCAAGAAAATTATGAAAAAAGAGTCAACAACCTGACTGAAGAAAATAACACCTTAAAAAACAGATTAACTCAAATGGAAAAAGAGGCCCAAAAAGCCAATGAGGAGAAGAATGCCTTAAAAAGTCAAATTTGTCAGATTGAAAAAGAATCTCAAGCTCACTAAAGAGATTGATTCCTTCAGAGAAAGATCTAGAAAGAACAGAGTTTAAATGGAGACTGAAGCAATCTACATGCTATTGTTCTTTTCCATGTTTGGATTTGTTTCTTTTTTTCCCATTGTTCACTCCATTCATTACAACCCTTCTATATAACTAGAATAATGCCCAGTGTGAAAGTATTTGTAGATCCTATACTTGATTGCATGCTGCCATGGCTGGGTGAGGTGGGGGGAGTAGAAGGAGGGGAGAAAATGTGAAACTCAAGGGATCATGGAACTGAATCTTGTAAACTAAAAGTAAATAAAGAAATCAATTAAAAAGAGAGAGAATAATTCCTTCAGAATTAGACTGGAGCAAATGGAAGCAAATGACTTTATGAGAAATCAAGATACTATTAAACAGATACAAACATGAAAAAATAGGAGGCAATATGAAATATGTCATTGAAAAAACCACTGACCTGGAAAATAGATCCAGGAGAGACAATCTAAAACTTATTGGACTACCTGAAAGCCATGATCAAAAAAAGAATCTAGAAATCATCCTTCAAGAAATTCTCAAGGAAAATTGCCCTGATATTTTAGAACCAGAGGGCAAAATAGAACTTGAAAGAATTCACTTATCACCTCTTGAAAAAGATCCCCAAAAGAAAACTCCCAGGAATGTTATAGTCAGGTTCTGGAGTTCCCAGATCAGGGAGAAAATATTACAAGTTGCCAAGAAGAAACAATTTGAATACTGTGGAAACACAATCAGGATAACCCAGGATCTAGCAGCTTCTACATTGAGGGATCCAAGGGCCTGGAATATGATATTCCAGAGATCAAGGGAGCTAGGATTAAAACCAAGAATCACCTACCCAAATAAACTGAGTATAATGT
>CM053598.1:47506487-47530892 GCA_028646575.1 Pseudocheirus occidentalis | reverse complement strand
TTTCAAGAATTCTTGAGGAAAAAACCTAAACTGAATAGAAATTTTGAGATTCAAATACAAGAAGCATGAGGAGGTAAACATGGAAAAGAAATCATAAGGAATTGATCAAAGCTGAACTATTTACATGCCAACATGAAAAAATAATAGTTGTAACTTATGAAACTTTTCTCAGTATGAGGATAGGTAAAGGGAATATAAATGTACATATATATATACATATATATATATATATATACACACACAATGTATACACACATATGTCTATATGGGAGGGTATATATGCGTTGGAATACACATGTGAATGTGTGTATATATGTGTACATAGAGAGAGGGCACAAGATCAATTGAATAGGAAGGGATGGTATTTTAAAAGGTGAAATTGAAAGGTGGGAGAGGAATAGAATGACAGGAGACAGGAGAGACAGAATGGGTTAATCCTCTCATATAGAAGAGACAAGGGATAATTATTACAATGGAGGGGAAGAACAGGAAAGCAAAAGGGAAAGGGTCAACCTTACTCTCATTGAAGTTGGTTTAGGGAAGGAATGACATATACTCTGAATTGGATATTTTGGCCTACAGGAAAGTAGGGGGGATGGGAATGACAGGGGGGATGATGGAGGGGAGGGGAGGGTGGGGAGGGTTGTTAGAAGCACACACTTTTGTAAAGGGACAGGGACCAAGTAGAGAATAGAACAAGTGGAGGGCAGGAAAGGGAGGATATAGTCAGTCTTTCACAATATGTCCATTGTGGAGATGTTCTGTTTAACTACACATATAAGGCCAGTATTGAATTGCTTGTCTTTCCAGTGGGGGTGGGTGATGAGGGAGGAAGGGAAAGAATCTAGAATTTAAAGTTCTAAAGTCAAATGTTAAAATATATATATTTAAATATTTACATGCAACTGGGAAATAAGATATACAGGCACTGGGGTAGGTTGATCCATCTTGCCCTGCCAGAAAGTCAGAGGGGTAATGGGGGAAAATATAGGAGAGAACAGATAAAGGGAGGGGGTAAACAGTGGGATTGCTGTTTTGGGGTGGTAGGGAGGGGAAAGACAGGGAGAAAATTTGTAACTCAAAATCTTATAGAAATCTATGCTGTAAACTAAAAATAAACATAAGTTAATCTAGAAATAAAATAAAAGCAATACTGATATCTCTTTCCTACTTGTCACATACCTTGAGTGTGAGTAATCTATAGATACTAAAGACAAAGATGATAATGGTGATGATGGTTAATGATCTTTAGCCAAATAGCCTTGTTTCTCCTAATCTCATACCAATAATCTCTACCATCTTTACACAGCATCATGGAACCCAAGAATTGGAAGGGCTCTCAATGAGCATTGCATCTAGCCCCTACATGCAACATGAATCTCCTCTACAACGCCCCAAGTAAGTAGTGATCTAGTCTCTGCTAGAATATCTCTGATCACCTCCTGAAAGAACTTTTTCTATTTTCATGCAATCCTATTAGGAAGGTCTTCCTGCTGATTCTATTCTATTTTCCTCATTTTCAGATCTTCCTCTCTGGGTCTCAGCATTTTTATCTCATATTATCCTTATTTAATTGCTTAGGGATAATGATTCATTCACTCTTATTCCCCCTTGCTTGAGCCCAAAAGTTTTGAAATGCTTAGGTTTTAGGACCCCTTAATATTCTTAAAAAGTATTGAGAACCCCCAAAGAACTTTTGTTTGTATGAGTTACAGCCTTATCTATTTACTGTACTAGAAATTAAAAATTTTAGCATCATCATGAAAATAGTTTTGACCTTGTGGACTTCTTTCAAGGTGTTAGGAATCCCAAGGGTTTTCTGGATCACTATTTTACCATATCTATCTATCTATCTGTCTATCTATCTATCTATCTATCTATCTATCTATCTATCTATCTATCTACATATCTATGTATTTGCATTTTAAAAGCAGCCTGGAGAGGACAATGATTAACATAAAGGCATGATTTGCTAATGGTGGCATTTCAGATACTGTGACATCTGTGACTTGCTAATGGTAGAATTTCAGCTACCATGATACTTCAGTAAGGGAAATAGTTGGGGGCCAGGGAGTCCTTCATGTCACCATTCAGATATCATATAATATGGTAGCTTATTTTGTCTTTCTCTAAGTTTAGCTCTGGACATGGGTCGTGGGTTTGAGCTGGAAGAAACCTTATAGAACATTTAGCCTAAACTTCTCATTTTACAGATGAAGAAGCTGAGGAGATGTTAAGTACTTAGCTCCAGGTTGTAAGTTGAAGAAAGAGAATTCGAATACAGGTCCTCTGACTTTAAACAGAGTGTTCTTTCCTTTTTGCTGTCCTGACTCCATGTAAAGCTCATGTGGTTGGTTGTTGTCCTTCATTCTCAAAAAGGAGGATAATGACATCACTATGGGAGAGTCAAGACAGTGGAAAGAACATTAGTTCAGGTCAGAGGACCTGATTCAAATCCTACTTCTGATGCTAGCTATCTGTGTGACCTTAGGCAAATCACTTAGCCTCTGAATCTCAATTTCATTTCTGTAGATGGAGGAGTTTGACTAGATGGCCTCTGGGGTGTCTTCCACTTTCAGATCTATGAGCCAATGATTGTGGTGGAGAAAGAATGCTTGATATTCAGAAATGGAATTGGGATCTCACAGAGTCAGGAATCTTTAGAAGCTCAGGACTTCTAATCCCTATCTGAGTTGAGTCAGCATTCAGCAGGAGGCAATGTCCCCAGGAGTCAACAACTGAACCCTGAACTAGTATGGAGAGAATTCCTTTGGAGCTCCTAGTGTGAACTGCAGGTATTAACAGCAGGTCAGAATAAGTAGGGAGACTTACTCCCTGAAGTTGTATATTAATGCTAGCTTTCCCTTATGGATGGAAGGTACTTCTTCCTCAATTCTTCTCCTTGGAATAATTGCCAAACTTTAAGACCCATTTCAAGTGATAGAGCTTCCAAAAGACTGCCTTCAAACATCCTAGTGATAGTGCCTTTTCCCTCTTCAAATTACCTTTGATTTATTTATCTATGCATACTTTATATGTTCCCAGAAGAAAAGTAAGCTAGGTAGGGACCATTTCATTTAAAAAAATAATTAATTATTAGTTTTCAACATTCATTTTTATAAGATTTTGAGTTCTAAATTTTCCCCTTCCCTCCTCTTCCCCTTCCCCAAGATGGCATGCAATCTGATACAGGCTATACATGCACAATCATATTAAACACATTTCCACATGAATATGTTGTTTAAGAAGAATCAGAACAAAAGGGAAAAACTATGAGAAAGAAAAAAAATAAAAAGAGAAAATATGCTTTGATCTGCACCTAGACTACATAGTTCTTTCTCTGAATGTGGCTAGAATTTTCCATCTTTAATCTTTTGGAATTGTCTTCCATGATTGCATTGTTCAGGAGAGCTAAGTCTAACAGTCAGTCATCGTACAATGTTGCTGTTTTTGTCTACAGTGTTGTCTTGGTTCTGCTCACTTCACTCAGCATCAGTTCCTGCAAGTCTTCCTAGGTTTTTCTGAAATTGACCTGTTTACCTTTTCTTATGGAATAATAGTATTCCATTACGTTCACATATTGCAGCATATTCAGACATTCCCTAATTAAGGGTTATCCCATTAATTTTCAATTCTTGGCCACCACAAAAAGAGCTGCTGTAAATATTTTTTTTTGTATACATGGGTCCTTTCCCCTTTTTTGTGATCTCTTTGGCATACAGACCTATAATCTAATGTAATTTGATCCCTTTGTATTGGCAAAGCTAACAGTTACTTAGCACCTAGTTTGAAATTAATTAGATCAAGCCTCTGTTAAGAAACAAAAAGTGTGAACCCCTATTGCTGATGTAACAGGAAGGGGCAGAACAGGGAGGAGCTAATAGGTATACAAGGAGAAGTCCTAGCTGAAATTACAGATTTTCTTGGAGCCATGTTCTGGAGGCTGAGGAAGAGAGGCCCAGGCTAGAGAGAATGATTTTTATTTTGAGAACTTGGATAAAATATTTTTGATTCTGGGAATCAGCTGAAACTTCTGTTGAGCCTGAGGACCAGCCAAGCTGCTGAGGGTTTCCAAGGAATAGTCAGAGCTGCAGAAGACTGAGGAAGCATGACTGAGGTGCTAGTATTTTGTCGGTTTGTGGCTTTGTTAAGCCTTGACTTCCTGGGAACAGAGACTGTGGAGGACTTAAGGTGGATTGGACACTGTGAGCTTCAGTGTGGAACAAGGACTGCATGGAGAGTTGGACAAAGAGCTGGGAGCTGTCTCCCTTTAAACCCATATGACAGTTTGTGAATCCAGGTAGGAGCTGGGACCATGGAAGGGGATCCAGGAAATCTGAGAAACTGTCCCAAGTCAAGGTGAAAGAAGACTTTGCTTGGAAACTGTGTACTGACTGAGAAGATTATGATTGACTTGTGACCAAGGGGTGGATGGCCTGTGTATTTTCTCATGATTGAATAGTGAATGATGACTGAATAGTGACTGATTTGTAATTTAGTGCCCCCCATGAGTGGAGAACTTTGACTTTTGTATTTTGTAACCCTTAAGGAGGCAAACCTCCTTTAGGATGATTGAAGACTGAGTTGATTGAATGATTGAGTTACTAAGTGATTGATTGACTAAATGATTATGCTTTGTTCAAAACTATGTGACCACTGTGGTAAAATCTACGTGGCCATTTTAGTAACAAGTCATTGTGAATGCTGTATTTTGATTATCTCTGACAAGTTGTAACATTGTAAATGCTGTATCTTGATTCTGTGGATGTTTTGCTCTGATTTGTTATTGAATAAATAGCGTGTTCACTATCCTATGTAATCAGACTCTCAAAAGCTGTTCACAGTAGTATTCTTCTGGAAAGCTGCTCTTGCATGGCTTTATAAGACCTAGTAGTGACATAGCTACATCAAAGGGTATGTGCAGTTTTATATCCCTTTGGGCATGGTTCCAAATTGCTCTCCAGAATGGTTGAATCAGTTCAGAACTCCACCAACAATGTACTAGTGTTCTAGTTTTCCCATATCTTTCTCAATATTTATCGTTTTCCTGTTTTGTCATGTTAGTCAATCTGATAGGTATAATGTGATACCTCAGAGTTGTTTTAATTTGCATTTCTCCAATCAATAGTGATTTAGAGCATTTTTATATGATTATCAGCAACTTTAATTTCTTCACCTGAAAACTGCCTGTTCATATCCTCTGACCTTTTATCAACTGGGGAATAAATTGTATTCTTGTAAATTTAATTCAGTACTCCATATATTTTAAAAATGAGGCCTTTATTAGAGATGCTGATTGTAAAAATTGTCTCCCAGTTTTTTGTTTCCCTTCTAATCTTGGTTGCATTGGCTTTGTTTGTGTAAAAGCTTTTAAATTTAATGTAACAAAAATTATCCATTTTTATTTCATAATGCTCTCTATCTACATTTTTTAGTTATAAATTCTTCCCTTCTCCATAGATCTGACAGGTCAACTAATCCTTGATCTCCTAATTTGCTTATAGTTTCATCCCTTATGTCTAAATTGTGTGCCCATTTTGACCTTATCCTGGAATTCGGAAGATGTTGGGGACCATTTCATTTTTGACTCTGTATTTCCCATCCTTTGCACATGTTAATTATCTCCAATTTATTTTGTATATGTTTTGTACAAATTAGTTTTTCACGTTGTTTCCCACATTAGATTGTAAACTCCTTGAGGGCAGGGACTGATTTTTGCCTTTCTCTGTATCCCTGGTGCTTAACATGGTGTCTGGTACATTGTAGGTGCTTAATAAAAGCTAGTTGACTGATTGACGTGGTAGGTACTTAACAAGATGTAATATAGATTAGCCAATTGAGTCAGGATTATTGGGGTCAAGTGCAACCTCTGGTCATACTGGCTGTGTGATCCTGGGCAAAATTTTTAGCTTATGAGTGCCTCAGGCTGCTCTCTAGGGCTGAGTTGCAGAGAAGATGCTCATGTGCAGGAGTAAAGGGAGTTTCCTACCAAATAATCAATGAATGAATATTTGTTAAACACTTACCCTGTGCCAGGCACTGGAGATGAATGGACAAAAAATGAAAAGCAAAATGAAAAGAAAAAGAATGAAAAGCTCCTCATTTACAAAGAGTTTACAATATAGGGATAAGAGTAGGGAGAAAAGATGCAATAAGTTACTCAAAAATATGTACAACGTAAGTATACAGTGAATAAGTACAAAATAGAGATGTTTAAGGTGGTTTGGGAGGTTGGGCACTAACAATTGGAAAGATGAGGAAAGTTTTCATGCAGAATGTGGTGGTTGAGCTGGATCTTAAAAGAAAAGAGATACTATACAAAGTATAAGTAAGGAAAATGTGCATTCCAGGCATAGGGGACAGTTGATGCATAGGTACAGAAATAGGAAATGGATAATGATATGTGAGAAACAGAGAAAAGGCAGATTTAGCTGTAGAGTGTGGGAAGGTGAGCAATGTCCAATGAAACTTCCAATATAAGTAATGGCCAGATAGTGTATGACTTGAAAAATCTAACCAAGGAGTTTGTTTTCTTCATCCTAGAGGCAATAGGGGGACATTGGAACCTGATTGAGTAAACCAGTCACATGGTCAGAACTGAGCTTAAGGAAAGTTATTTTGACATCAGTGTGTGGATTGGACTGAAATGGCGAAACTTGAGACTAATTAGGAGGTTGTGGCAATAATGAAGGCAAGAGGCTATAGGGACTGAATTAAGGTGCTAACTAAGTGCATAGAGATAAGAAGTTGGATGAGAGAGATGTTATGAAGGCAAAAGTGACACGGATAGATGGGGCATGGGACAACAAGGAGTCCAAGATAATGCTGAGGATATGAGGTTATCTGAGAGATTGAAGGTACCTTCAACAGAAATAGGGAGATTTGGAAGGGAGGAAGCTTGTTTGGTAAAAGGAATGAATTCGGTTTTGGACATGTTGAGTTCGAGATAGCTTGGTCATTCAGATTGAAACATCCAATTGGCAATTGGTGATGAGACCTGGGAACTGCAAGTGTATCTATGTCTATGACTATGTCTATGTTTGTTATCAACAGACACAGACATGTATATGTATGTGTATGTAATGCATGTGTTTATATACATATATTATGTGTATATGCAGGTGTACTCGTATGTGTGTGTGTATATATATATATATATATATATATGCATCATTAGCAAAAGATGGTAACTAAAAATGGTAATTAAAACTCTAGATCAGTGGTTCACAACCTGTGGGTCGTCACCCCTTTGGGGGTCAAATGACCCTTTCTCAGGGATCGCAGGGGTTCCCTAAGACCATCCAAAACACATATTTCTGATGGTCTTAGGAACCAAGACACAGCTACTCTATCTGTCTCCAGGCGGGTCTGCCCACATATGAGTACTAAAGGGTTTCAGCATTAGGAAGGTTGAGAACCACTGGCCTAGATGTTAATGAGCTTATCATTTGAGAGAGGAAAAGAAGAAGAGACAAAGTAGCTAGTGAATAAAACTGAAGAGGCGCTTGTTGAGAGTAAGATTTGGGAAGAGATGAACAGCAATAGAACAGGGGCTAAGGCATTTGGGATCAAATGAATGTTGAGTTGAAGTGACTTCCTGTTGGGTTGAGACGAGAAAGGAATAAAGTGAAGTCAGAGAAGGTATCTGAAATCATATGGAGGAGTGGAAGAATCAGCTGCCTCATTGTGGGCAAAGAAGAGGTTAACATAGGCAGGGATGGAAGTTTGGGGGGCTATGGTTAGATAGGGGGATAGCAGAGTTTCTAATTAGGAAAGGGGATCTTTGTGGGTAATGGTGAAATCTAGTATTCAAGCATTCCCATGTAAGGCTGAGGCAGAATGAAGGTGTAGGTCTTGTCTGGTCAACAACCAAAAAAATGTGCTTAATATATTTGTTAATTGGAATTGATGCAGTAGCAGAGGCAACACAGTGAATAAAAAGCATTCAGCACTTCAAGAGTCTCTGATTTGATTGATGTGGGAGCCTTTCTGTACTAACACAGAGCAGAACCCATCCAAGCCTTAATACAGGGCCTCCTTCCTGTGGCCAAAACAATTCATCACCCTGTGGCTGGCCTTTGGGTGATAAGCCTTTCTGAATGTAGTGCCTTGGAAGGCAGATGGATAGTCTGCCACTGGGCCTGGCTCTCTGCTTGCAAAAACCTCCAAAATGTCTGCACCATTATAGGGTTGTTGGAAGGATCAAATAAAATGACATTTGAAAAGTGCTTTGCAAATCTTTAAGTGCCATGTGAATGCTAGTCATTGTTATTACCAATGTTAATGCTATTATTAGACCATTAATTGAGCATCAAAATACGAAAAGATGCCCTTAGCAGAGAGAGTAGATTCACTTGGAAGATAAGTAAGGAGAAACAACCAATAAAGACTGAGTCCAGTATCAAACAATAGAGGAAAGATGGAACAGGAAAAAGCCTGGATCAGAACAATGGAGATGTTGGTTGGGAGTATTTCAAAGCTAGGTCATTTTCAATCAATCAATCAATCAGTCAGTCAGTCAATCAATCAGCAGCAATTTACTAAGCACCAACTTAATCAGGGAACCCTGAGAAGCGTCACATAGAAGGTGGTTCCTGAACTGACCTTTGAAAGACATGGGATTTTTCAAGAGGAGGTATGGATGCATTCCAGACATAGAGGACAGCCATGCAAAGCCTGGTCAAGCCCCTTTAGGTGTGGATCAGGTCCGGAAAGTTTCACCCATGCCAGCCAGTCCCTGAGGGGCAAAGTATGGAGAAAGAAACTGAAAATAGAATCTGGTAGTAAAAGTGTGGCTCTTTGAACAATATTAAACCACTTCAGCAACCTTTCATATAGAATTAATTAACATAAAACTCAGCATCCTCAATGCGGCAGAGCCCTAAAGTGGTTGCCAGAATTTAATTAGACTTAACCTTTTTTTTCCCTACATTGGTACCACTTTATAATAACGGCAAATCATTATTAATTCCTTTGGTGTTCGCTGTAATAACATTAATCATGATGAACTTCTTTCTGTAGTAATGTGTATGTAATATGTAATTCCATAGCAATTTAGTATTAGTTAATGCTAAATTGAGATTAATTTATCAAAAAAGATACTATTTGTTATTGCATACTGTAAATTCAGAAAATAATATTGTGGAGCAATTTATATTAAGATGGCCAGATTAAGGAGGCATTTGGGTAACCTGCTGCTGAAAGTTCACAGTGAGATAGGACTATTAGCCAAACTACTCTGAGCCAGTCTTGGCATCTTATACTTCAAAGTACTTTAAATATCAGCCACAGGAGGCTAGGTCACTAATGAAAGGCCCTTCCGAGGGCTTTAAGGCCTTACCTGACCTGTTTAAAGGTATCAGGGGAGTGTGCGAGCCAGATTTTCTGCCACAGAGAATGTAATCAAGGCTTTTATTTTTATGTGTCACCCCGTCCATCCCCTTGCCTACAGACAAGCCTAATGAGTCAGCTGTGTTTCCTTTGTTTAAAGATGCTTGGAGAATATTTTCCTACCTCCTCTGCTAATCAGTCTCAGTATCTAACAAACTCACTGTCAGGAAAGACTTCTGGTTAATGAGCTCCAATATCTATGAGAGGTAGCGTGCCATTGCAGATAGAATCCTGGGCTCAGTCACTTAGTACATATGTGACCTTGTGTGACATGTGCCCATCCACTGAGCGCCTCAGTTTTCTCATCTAGAAAATGAGGCAGTTGGACTAGATCAGGGGTTTTAACCTGGGGTCTTTAAACTTTTTTTTAATGTACATCTAATTGATTTCTTCTGTAATTTATTTATTTTACTTTATGCATTTAAAAACATTAATCTGGGAAGTGATCCATAGCCTCTGCCAGACAGCCTGTGGAAATGCACAATATGTTTAAAAGTGAAGAACCCCAGAACTAGATGGTTTTCAAGGTCTTCTCTAAATCTATGATCTGTCTAAGGTTTATGCCCCCAGGGATGCAAGTTCAGGAAGTTCTGAATACAATCTTGCCTGACACTTTCTACTTTTGTGACCTTGGATAAAATACTTAATCTCTGCTTATTTACAAAATTAAAGGTTTGAGTCTGATGGTCTTTTAAATTCTCTTTCAGCTCTAAATCAATGTCTCCTGCTACAGAAGCAGTTAGGTACTGTAGTGGGAAGAGAACTGGCCTTGGAGATCCCAAGACCTGAGTTCTGATCTAGTCTTGGATGAGATTTTATTAGGTGTGTAACCTTGGGCAAGTCACTTAACCCTGTTTACCTCAGTTTCCTCATCTGTAAAATGAACTGGAGATGCAAACCACGCTAGTATCTTTGCCAAGAATACCTCAACTGGGGTTACAGAGAGTCAGACAGGGCTGAACAACAACACAAAGCAGCAAGAAAACCCTACTCATGTAATTTAATCTTTACCAGTCTCAATTCCTTCACCTGTGAAGTGGCAATAATAATGACACCAACCTCTCAGGGTTGTAAAGGTAAAATAAGATCCTTCCTTCCTTCCTTCCTTCCTTCCTTCCTTCCTTCCTTCCTTCCTTCCTTCCTTCCTTCCTTCCTTCCTCCCTCTCTCTCCCTCTCTCTCCCTCCCTCCTTCTCTGTCAATCTAATCAATGTATGTCTGTATTGTGCTTTGTAAACCTCAAATTGCTGTATAAATGTTAGTTACTATTTATTAGCCAAATCCCATTTATTTTTCTTGTATATAGGACTCAGATGTTTCTATTTGCTTCTTAGCAAAATGTTTCATTTTGAGAAAATGCTGTGGTAGCATTCTAGCTCATCACGGAGTGGCCATCTTTCTTGAATTCCAGTCAGTGTTCTTTCTATCACAGCACACTGGCTCTTGGGCTGCCTGGTTCTTGGGAATGGGACTGTTGTCTGGTTTGAACATGCCCCGACTGGAAAAAAATGTGTCTTCCATTGTCCAACGTGAGAAAGAAATTCAGAGCACCAAAGGGCCCAGAGGTCACAATGGAGTTCAGGCATGAGATGCCTTCATAGAAGTACCTGCCAAAAAAGGTCAGCTGTGTCAGGGTAATTAGAAAGGAAGGTTTCAAAGGTGCAAAGGGGAGGAGGTGGGTAGGTCTCTAATGAGACTGATCTGGAGAAAATGCAGAGAGTTCTAAGCCTGCCAATATGAGAAATATGGAGTGGAATTGCAGGGCGTTCACAGAAGAGCAATAATAATGATTAAGGAGCAGGAGGGGGCTGATTTATGAAGAAGACTGTAAGAGCCAAATACATTTTATTGTGGCCCAGCAGAGCAGATGACTGAAAGGGAGCATGGATGCTTTTCTACAGAAGATCAAGGACAGGAAAGAACCGCTTGAAAAAATGGGGATCGAATGAAGAAGCTGGGATGAAAGTGACAGGAGAAAATATGGAACTGAACTGGGGACCCAGTTGGGCATTAGGCAGGTTGGAGTCAGAGGAAAGATTGCTGGATTATGGGGCAGAACATCTGGGGAATTGCCCCATTTCTGTCCCTTGAGCATGCTGCTCCCCTTGTCTGGGCCTCAGTCTCTTCATTGGGAAGATCGTACAGATTGTGCCCCATGAACTGTGGGTGGTTCCCCAGGGTTCCGTCTTAGGCCTCCTACTCCTCACTCTCTACATTCTCTCTCAGTGACCTCATCAGCTTTTATGGGTTTAATTATCATCTTTGTGCCAATGACTCCCAGATCTATATCTCCAGTCCCATTCTCTTGATCTCTAATCCCACATGATTAATTCCCCATTGGACATTTCAAACTGGACATCCCAACTGAAAAGAATATATTAAAAATATGTTTATATATATATACACACATATATAAACACACCTATATACACACATATGTATGTATATGTGTGCATATAAACATGTGCACATATGTATATATACACTCACGTGCATCTCTGTGTATATGCATACATGCACATACATACGCGCACACATACACACATACATGCACACATGCACACATGCATGCACGCATACACACATACATACACACACACACACACACACATATATAGTAAGAACAGAGACAGGACTGTTCCATCTCAGAATAAGCTGAGGCTGATGAGAACAGCTAAAGACATCCAAAAGGGTAGGGTTTTTTTTGGGGGGGGCGGGGTAGTACATAGGAAGTACAGTAGATTAAAAGTTAGCCTTGAAGGCAAGAAGCCTTTAGTTCAAATCTTGCCTCTGACACTTTCAAACTTTATTCCGGTAAAGTCACTTAAGTTGTCAGTGCCTAGGATGCCTTAGAATCTTCTGTTATTGCTGTCCTGCATTGGTAGAGGGATTGTCCTCAACTGGGAGTCCCTATGCCAGTGAAATCACAGATCCATTTCCTACCTATTCTATTCTATATTGGAGATGAGGTTGAGGAAGGAACCTTTCCCAGGGTAGATGGGACTCACAACAGAGAGAAAAACTGAATTCCTTAATTCTTACTTTTTTTTTGTCAAAATAAAAGTAATTTTTGTGTGTTTGTTTCATCCCTTTTTTATTTGTTTGTTCAGTTCTTAGGCAGCTTGGTGGCATAGCAGATAGAGGTCAGGATCTGGTGTTAGGAAGACCTGAATTCAAATCTAGTCTCAGATACTTATTGGCTATGTGACCCTGGGCAAGTCATTCAGCCTTTATTTGTCTCAGTGGCCTCATCTGTAAAATGGGGGTAATCTCCCAGGGTTGTTTTGAAAATGAAATGAGATAATAAATGTAAAGTGCTTAGCACAGTGTTTAACACATAATAGGTGCTCTAAAATGTTAACTGTTGTTATCCCTTCCTATACACAGATCTAGTAGAGAGGTGCCCTGGATGAATAAAAGCCATCTGACCACGTCAATGACCTTTGAAAAATCATAGATAAATCCAGCCCTCAGACACTAACTAACTGTGTGACTCTGGCCGAGTCACTTAACCTAGATTACTTTAAAAAAAAAAAGAAATGAAAAGAATTCAGAAGGAAAATTATAGATAAAAGGAGAAGTACCACAGGTATAGAGAAGGGTCAATATTATCCTAATTTATGAGTGAGGAAAGAGTCTGCAAACTATAAACCATTGGGTTTACGTCAATTCCTGGAATGACTCAAGAATGTATTATTAAACATGTATTATTTGTGTTATTATGTATTATATATTATTAATATATTATAATTATATATTACATATTGTTATTCTCCACATCTTGGAGAAGAAGTTGCAATCACCAGGAGCCAATATGGCTTCATCACGAGCGAGACTTGCCTGACTAACCCTACTTTCTTTTTGGTAGGATCCTCAACCTACTTGAGCCAGGAAATTTTCTATGTAGATTTTAGCAAAGTTTCTGATAAAGCACCATCTGCTATTCTTCTGTAAAAAAAAATTTTTTTAAAATGGAAAGGGGTAAGGCTAGACAATAGTGTAATTAGATGTGTTTTAAACTGGCTGAATGGTCAGAATGAAAGAGTCAGTGGTTAAATGTCAGCTTGGTTGGGAGAGGTGAAGGGGAGGGACTCCAGTGGAGCATAACAGGAATCTGTGCTGGGCTCTGTGTTAACAATTCTAGGAAAGATTTGGATGAAGGCATGGATGCTTGCTTTGTCTAAGGCACAAAGCCTGCTCCCCAAATTTCTGGAATGCACAGATTAGAGTGGAATTTCTAGCATAGGATCCACAAAGTTCTTAAGGGACTACAATGATGGGCCAAATCTTAGGAGATGAAAATAAGGATATTTATATAGGGATTATATATATATATATATATATATATATATATATATATATATATATATATATATATACATATATATATACACAATATTATTTTAAATATATATTTTATTATTATACAATATGTTATATATAATATATACAATATATGATGTGTGGAATATAATATATAACAATATATGATATATAAATGAATAAATATATTTATATAGGGATAAATATACAAATCTTACACATAGATTAAAAAATCTATTTCAAAAGTATGAGACTTTTGTTGATTTTGTGACCCTGGGAAAGAGACTCGATATCTCTAAGTCTCAGTGTCCTCATCTAGAAAAAGGAGGGGTTGGACCAGGTGTTTGCTAAAATCCTGTCTAATTCTATGCTTTGCTTCTTTGGATTTTCATATTTGACAGATGAGGTACCTGAGTTCTGAAGAAGTGATTTCAGTATACAGCATCTAGCACCCTGTAGCAATTTAACACTAATTTAACAACCAGCATTTCTCCAATGCTTTCATATTCACAAAGCTCTTTACATGCATCATTTCATTGGATCCTGACAACAAACCTGGGAAGGAGGTGCTTTGATTATTCCTGTTTTACAGATAAGGAAACTGAGGCAAGAAGAGGTTAAGTGATATGCCTAGGTTCACTCAGCTAGGGAGTGTCTGAGGATAGATTTGAATTCAGATCTTCCTAACAAACTTTTTCCGCCGCACCACAAAGCTGCCGTTTAAGACATGATTCTTTATTGTTGTAGACTGACTGATTGATCCCCAGGCTCTGATGTTTCATGATTCTAGGAATAGTTGGGTGGTCAGCATGGAGAGAAGGAAAAAAGAACAACCCTTAAAAACTAATTAAACATTTGTTCCAAGCTATCTTTTGACGATCTCTTTGTTGTCTAAGTGTTGCTCACTTTGAGCATTATTGCAATGTACCTCATTGGGAAGAGCCCCCTAACTGTGAACCGCCAAGCACAAAGCCAATTTCACTCCGAGTCAGCCACAGATTAAGCGTAGCAATTATAGCGCCTGCAGCAGCGATAAAGCAATAATGAGGAATAAAGCCAGATAAACATTTTAATAAAATAAATTAATTTTACATTTTAAATCATAATTTCTGTTTTCTGTTCTTTTAATAGCTTCCCTGGCACTTCTGAAGTTCCACATAGCATGTTGGCATGGGGGCTTTGAGGGTTCAAGCTTTTAGAAATGGGAATAATGATACTCACCACCGGGGCAGTTCCCTCTCTTCTGCCTGGATGTAAGATTGCTTCCTTTGCTCTTGAGAACCATGAGAGCACTCACCCACGTTTGAGCCCAGGATTTGGATTTGGTGATGCGGTATGTCCCTCTCATGTATCCCAAATCTTCACGGTAATACAGTGTGGGCATCAGGATTGTCCCTTTTGCTTTACCTGCCTCCAATGTAGAGACATCATGATGTTGAGAGTTGATGGCCGTGGCTAGGGTTTCAGTCACCAGGCCCACACTGCCCAACCTTTCACTAAATCATAGTGATTGCATTGCCCTGCCTGGATCCAATCAGAGCCAGACCCGAGTCCGTGTTCCCTGAGTCAGGTATGTTCTGGGTGTATCCCTTCTTCCTCTGTCATGAGGTAAGACTATACATCACTGTCACTTTGTATTAACAGACCTGTTTATCTACTCTGAAACTTCTGTCACTGCTGTCTTCTCTGCCCTCAGCTCCTTGGTATTTGATGTGAGAATGTGTATCAGTATTGATGCCATGGAGCCTGCATAGATGCTCTCCTCTCTCATTACAGGACCCAGGAGTATGAGGCCCTCATTAGTCAATAGACACTGAACATTAGTTTACAAACATTCCCTACTAAAGCTCAATCCCTGCTGGGTGCCAAAAGATGCAGAGACAGAAGTGAGGCATCCTTTCTCCTGAAGAGGCTTACATTCTTTTAGGGGAGACAATATATGTCTACATAGGTGTGTACAAAGTAGCTATAAGGGGATAGGGGCTGGGGCAGGAGGGGGTCACTGGCAGCTAAGAGGATGAGGAATGAATGACCTTGTGTAGAAGGTGCTGCTTGCTCTGGGTCTTAAAAAATTTGGGATAGAGGTGAGTAAGGAGTACATTCTAGGCACTGGAGTCAGTCAATCTAAAGGCAGAAGGTGGTTTATCGTGTGTGTGTGTGTGTGTGTGTGTGTGTGTGTGTATGTGTGTGTGTGTGCATTCTCTAGGAAAAATGAGGAGGCCAGTTTGCCCAGATCTTAGATTGCAGGAGGGTAGGAATGTGTGATAGAGCTGATAGGTTGTGAAATGCTTTCTTTTTTTAGAGAGGGGGAGGCAAAGCAATTGGGGTTAAGCAACTTGCCCAAGGTCACACAGCTATTAAGTGTGTCAAGTTTCTGAGGTCAGATTTGAACTGAGGTCCTCCTTACTCCAGGGTGGGTGCTTTATTCACTGCACCACCTAGCTTTCCCGTGAAATGCTTTAAACACATCTTCCTATTATAATACCTAGACCTTATCACATGTGTGTCCCTCAAAACCTACTCCAAGTCCAAAATACGTTGGGTTGAACATTTACTCAAAACTATCGATCCTGAGCCCCCACCATTGGACCTACTTTCACAAACTAATTAGAGGACACATTAGTTCAAAACAAGAGACATTTAATCAAATGGCATAGTACCCATGGGGTACTTTCCCATTGGCTTCAAAACTACCAGTAGGGAAAGACACACACACACACACATCATCCATTTCCACTTTTCTGCCTAATACTCTAACAGTGGGGACTTCTAGGGAACAGAGGCCACCTGTATTAGCTGGAGAGAGTAACAACTAGTTGGGTCATCTCCAAGCTCAGGACCGTGCTGGGCCTGTACACTTGTGGACCTGAGGATGCTGAAATCACCCTGGGCTGTCTTAGATCTCAGCAACGAAACTACAGATCAGCAGGTCTATAGAATCAAGAGTACAGAGATAGCACCAAAGAAATAGACCGTTAGGCCAATGACCAAATAATATTATGATGCCTAAGGAGCAATGGGTATGGTCGTCATGACCTGTGTAGCCAGTCAACATCCATTATTAGACTGCATGTAATATAAGCTTTATATAAAATTGCGTTTTCTATTTTTGCTGTGTGGGCTTCCTTTGCTACCCATGATTTTGGGGGGTGGCTTCATTTACTAACAGGGTAATGCTATACAGTCATGTATCAAGCATCTGATTGAGATTTTCATGGTTAGTTGCTGTTTTGCGATGCTGTGTTTCTCCACGTTTTCATGCTTGCGGCCTATAATTCTAGTGTCTGTAACACTAAGTTCCTGCACATGTACTATTTGTTTCTTTTGGTCCAGACCTGTGCTTTAATCAATATAGGGAGCTCTTTGGTAAAGAAAATCCCTTTTTTCAATGCATTTTGGAGACTATTCAGATATATAGAGTTTTGGAGAGTTAGTGAGAATATTGATCAGGCTCATAGATAGCCTCTCTATCCAGTACACCACAATGTTTTTCATTGTGTTATTTGTAAGGGACCATTGCTGGTGATCCTATTTGATGCTAATAGGCATCTTGGTGGACCAAAAGAATCTGTAGGAACTTTCAGACTGGCCTTTAGCTATCTGTCCAATTTGATGTGCCTTTTCTGACCTCTGTCAAGCCATGGAGTTTGTCCTCCTTACATGAAATGCCTGCCGTACTCATCTCTGCCTCTGGACTTGTATCAATGGCTTCTCAAAAGGCAGTATAGCACAGTGGAAAGGAGACTCTACTGGTCCAGCTGAGCTAAGAACTAAAACTCTCATTGAATTCATTGATTATATGACTTTGGGAAAGTCACTAGGAAATCTTGACCCTGGGTCCAGTTGTGATACTAACTTTCTGGGTCACCCCAGGGGTCTAAGTGTTGTCATTTACAAATATCAAACTCAATTGTTGTCCCTCAATTCTTCCTCAGTTAATTCATTGATTTGTGTCTCAAACAATCTCCATTTTGCATGCAAATACTCTTGGGAGCAATAACACTTAAGAAATATGTCTTATTTCAGGGGTGGGGAACCCATGGCCTTGAGGCCACATGTGGTCTTCTAAGTCCTTGTGTGTGACCTTTTAACCGAGTCCAAGTTTTACAGAACAAATTGTTTTTTTAAGAGGATTTGTTCTAGAAATCGAAAGAATCTAGAATTTAAGGTTCTGTAATACCGGCAACTAGGAATTAAGATATACAGGGGCTGGGGTAGGGAGACCCTTCCTGCCCTACCAGAAAGTAAGAGAGCAGATCAGGGGAGGGGCTTTACAGTGGGATTACTGTTTTAGGGTTGGGGTAGGGGAAAGATGGAGAGAAAATTTGTAATTCAAAAATCTGATGAAAATGAATGATGTAAACAAGAAACAAATAAAATTTATTAAAAAGAAAAAAAGAGGATTTGTTCTATGAAGTTTGGATTTGATCAAAAGGCTGCACTTGAGGACCTAGAGGGTCACATGTGGCCTTGAGGCTGCAGGTTCCCTGCCCCTCTGACTTATTGAATTTTTTTTTCATCACTGTCCCTTCCCAAGTGCATGCCCTCAAAAAGAAGTCTCCTTTGTGACAGATAAAACTGATAAATTAGGGGCGGCTAGGTGGTGCAGTGAATAGAGCATCGGCCCTGGAGTCAGGAGAACTTGAACTCAAATCTGGCCTCATACACTTGACACATGCATTAGCTGTGTGACCTTGGGCAAGTCACTTAACCCAATGGCACTTCCAAAAAAAAATCCAACCCGATAAATCGGCCACATCTGATAACTGTGCCCCCTTCCATACCCATAGACCTCCAACCTTTCAATTAAGAAGAAGCAGTTTGATTTCCTCATCAATCCAGAGTCAAGATTCCTTATTATATTCATATGAATGCCAATATGCTATTTTTAACTTTTTTAGAAAATTGATTTGTTTATTTACTTTTAGTTTACAAGATTCAGTTCCACAATCCCTTGAGTTTAACATTTTTTCCCCATCCCTTCCTCCTCCTCCCCCCCCCCACCATGGCAGCTTGCAATCAAGTATAGGATCTGTAAATACTTTCACATTGGACATTAGTCTGGTTGTATAGAAGGGTTGTAACCAATGGAGTGAACAATGGGAAAAAAAGAAAGAAATCCAAACATGGAAAAGAACGATAGCATGTAGATTGCTTTAGACTCCATTTAAACTTTGTTCTAGATCTTTCTCTGAGTGTAGGCATCTCCTTCCATTCTGAGACTTGTAGAGTTGTCTTTTCACTGTGCATTGCTGAGAAGAGTCCAGTTTATCAAGGTTGGTCGTCACACATACCATGTGTCTGTGATTGTGTACAAATTTTTCCTGGTTCTGCTCTTCTCATTTGGATCAATTTGTATAAGCCTCTCCAGGTAAATATGAAGACTGTCTCCTCCCCATTTCTTATAGTACAATAGTATTCCATCACATTCATATACCACAACTTGTTTAGCCATTCCCTAATTGATGGGCATCCCCTTAATTTCCAGCTTTTTGCCACCACAAAGAGAGCTGCAATAAATATTTTTGTACATATGGGTCTTCCTCCCACTTCTATGATCTCTTTGGGATACAACCCCAGAAGTAGCATTACTGGGACAAAGGGCATGTTATTTATAGCTCTTTGGGCATAGTTCTAGGTTGCTCTCCAGCATGGTTGTATTAGTTCATAGCTCCACCAAGAATGCATTAGTGTTCCACTTTTTCCATATCCTCCCCAGCATTTGTTATTTTCCTGTTTTGTCATCTTAGCCAATCTGACTAGTGAGATGTGGTACCTTAATGTTATTTTGATTTGCATCTCTTGAATCAATAGTGATTTAGAGCATTTTTTCATATGCTTATACATATCTTTAATTTCTACCTCTGAAAATTGACTGTTCATAGCCCTTGACCATTTATCAATTGGGGAATGATTTGTATTCTTAAAGATTTTTACTTAATTCACTGTATAATTTAGAAATGAGGCCTTTATCAGAGACACTGGTTGTAAAAATTCTTTCCCAATTTCCTACTTCCCTCTTAATCTTGGGTATATTGGCTTTGTTTGTACAGAAACTTTTCAATTTAATGTAATCAAGATTATCCATTTTGCATTTTATGCAAAAATGCATTTTGCATTTTATAATGCTCTCCAGCTCTTCTTTGGTCATAAAGTCTACCCTACTCCATAAATCTGACAGGTAAACTATTCCTTGCTTCCCCAGATTACTTACAGTGTCAGCCTTTATACCTAGATTGTGCACCCATTTAGACTTGACTTTGATGTATGGCATTAGACAATGGTCTATGCCCAATTTCTGCCATTCTATATTCCAATTTTCCCAGGGTTTTTTGTCAAATAGTGAGTTGTTATCCCTAAAACTGGGGTCTTTGGGCTTATCAAACAGTATATTACTATAATTGTTGACTACTTAGTCTTTTGTACCCAATCTATTCCATTGATCCACTACTCTATTCCTCAGCCCATACCAAGCAGTTTTGATGACTGCTGCTTTATAATAGAGATTAAAATCTGGTACGGCTAGGCCACCTTCCCTAGCATTTCTTTTCATTAATTGCCATGATAATATTTAGTGCCATACCAATCAATCTACCAAAAAATTACTTTATAGAGCTAGAAAAAATAGTGACAAATTTCATTTGGAAGCCAATATGCTATAAATATTTTTCTTTACATTATGGTATTACTGTGTGCATCGAACTCTTGGTTTGGCTTCCTTTGTTCTTTTTTTTTTAAATATTTTTAAAACTCTTTTCTTTTTGGAGGGCAGTTGGGGTTAAGTGACTTGCCCAAGGTCACATGGCTAGTTTTTGTTAAGTGTCTGAGGCCGCATTTGAACTCAGGTTCTCCTGACTCCAGGGCCAGTGCTCTATTCACTGCGCCACCTAGCTGCCTCTTCTTTGTTCTGTCAGTTCAAACAAGTGTTTCTGAGCATTTCAATGAAAGAATAACATCTTAAACCATTATCGGTTTTAGTTTAATAGGTAATCGGATGGCACAGTGGATAGAGTGACAGGCCTGGAGTCAGAAAGACTCATCTTCCTGAGTTCAAATCTGACCTCAGACACTTACTACTTGTGTGACCCTGGGCAGGTCACTTAACCCTGTTTGTCTCAATTTGCTCATCTGTAAAATGGACTGAAGAAGGAAATGGTAAACCACTTTAGTATCTCTTCCAAGAAAACCCCAAACAGGGTCACAAATAGGCAGACACAAATGAAGTGACTGAAAAAGAAAGATGCTTTGCACAGTCCCTTTTAGCTCCAGTGTTCCATAGTCGTATGGAAAAGAAACGTGTTTTGGGCAAGGATGAGAGATATATCTAAAAGGAAGGAAGAAATTAAGTTTAGTTTTGCCAAATACTTTAAAGTTTGTCCATGAGTCAACAAGCATTTATCAAGCGTTTTACTATGTGCTAGCCTTATTCATTCAGTTCATTTATAATATTGTGGGAAAAGGGTGACCCTCGGAGATAGAAAAGACTCGGCTTCAAATCCAGCCTCTAACGCTTATTGGCTTTGCAACAAGGGAACCTCAAACCTCCCTGAGCTTCAGTTTTTACATTTCTCGGAGAGGGATAATAATTCTCGTAATAAGGCTGTTGCAGGGCTCAAATAAGATGTGTATATAGTGCTCAGTAAATCTTTAGGGCTATATAAATGTCACCTGTTTTTATTTTTCATCCTTTGGCTCACAGAACCTCGGAATCTCTGAGTTGGTAGGGACCCCAGAGCCTATAAACACACCTGAAAAAGAATTCTCTCTCTAAACTTGAGTGGCTAGGGAGGGAGGTGTGGATTAGGGCTGAGAGATCTCAGTGCAACACTGATGGGAGGGTGGATGAAGGTCATGGGATCCTTGATAAGCTGTTGCTGGTTGACCGAAAAAGTTATTCCTTGCCTGAGTATGGGCTCAGACTTTTGCTAGACTGTGGGAGATAGAGAAGTAGAAAACATGACCATTATAATTGAGTTTAAAATCACAGAATGCAATCATTTCTGAGTTGGAAGTGGTCATCGCTCAATGGCCATCTAATCTAAGCTCTATGTGACCAAAAAATAAAAATTCTCCTACAATATACCCAGGTCATCCAGATTTTAGTATAGTAGAAAAACATTGACCCTGGAGTCAGAGTAAGTGGGTTCAAATCTCAATTCTTTAAAAAAAAATTTAATATTTTATTTACCCCTAATTACATGTAAAAACAATTTTGAATATTTGTTTTTAAAATTTTGAGTTCCACATTTTCTCTCTCCCCATTCCTTTCATTGAAAAAGCAAGCAATTTGATATAGGTTATACATGTATATTTATGTAAAACATATTTCTGTATTAGTCATGCTGAAAAAGAAAACAGAGATTAAAAAAACTCAAGAAAAATAAAGAAAATTTTTAAAAATTATGTTTTGATCTGTATTCAGACACCACCAAATCTTTGTCTGGGGATGGATAGCATTGTGAGTCTTTCAGAGTTGTCTTGTATCATTGTATCACTGAGAATAACTAAGTTATTCACAATCTTGCTGTTACTGTGTACAATGTTCTCCTGGTTCTGCTCTCAAATCTCACTTCCTTTGAGTTTTGTCGCTTTGATCCCATTGGGACAATCATTCCACCTTCCTGGATCTCAACTCCCTCATCTATAAAATGAGCGATTTGAACCACACGCCCTTTGAGCTGGCTTCCAACTCTGCACCTATCACCATATTATCTAATGCTGGAAAGGATCTCATAGGTCCCAGTGAGAGAGGTATCTGATATTTGATAGATATTTGATAGATAAATAAGTCAACACCCAGGGAACTGAAGGACTTGTCCATGGTCACTAAGTTCTAAGTAGATGAGGTAGAATTACAACCTGGGTCTTCTTGATTCAAGTCCAGTTTTGCTCTCCAATGTGCCACACTGCTCAAATGACATGTCCAAGATTTCCCAACTAATTAGTGACAGAGTTAGGACAAGAACTCAGTTGTTCCAGTTCCCAACCAAAGTGTATTTCTTGTCATATGTGGCCTTTCTTAGCAATAAGAGTATCCAGCCTGCCTGTTCACTGCCTCCAAGACCCCTGCCTCAGATGTCACACTCCAAGTGACCATCTTCTCCCAAGCCCTATTTGCTTTAGAGGTAAACAGGCTCCCCTACTCCAGGTCTCCGGTCATTTTCAAACCACTGGTCTGCACAAACAGAGGCAGAGAGAGCTCAGAGCCCAGAGCTCTCTCCTGGGGCCAGGCCAAATATCAAAATTCAAATTGTTTTTATTTGTTCATCTGAACAGTCCTAGAGGATGCTCCTCCTTATTAACGAGCCTACATGCCATGCTGTGTTTAAAGTTCAAAGCTCGGTAGGACTCTAGGCTGTAATTAATCTCCGTCTCCGAATTCTAGAACACTTAGCGCAATTATAATTTCCTGTCGGAAAACCAATTTGGTAAAGCGGTGGCATTCTCGCCCCTACTTGGAATGCCACATAATGCTGCTTCCTGTCCTCGTGCTGGGCAGGGGCTCAGGGCTCCAAGGCCCTGTGTTTTCTGTATCTGCTGTATGTGACAAGTGACACTTCCCACTACTTCTAAGAGTGCCTCATGAGGAGACGTGGATATAGAGGACAGACCTATCTACAGACAAGCTTGTGTGTGCATGTGTGTTTGTATATGTGTGCATACATGTATGCATGCATATATGCACACATCTACACATATACATACACACTAACACATGTATAAGAGTGCCTCATTAGGAGACCTGGATTCAGAAGACAGACTTATCAATAGACAAGTTCATATGTGTGTACATATACACACGTGTTATATGCTTGCATACATGTGTCTGTATATATACACAAGTATATATACATATATGTATATATTCATGTGTGTATACATTTATATGTCTACATCAATCAGTGAACACTTATTAATTACCCACTATGTGGCAGGCCCTATGCTAATCACTAGACATGCACATACACATTCACCTCTATTTTAGATGGGGGGGGAATCTGCAGTTTCATCAGTGTATGGGAACTCCCAGTGTGGAAACTCTCTACACTGATGCAAATGGCAATGGCCCTCAGACCACTGGCCTTGCTTCCATAGCCATCATCCAAGGGAGTAACCATTGTACAGAAGGGACCAGACCAACTGGCACCCAACTTCTACCCCCAGGACAGGCAAGCTCTCATAGCTGAAGTACCAAGGTACCCTGGGGGAGAGACAGGGAGTGGTCTGAGTCAGGCAAGGCAGATCACTGCCACCTTCCCTCAGAGTCAGGAAGGAGACATCTAGGTGTTAGAGAAAGAAAATAAAAAATAGGGCAATTTCTGCCCTCAAGGAGCTTATACTCTATTGGGGAGTGGAGAGACTGCATTGAAAAATAGACAACTGCAAGGTGGCTTGAGGAAGGAGAAAATATGAACAACTGGGGAGATTGGAAAAGGTTTCAAAGAGGAGATGGGACCTAAGCTGAGCTCTAAAGGAAGACAAACATACAGAGAAACTGTGTTTAAGAAGGACTGCATTTCCAGCATGGTGACCTGATTGACCAGATACACAAAGGAATGTTGAGCCCAGGGAATAGCTAATAGTAAGTACAGTTTAGCTGGGCAGCTAGGTAGTACAATGCATAGAGCACTGGGTTTTCTTTCTTTCTTTCTTTCTTTCTTTCTTTCTTTCTTTCTTTCTTTCTTTCTTTCTTT
>CM053598.1:47467276-47505987 GCA_028646575.1 Pseudocheirus occidentalis | reverse complement strand
TCTTTCCTCCCCAATGAGACTACAAGGGGGTTGACCTTCACCAGTCGGGAAGAAATGAACAAAGGAAGATAAAAGTAATTGACAGGAGAAGGGGGAGGGTAGACACTCAGGAGGAGGGGGTTACATTCCAGACTGAGAAGTTTTCACTAATTTCATGTCCCACACAGACCACTTGCTTTCTAAAGCCCCTTTGGTTCCTTGGTTCTCATTTCTTTAATGATCTTGTCTAAGAATCTTGCTGGAGCTACATCTAATCCTTCATCTAAATGATCCCTTATGTGTTGGTAGATTTAGTACCTTGAAACCAAAGATCCTGGGGCTTTTTTAACACAGTGTTTGGCACACAGTGAAGGTTTAATAAAGGCCTTTTGACTCATTCTAGAGACTTGACTTTCTGGGATCTGAAACTTTCCTTTTTTTAATTCTCTCTACTGTCTCTGCCTCCATCTTGAGTTTCCCAACCCCTGTGATATGTCCAAACCAAGTGATTTTTGCAGATGGAAATTTGCATACATAATGTAATTAGGGCCAATTGAATTGTTGATTAGACTGGAATCACTTGACTTCTACCTTGAGGCAAAGAGACTCTTAAAATACCTGTAGCTAAAACAATCTTTTGTTTTTGAAAGGTAACCATTCCCAAATCTCCCATTTTAAACAGCAATTTCCTAATTCCCCTTCTGTCCAAATTTCAGCTGGGATCCCAAACAACTTTACAAAGTAATTAGTATCTTGAAAGACCAGCCAATGAACATTCATTCCTGCTAGAGCTTGGATCTTAGGGAGAGTGGGCTTTCCCCCCCCCCCCCCATTTATTTAGGCCATTGGTTAGGCCCCGCCCTTTTGAGCTCTACTTGAATCTTTGAGGTACATACTCTGGGAAACCTCTTGAAGTCTGATTGAATCTTCAGGAGGCATTTGCAGAGGCCATAAGTATTTCATTGTGGCTGGGCCCAAACCTGTTACCACCCTGGCCCTCCATTGTCCATCTGCTTCCCACTCTGGAGCCTATCAAAATATCAATCCACTCTTACATTGACCTCATTAACTACACCTGAAGTCCCTCCCCAAACTCATTACTGGAGTCTGAACTCATTGGCTCCTCCTGAAGACCCTCCCCAGGCTCGTCCCCTGAATCACCTCTAGATTCCTCTGTATCTAAGACCCCATCTTCCCTCCATCTGGGTGAGAGTGCCTTAGAGTGCCCTAGCACACAGACTTGCTTTGTGAGAACACCTTGAAATGGCCTAGCACCCCACGTGGCGAACTTGAACTTTCAATAATCGTTACTTTTTCTTTGGCTGAGAAGACTTAAGTGGAATTCTTTCTGCAGGATGCGGCATGTTGGTATTTTGGGGTCTCAGGCAGCCCTAACCCTCTTTGGGCACTCTCTTCATTGTTACTTCATAACTGTAATTTTGCTACTGTTATGAATCGTAATGTAAATAATTTGATATGCACAATATATTTTCATTCTTACAAACTGAACGTAACCCACAGGTTGAGAACTGATGATTTAGGCACATATTTTGATAATGGACTTTCTCATATGGTAGTGGATTTGTGTTAATGACACAGGGTCAATGTGAAGGGAAGATTAAACCATAAAATACTATATGAAGAGTTCAAGCTTTGTTAAGTAATAATATATGCCTTTGTTATTAGCTCATTTGATTTTGAATCAGAGATCTAGAGTTGGAAGGAATCACAAAGGGCATTTTTCTATTTCAACTCCTGATTTTACTGATGGAGAAATAGGGAAATTAATTGATTTACCAAGAATCACATAGGCAGTTGGCATGAAAAGTGGGATCTGAACCCAGGTCCTCTTGATGAGGTACAGGCTCTGGGAACCCCCTTGAACTCTGAATCTTCCCATTTGATGAGGCATTTGCATAAGGCCTTAAGCCTTTCATTGTGGTTATGCCCAAACTTCTGTTACTAGCTTGGCCCTCCATTGTCCATCTACTTCCCACCCTTGAGCCTATCAAAATATCTATTCCCAAATCAACTGTTCCACCCTTGACACCATTGTCTGTGAGCTCCAGATAGCCTCCAGCAACTTCCCACCCTTAATCACTCATTTACTGGAGTCTGACTTCATTGACTCCTCCCAAAGACTCTCCCCAAGCTCCTCCCCTAGACCACCCCTAGATTCCTCCCACAACCTTTCTGTATATAAGACCCTGTCTTGCCTCCGTGTGTGTGTGTGTGTGTGTGAGTGTGTGAGTGTGAGTGTGTGAGTGAGTGAGTGAGTGAGTGAGAGTGTGAGTATGAGTGTGAGTGAGAGAGTGTGTGAGGGCACCATAGAATAAATAAGCACAGACTTACTCTGTGTCAGATTATTCTGGCCTGCTTGCCCAATGCAAGTGTCATATATACTGAGGCTCCTTAAGAGTCTACCAAATATGCTGAACTTTTAATAAACTGCTTTTCTTTGGCTGAGAGAAGACTTGAGTTGAATTCATTCAGCAGGCCCCGGCATGTTGGTATTTTGAGGTATCGAGCATCCCTAAACCCTTCTTCACTTTTACTACATTGTACTATGCTAAATATTATTCTCCCCTTCTTCCCCATTCTATAGGTGAGAAAACTGAGCTTTAAATAAGGACTTGTTCAGGATCCCCTATATAATCAATCTAAAATGGTGACAGAATATATCTCAGTGTGAACTACAGCTATTGTAAATGCAGTATTGTTCAGAAGGAGATTGTTGACAGTTGGCATGACTTCTTACCAGCTAGGGAACAAAAGACTTAAGTTGGGTCTCAAAGGATGTGTAGGATTTAAATATACTAAAACTGATGGAAAGAAAAAACTGGAATGGGTTACCTTGGGGAACAGGAACTTTCCCTTCTTTATAGTACTTTAAGCAAAGACTAGATGACTGTCAAATGTGTTGTAATAGGGGTCCCTTTCCAATATATCCCTTCCAACACAGAAATGCTGTCACTCTATGAGACACAAAGCCAGCAGGATAATTGAAGGGAGGTGGTACAGTATGACTCCAAACATGGAGAGATCAGAATAATCATGTTTTATTTGTTTGCATGTGGGTAGTTTGATGAGAAGACTAGCCTACCTTGGACAAAATGTTGGGAATGGTGGGAGATAATGCTGGAAAAGTGGGTTGGGACCAGATTATATGAGCATCACCAGTTCCAAGCTCAGGTCACTCTGTTTCACTGGAAGAGAATCAGAGGACCTAGTTTCAAATCTAACCTTAAATGCTACTCTTATGTGACGAACAAATAACTTGATGTCCGTGGGCCTCAGTTTTCTCATCTGTAAAATGAGGGGATTGCAGTGAAGGACCTATGAGATCTATTCAAGCTTCTAGATCTATGATCCTTTGGCTTTGGCTTTTGGATCATAGACTGTTAGAGTTGGAAGGGGCCTTAGAGTTCATGCACCTAGTCCAACTACCTCCTTTTTTCAAATGAGAAAATTGAAGACACTGGAAACTGCTCTGGGAATCAACCGATTTTCCTGAGGTCATACATAAACAAGAACCGAAATCCAAAACTCACACCCAAGGCCTCTAGCTACCAACCTGATGGGCTTTCCTAGGCCCCATTCTCTCTTGCCTTGCAGTTTATAGTGGTTCTTTATTGCTCATTTGATCAGTTAATCAAAATACAATTGTGCCTGTTTACTTTTCCTTTTCTTGGCTTGGATCTCCCTGTGATCCGGAGTGGGAAGAAGAAGATTCTTCAGGACGTGGAAAAGGTCAAGGATACAATCTAGTAGTGTTTTTTTTTTTGGAGGGCAGTTGGGGTTAAGTGACTTGCCCAAGGTCACACGGCTAGTTTTTGTGTTAAGTGTCTGAGGCCGGATTTGAACTCAGGTCCTCCTGACTCCAGGGCCGATGCTCTATTTACTGCGCCACCTAGCCACCCTGATCTAGTAGTGTTTTGAGGAAGAATCATAGAATTTCAGAGCTAGAAGTGTCTTTAATGACTATCTTATCCAACCTATATCATTCGACCCCCAAAATAAAATCCCCATTATACCATATCTGACAGTGGTTATTCAATGTCTACTTGAAACTACTGCATACTGAAACAGCCCTTTCCACTTTTGGACAGCTCCAATATATAGAGCAGTTTATCCTTACTGCAAAGGAAATTTTACCTTTTTGTCACCTCCACTCTGTGCTCCTAATTCTTTCCTCTAGGGTCAAATGGAATAAATCTAATATTTTCCATATGAAAGTCTTTCATGATCTTGAAAAGAGCTATCATTTCTTCTCTGAACCTTCTCTTCTCCAGGCTAAGCATCTTCAATTGCCAAATCTCCTATGTCATCCTCTGAATAATCTTATAATTGGGGAGAAGGGAGGGATTAGCCAGTGATCCCAGTTTTTATGAGCATGCTCAATATGTTCTGTATAATTCTCATGGAATTCAGAGCATGCATTGGTTGTCTACTTACCTTACGAAGAAGAGGAGCCTTTTGCTTGACTGCTGACCTAGGACTGAAAAACTTACAAAAGGCACTAAGTGATGATTTGGTCCTCTTTTTTCTTCAGGCTAATTTTTTTTTTGAGGGCAGGGGAGGCTGTAAGCCTCTGGGTGGGAAGAAACCTTGAACCTTGAATTCCCCATCACAGATTCTGACATGTGACCTGCAAACGTGGACTTCTTTTCTCTTTGCATATGACCTTGCTCTTAAGTATAAGAATCTTGCACTAGGTCTTAACCTTGTAAACTTCATAAGGCTTGGAGAGTAAACTGTTAGAGGTCTAGGTGACTGAGTCAGTGCCAGATTTTGTGGAGACCTGTGAGGAATGAAATCCCCACGTATTGACTAAACCTAGCATAGATGTGAATTGAAGGCAGTCAAGAGACGGGTGACAGTCACCTCAAAACTTGGGTGGGTGTTTCATAGAAATTGCTTTGAGTTTGAGCCTACTCTTTTCAGGCTCTAAGGTGGGAGAAGAGAGAGTGTGCCTCCAGGTTTTGGGGAAAAATGTTTGGATTTCTATTCTTGCTTTGACTTCTTAGCAAATGCCCCTTTGTAAAAAGCAAATTGATAGTAATTGGTTAAAGAATACTGGTGCTCAGGTCATTGATGATTAAGGAAGAGGAGGACACATCAGAATGGAATCTTAACCTGATAGCATCGAAGAAAGAAAGCCCCATCCCAGCCTCCACAGGGGCATGTCTAGAAAACTGAGGGAGAGATGTGACCTTACTCAAAGATCTGACTCATCTGTGACAGTGGAAGTTGGAATAAGGATGCTAAGAACTTCTAAGGGCTAGACTCTTTATTGCTCAATATCCTTTTAAAAACATCTTGCTAAGAACTGACCACAATATTCCAGATGTTGTCTCAACAGGGTAGAGTATTATAGTAAGAGCCTCCTCTCTCCACCCACTTATTCTCACTCAGTACCTTGCCTCTCATAATGCATCTTAATAACAAGCTCTGGAGGGTAGGAACTCTTTAGTTTTTCTAACCCCAAATCTAACAATGTATGTTGAATTGAGTAGCACACACACTTATTGAACTCAAAGATCTTATAGAAATTAAGAGTAGGGAAAAGGATCAATCAATCATTCAATGAACAAATGGTTTTTAAGCATCTCCTATGAGACAGTCTTTGAAGGACTTTTACCTGGAAAAGGGTTAGATCTGTTTGGCCTCAGAAAGTAGAATTAGGATCACTGAATAGAGAGAGAATATTTGTTAGGAAGAGCTCACTAATAATTGGAATTATCCAAAGGGTAGGAATAGACTGCCTGAAGACAACACATTTTCCCCTGTAATGGAGGTCTTCAAGTGAAGGCTGAGTGACCACTTGTCCTATAAGTTGTAGACAGAATTGTTTTTTAAGCTGTGGGTAATTCTATATTCTTTCGGTTCATTCTAATCTACTAAACAGGATTGAAACTAGACCTAGATCTAATTTTATTGGTATAGGGATATCCCTATGAGGAAACTTTTACCTTCTCCATATCTTTTCCATAAAACACTGAGAGGTTCAGTGGTATGACCAAGATCACACAGCCAATAATTGTCGGAGGTGCAATTTAGGCCAAATCTTCCTGAATGGTTCTCTATCTACTGCCCCAGTCTGCCTCTACTAGAGAAGTCATCAAATAATGAAAACAAAAACAGAAATACTCTTTTGAGTCTAATCTCCAGTCATGATTTCTTTGCACTTAATGGGAAGGATTAAATCCAAGAACCTTTCAATGATACAACCCAACTGGCAAGTTGGGTCAATGACCAGTGCCACTTCTTATCTACTTGGTCATGTTCCTAGTCAACAGGTCTCCTGCATAATGTATGTTGTTAATGTTGCTGTCACCCCAATGTCAGGGTGAATGACAAGAAAGTATGGGAAGGCACCAGTCCCTACAACCATTGCTCACCAACTCTTTCACCTTATAAATAAGGAAACTGAGGCTCAAGGAGGTTAAATGATGCCCATGGTCACCAAGGTAGTGCATAAGAGGTTGGATTTGAACCCAACTTGATGGGGCATTCAGCATGGATGGGGGCAAGCAGTTTCATGACCCCTAAGTAATGGAACTACTGGAGGGAAGCTACAGAGAGCCACTTGATGTGGTATAGATGGAAGAACTGGCCAGGTGACACCTCATTTTAGAAAAGCCAACCTAAATAACTGACATTTATTTAGTTCATTAAACATGGAGAATTTCTCTATATACATTATCTCACTTATACCTCCCAACAACCCTGTGAAGCAGGGGCTATTATTATTCTAATTTTACAGAGAAGGAGACTGAGGCTCAGAGAGGTTAGTGATTGACCCACCATGAGAAACCCCTGGAGATGGGGATTTGAACTCAGTATTTCTCATCTTGAGAGTAAGACTCTGCCCATTCTGCTAAGATGCCAGCCACAGCCAAGCTGCAGAAGCCCCAGCAGTGGGCAGCGCCACTTGAGAGACAGTACCTGAACTTGAGGTCAAAGATAGGGGGCTTATGAAATGGGGGACATAGTGGGGAGGTTAGAGGGAGGGCTTTGGAAACCAGCTTGTCCAAGACTTATTTCATAACTTGGTAGCTCAATCTCTCATATCTCAGAAACCATTGACTTTCTAGCAAAGACATGGTCTATAATGGTGATTCCTGAGGAACATTTGCACCAGTTATATCCCAGACCTAGAAGATTTTTCCTTCTCATTTATGTCTCTGATGAAGGATCCTGATATCCTTCAAAGGCTCCCCTCTGGGGGCACCTCTTCCAGGAAACCATCTCTGATGACTCCCACCCCTCCTATCCAGTTAATGCTCTCTGCCTTTTCAGATCCCCTTATATTAATTTTGCTGTGCATATGCTGTGTCCCTCCTGACAAACATAAACCACCTAAGGCCAAAGACTTTTGCTTTATTTTTTCTTTTTAATCCAGTATCCAGCACAGAGACTAATAAGTCATTGTTATTGTTCATTTGTTTCAATTATGTCTAGGTCTTTGTGATGCCACTGGGGTTTTCTTGGCAGAAAAATTAGGGTAGTTTGCCATTTCCTTTTTCAGCTCATTTTATAGATGAGGAAACTGAGGAAGACAGTTAAATTGATTGGATTCTTCATGAATCCACAATCCATTCATTGTATTTGGTCAATAGGGCCAAACTTGGATGTAGATTTGTAGAGGGGGTGGTCCCCTAGAGGACAAAGAAGGGCCATGTAGGATTAGGGAATGACAGATGGCCTCAGCATTTGGAGGTATGGATTTGGATCCTTGTTCTGCCACTTAGCTGTGTGATCACGGGCATATCTTTTAACCTGAGTCCCAGATCCCTCATATATGTTTCATGTATAACTCCATATATGCATGTGACCTAGTAAGAATGTAAGATCATTGAAGGCTTGGTTTTGGATTGTTTAGCATTCATCTCTGTGTACCTAGAATGGAATTGGTTAGTCATCCAGTCAATAAGAGAAAAGGAATAAGCATTTATAAAGAGGTTAATATATGCATAATGCTAAGTGTTTTACAAATATGATTTCTTTTGATTCTCGAAACAATCCTAGGAGGAAGGTGCCATTATTACCCCCATCTTAAAGCTGAGAAAACTGAGGCAGACAACAGAGGTGGTGACTTGCCCAAGGGCACACAGCCAATAAGTAACCAAAGTTGGATTGGTACTCAGATGTTCTTGACTCCTAGCCCAATGCTCTATTCACTGCTCCACCTAGTTGCCTTCAATCAGCATTTATTATGTGCCAGATAGGAAACTAGGTGGTGTAGTGGATAGAACACCAAGTCTGGAGTCAGGAAGATTTGAGTTTAAATTTGGCCTCAAATACTTACTAGCTGTGTGACTGTGGGCTAGTCGCTTAACTTTGATTTGCCTCATTTTATCATCTGTAAAATGGGGACACACTGGAGAAGGAAATGGAGGATCATTTCAGTATCTTTGCCAAGGAAATGCCAATAGGTCATGCAGAGTTGTACATGACTGAATGACTGAACAACAAATGTGCCAGCTGGGGAGATAAGAAAGATAAAAGAAAGCCCCTGCCCTCAAGAAACTCACTGTCTAATGGAGTATACAATATATAAACAAGATATATACAAGATAAATTGGGGATAATTAACAGAATGCAAGCACTAGCATTAGGGAGGTGCATGATAAATACTTGTTGAGTAATTAATTGAAGGAAGTAATACTTATACTCTCTCCCTGAGCAGAAAGCTTTGCTAGTCTTACAGCACCAGTGAGAGGTAACTATAACTCAGCAAACACTGGGATGACTCCCTGGCTCCAGAAGTCCTAATTCTGCCCTTCATAGTTTGTGGAATCTTCTACCATTCCAGTATTCCTCTTTGAATTTCCACAGGGGACAATGTCTTAAACCAAATATCCTACAGGAGGAATAATCCATTTCTCGTTGACAAAACTTATTCTGCACTTGAAGCTATTGAATTCTTTCCAATTTACCAGCAGCTAATTCACAGTGAGAGCAGGTTTGGCTTAGAACAAGCATGGAGAGATGATGCTCACAGAGGTGGAAGAGGATACTGACTGAATGGCCTTGGGTAGGCATGGGGTAGTTTAAAGGCACCCAATATGGGGATGATTCCCCAGGGGAGAAAGAACCCTAATGTGTTGGTAGGGTCTTGATGGCAAACCTTCATATTACAATCAATCCTCAACTTTTGCTGGGTGTAACATTTCTAGAAAATGTCATGAAAGTAAAAAAAAAAGTGGAATGTTAGTACATTGAACTTACGGGAAATAGAGAACTAGGTTCCTGCACCCATTAAACACTGTAATCTTTTGTTATAGATTTCTGAAAATACATTTTTCTTCATACAACTCTTTATAGCAAAACATTAATCCTGATAATACGTACCTTTCCTAATGCAGTGATCATGAAACAACCCATAAAATGCAGTATATAAAATAAAATTGGTAACATGCAAAACATTTTTCTCTCTAGTAATTCCTCAGAATTTTGTTGCCTTTTGTGCTAATGCCTCAATAAAAATATACATTGATTTCAGACAATATTCACTTGTCATAATACATGAAATCTATGATGCCACAAATATCAACAGCAAAAACAGTTCTTAAAACTAAAAAATTTTAAAATCTGAACCTTACTTCGTATGAGTGGTAGTGTGAGAGTGTTGTACTATATACTATAGTTCTGTAAACTTCTCTATCTTGGCCATCTTCTGAAAACCAAGGGACAGGTTGCTGGGACTTTAGTCATTGTTTTTGGAAGACACCAAGACTGACAAAGTCTTGACATCTCCTCTGACACTGTCCTTCACAACTAGTGGATAGTGTCAGAGATTGTGAAGGATGTACCAACTTGAAATAATCCATTAGTGATGTCTGCTTTCATTTGAGATCCTTAAGGATCTTGGAGGGAGTTGAGGTGAATTGACATTTAACCTTAGTCCATGATTGATGATGGGATCAGCCGATTCAAAGTCTAGTCAGTGGTCAATGATGCCAAGCTACCTTTCAAGGTTGGAAACTGAGTAGCACAATCTTGGGAACTTGTTCATCAACATTGTCTTCCCTATCCTGAAGACCTTTGTGAGCTTTTGCATCTAACTCCTCATCTGACAGTTCCTGGATTTGCGCCTGCAGAATTTCAGAGACTTCTTCCCCTCCCACTCCCTTGAACTCTTTGGTGTGTGTCTGGTGCATGATTGCTTCACAGTACCTTTATTTTCTCACTAAGTCACCTCACTGACTTTGCATGATTGGACTTAGAGCCCAAAGAACTTGCACTGAACTTGGGGATTACATAGCACTTAAGTTTTGAAGGCAAACAATGAAAACATGAAATGAATGGACAGGGTGAACGAGACCAGTAACATGCCTGATAGGATACCAGCTGCTCCACAAACTTGTGTGCATGACACCTCTCATTTTTTTTTCTGCTACTGCCCATAGTTGGGAATGTGCAGTTTCCATTGCAGAAGTGAAAATGAAGCTACTAATAAAATCACAGGAATGCTTGAAGTCCCCAAAGTTAAATGCCCTAATGAGGAAAATTAACTGTATCACTGTCCATTGGCCAACCACATTTACAGAAGAAGAATCCCAGCATCTTAGTACTGGAGGAATTATAAGAGGCTTTATAATACAGACCTGGTGGTGTACAGTAAGTGCTTAGTAAATATTTGTTTATTGGTTAATTAAGACAGATAATACTTTTGCCCATTTAGAACAGAAGATTGTCCATTCTTAGGATATCATGGTCATATCATTAGGATATCATTAGGAGTACTTTCTATTTTTTTCTTTTTTTTTCCTTTTGGAGGGGGGAAGGCAGGGCAATTAGGCTTAAGTGACTTGCCCAAGGTCACACAGCTACTACGCGTCTGAAGGCTGGATTTGAACTGAGATCCTCCTGACTCCAGGGCCAGTGCTCTATTACTTTCCATTTTTAAGGAGGTGGGGATTAGGGAAAACTAAACCTGTGATTTCATTAGTATAGGGAACTTCCATCAAGGAAACTCCCTCTACCAATGTCCCTCCAGACTTAGAGTCTTAGACAGTTGTCTGGGGGCACTGAGAGGTTAGGGACGTTTCCAAGGTCACGGAGCTATCAGTATCTAGATCTGAATCCAGTTTTTCCTGGCTTCAGGGTTCATTGTCCAGCTGCTAGGCACTTAATAAAGGTTTGTTGAATTTAATTGAATAGCAATCATTGATCAAAACCCAGAAACAAACTGATGCCTAAAACCTACAGTTTCTCATTTTAGCCACCTTATTTAAGACCTTGCCATAAGATTCCCGGGGTGTGTGTGTGTGTGTGTGTGTGTGTGTGTGTGTGTGTGTATGTGTGTTTACTCCTCCTTCCCCTTCCCCAAAGAACCAGTCTCTCTGGGACCTATGAAATAAAACCCCACCATCCTGCAGTTAATCCTGAGCCAGTGCTGGTGTCTTTAACAGGAAAAAGGCAGCATCCGATAAATTATGAGCAGCTGACTCCTGGATTCATTCTGAAGAGGAGCAGTGCAAGGCGGTTTACAACCTCTAGGATTATGATGGTGCAGATGCTATCATCTTAATTGGAAAACCAGGCCTGTCGCCAACTGGGCTGTGTTACAATGGAGGTCCCTGCGATATTATGCTTATTGTTATTATTTTTAGAAATCTTTCTCTTTGACACGGCTTGCTCCAAATTGCTTAGTGAAGGCTATTAGGCTCCTGCCTGCTGCTTATTCCTTCCTCCTTATGAAAATCAGATTGTGGGGACCTGAAGGCAGAGGCAGTGGCTATGGGGAGAGAGGGTGACAGCTGATTCTTGCAGGCATTTCTCTTTCTCTCTCTCTGTGGGCGGGTAGAGAAGATGGAGGTCAGAAAGAAGGGGGGGGCATTCATCCTACTGAAATCTACCTCCCTGAACTCTGAACCTGTTGCTTAGTAAAACCCCAAGTTTTTGCTTTTCTTTATATCCCCAGGTTTTTTTTTTAACCACAGTGACTGGCACACAGTAGGCACTTTATAAATAAATGCTTATTCAGTAAGTGACTCCACTACTTAGGAGCGTAGATTTAGGGCTAGAAATGGCATGGGGATTTCTGGGTACATGGTATGTATCCCCTCCTTGGGGGTAGATTGTAAGTTTCTTGAGAGTAATACTGAGTCATGTAGATTTAGATCTGGAAGTGATCTGAGAAGTCATCCAGCCCAACTACTTCATGTCACCAATAAGGAAACAGCGTCCCAGAAAAGAGCAGCAGTTGTTTCATTTTTGTTTTTCCATCTCTAATACTTTCTATTGTACCTTGCAATAGTAGGCAATTAATGCATTTTTAATTGACTTTTAAAAAAAATTGGCCTGTGTGAATAAGTTTTATCTAAGCTGTGGTATATGATAGCCAAGTGGTTATCAGTTCAGTCATGCTCTTGTAATCACAAATTGTTGGAGATGGAAAGGGCCTTAGATCACATTATTTTCACCTCTTCATTTTACAGTTGAGTAAACAAGAGAGGAAGGTCATCAAGCTAATGAATATCTAACCCAGGGCAAGAACTCAGGGCTCCTCAGTCCCAGTAAAGCATTCTTGTTTTATTTCCATCACTCTTTTGGGATGTTTTCCAGCTTTTAAACAATAAAGCACGTTTGCATGCCTACAATATGAAAATTCCCAGGAGCTGATGGAATCGAATGGACCTGAGTTCAAAGTGGTCCTTAACTTAGGCTCCTTGGACCATGGATGGGTAAAAAATTACATCTTAATTTTTGTTACATTTCAACTGAAATTTAGCATTTCCACTGATTATGAATGTTGGTAGCTGCCAAAGGGGTTCATGACCCCAAAAAACTCTGAACCAAGGCTTGGTTCTTCTGAATTGACTTTCCATTTCTGCTGCATATATTTTGAGGTATTATTGCTGCATATTACCTCCCCAATATGAATCCCTTGAAGGCCAGGACATGCTCATGCCTTTCTTTGCCTTCCCAATGTTTGGTACTTAACAAATACTTGTTGACTGACTGACTACCCCTCAGGATGAACAGATCGAAGATTTAGGGCTAGGTGGGACTTCTGAAGATAAAGAATAATAAGTATGGAGAGGGAAGGATCTCAAAGCCATTGTCCAACCTCTTTATTTTATAGATCAGGAAACTGGGGACTAGAGATGGTAAGTGTCTTGTCCAAAGTCACAGAGCTAGTAAGGAAAGCTTGGATTCTAACCTAGGTCCTCTGACTCCAAATTCCACATTCCTTCCATTGTATGTCCTGACTATGTAATGGGGAGTCAGTCAGGCATTCAGTTTCATCATATGTTAAATAAAGGGGTTGGAAAGATCTCTATGGTCCCTCCTATCTCTGCATCCTATGATCCAATTTGCCCTGAACCAGAGCCAAGGTAAGTCACATGTCTGCGCTAAGCAAAGATGAAAAGATCTGCTCCTACTTGTTGCTGTCCACTGGCGGCTTAGTACCTTCACTGCCATCCATGGAATGTGACTTCTCATAAAATAAATACATGTCATGGGGAGCAAATACATTGAGGACTTATTATAAGTAGCATTAAAAGGAATTACTTCTATAGTTGGAAGGAATAGAAGAGGTGTCTGTTGTTACTACTGTCATTTTCTGCTTTGTCTTTATATCTCCATCCCCTGGTACACTGAAGGCACTTTGTAAATACCCCGTGGACTGAATTGGGCCAGGCTGTGTTTTGTCCCTCAGTGATCACCTGCCTTGTTCAGCCTCACCTGAATTCCATTCTAACTCCTGTCTCAGGTCTGTTGCAGGGGAGCAAATGAGATCATATATGCAAAGCACTTTGTAAATGTGGATCAGAGAAGCCTTCCTGCCTGCTAGTGCCAGGCTCCCAGGGCTCATCAAATTGTGACTTTTGGTGAACAGCTTTAGAGTGCCACCTGTGAGTGTGATGAGGAGCTGAAACAGCAATGAATGGTAACCAGCACTCTTGAGAGCCCTCTGGGTCTAGTTGCTCTGATGAATTGCTAAGCTCCATTTTTGCCAGGGCCTGAGCAGTAGTCAGGAAGCCCTGGGAGTAATTTGAAATCACTACTATTCTAAAGCAGCCACCAGGAAAGTGGTGAGGTGAGGACCCGCTAACCCTTACTACCTTAGCTCTAATCATATGCATTGGCCACATGAAAGACAGCTTGATTCTTATTCATAAGACTTTAGGCTTATGCCACTAGAACTGGAAAGGGTCCCAAAGCCCTTCAGGGCAGCTCCCTCGTACTGCTCATGAAGAAACTGAGGCCCATAGAGATTCAATGACCAGTAAGCTGTGGGATTAAAGCCCAGATCTTCTGATTCTCAAGTCAATTCTCTCTCCACTGATTCCAGAGCCCATAACTCTTTTTTAAAAAATCTTTTCTATTTTACAATTTTATTTTGTTTTTAATTTGTGTAATAAAACAAGCATTTCCATAACATAATATAATAATAATAATAATAAAATGATTGCATGTAATTCTTTCCACTAAGCTACAGTAGCTAAATTATGAGTGCAATACAGTGGAATGAATGCAGAAAGAACTGACCTCAAATATTGGTTCTGTCACTTAGTACCTGTGTGATTTGGGGAAATCATTTAACTTCCCTAGTCCTCCCTTTCTTTTTCTGTAAAACAAGGAGGTTGCCTTAGATTGCCTTTGAGGTTCCTTGCTGTGCTGGGGTACAATCCCATGCCCTGATATTGGACATCAATATGACCACAAGCTGTATATGCTCATGGGTGTACGTGAAGAAGTAGAGATGGATTTCACATAGAAGGTTTCTGTTGTCCATCTCAAGTTCACCTTTAGAGGTAATTATGACAAAAACATGTTTCTTTTTTTTCCCCTTTTGGTGAGGACATATACATGTGTAAACTTGGACCTTTGTTTGTTGTATCAGGGTGTGGTGGGAAGAACTATGGACTGAACAGACCTTGAAAATCTTATCAAGGGCAACAACCACAAAAAAGGGCTAACTGTTCAAACTTTTAAAAAGCGTCACATGTAATTGCAGAAAAAAAATGGTGGGGTGGGGCTAACCTAATCTCCAATGATAGGGAAAAATGAAACGGGATACATTAGTGCAATGTAAAGCAATACAATCTCTAATGAATATGAGAATGCAAAGAAACCCACAACTATCTCTATGAAATAATGCAAAGAAAAAAAGAAGCACAAATATGGAGTATACACTAGATATAGAACTAGATACATATAAGAAAGAAAACAAAAGTCACTGAATGGAGACTTCAAAATACTAATGGATTCTTCAAAAAGATGAAAGTGTTGGCATGGTGCTTTATGCATTGAATTAATTTCAATGCAAATAGTTACTAAACCAAGTTAGCTGGTTATAATGATTTTCAATTTTGAGCTTTTATTTTGAAATTATATTTTTTTACAAGGAAAGGAAAGATTATCAGAATGGGAATGAGGAGACATGTGATGTCCCTTCTTTGGGTGTCTGTCTCCTCATCATCATTGGAAAGAATGACAGAAGTGGAGTCAGAGGAACCAGGTTCCAACCTTGGTTCTATCACATACCACCCGTGGGATCCTGGCCAAGTCCATTTCCTCCGCTAGGCCCCCGTTTCTTAATCTGTAAAATGAGGGAGTTAGGTGATTTCTAAGGTTCATTTCAGGGCTAAATCTATGATCTCATGAACTCTGGGATTAGACTGAATCCTTGGATCAGAGATTTGGAGTTGGAAGGGACCTTGGAGGTAATTTAGTCCAAATCCTCATTTCATAGATGATGAAATCGAGACCTGGCTAGGTTAAGCATCATAACCAAAGTAACAGAGGTAATCAGTAGCAAAGCTAGGCTTCCAACTGAAATCCTATGCTCTGCGTCTTTGGGAGATTCCAGCCTCCTAGAATGACCCCATTTCAAGCCATTAACTTATTTTCCTGTTTAGTCTCTGCCCTTTGTTTGTACCTTGTTACCTGGAAGAAAACGTATCAATGCTGATTTGTAACTCAGAGTGAGAAACAGAATTCTTTTTTGATAGCAGTGGTGGTGGAGGGAATGTGATGGGGGTAGGGATGAGGATGAGGTTGGATTTGGGGTCCCAGGATAGGGGAAGAAAAGCAGGTTTCATTTTGCCAAAGTAGATGGAGCTTTCTTTGCTGATTTCAAGCCCCTGTTTGCCAGTGTATACAGTCAGAGGAGCAATCTGTCCTGGAGCCAACCAATTTCTCCTTTTGCCTGTGAGACGGTGCCAGATAAATCAGGCTCCAGCATATCAGTCCCCTTCACAAGATGCCTGACATCTGTGACTGCTGCAGAGATGCCAACCTGGGCTTTGCAAGCCTTCGAGGCTGTGAGATGGCTGCTACTCCATGCTCCTGTATCTGGGTGATGATAGACTGATGAATTCCTACAAAAGCTCCCCTTCTGCCTATTTGAGCTGCTCTGAAGAAGAGACAAAAGTCTGTGGATAACTAGAGGGAAAAAAAATCATGTAGATTAAAAATCATGCTTCTGCTTGCTTCAATGCAAGGCCAATGAAGTGAGGATAGTGTTTTTCTTGTTAAAGAGGAGAGAAAATATTATTATTAAAATGTTTGAAACATGCCTTTGAAAGATCTCTTCATTTAGTAGAGCCAAGAGGACTAGCGTGAATATTTTTTTTAAATCAATCACTCTGTAGAAATCTTAATACCAAGGACTTAGTTTTTTTTAGCAAGGCCAGGGCTCTTTCCTGAAAACCTTCAGCTATGTCCCCCGGTCTAAGTGACCAGGTTCTGCAGTTCTATGAATTAGGACAATTACACATCTGTCCACTTGGCCTGTGATTGGAGCTTATGTTGAACTGGGAGAGCAGATGAATGGGGAAGGAAGAGAAGGAAAGCAGGGACAGACAAAGGAAGTGGTTTCTTAGGGAGGCTACGAATGGTCTATTGACAGCATGCAACCTTGCCCTTGTGAGACCTGGAGGACTGTCTGTTGTCAAAAGGTAGCACTTTGGAGCTCTGAGCTGCTCTTTGGAATTCAGAGGGCACAATTGTTCTTTTCAGTGATCTTTCTCCTGGGGAGAAAAAGGAAATGGAATGGGCATTGAGAAAGGACAAGCATAGTCTTTAGAGTCTGTTCAGATACAGCAGGTAGGGTTAAGGGCAAATGTTAATTCCAGAGAAAATTCTCCTGTTTAGGCTTACTACAAAGGGGGATAATTCTGATCCAATATAGCCAGTCACCCAAATCTCCTTAGTCATCTTTCTTCAATGAGATAAAAATGATCCACAAGTACCCAAACCCAGAAGCAGCCCTTGGTCTTTTCAAAAGTTGCTAATGGACATAATAATACCCTCCACAGCCGGTCAGGAGGATAGATCCTCTGCAGAAGAGATGAGTGTTCTTTCTTGATAATGATAGAAAGCGCTATGAACTTAGTGGCAGAGTCAAGATCAAACCCTCCTCTCCCTTGTCTTTTTAAGAATCCTAAGAGCATAGATTCAGGGCTGAAGTTCAACCCTTTTCATTTTACAGAATAGGAAACAGGTCCAGGGAATTTAAAGGACTTGTCCAAAATCATCAGAAGCAGCATTTGAATAGAGGTCCTGTGACTCCAGGACCAGTGTACTTTCTACCGTCCCATGACTTGACTGTGGGCAGGTGACTTTAAGCTTTAAAATGGTGTTAACTCTGGGGTCATCTCCTTCAATTCTCTCATTTTACAGATAAAGCTGAGGCCAGAAGATTTAATCTTCCTACCTACCCCATGGCCATTCCCTTTTCTCATAATACAGTTGCCTTTTTAAAAAGATGCTCCATTTTCTGTATTGCTAAATAGTCTTTCTTCCCTTTTTCTGCTTATTCCTGCCTATCACGTGAACATGGGTTAACCCGTGAAGAAGCTGTAATTGAAGTGGCATTCCTGATTTTTCTAAAACTTTTGAAAATAAGACTGAACAAAATTGATGAGCTAGTGAGCCCATCCTGAAAATTACCTCCTAGAAATGCAAATTAAAATGATTCTGAGGTACTACTTCATACCTATTAGATTGGCTAATAGGACAGAAAAGAAAATTACAAATATTGGAGGGGATTTGAAAATGAAACATTAATATACTGCTGGTGGAGTTGTGACCTGATTCAACCATTCTGGACAGCAATTTGGAACTACGAGCAAAAGGCTATAAAAACATGCATACCCTTTGACAAAGCAATGCCACAGTTAGATCTGTATCCCAAAATAGAAAAAAAAGGAAAAAGACATATTTGTACAAAAATATTTCTAGCAGCTCTTTTTGTGGTGACAAAGAATTGGAAACTGAAAGGATTCCCATCAATTGGAGAATGACTGAACAAATTGTGGTATGTGATTATGATGGAATACTACTGTGCTATAAGAAGTGATGGGCAGGATGCTCTCAGAAAAACCTAGAAAGATTTGTATGAGCTGATGCAAAGTGACGTGTACTGTGTAAAAAGTAACAGCAATGTTGTAAGGTGATCAGTTGTGAATGACTTAGCTATTCTCAGCAATACAATGATCCAAGACAACTCTGAGGGACTTATGATGAAAAATGCTGTCCATCCCTGGAGAAATAATTGATGGTATATGAATACAGACTGATGCATACTTTAAAAAAAAAGAAAAAGAAAGGAAACAAGGAAGGAAGAAAGTAAGGAAGAAAGGAAGAAAGAAAATTGCCTCTTAGCGAATCAGCTGGGATAGATTTTGCTTTGGAAAGGACGTGGTGTGTATTGAAACTACAGTCAGAAATAAGTCTGGGTTATTCTAGGCAGAAAACATGTGTGCAGAATGGAGGGCGATTGATATGATTGTTTAGTGGGCCTGGGGATAAAGATGCCACAGAGTAGTTTCCTTTTGTGAATATGATTTCAATGTGGTTCTGGAGAAGCCTTTGGGTTCTGATCTTAACTAGATTCCTTCTGGCAGTGCTGGGAAGCAACTGGGCTGGGTTCCAGCCTTGGATTCCTAGCAGCTCTGGTGTAGATTCCTCCTGGAGACACTGGGAAACCTGTGACCTCATGATCAGCTCCCAGGACAAAAGCAGGGAGGGAAAGCTGACAGCATCATGGGCAAATGTCTTGAATTATTTTCCAAATATTGGGGTTTCAATGAAGCCCAGAACACATTTTGTCCCCAGCACTCTCTCTCTCAATTTGTAAACCCATATGTTTCATGGGAAATGTAATCCGTAAGCCTGGGATCCGTTTACAATTAGCTCATCAAGATGCTGTTTTGTAACAACCTTTTGATGTCCAATGAGCCTTCTAAGCCCCTTATGCTTTCCTCCCTTTGAACTGGGACAGCATGTTTTGCCAGAAGTCAATGAAACTCAAAGGCAGAACAGAATGGTTTAATTCCCTTCTCTGCTCCAGGATGGAGGCAGTTCAAATGGTATTTTAACTGGATTGTGTTCTTCTAGACAAGGTGAATTTAGTCTGGGCCAGACTGGCTGGGACAGGGTCACTGCTGCGGATACTGGTAGTATAGAGAAGACCCTCCTGAGGCATCCTCTTCAGGTCCCTCTGCCACAAAGATGGAACCACATGGATCACGGCACTCCTTTCTAGCGTCTAGAGATAGTGGAAGACCATTGGAGATTCAGATCTTAGTTCCTTTGTCCGGCTCTTAGGGATGCTCTCCAATCCACCGATTTTACCAACTTTCTATGATGACATAGAGCAGCAGTTCTCAACCTGTGGTTTATGCTCAATTTGTAACAATGAAAATACATCCTGCACATCAGATATTTACGTTGTTATTCCTAACAGTAGCAAAATTACAGGTACGAAGTAGCAACAAAAATAATTTTATGGTTTGGGGTCACCACCACATGAGGAACTGTATTAAAAGGTCACCGCATTAGGAAGATTGAGAACCACTGACATAGAGAGAACAGTGCTAGATTTAGAGTTAGAGAGTCCAGAGTTCTAATCCTACCCCTTGATGTATCTATCTATGTTATTGTGGGTAAGTCATTTAATATTTATTTGACTCAGTCCTCGTCTGTGGAAAGGGAATATTAATACCTACCTCACAGGGTCATAGTGATATTCAAATGAAAGAACATATTAAAGTGCTTTGCCAATTCTAAAATACTATGTCACTTATCATCATCATCATTCACTTGGTACATTCCACTTTTGCCAGGCCAGTCTCCTCACTGTCTCTCTCATGTGCCATACATACCCTTTCTTATACTCATGCCTCTGTTCATGTCACTTCTTTTACTTGAAGCCCCTTCACTTTACCTTTTGCCTATCCAAATTCTATCCATCTATGCTAGGAACAACAAATACAGGGACTGGGAGCTCCCAGTCACCTAAGCTAAGTTAATTATTCAACATCTAATAAAGTTTATATTACAAAGACTAGATTAGTTTTTCCTAAAAAGATGAATGGCATCATTCTTGAGCTGTGACTGGTCTAGGGGTCTAAGGCTGTTGATACTCAATTATTTTCTGTTCACCTAAGGTACAAAAAAGGAACCCAGTCTAGAAGTCAATGCTCCTTTGGGTTGATGGATTCACTGCTACTGTTGAAGTCACCACATCCTTCTGATCAGATGTTGAACCACAACAAATGCAAAAGCAAGGAGAGTTGTGTCCAACTGAATCAAAGCTGGTACCTTCTCTGACTATCCTTTCCATGTCTTTTGTTGTGTGTTATATGGTCTACAAGTGACTCATTTTGTTTTAAGTCTGAGCCTGAACCCCAAATCTAGCCAAGGATACCATCCTTCAAGGTCCCACTGAAGTCATACTTTATAAAATCTTTATGACTATAGACCACACTGTCTCTCTGTTTTCTGTACTACTGCACTGATTTGCCCCCATAATTCAGAAGTTAATCGTGGTATTAATTGCTTAGTTATGTCTCTGCTGCCAGACTATCTATTCATTGAAAGAGGGTACATATCTCCATCCCTCACAGAACTTAGCACCGGGCTAGGTAAAACATAGCCCTCCATGCTTACGTATCTGCTGTAGGGAGGACACCAGTGCCAATCAGAAAAATGATATTGTGGTGGTTAGAGGGGCATAAAGGGTTATGGATAACCATTGGTTTTGAAAACAGGAATGAGAGTACTTAGAGACATTCCCAAGGCTCCACAGATGGGGATATAGCTGAAGGAGTCCATTCATTAATGCAATATATTCATTCACATTTTACAGAGAAAGGGCAAAGGATGGATGGAATTTATAAAGATTATCTCATTTAAGGGCACTACCACCTAGGCCCCATATCTTTATGAAGTCTTTTTTGCACCAATTCTCAAGGCATAGGTGTGACTTCCAAGTCCCGTACTTGTCTTGGCCCCTCCCAACTGGTTCCCACTCACAAATACAATCACAGAAAGCATCATTATCCCAAGTTTTCTTTTTACACCTCCTATTCCCCATCTCCAGTATACTATGACCATCTCATTCAGTTGCACAAACATCAGGAGCAGCAACAACAGATTTTACATTTCCCTAAGTGCTCAACACAGGCCTAGGCATGTGATAGGAGTTTAGTCAAGAAGATGAAACCCCTTTGCTCAAGGAGTTAAGTAGGATGTAGAAGACAGGCCAAGCAGGAAGGGACAAGGGACAACTTAATGAAGGCTCCAGGGAAAATGGCGTCAGAGCAACTATCCTAGATTGGCTAGAATTGAGGAATTATGAAAACCAACGCTAGGAAGGTAGCCAGGGCTATTTGGGCCAGATGGCAAAGGGCTTTGATTGCCAGGCTAATGAGTTTGGATTTTATTTTTGTGAAAATGGGGAGCTACTGGAAGTTCTTGATCAGGAATATCTATGAGCAGAACTATATCCATTTCAGAGCTTCTGCCCCATGGGTTTCATAGGTATCTCAGATTTTAGCCCTAAACCATCTTTTCATCATTTGACCTAAGAATCAGGAGTAAACAGAGTCTGAGCAATGGTTGTTTGTCATCGTCATTGTCAATAGTCCCATAATTTCTTGTTTCTTATATCGTTAAGGTAGCCTTATTTTTTGGTTTAAATAGATTTGTACTTTTAGGTTTTGCATAACTAGAATTTCCTTTCATACCATTCCTCCTCACAAAGAACCACCTCATATAACAAATGATTTTTTAGAGAAAAACAGAGGAAGAGGGAAAAATTAGCAAAACTGATCCGTACACTAAAAAATAAAAATAAAAGAAGCAAAACCAAACCCACCTGCTAATATGTGCAGCCACCCATATCCACAGACCTTCCCTCCTCCAGTCTCTGCAGAGGAGTGAAGGGCCTTATTGGGCACATTATACTGGGACTTCTTTTCATGTATAGATTGGACTAGATGGTTTTTGGTTCTCAGAATCTAGGATTCTGTTATTCTCCTTGTATCTTTTCTTTAGAGGCCATGCTCATCCTTGGTGATTTTGTAAACTTCACTTTTTAAAATAAAATGTTACTGATATTATTTGTTTTCTTGTTACCTAAATTTCTTTCCCCCAAATCCCTCCTATTGTGTTTCCCAGACAACCATTTCATATAATGAAGAATATTTTTAAAGAAAAATTGAAAAAGATGAAGATGAGAAAACAAAAGAATAACAGAAGAGATTGACACATCAGCAGATGCATTATAGATAATATATATATATATACATACATACACACATACATATATATAATGTGCACATATATGCATACCTAGGAAAGTGTGGAACCTCCCACCTCTGCAAAGGATGGGAGGAGGTGTCTTCTTTCTCTTCTTTGGAGACAGCTTATTCTACGTAATTTTGTAGCATTTGCTTTCCATTATTTTCTGGTTGTTCTCTCCATTTCCAATCCTGTAGTCATTGCATATATTTTGTACTTGGTTCTTCTCACTTCACTTTGCATCAATTCATATCTTTCTATATTTCTTTATTTCCATCAAATTTCTTATTTCTTCCTGCATAGTATCTCCGTGTACTCCATTTAACGGGCATCTAATCTGTTTCCAATTCTTTGTAAGTTAACATCATTAATGAAGTTGGAGGAATATATTAGTCAGCCCATATCCCAAATCACTCTTCCTATGGGTTGGTTTGTACAAATAGGAATAGGGAATATGCACATAATCTTAACGACTTAGGCAGATACTAATTTTATACAGTGCAATGACAATTGGAAATCATTTGCCTCAAACATGATTGATTCTTCAAAAGTGTAAGATGGAAGAAGTTTGGATAGATATAGCAGTCTCTCTGAAAAGCACCTGAAGGTTTTAATGAACTACAAGCTCAATATGAGTTGAGTGATAGGCAGCATCCTCTTTCCCCCACCCCCCAAATGGTAAGTGATCATAGGATACCTTAAAAGGAAGGTCTCATCATACTCTGTTACTCTCAGACACCATCCGGACAATTATGCTTAGCTCTGGACACCACAGTTGAAGAAGACTACTGACCGGTATGATGAAGACTGTGCAAAAGAGGCAGTCAGAATGAATGAAGATTTTTGGGTTCATGCCATATGAACATTAGTAGAAAGATCTGGGCATTTTTAGCCAGGAGAAACAAAGACTGGGAAGGAGGGAGTTGGGGTGTGAATGTGTTCAAGTATTTGAAGGGTTGTCTTTTGGAGGCAGGATTAGGAGGAAGAAGAATCATTCCACTTGACCCCAGGACACAGAAGCTAGAAGAGATGGGTAGAAGTTGCCATGATGGTGATTTAGACGATGTCAGAAAAAACTTTCTAACAATTAGAGCTGTCCTAGAGTGGAACAAGCTGTTTCCAGAGTCAGCTATTCATTTCAGTTGTGTCCAACTCTTGGTGACCCCATTTGGAGTTTTCTTGGCAAAGATAATGGAACAATTTGCCATTTTCTTCTCCAAGAGCTAGTTGGGTAACTTCTTCTTGGAGGTCTTCAGTTAAAAGCTGGGAAACAAGGAAAAACACTTATTGGGCATATTAAAGGGGGAGTTCTTTTCAAATATGAGTTAGGCTGTTGAGGGCCCTTTCAACCCTCAAATTTTATGTTTCTGTGACTTTTAATGAGAAAATCCTGTTATAGTCAATGATGAATACATGTTAATACTTGTAGCAAGGAAGGGTGCAATAAATGACAGAATATCCTTCGAAAGAGATCAACAGAACATTAAATCAGCTGCTGGCTATTCCAGGATCTCTAATAGTCCCACTGCAAAATTAGACGTGTAAAGTTCAAACATACTGGTGAAAAATCCAAACACAAGTTCATGTGTTCACAGGCACTGATGACTTCAGTCTCAACAATACATGTTGTGCTTCTGTCAGTTGCTTTTTTCAACCCTTTGCTATTTGAAGCAAATTGTGTTTATAGGGTTCTAATTTCTGATTTGTTCACTGTTCTTTCTTGCTTGTTATCCTAGTTTTGTTTTATTGTTTCAAAGTTGTTTCTGTCTCTGCCTTTCTGTCTCTGCATGCATCTCTATGTCTCTGTCTGGATCAGTTTCTCTTAGTTTCTTTGTCCCTTGTTTTTTCTTTCTCCCTTCCTTCCTCTGCCCCACCACGCCCCCCAAAAAACCCCGTGTCTTTTTTTTTTCTAGCTACCCGCTCCCCTATGAGTTTTTTTTTAAGGGAGAATGAGTGGCCTTGTTTGTTTGAAAGTTTGGAATGTCTGTTCTCATTGTGCTGCACCTGGGTCATGGAGGTCCAGGGCTGGTTTCCAGGCCTAGGATTGCAGGAATGAGAGAGGGTTTGTGTCTGGAAGGAAGTGGATGGAAGCCAGCCGGAGCCCTGCTCATCTCCACAGCCAGGCTATGGCAGAATGAATAGCTAACTAGCTTTTGTCTCTATCAAGTGGTCTTTTATGTGGAGAGATAACGAAGGACAATTAATATGGCAATTGGGAGTAGCATTCGATGCCCTGGCAATTTCTCTGCCTTATAATTAACAAACAATCAGGGTTTTAGCAGCTCCCGCTTAAATGCATAGTTAGGCACTACAAGCCTGAACACTGATGGCAGAAAGTGGGCATTGGTGCCATGGGGGCAAAAGGACAAGAGGAAAGAGGTAAAATTCCTGACCCAAGATGGCTCCCTTGGGGATGGACGTGGGTTCTAAGATGAGCTGCCTGAGTAAGCAGGAGCAAAATGAGCCGGATAGGACACCAGATGCCGTTGCTGGTGGAATAGCTCCCGCAATCTAGCATCTGGTCCTTGTTGTTGGCATGAACTTCTTCAATTCAACACCTTGGCATGGCTGCCCTGTGCACCATCCAGTTCCACCCCTGTGACCACAAGCTGGCTCTGGCTTTGGAGCCCTGTGCCTGAAGGCAATGAAAATCTGGAATGGCAGATTGAGGAAGCAGGGTGGATTGGAAAGAAGGCAGGAATGGGAGTCTAGAGACCTGAGTTCTAGTCCTGATTCCACTATTGACTTGCTACAACACTTTGGACAAATCATTTAAGCTCTTTGCTTCTTCTGTGAAATAATAATGATTTCCTGTCAATCTTAAAAGAATGTTATGACAATCAATAAATAATGCTTGTGAATCTGTGGTTCTTTCATGCACATTTTGTGAAGGAGGAAATAGAAGCTCAAAGAATTCAATTCATTTCAATAAATATTTATTTAAGCATTATTATGTGCCAATCACATAGATATTAGAGATAAAAAGACAAAAAATTTGAAATCTCTACTTTCAAGAAGGGCAACTAGATGGTACAGTCAATAAAGTGCCAGACCTGGAGCCAGGAGGACTCATCTTCTTGAGTTAAAATCTGGCCTCAGACACTTATTAGCTATGTGACCCTGGGCAAGTCACTTCAGCCTGTTTGCCTCAGTTTCCTCATCTGTCTAATGATTTGGAGAAGGAAATGGCAAACCACTCTAGTATCTTTGTCAAGTTTCTATGTCAGAGAAACAACATAGGCAGAAATCACGAGTAAAAAGCACATACAAGTGACAGTGATTTCAAGGGCAGTCTATGCAAAGTGTTTGAAGTAGGAGGGGTAATGTTATGTTTGAGAAATAAACAGCAAGCCAGTTTGAGAGGAACTGAGAGTACATGAAAGGGATGATGGGAAGATTATAAAGGCAGGTGGGAGCCAATTGTGTAGGGTGTGAAGTAGCAGACCTTGGATATTGTATTTTGTCTTAAGGTGATGGGGTAAAACTTCTATTTTAAGAACGCTGATTTGATGTTAAATGACTCATCCACTAACTACACACCTTTCCCAATGCTGCAGGGCTGGTAAGGGCCAGGGCCAGGATGAGAGCCCAGGTAATTATACTTCCAGATCACCATGTGTCACATCACCCAAACAGGTATTCTTTACTGTCGCTCACGTCCCTAGAATTCTTTCATTCTAAATTTTGCTCCCAATGAGATCAGAAATGGAACCAGTCATTAGTTTTCTCAAACACCCATATTTCAATGTAGGATTTCTTAGTCTCTAAAGTTCTCATGCATCTTGCAGAGCTCTAAGGATGTTGGCAACATATTGGGAAAAGGGAAGGCATGAAGGCTTTCTCTGTCCAACACCATTGTGGGTCAGTGCACAAATGTGTCCTGCTCTTAAATGAGGATTTGCTAGACATGCATTTATCTGCATTTTGGTCTTACCTCCTGTGCCAGACTGTGTCTATCTTCAAGGAGTCTTTTTTTTAAAGTGGACTACTATGTGCAGGGTTTCCACTAAGGCTCTCCTTTGATGCCTCCTCATGACACAGAGATGATCTTGGGTTTTAGATGGAATTGGAAGCAAAATGCAAGATTTGTTGGGTCCTACCTACCAAGTGGGAAAACCTCTGGGTGCAGTGCTCTTGGTGATGAATTGTTTGTCTGTCATCCAAGGAAGGAGGTTGAGTCCAAGCCCAGTTCACTCCAATTGACCAGACTGGTCCAAGCCCAATCCATGCATGGTACATACCCTTCCCCATCTCTACCTTTTAGCCACCTTATTTTTCTTCAAGTCTCTGTTTATTCATTACCCTCCTCGTGAAGCCTTCCCTAACCTCAGCTGACGGCAGACTCACCGTCCTCAAATCTCGCATTTATTTCTCTTTAGACAAGTTAGAGATTTTTTACATTTATTGCCCTTCTCAATCTGGTTCCAACCTGCCTGTCCATCCTTATTATACTTTATTCCTCTTCATGCATCTTTAGTCCAGTCAAACTAATATTCTTGAATTCCTCATCCTTGCTACCCCATCTTTTCTCTCTATGCTTTGTGCAGGCTTCCCCTCACACCTAGAATATAACCTCTTTTCACTTCTGTCTCTTAAAAGTCAAATCCATCCTGTAGTACTTGCTAGCTGTTTCATCTTCGTCAAGTCACTTAACCTCTATCTACCTCAGTCTCCTTATGTGTGAAATGGGGGTAATAATAACACCTACCTGCCAGGGTTAAGAGGATAAAATAGAATAGCATTTGGAAAAAGCTTTGCACACCTTGAAGTGCTATAAGAATGGCAGTTGTTATTATTCCTAGTTCCTTTCAAAGTTGAGATCAAGCACCACCTTCTAAATTAAGTCTTTGCCTTGCCCTCAGAATTAAAAATGACCTTAGTTTTATTTTGCATGTCCTTTTAGGTGTGCATGTTTTCTCCACCATAGGAGGTAAACTTCTTGAGGGCAGGAAACATTTGATTTTTTGTCTTTGTATCTCTGGTTCTAGCATAGTGCCATGGCACAAAAGAATCACTTAAAAAAATGGATATTGTTCCAGAACATAAGCTCCTCGAGGGCAAAAGCTACTTCTCTGCTTGTTTTTGTTTCTCTCTATTACTTAGTACAGCACCACATGGCAGTTGACATTTGTAAATATCTATTGAATTGAATTGACTGTAACATAACAAATTTTCCAAGAGAGAATCTCAGGGAAGATCAATTTCCTGAGGTATAAAATGGGTCTGAGCTACCATCAGAGCACAGAGTAACCATGAACTTTTCAAACACTGAAGTATGCTGAAGGTACTATGCTAGTAGTTTCTAGGAGAGACAAGAGATAAATGTTTGAATTATTGGATGGATGGATGGATGGGTGGATGGATGGATGGATGGAAAGATGGATGGATAGATGGAGGGATGAGTAGATGGTTGGATGAATTCCAGACCAATTCTGGTGAACTATACACTGATGATTTTGCAGTAAGCAGAAATGTGAGCTACTAAGAAGGTCTCTATTTTATTTTATTTATATAAGATCTCTAATTGCTGAATATAGAATGAAATAAGAAGATTTCATTAATGAATAAGAATTACAAACTGGATTCTCTTTAAAATAGCATATAGATGACTGGATTTGAAATCAGGAGGCTATTGGATGAAATTATGTATCTGAAATTTCCATTGGTAAATCATTTATTAAGAAGTCTTTTGAAAGAAAAAATATAATTTACAGGAGAACACTATGGAAGATATGCTTCTTCCAGCAAAACCAAGAGGATCAAGCAAAGGTAACTCACAAAGCTATAATGCTATGCTCCATCCTGGTTAGAAGAACATTTTGGCAAAGTATCTTGCATTATTCTTGTGGAAAGAAGGAGAAAAGTAGGTTAGCCGTAGTGACTGAAAAATCAGACTTAAAGGGTAGTCCTTAATGGTTCCATGTAAACTTGGAAGGAGGCTTCCAGTGGAGAGTCCCAGGGATCTCTACTTGACCTTGTGCTGTTTAACATTTTTATTGATGATTTGGATAATGGATAATAATAGGAATTGAAACCTGTGATTTCACTGACAGAGAGGAACTCTCCAGTGAGGAAATTCCCTCCACTAATGCAATCAGACATCTTTTCTGAAACTTATGGTCTTAAAAAGTTGCCCAGAACCCTGAAAACTTAAGTGACTTGCCTCACATCACAGAGTCAAGTATATGCTAGAGGCAAGACTTGAACCAAGACCTTACTGGCTCTAAAATTTGTTCTCTGTCCAATATATTATTTCTACCCAATATGCTATACTCTATCCAATAAAATGCCTTTTTCCTTGGATAAAGGCATATCAGATTTACAGATGACATAAAGCTGGGAGGGATAACTAACATATTAGATGATAGAGTCAGGATCCAAAAAAGTTCTTGACAGCTTAAAATATAGGGCAGAACATAATAAGATAAAATTTAATGAGGATAATTGTAAAGCTTTGCACTTGGGTTACAAAAATTGACTTCACGAGAACATGATTAGACCAAAGATTTTTTTTTCTTTCCTGAAAAAGGATCTGGTTTTTTTTTAAACAATCACAGACTCAGTGGTCCTAGGTTCAGAGAATTAGAACTGGAAGGAACCTCAAAGATCATCTAGTCCTCTCCTCTCCTTTTAATGGTGAGAAAACTGAAAACTAGGGTGGTTATATGACTTGCCTAAAGTCACATAGCAGTAGATTACCAGCATAATGTGGCTGCCTTATAACTTAATTCATTTTTGAAACTATGATTAGAGAGACAAAGTTTCTAGGAGAAAGAGGGTGATAGTCTTGCTGTACTGTGCCCTGACCAAATCATTTATGAAATGTTGTATTCAGTCCTGGATACCACAGTTTAGGAAGGACATTTATAATCTAGACTGTGTGTCAAACTCTAATAAAAATGGGCTATATACCTCAGAGGTATTTAGGACCTGGTCCAAACTATATCTGAATAAGGATCTTCTCTAAGATAACCCAATAAATAGTAGGAATACTATTCCTAGATAGAGCTAAATCCTCACTATCATCATCCTTATCACCATCATCACCATTGACCTCATCCTAACAATTTCTTATATGCATCTCATTTTTCTACTTTTAAAATTCCCTATTCTTAAAGAGCTATTTCATCACCATAACTTCTTGACTCTTAGTTTTCTCAACACTAAGAAATAAATGATCATACTTAACTTGCCTCTAGCACATGGTTGCTAAGTGAACCAAATGAGATGAATATGTAAAGTGCTTTGCAAACTTTAATGGGCTGTATAAATACTATCTATTATTATTATCATCCAAATTTACCCAGCTAATTAATGAGAGAGTTGGGAGTAGAACACAAGTTTTCTAACTCTTAGACTAGGGTTCTTTTTCCTACATGCTGAGACTAGGAGAGAAGGCAATGCAGACCAAGGGTCAGTGTAATAATCCTTCATTCTGGTGTTTGTTCAGTCGCCCTCCTGGATTGTTTCAGAGGTCCCTTGACTCTTGCCCATCATTACGTATGGCTCTCCATTCTGTCTTCCTCCATCCCCTTTGCCAACAGGCCTAGGGAGAAACCTGTTGGGACATCGAGGTCTTGTTGCCACTTCTGATGCCCAGATGCTAAAGAAGACCAGAGCCTTTTGTTGGAATGTAGACTACAAAGGGGGATGCTGTGTTCCCTGATTTCAAAGTGATGCTCAAGTCATGGATTGGGCTTTATTCTTCACTTTGTGATCCTGGTCTTCAATAATGTATCAGGTCTCAGAGTTGAAAGCTAAAGCACTATTTATAAAAGGAAAATGGGAATACTGAGACAGTGGACTCTGTTCTTGGAGAGGCATAAATCTTGAACATGGTGGTTAACTTGACATCCCTCTCCTTTGCCTGGGCCCTCAGGCCGTCATGAAGCCAAAAGTCAGGAGAATGACTGCCTTTGATTGTAGAGTACCTTCTGCAAATGTTTGTTCTCAAGGGTTGGGTTGGGCCAGGAAGAACCACATAGCCTGGCATATGAACTTGTGCCCATTTGCTGTTTTCTGGGCCTGCTAAAAATGGCACTTGCCTGAAACTCAGTGTCTGAGGGCCACGAGTATTCCTGATGGAGCCCTAGGCTGCACACTTATCTCCGCCCCTTGGCATAGATCTGTGTTCTGTACTGTGATTATGCCAATTTTTTTTCTTGTTGTTTCAGATTACAAAGATTTGTTCCACTGAATCTCTCATCCAATTAAGGATTTAATTCACATCAATAAGCTTTTGTTAAGTAACTTCTTCAGTTCAGGCACAATAAAGATGCAAATAAAAAAATGAAACAAGACCTGTCCTCAAGGAACTTACATTTTACTGAGCTCAAACAATTTATGCACAGAAAAATAAATGCAAAATTTATAAAAGATAAATATGAAGTCATTTCTTAGGTGGAAGTGGGGGAAGGGAACACTAATAACTGGGTAACAGCCCCAAGATAAAAGGTAAGTGATACAGTGGATAGAGTGTTGGACCCAGAGTCAGGAAGCCCTGAGTTTAAATCTAGCCTTTGATGTTAATAATTGTGTGACCCTGGGTAAGTCACTTCATCTCTGTCTGCCTTAGTTTCCTCTTCTGTAAAAAGGGGAACGGTACCTATCTCCAAGGGCTAGAGATGCAGTTAAAAATGAGATCATATTTGCAAAGTGTTCTGCAATTCTTTAAGTGCTGGCAAGACATTAGCAATATCCTTAGTGGCTCTTTCAAAATTTACGCACCTTCTCCAGGCTGTAATTTGAGACAGGACACAGCTCTGAAGAGTGTGACCTTTGGTCTAGTTATGAGAGAAAAACAAAGCTCTAGAGAGGGATTCATCCCTGCTTTTTCTGGGGGAATTCTCCTTCCTCTTCTCCTGCTCATCAGCCATGGTATCAGTTGGTGGGGCTACCTGCTCAGGAGGAGATATTATGGGCAGCAGAGGAAACCCTGCATAAGTCAAGATGTGAGGTGGGAGGTTTTATGAATCAAGAGTTAGCCCTTGGGCTCTGAGAGCTGTTGTGGAGAGGACCAAGGCCTGGCATCCCAGCAGAGATGTTGCACTTAGGGAGAATGGAATGAGGATTCCATAAAAAGATAAAGGTCATTGGGGCACTGCTTTAGCCATTTGTGTTCCCTACGTAGGCCCCTTCCTACTGATGATCTCTATGCTGCCCACCCTTTCTGCTGACGTCCTGTGTAGTTATGGGGAGATGAGTCAGAATGATGGAGGGAATGTTATTTGTGAAATGCTGTTTGACTAAATGATTTGCTTTAAGCTAATTTTGTCCTTGGACTGTCTATTAAAAGTAAAAGGACTGGCAGAGGTTCATGAACTCTATTTTTAAGAGTTTTGAGAATATTGAGATCAGGCTTTTGAGAGCAAGTTGAGGAAAGTCTCCTGGAGGGGATGCTACACTGCCATAGAACCAAAATCTGAGTAGAAAGAGCCCTCAGAGGTATTTAGGACCTGGTCCAAACTATATCTGAATAAGGATCTTCTCTAAGATACCCCAATAAATATACCCATGCAGCCTCCATATGAAGATGTGGAATGGTGAGTAGATAGAGAGCCTTAGAGACAAGAAAGCCTGAGTTCAGATCTCACCTCAGCCATTTACTAGCTGCATGATCCCATAGGATTTGAGGTACCTCTCTGAGCTTCAGCTTCCTTAGGTGTTTGGATAAAGTAGAACCCTCTTTCTGTGTTGCAATGTTAATGGGATATAAGATCTTCCCCACCCTTTAATAGGTCTCACATGGAGCCCATTAAGGGAAGCTTGCTCAGGGGAGGCTTGTTTGCAGGAAGGCTTTCACACTTTTTGCTAATTTCTAATTAGGCACTGAGTCAGGAGGGCTGTGATGCCCTCTGGATCTAAAAGTTATATATACTGAGGTTAGCATTTTACTTTGGGGTTCACTCATTGAAAGAGTGTTCTTGTAATTTGACCAGATGAAACTCTGGATAGCCATTAAGGAGCTCCTGACTTTGAAAAACCCAGCCATTGGTGCTTCTCTCTCTAGTAACTATGTATGTATTGCCTTGATCAGACAGATCTGTCTGTTGGTCTGTGCTACTTTCTCAGACAGTAAGAAGCCCTGTCTGTTGGTCTTTATTTCTCTGCTTGTATTTTTTTTCTATTTTCTTTGAATTTTCTCTGAAGTTCAGGGTGCTGATTTTCTCCTTGAACTAATGGATGTAATTTAAAAAGATTGTTGACCCCTTAAACAGCTATCTTTCCCAGTAAAGCAGATCTAAGAACCTGTGCTACCATCCTGTTTATGCCAGTGTGGTTGCCACTGCATGCATGATAGCTCTTTAAATATCAAGTGGCCATTTTTTCCCAGGTCAGTGGTTTTTCCAAATTTTGATCTCAGGATCATTTTACACTCTTAAAATCATTGAGGACCTTCTCCCTACCCCATGTGCTTTTACTTGTGTGGGTTATATCTATCTTAATTTGCCATATTAAAAATAAAAACATCTTAGTATTATAATAAACATTTTCGACCTTTTGAACCTCCTGAAGGGGGTCTCAGGAACACTCAGAGGTCCTTGGATTGCACATCCCCAACTTTTTGAGAAATCTCAGTAGAGGGGGAGCTATATCTGGTGTCAGGAAGACTTGAGTTCAAGTCTGGCCTCAAACATTAATAGCTAAAGAGTCCCTACAATGGCAATACCCCCAGATGGTCAGTCTTACTTCTAGTTCAGCTTTCCAACTATAATCCAGAAAGTCACCCATGTGGAGATGCAACATGGAAATCTCTGCAATCCTCTACAGGTGCTAATACTCCTGCCTCCTTGACATCCACAGTTACTGAAGACCTCCAAAAGAAAACCCTCAACATTGAAGTCCTTGGCATTGTCAAATGATTCAGCATCAGAAACAGACATAGATTTATTGGTAGAAATGACATTAAAGAAGATCCATTATCACTTTGCCACTGCATTCTAAGAACCTTTCCATCTGACTTTTGACTGAAATTCTATCATTTATCTCCCCCATTGGAGCATGACCTCCTTGAGAGCTGGGGCTATTTCTGTTTTTCTATTTGTATCTGTAGACTTTAGCAGAGTGCTTTACATATAGTAATTGTTTAATAGATGCTTTTTAATTTACTCATGGAATCATATAAAATATAAAACTTTACCTTTATCACCATTACCTTTCTTTTCTAGGAGAACTTTTCCACGAGAGTAATCTACATGTATGTTGAGGACATCCTTGAGAATAGGCATACTTTTTCATGTTATTCAACAGCAGACCACAGCTTTCCACAACTGGTTGAATTGTGTTCAGAATATAAGATCCCATGTTGTTATTCATGTAAACTATAGTCATATACATACACACGCACACACACACGGTGTATCTCTCAATGGATTTATTTTTATTGATAAGAGCAAAAGGCTCTCTCTAAGTTCTCTGCTCCAACGAGATGTCTTCCATGTATATGTTAACATTACAAAAGATTCCTTGAAGGATGTAACAACAGGGATAACTCTGATGATCCTCTAATTGCTAACATCACCAAGACAAGACTAGAGAGATCTGGGCTTGCCAAAGGAGCGTGCCCCCATCATGGAGGATGTCCAGAGCAGAGATCAAATGGAAGAGATTTCCTCTATGGGTGGTAAGATTCTCCATTATGTTGCATTGTCTTTCCAGATCTGTTCTTGACTTCTGTACTTCAAAACAATACCACAGCTGCCATTTCATCTTGAAATTTCCCTCAGCTTTTGGGACTTCCTCATCTTGGAGCACTGAATCATCTGTGTGTGGCCTTCTTGCCCTGAAATCTTACTCCATTAGGCTCCCTTTTCACTTTGGTGAGTTCCTTCTGGGGCTTCTTTTTCATGCAGGGGGCCAAACTGGCTATGCTTTCTTCTGTTTCTGCCTTTGATCGATCCTTAATTCTAGACTTCAGAACTGCACCCTCTATCTTTCCCGGCTTTTAACCTCTCTTTTGTGTGCTCCTTTCCCCTGTTAGAATGTAAGGTCCTCAAGGGCATTGTTTTCACTTGTATTTGCAAACCCAGAATCTAGTACAGTACCTGACACACAATAAGTACTTAATAAAGGTGCTTTTTTTTCAGATGACATTGCCTTGATAGCATCTTGCCCTAGGACATTCTGGCTATATGCAGATTTCCTCTCCATAATCACCTATAAGGGTTTGGTCTTAGGATCCATATAGAAAAAAGAGAGAGTGGATGAAGAATGTCTATTATCCAGACTGTAATAGGCATGTACATTAAAAATCATCTGTATAATGAAATTTTTATGAGGATAATCTATGTACACATCAAGGGCATCCGTGATGAAGGTTTGAGAAGAGAACAAGCAGCCCATAAAGGTGGCTCATCAGTCTATATATCTTGGACAGATGCTGAAAATGGACAACAAGCTGGGCCCAGAGTGAGGCAGAAGGAGGCGAGCAGGCTAAATTACTTTGGGAAAATCACACTGTCCTTTTAATGACCCCAAGTATTTTCCTGGAGCAAAAGCCCTCCTTTCATCAAGACTGTTCTTTCATTGATGTTATATAGATTCAAAGAGTATCACAGTCTCCAAAGAACAGCATGAGGGTCCCCCAAAGAATGTTGGAGAGGTGTATGGTCAGCATGAATGGGCTGGAAAGAATTGTATAAGAGAAAGCCCTTAGAAGAAGTCATCTGAGAGATGAATGACAGAAAACAAAGATGGACAGAAAACAAAGATGGTACCATGGTAAGGACAGATAACTGATGGACAGTCTACGTGCTCCATTAGCATCTATGCAAAATCAAGACAATGAAAGGAAGGCATTCAATATCCTGGGTAGACTCTCTATCATCAGTTTATGGAAGGACATGAATAAGAGTTGGGCAAGATGAGTAGGCAGAGATGGGTTGAGATGGACATCAATGTCAGGAAAAGCTACATTGACACAGTCCATCAGTGTATGTGAGAACTTTCATTTCACTACTCAGTCAACAGTTATAGCCTGCTGACATCCTGATTCTATCATTTGATATATTAGCTACTCCTTCCGGCTTCAGGTCCTCTGCAATTCTAATAAGCATCCTGTCCATGTCAATAGTTAAAATGTTGAACACCATATGGCCAAAGATAAATCCCTGGCACATTCCATTAAAGAGTTCCCTCCCAAATATCTCATGATTATTTTTTGGGTCTAGTCATTCACTCGGCTCCATATCTTCCCACTTGTGTAGCCCTCATTTCTGTGGCTTCAGTACTTATAGGTGGCAACAAATCAGATTGAGACCATTTTTCTAGTTGGTTCAACTTAACGTACAGGGGCATTGCTTTCTTTCCCTCCCTAGAATTACCAGTCACTCTCATAGCTCAAGAAAAAGAATTTTTCTCTAATGGTTTTTCTTACCCCAGTTTTGCCCTCAAGCCCTTAAAAAAACTGCTTCCTACTCCAATTTCCAAAGAAAGACTCTTAAGTGACCTACATTTCTATGCCAATGTACTCCAGGTTCATGAGGTTGCCAGCAGCCCTTGGGACATAGATGAATGTTTGCTTTGTGTCATTTTTAGGGAACATAAAGACTACTAATAATGGCACACAGTGCAATGATGATATAATAGCTTATGGCTAACATTTATTAAGCACCTACTGTATGCCAGGCACCCAGACATCAGTGAGGTACAAAGCCAAAAACAAAACAATCCTTGATCTCAAAGGAGCTTACATTCTTTTAAGGAGAGGGGAGAGAAACAGCAAAGATTTGGAATTGTTTCAAGCTAAAAATATTTCCCTGCTGATGATCAGTCTTCTGAATTGAGGTTTGCAAAAAAACTTTATCTACATAATTTTAATTGTTTATCACAACAAACCTATTAAGTAGATAGCACAGATATTATTGTTTCTACTTTATAAGTGGAGAAATTTAGGCTCAGAGAAGCAAAGTCAGTAGCTAGAATATGGTGGTGTCAGGACTTGAACCTGTTTCTTCTGACTTTTAAGCTATTTCCTCTACAGTAGACTGGATCAGTGGTTTTCAAAGACCCAGGGGTCTGCAAGGTAAAAACTATTTTCACAATAACACCAAGATGTTTTAATTTAGAATTCTGGTCAAACATAACTTTTTCTTGTTTCATTTCAGTTTTTTCATTTCATTGTTTTCATTTCAGTTGCGTCTGACTCTTCTTGACCCCGTTTGTCGTTTTCTCGACAAAGATCCTGGAGTGGTCTGCTGTTTCTTCTCCAGCTCATTTGCAGATGAGGAAACCGAGGCAAACAGAGTTAAGTGACTTGCCCAAGGTCAAAGAGCTAGTAAGTGTCTGAGGCCAGATTTGAACTCAGGAGGATGTGTGTTCTTGGTTTCAAGTCCAAAGCCCTGTGCACTATGGCACATGTAAATTTAACCTACACCAGAACAGAACCTCCCTTTATGATGTGAACAGCCTCCAACCTGAGCCTGAAGATGTTTAGTGAGGGTAAAGAAGGCGCTCTGGAGGAAGCCCGTCCCACTTCTGCTTCTTATTGCTATCAAACTTCTCTTCTCATTAACCCCAGGTTTCCTCTTCAGAGTTTCTGATTCTACATAACTCCTGATTCCATCTTCCAAGACTGAGCAGAACAAATGGAATCCTTCTTGCATGTGCCAGTCTTTAAAAATAATTGAAGATAATCACTGTCTGCCCAAGGTCTAACTATCCAAATCTGGATCTGGAAAGGACCTTGGAAATTGTCTAGAACGCCTCCCTCCCTGCAAATACAAGGAGACCAAAACCCGGAGAGAGGAAAGAGCAAGGTGGCCCCGTGGGGGTAACAACGGCAATAAAGTGAAGCACTTGGCATATATTAACTTATTTGCTCCTCAACAACAACCCCAGAAAGTAGGTTCCATGATTACCCCCATTTTACAGATGAAGAAACTGAGGCATATAGAGATGAAGAGACTAGCCCTCATAGCTAGGATTTGAACTCAGATGATCCTAACTCCAGGTCCAATTCTCTATGCATTGTGCTACCTGGTTGCCTTTAGGTAAAGTACTCCACCCAGAAGCAGGAAGGCCTAAGTTCAAATCCTGCCTTAGAAACTTGCTAGCTTTAGTGTCCCTGGGCAAATCACTTAATCTCTGTGTGCCTCAGTTTCCTCAACTGTAAAATGGGACTAGTAATAATACTGAACTCCCAGGGTTGTGGGGAGGATGGCATGAGAGCACATTCATAAGGTACTTTGCAGACCTACACAAGTTTTTATAAATGCTCACTGTTGTAGTTATCATTGTCCAAGGTCACACAGGTAGCCAGTAGTTCATCTGGTATTTGAACCCAGTTTCTTCCTTCACCTCATCCTCCTCTGGGCTGTCCTACATACCTATCACCACCTTGGATGACTTCTTCTGCATCCCCCTCTGGATGCCCTCCAGGATGGCTCTATACTTTCTAAAATGTCCCCAGAATTGAATTTAGTAATGTAGATGTTATCTGAGCAGGGCAGAGTCCATTGGCTTCCTGGTCCTGAATATGATGTCCATTTTAAAGCTACCCAAGATTCCATAAGCTAAAAGTGCACCAGAAAAGTGCTCAAATTCTATGTCACATATGGGGAGAGGGACAGATTTCCATTTTGAGATAGAGTAGAAATTAGGGAAGTCTTTCTGGAAGAGGAAGCACTTTTGTTGGGCTTTAAAGACCAGGTAGAACCAGTGTCTCTGATAAAGGCCTCATTTCTAAAATATACAGGGAATTAAATAAAGTTTACAAGAATGCCAGTCATTCCCCAATTGATAAGTGGTCAAAGGATATGAACAGGCAATTTACAGAGGTAGATATCTTTAAGCACATGGAAAAATGCTCTAAATCACTATTGATTCGTGAAATGCAAATCAAAACAACTTTGAGGTACTACATCTCACCAGTCAGATTGGCTAAGATGACAAAACAGGAAAATGATCAGTGCTGGAGAGGATGTGGAAAAATTGGAACTCTAATGCATTGTTGGTGGAGCTGTGAACTGATACAACCATTCTGGAGGGCAATCTGGAACTATGCCCAAAGGGCTATAAATAATTGCATGCCCTTTGACCCAGTAATACCACTTTTTGGGGTTGTATCCCAAAGAGATCATAGAAGTGGGAAAAGGTCCCATATGTACAAAAATCTTTATTGCAGCTCTCTTTGTGGTGCAAAAACTGGAAATTTAAGGGATGCCCATCAACTGGGGAAT
>CM053598.1:47417846-47466776 GCA_028646575.1 Pseudocheirus occidentalis | reverse complement strand
TCTCCCTCCTCACCTCCCCCCTTTCTCCTTCTCCTTCTTCTCCTCCCATCTTCCCTCTCTCCCTTCCCTCCTCCTCTTCCCCCTCTTCCTCCTCCTCCTTTCCCTCCTCTTCCTTCTCTTCTCCAGGCTTTACAATCCCAGTCCCTTCAGCCCAATAGTTAAGCTCTCTCCTGTAGGCCACATCAGATCTATTTATGTATCTCTGTAGTGCAGAAATATCATGGCTACTTACTGGCTGAAGAGTGGACCTTGAGGCCAGGAAGGCCTCTGACCCACACTGGCTGTCTACCCCAGGCAAGTCACTTCATGTCCTAATGCTCTGGCAACTCTCTGAGTCTATGAGCTTCAGAGAAGAGGTGCCCAAATTCACCCCCCTCGGTTACATCTCTCACTCGCCATCACTGACTCACTGTACTGGTCAGGGAGAGGGCTTGTTACCCAGGAGATCCTTTTCACTAATAAAATTACAAATCTAATCTGTACCCTTACCAAGGAGTCCTGGGACCAAGGAATGAAAGCTACTCTGACTCAGATTGCTAGAAAATGACTTCTTTGCTTCCCAAGGAAGCCCCTTCAATTAGTTCTACTAGGGGTCCATTGCAGTGGGTCACTGATAATATTCAAGAAGGCATTCTTTGATGGGCAGGAAACACATTTTGTTTAACTTTGTATCATCCATAGAGCCTGGCTCCATGCTTTGTCCACAGTAAGCATGAAATGAACATTTATTAAATGCATTTAAATCAGAGCCTCTTAAATCTTTCCTGTGCCATCATGGATCCCTTTGGTGGTCTGGTGAAGTCTATGGTCCCCCTCTTAGAATAATGTTTTTAAACACATAAAATAAAATCTATGGAGTGACAAAAGTAATCACTTCTGTTAAAATACAGTTGTCCAAATATCTTTCTTTTTTTTAAATACACAAACTCAGACTCCAGGTTGAGAACCTGTGATTTAAATGAACAAATGAATGAAAACTATATGATCTCTTAGGAATGAAATAGAGGGAATTCCTCATTTGGATGGGAGGTTGGAAAGGGCCTTAGAAGCCTAAGTTTGGCAACACCTGGAGTTGTATAAGCAATGCCAGGTAATACTGTATTTTTGGTAGGTCCTGAAAGGATAGGAGGCAATCAGGATGCCAACCAGGACCTTAGTGAAGGAACAAAGTGGACAGAGAAAGGTCAGGAGGTTGCTCTGTTCATGCCTGAGATTAATCTTCTGGCCTGGGATCAATAACTACAGAAAAGAGGAGAGACAGAGCAACACAGAGGAAACTGGGGATCTGGGTTCAACCTGTGTAACCTTGGTCAAGTTGCTGAAACTCTCCAGGTCTCAGTTTTCCCAGTTGTAATAGTGAAGGGTTTGAACAAGATGGCCTTTGGGATTTCTTCCAGCTCTAAATATATATGATCACTGATTTCTGTAGAAAGGCAAGGTGGATTGACCAAAAAACTCCCAAAAGCTAATCTGACCTCTGCTGCATGGCCCTAGCATGTAGAAGCATGAACCATTAATGGGTAGAAGTTGTAGAGAAATTTCAGTAGGATGAAAGGGGAAAAAAAATTCCTGACAACTAGAGTTCTTAAGAAATGGAGTGGGTTGCCTAGGGAGGTAGTGGTTTCTCTTTCCCTTGAGGTCTTTAAAAACTTATTGGTGGTTTAGAGAGGGTGTTCTTGGATGGAACATTCCTGTATGGTTTGGCCACAGGTTTGACTTTGGAAGCAAAGAAAAATGGGAAAGGTGGGACCTGAATATGACTGAAAGAAATAACAGCAAGTGAATGAAAACCCTGGAGGACCTGGAAGCAGCTGCAACAGCTGCTGTGGCAACTCAAGGGCCCCAAGGCTTCATCTGTTGAGTGGGAGGCACCAACTCTCAAGGGCCAGGGGCTCCGCTGAATGTTGCCAAACACATCAGAAAGGGGAATATATCAGGTGGAAACAAGGCCTTCTTTTTTCTCGGTTCAGTGCTTTCTTGGCAACGTGGTGGATCAGTTAATCACCTTGGCTTTTATCGGGTTCCTACTTTGTGCTCAGCACTGTGCTTGGCTCTGACGGGGTAGGTGAAGAGACATCATGTGTGCCCTTGGGAAGATTATAGTCTAGATGGGGCGCAGAACACACACATATCCCAAACTGCCTTGTATTGTTTGGACCAACCATCTGCTATAGAAGTTCAGACATTTGGGGTGGTCTTAGAGGAAAAGAGTTATGGATATAGTTTTGAAGAAAGAAAAGATACTGGTACTGGTAAAATTAAATGGATACATCACCCGATATTTTCATAATACTTTATAATTTTCAGAATCTCTCTGCATTAAAGAAACACCTGTCTCATTTATCTCACAAGATTGTTGTGGGGAACAGAATAATTTTGATAGATGTGTAAATGAAGGCTCAGAAGGATTAAATTATGTATTTGTTCAAGGCCACTTGAGCAGTAAAAGTAGAGCCAACAAGAGATTTCAAGTCTTCCTATTCCTGGCTCTACAGTATGAATGAGCAGAGGATAACAGAGATGGCATCCATACAGACTTTGTAAGTTTCTGTGTCTCTCCCAACAGAATGAAAGTTCTCAAGGACAAGTACCATTTTTTTCTTAAAAAAAAAAAGTCTGTTGTATTCTCAGCATTCAGCACAATGCCTAGCATATAATAAGGGCTTACTAAATGCTTGCTGATTAGCTGAGTCGCCCCAGGTTGAACAGTGGCACGGACAAAGTCTCAGAAATAGGAAAGGCTAAGCATTTGGAGGAGATCTTGACAAGACTAGCTCGACAAATCCCATGCTCAAATCCCAGGGTAGCTGTCAACTAACGCTATAAAAAGAGTAAACAGGTTTCCCTTGCCATCTCTGTGCAAGGATGCCCTCTGTTTCTCACTGAATGAGCCACATGTCCTATCTTGGTGTTCTACCTCACAAAACTCTAATAAATCCCTGTCCTAGACCTGCCAAAAGCACTCGTGATATGATGTCTGATTTATGTCTTTCTCTTCTCTTGTGCGCAGAGAATGAGCTGGATGTGGAGGTAGATTATTCCAGTAGAGCAGGAGGAGGCAGGTTCAAGTTGCCCACAAGGCCTGGGACTCAGAGCCCTCGGCTTTGACAGTTACATCCCTCCCCCTTCCTAACATTGTTTTTCCAGTGTTTGGAGGTCATTGCAGCTCCAAATGTGTTTGGCCTTGAGGGCCTTTAGCCTTCTTTCTTGAGCTCCCATGTGCACGGAGTGAGTGAAGTCCATCTGGTTTTGTTTGGCTGACATGTTGATCACTAAGATATTTTTTTTTTGGCCAGGAGTTATTTGATGTCCAAGGAGAATTTAGAACCTTTTTTTCTTAAAAAAGAAAGAAACAAACATTCCCCTACCATCTCTACTCACCCACCTTCACACACACTCAAGGAGCCATGGAATTGAATTTTGTCCAGGAAAAGTTCAGATGTTTCAATCATGTCCAATTCTTCATGGCCCCATTTAGAGTTTTCTTGGCAAAGATACTGGAGTGGTTTGCTATTTCCTTCTCTAGCTCATTTTACAGGTGAGGAAACTGAGTCAAACAGGGTTAAGTGACTTGCCCAGGGTCACATAGCTAGTAAGAGTCTGAGGCTGGAATTGAATTCAGGGAGATGTCACCAAAAGTTTCAAATTCAGGGTTTGAGTCCTGCCTCTGATAGCCACTAGCCATGTGACCCTGGTCAAGTTATTTAACCTCTTAGTACCCAAAGTAACTCTCTAAGACTATAAATTACAGGTAACTTGCAGTCTGCATCTATGAAAGGAGTTTCCACATCAGAACATTGTTCATACTGATAGAAATAATGGATCTAAACCAATATACAATATATGAGTATACATAAATATGTGTATGTACACATATAACACTTGAAATCTATACATATATCTTTATATGTGTATATATACATGTATGTTTTAGTGTGGTGGTTAGAGAGCTTTCCTCGAAGCTAGGAAGACCCAGGTCTGAGTTTGTATTTGATGGATACTTTCTTTATGCCTCTGGTTAAGTCTTAGAGACCTCTCAGTAGCCTAGGCTACTCCTTAAGACTTGTAGAGGAGGAGCCCACCTACACTGGCTGACAGAATTACTTCATCTGGCAGTTTCTTATACTAGGAATTCATCAATATAGTCTTATGTTCCATATATCTATATACCTCTACCTCTACCTTTATCTATCTTTCTCTATCGCTCTCTAATCTCTCTCTCTATATCATCTATAATTATAACTATATCTATATCATATGGATAGATATGAAGTATGTACATCTATACATCTATATCTCTTTATTTGTCTGTCAGTCTCTAAAGTTCCTTGAGAGCAGGAACAGTCTCACTTTTGAATGTATATGCCCAGAACCTAGGACAATATGTGGCACATAGCACTTAATAAATGCTTATTAATAGATTAATTTGCCAATGTTAATGACCACCAAACTGAACAAAGAGAAGACTGTCTAGTTACAATATTGGTCATTTTTGACTGCAAGCTTCTGGGGGTCAGGAGCTATGGGTGTATAATATAACATTCTGGGAGGACCATAGGCACAAGGGAGCTTTGAAGTTGAATTCTGGTGACAATGCTGATAATAACAGTATTATTATTTCACCCTTCCAGGAGCTCTCTGAGAAATGGAGCAGTTGTTCTCCTGCCTTGCAAAACTCTGTACATCTGCCTGGCTATAGTACACATGCATACTTATGCACATACCAGAAGCCTTGAAAGACTAATCATCTCCAGCCCACCACATGGCAAATGCTGAAATTCACCCTGAATCCCTTTATAGCATTACTTTTGACAGCTTACAATCCAGACTATTAAACATTGATCAATCAAAATTTTACATCCTATTTTCTCTTTGATATCTTCAACTGTTCCCCATATAAGACAACAAGAAGGACTTTCTGCAGCTCAGCGTGATGGCAGCAGGACATCAAAGCTGCTCTCCCAACTTGCCCATTTCCGATAGATTCTCAGATGCAGAAAATGGAATTGTGACTTAGGGGAGGAACTCATCTTTGGCACCCAAATGGACAGAAAAAAATCTTATTAACTTGAGCTTGGCTGGTTCAGAATTTGGGATATATGGATGCAAACTGGGTTAAAATATAACTTTATATGCAAATGGCAAGACTATTCTACTTTTGCCATAGTATCTCTAGTGCCTGGCCCATAGAAAGTTGTTTTTGTTTTGTTTTTTTATAAATATATCCTGGCTGATTGCTTCATTGGGAAAGAAGTACAGTATCACCAGAAAGAGCTAATGAGTGTGGGGTAAGAGAAAGTGCTGGACTTGTCTTCCAGTCATGGCTCTGTTCCTTTCTAGCTCTGTGACTAAGTGCAAGTAACTAACTCCCATTTTATAGAGAGGGAAGCTGAGGCAGACAGAGACTAAAAAATACATCTCTTAGAAGTAAAAACTAAAAGTACTTTGTAAACTTTTAAGTGCTATGTTAATGAGAGTTGTTATTACTCTATGATGCTTGGAAACAATTTAGTCTCTTAAGTAGATGAAACATCTCTCCTACAATCTTGTTTTCACTAATATGCAATTATAAATTGTTTTTATTCATCCATTAAAGCATGTCCCCAAAGGACCTTTACTTGGAGACAATGAGTAGCTAGAAGGAGGTTAAAAATGTACTTGCAGGGAATACCACTTCACTTTCTGAATTGGGGGAATAGTTTACATAGGGAGTATTTTAGCCATGTCTTAATATAGTGCAATCAATCAATTAACAAGCACCTGTTATGTGTCAGACACCCTATTATATGTTAAAGATACAAATGCAAAAAGAAAATAAGCTTTCCTCTCAAGAAACTTAAATTCTTGGGCTTGATCATATGTGATGTATATGTGTATGTGTATGTGTATGTGTATGTGTATGTGTATGTGTATGTGTATGTGTATGTGTATGTGTATGTGTATGTATATGTATATGTGTATGTGTATGCGTATACGTATGCGCATGCTCATGTGCATGTGCATATGTATGTATGCGTATACATATGCACATGCATGTATGTATATGTATACGCGTGTACATATATGTATATGCACATGCACATACATACACACGTACATGCACATGTACATGTAGATGCATATGCATATGTATTTGTAGAACTGTATGTTTGTTGTTCTTCAGTCATGTCCCATTCTTTGTAACCATATTTGGGGTTTTCTAGGCAAAGATACTGGAGTGATTTTCTGTTTTCTTCTCCAACTCATTTTACAGATGAGGAAACTGAGAACACAGTTAAGTGACTTGCCCAGGGTCACTCAGCTAGGAAGCACCTGAGACCAGATTTGGACTCAGGAAGGTGAGTACTTCTGACTCCGGGTCTGATCCGGTATCCACCACACCACCTAGTTGCCCTAAGAAGAGATCTTAGAGGCCATAAAATCTTTCATTTAAGTCTTTCAGAGTCCTTTGTTTTACTGGAGGAAAGTAGGCAGAAACAATTCCAGTGACTTGCCAAGAGTCACATAGCCAGTAAGTATGAGAGGCAGGAACCCAGATATTCCTGACTCTGAGACAAAGTTGCTCATTTTGCCTTGTCATTTAATCTGACATCCTCATTACATAAATGAGAATATTGGGTCCAAGGAAATCAGTGTTTTGCGCATGTTCATGTGACTAATAAGTCATAGAACTGGGATTTGACCCCAGGCCTCTTGATTTGTTGTCCCATGATAGTTCTACCAAACAATGCTCAAGGTCATTAGCACTGAGGAGCGGAACTGCTTTTGCTTTTCATTATTGTGTCCCCGCTACATATAGTAGCACTTTGAGCATAGTAGTACTTAAGTGTTTGTTGAATGAATGGCTGTTGAATAGAGTTTGCTCTTCTGAATTATCTGGGCTCCTCCTTTCCCTTGCCAGTGCAGCCAACTGAAAACTACAGATACATATCTCTCCTTTTTAACAGTCCCCAGCAACCCACACACTAGCCAAGAGAGAGCAAACCAGCTGTCTCTTGAATGGTGCCAGAAGAAAGTGGTTTCCTTTCCCTGAAATGGAAGGGTTGGGTCCTAAGGCTTGATTATGTCATTTTCTCAGTGGACAAAACTTAAAGGGAACTGGGCAAAACTTGGAAGCTGAAACCACCTTGAAGGGCTTGGCGTAAGAGAGACACATTCTGATTCCGTCTGTGGGTATGTCCTGAGAACAGGTAGAGTCAGTGACTAGCTTCAGCTTGTGATTTGAGTGATACTATGCAAACGCTTTGCTATTAGCCTCCATTTCACTTGAGTCTACCAAAGAAGAGTTCTATGCCAATGGAGAATGGGTATATTGACTGCAGAACTCTAGAGTGCTTTAACCCAAAGGCATGGAACGCCAACCTATCAGCTATTAATATATTGGACTGGTTTAAATGAATAGTATCATAAATCCAGGTCTTTGAGTCCAATCTCTTCATTTTATAATTTAAAAAAATCGAGGCCCAAAGAGGTTAGGTGAATAAGTTGGGATCTAGGTCTTCTTATTCCTTATTTCTAACATCAGAGTGTAAGAACCCAATAGGATAAGATAAAGTACAATTAAGTTCTGATTTTTCAATGTCCTTGTAAATAATATGCACATATCAATCATTTTGCCAGATTCTTTTCCTTCCTTCTTTCCTTCCTTCCTTCCTTCCTTCCTTCCTTCCTTCCTTCCTTCCTTCCTTCCTTCCTTCCTTCCTTCCTTCCTTCCTTCCTTCAGCATTATGTAGCAAGTTGGCTCAGGAAATGAGCAACTTGGGAGACATAAACCTAGCTAAGGCTAGGCCTGCCCAGACCTGGCCCTGAACATGACTTCTCTTGGCCCATCAGATACAGAAAAAGTGTTTCCAGTATATAAAACTTCTGTGTGATGCATCTTTTCACCAACCTCAATTTTTGAAATTTAATAGACTTGCAACTTGCATTTCTGCTAACTGATTTTTCTAAGGCCTCCCTTGCCCAGATCAGGTGAGGGAGCCTGGATAGAGAGACCAAGGAAGATACTAAGGGGAATATTATCATTGGGAAAGAAAGAATAATAGAAGGTATAAGACACTTATCAATGAGATTGTAGATTAAGATAAGGCACATTAGATGCCATCTCTTCCAACCTTTTAATTTTGCAGACCAGAAAACAAAGGACAAGAAAGGATAAATGAATTGCTTAAAGATATACAACTAGCAAATAACAGAAGTGGGATTTGAACACAGGTCCTCTGGCCCCAAATCCAGGCATTTCCCCAGTACCATATTCCATTTTTTCCCCCTTCAGGCATGTACTAAGTGCTCACTTTACTCAAGGATTTTTGTGAGGCACCAAAGAAACAAAGCAAAGTCAAGTACAATCTCTCCCTTCAACAAGTGCATTGTCCTAGAGGAAAGATCAGAATTATGCTGTGATTGAACTGCACTGATGTTTCCTACTCCCTAGAAATGACGTTCCTTCTTCAATGCCTTTTTCCAGGTTGTCTCTCATGCCTGGATTCCTTTCTCTCCTCACTTTTGGAGTCTCTATGTCTTTTCAAAGCAAAGAAATGTTCCATACTTGGCCTTTCCTGGTCAGCTTAGTCATTAATGCCCCCTGCCCCACCTTCACACATGGGCATTACTTTGAGTTTCCTTTGTGCATATTTTGTATTTATTTGTCTGCGTACCTGTCATGTCTCCTAAGTAGAATGGAAGTTCTCTGAGGTCAGGAATGTTTGTTTTTGACTTGATAAACTTAGATGATCTTTCCTTTGTTTTTTTCCAGTAATTCATTAAGCATAGGATATCAAGGCTGGAGACATGTATTTAATGACTCTTTGTCCTATCAAATGTAAGTACCTTTAAGGAAAGGACTGCTTCATTTTGTCTGTCTCTGGTGACTCAATGCCTGGTTCACAGTAAGCAAATGACAAAAAGTCAGTAAATGAATATTTGTGTCTCTGTCTAATTTTATCAATCACAGAATTTTAGAGTTGAACGACACTTCAGTGACCATTTAGTCCAATCCATACCTCAAAAACATATCCCCTCTACAATATTCCTGATCCTGAATCATTGAGCTCACATTCAAAGATTTTCAAAGAAAAGGAACCCACTACCTCCTAGGACAGTGGTTCTCAACCTTCCTAATGCTGTGACCCTTTAATACTCGTATGTGGGCATATCTGCATGTGGGCAGACCTGCCTGAAGATGGATAGAGGAGGCTCCTAAGACCATTGGATATACGTATTTTCCGATGGTCTTAGGCGACCCCTGTAACTCCTGTGAAAGAGTTGTTCAACCCCCAAAGAGGTCGTGACCCACAGGTTGAGAACCACTGTCCTAGAATGACCCAAGTCATTGTTGGTAGGTTATGTAACATTATATTAGCATGCTTAAGTCTGTATTCAATCAATATCAGTTCTTTCTCTGGACAGGGATAGCATGCTTCATCATTGGTCCCTTGGGATTGTCCTGGATCACTTCATTGCTGAGAATAGACAAGTCATTCACGGTTCTTCATCAAACAATTTTGCCATCACTATGTACGATGTTCTCCTGGTTCTGTTCACTTCACTATGCATCAGTTCAATGGAAGTTATTCCAGGTTTCTCTGATATCAACCTTTTTGCCATTTCTTAAAGCACAGTAGTATTTCATTACAGTCAGATGCCACAGAATATTTCACCATTTTCACCAATTTCACCATTCCCCAATTGAGGGGCATCACTTAGATTTAGGAAGAGTCAGTATTAATCACTGGAATGACAGCCTGGCCTGGAGTTAGAGGATCTAGCTTTGACAATGGCACTTCTTACTCTGTGTGACCTTGGATAAGTTGCTGGACTTCTTTGGGCTTTTATCTCCTCACCTATAAAATGAGGGAAGGGGCAGGATCAGATTATTTCTTCCTCATGTACTTATAAGCTGTGTAACCCTGGGTAAGTCACTTAATCTCTGTACCTTTCAATTTAGCCAAAAAGTGGCTACCTCCCAGGGTTGTTGTGAGGATCAAATGATATTTTTTTAAAGATCTTGCAAACATTAAAGCATTACATAAATGCTAGCTATTTTTTATTATCATTACTGTTAGTTCTAGGGCACCTTTTTGCTCTATCTAATCTTAAGATCAGGAAACAGTTTAGCTAGAATGTGGAGTGTTAGAAGAGCAGCAATGTGAGATAATTTGCCTCAGAATGAAAGGACTATGGGGGAGGAGGAAGAAAAAGTTGCAAGAAAGGGAAATAATTTTTCATACGCGATTGGAAGGAGCCAAATGTTTCCTGGGTAAGTTAAATTGCTCACTGATTCATTCATCTGGCTGAGTAGCTGGCAGTCACATGGTACAACTCTCTCTCACACACATACACACGTGTATATGTGTGTGTGTGTGTGTGTGTGTGCACTTCCCCCTCTCCCTCATAGTCCAGAATGATGAGTATCCTTGCTTGTAAACCAGCAAATTTGAGTGCACGTGCAGGATGTATACACGTGTATATGTATTTAAGATTGGGAAATAAAAAAGCAAGAGAAATTCCATCTCTCCATAAGGTTTGTTTCTCCTGGGCAAGCGAGAAGCAGATTTCATCTGAATATAGAAACTTTAGAACCATTTAGACTGGACAATAATCAGATGGTCTGCCTCAGCAAGAAGAGAGTTCTCTATTACTGACAACCTTTAAAGCAGATCATGGATGAGCAGTTGTCTGTCAAGGTGTAGGTGGAATTCATGATTTGATGGCCGTTGAGACGAGATTATTGACATGCCTCCAAACTCCAAGATTCTATGATTAGTAAAGCTATAACTAAAACACTTTCCATTGTACTATTTTTAAAATTGAAATCTTGGAATTTTCTTTTGGGTAAGAAGTGAGGAAGAGGAAAACATCAATCAATTATATTCTTCTATCCACTGCTCTGTGCATCTCTTCTATCAATTACCTCTTCTCCATATCTACTGTCACCATCCCATCGAGGTTCTCATTTACCAATCATTTGGACTTTTTGAATAGCCTCCTAACAGGCCTTCTTCCTTCTAACCTGTTTCCTTTCTAGTCCATCTTTCATTTGGTACAAGATGCATCACCACTGTGAATAGAGCTGTTGGGTCATAAAAATCTTCAGTCACTCCCTACTGATTCACTAATGAAATTCAGAATTCTTTCCTGGCATTCAAAGCACTGCACAATCTTTGATCATGCTGTCTTTACAGTTTTATCTCACATCAATCTGCTCTAGCCAAACCACACTATTCTCTGTCCTCTGAACACGTCATTCACCAAGTCTGTGTCTTTGCTCACACTCTTCTGTCTTTCTTGTAATGTCCTTCTTCCTTGATTGTTGAATTATTGCTCATCATTTAAAGCCTATTTTGGTTCCTCCTCCTTCCTTGAAATCTTCTGAGAAAGAGAGTGGGAAAGGGGGAGGGTTGGGAGTAAAATCTACCAGGAGTGACCTAGAACATTAGACCCCCCAGAACACTTTGGTTTGCACCTGTACTAGCGAAATGATAATGCAGTAATGTGTTTTAAAGGGGAATAGAAATTGGAGAACTAGTTGACATTCTGAACTCTGTAGTTCAAAGGCACAAACATTGTCTTCTAGCCATGAGAGCAATTTGGGACTCTCAAAATTTTGAAGCCAAAAAGCAGAATTGAGTCATAACCTGGTGACGTTCGTCAAGTTTTTGGAGGTTTTTTTTGATGAAATAAAACCTCTTCAGTGTTTAATAACTTGTTAGCACTTGCATAATAACTAAGACCCTTTTTCCTTTTCTTATTTGGACCTAGATTATAAACTAAATTTTTATGTTCCCAAGAGAAACCCTGGACAAGAGTCGAAGAGAAATTCATTCTATGAGCATTTATTAAATACCGATAAGGTGTCAGGCAGCATTTTGCTAGAACCTGGAAGGACATGCACAAAAATGAGACAGAAATAAGATCATTTTTGTAATGAGCTTTGCAAACCTTAAAGCACCATATAAATGTTGTTATAATTATTGTTATTTCTGTGCTCAAGGAGCCATTGGATTGGACAGTAACAACTTGAATTCGCTGTTTACAGTCTTGTCTGACTCTGTGACCCCATGGATCAGATTGTTCATGGGACTTTTTTGGCAAAGATATTGGAGTGGTTTGCCATTTCCTTCTTCTGTAGATCAAGGCAAGCAGAGGTTAAGTGACTTGACCAAGGTCACACAGATAGTAAATGTCCAAAGTAAGATTTTAATTTAGGTCTTTCTGACTCAAGCACTCTATCCATTGAGTCACCTAGCTGCCTCTAACAAGGTGAATGCAGAAAAAGTAAATATGAAATATAAAGAATACACTGCATTATTTTCATATATTGGAGGAGTGCGCAGAAAGATGGTAGCAACTAGGGAAGTTAGTGTGGCAATAACCCTTGAGATGAGTCTTGGAGGAAGAGAAGGATTCCAAGACAGGCAGCTATGGAGGAGCATATTTCAGGCAGGGAGGAGGGAAGTCATGGCCCATGAAAAAGCACGAAGATAGGAGATAGGATGCCATATTTCAGTAACAGCATATAGGTCAGTTTGCCTGGAACATATTGTGCATGAAGGAGAGAGATACTTCATTGGCTTGGAGAGGTAGATTGGAGCCAGATTATAAAGGCATTCAAATACCAAAAGGAATTTGTGATTTATTCAACAAGCAATAGGGGACCTCAGGAGCTTACTGAACAAGGGAGTCAAATAATTGGGCTTTAGGTATGTCAATTTGGGAGCTGAATGGTGGCTAGATTGTCAAGAGAAGACACTGGAGACAGGGAAACCAAAAAGGGGATTATGGCAGTCATCTGAGAGAGTGAGGATAAGGACCAGAATCATGGTACTGATGATGCAAATGGAATGAATGAATGGATGAAACATCTATCAAGGGTCTGCTGAATGTAAAGTACAATGCTAAGCTCTGAGTGTGCAAAAATAAAAGTGTGAGCAGAGAAGGGGTCCCAGATAGGAGACAAGTCGTAGAAACAGAACTGACAAAATGGGATGGTAGTCTCTTGGTTGTGAATGCAAGACCACCATCCACCATGTTTTTCACCTTGTTCAGGGAAATGAAGGTGCTCGTATAACTGCTCTTGGGAAATTGACTTGAGCTAGATAGAATCTGATGCTATAGATGCTCCACAGATATTAGGGATCATGGTTTTATGATGTTAGACAAAAGTAGTTGGAGGCAGTTCTCTAGGATAGACACACATCAACCATGAGTAAGTCAGATATGGCTAAAATCAGGGACCGCCAGGATTCCTTTAGAATAAGTGACTGTACTTATGGATATAAGGACAGCTGGGTGGTGTAGTAGGTAGAATGCTGGGATTTATTTTATTGAGTTCAAATCTGGCCTCAGGTACTAGCTGTGTGACCTTGGACAAGTAATTTAACCCTTCTGCCTCTGTTTAATTATCTGTAAAATGAGTTGGGAAAGGAAATGGCAAACCATTATCTTTGCCAAGAAAATCCCAAATGGCATCATGAAGAGTCAGATTTGACTGAAAAATGACTGGATACTTATGCAAAGGCATTACTTGATCTGGTTGACTCTATATGTCACTCTTCCCTGAGTTCACTTGCCTGATATGACAACAGCTTTAACCAAAGGTCCTTTCTGTTCTACTAGTCTATGATTTGGGCGTATGGGAAGGGAACAGGCAGGGAGACTGATAAGAAAATGGTTTTATGGAGATCAGCTAGCAGGTGGTAGTGGTTGTAACACCCTTTACAAAGCATACTCTGGTGAGTAATTACCAGATGGGAATGGCCAAGGTAAAATGGCAGCTGGGAAGGTCCACCCAGTTCTTGGTCCAGTGATTATAAGGGATCTGTACTGAAGATTTTGAAATGGATGAGATCAGTGAGAACCAGAGCTGGACTAACGACACAACATATTGATCGCATGGGGCTGGGTTTTGTTTGGGAGTTTTAAGAATGGGGTAGAGTGGGCTAGAACAAAAATAAAGCAAAAAAGAGGCAGAAAGATTGTAGGGGGAAAGATGAGAATAAACCTAGCTTAGGATTTTGGGGAATGCGGCCTGTGTGAGTGTCAACACAGAAGTGGCCTTGAGAAATGGTGAGTTCTTCATTTCTCTGAATCAGAGGCTGGATGACCTTGTGTTGGGGACATGATAGTAGGATGCCTTTGTGTATAAAATAGATAATCCTTGAGGACCCTTCCAGCTCTCAAATTCTGTGATTATGTGAAAACTTAAAAGTCTTTTTCAAACCAAAGGAGATGGATGGGTTGTCTTAACCTTAAGGAAGTAGTCAAAAGGCCTTCCGGTGGATGGATAGTATAAGTTTCTTAGAGAAACAAATTGTTTTTCTAGGACATTGATGGAACCCTCAGAATTATAGTCAGAGGGCAGCATTATGTCCTCCATATGGATGAACAAAGCTTCCTAGAACCCTGGTTCTTCTTTGGGGTACAGAACTAGGGGTTGGGAGCAAAGCAGAATGTTTCTTGAGCTCTAACATTAGATGATTTTCCTGATCCTTTCACAGCTGACCAGATGCCCCATTGGGTTCGTTGGCCCAGTGTTACAGACTCACAATTCAGTGCCAAGGAGAGAGCCCTGAACAGGGACCCACTGTCCCAGTGACCATCATGGAGAGACCTCATCACTCTAGGTCTCAGAGATCAATCAGTCAATCAATCAATCAATCAACCAATGAATCCAAAACATTTATTGAGTTATTCCTGGCACTGTTCTAGGTGCTGAGAATGGGCTGTAGGATACAGAGGGAAAGGTTACCTCCTCCAATCTGTTTGTTTAATGTATGAAGATAATAAGGTCCATCTCTAAATTAATATGATTGCTACTATGTGTGTGTGGTCTCTTCTTGCGGCTCTAGTGATGCCCTCTCCCTTTTTTGGGAGCCTACAGGTAATGCTTCTATTTTTTTATGATGTGCATCTCCCTTTCTTCCTTTCCCAGGGAAAAAGATGTTGCTCAAAGAGAAAGATGCATGTATATAAGTATCTGTATCTGTATCTGTATATATATACATATATAGAGAGAGAGAGACAGACAGACAGACAGAGACAGAGACAGACAGGCAGAGACAGAGACACAGAGAGAATATATATGTATATACACACATATACATATATTTCTATATATTATGCGAACACATGTATATGTATAGGTATATATTGTGTATATATACACATACATATATATATACACATATATCTAGAGAGAGACAGAGACAGAGAGAGACAGAGAGAAAAAATATATCTGGAGAGAGAGTGTGTATCTATATTATATATATAAAAAATCATAAGTCTCAACCATGTGCAAAATCATGTGTTTGGCAGCAGATAGAGCTTTCTGGGACGACCAAATGGCATTTTTCTTTCCTTACAAAATGAGTTAAAAAAGGTCTAACTTTCCCAGTAACTGGCATCCAGTTGATTTCTCTTTCCAGCTGCTGCTGTTGGGGGCTGGAGCTCCATGTCATGCAAACTCTTGAGTCCTTTGGAGCAGTACAGGCCATCATGGGACCCAGTGACATTGGTCTGTGGGGAGCCAAGCCCACAGAATCCTGCCCAGGCATCCTCTGCTCTGGGGCAGTTGGTCAGCCCTGAGGAGCAAGGTTCTACTTTCTTCCACCACAGTCACCGCTTACATGTTCTTGGCTGGTCACCATGGTGAGTAAAAATCACAGAATATTGGCATTCAACACGATCTAGCCAACTCCTTCAGCGTTGCACTTGGGAGTCTCGCCTTCAAATCTAGTCTTAGATAAGTCTCTAGCTATGTGACCTTGGGTAAGTGATTTAACCTTACAGCCTCAGTTTTCTCATCTGTAAAAAGGGGATAATAACATGAAATAACATATGCTAAGCACTTTGCAAACATTAAAATTATATAAATTATAGTTATCATCATTTTTATTTTAGATGAAGAATCTGAGTCTATGAGAGGGAAGCAGCTTGCCCAAGGTCACAAAGGTAGTTACTGCCAGAGCTGGGGGTTTAATCCAGACCCCCCAAATCCAAGCTTTCTGTTCTGCTATGCCTTGCATGCCCCTTCCCCCATCCTCCTTCAGCCCCCTCCCCCACTGGACTCAGTTCACCTCAGGGGGGAGAGAGTACACGTTGGGGGTAAGCATATAATGGCCTGGCTCACAGCAGAATTCTTTAGAACTGTTTATATTTGTTCTAAAATCATTGCAAGTTCTGTTTAACCCAGTCTAGGCACGTGTTCATTTGTGCTCTGAGAACATGTAAAAGCATGCCTTAACAATGAGAGTCAGATAAATGGAACATGACTAACAAATGTAGTTTGAAAGAAAAAAAGCAAAAACCAAAAAACAACCAAAAAAAAAAAAAGTAAAAGCAACAATCATCAAAACGGGGAACTTTTGTCCAGGCTTTTTCTCTCTGTCTGGACAGACACGCTAATAAGGAGTTCAGATGAATCCAAGGGAGGATTAACCACTGAGTTGTGTTTGGGGTAGCAAGTACGGAGCAGGCACTCTAGAAATATTTGTTGAATTGAATTAATTTGCACCTGGAAAGTAAAATGTGAAAGGTGTGATTAGAGGAATTATAGATTATACAAATCAGATGCCAAACTCCTTCTAAGTCTTCTAAGACAATTAATACGCTACCTAATATTAGAGTCACATTATAATTATACATATGTATGATATATGATGCCCATTAGAGTTATACCTGTAATTTTCCAGCTCTAAATTCTCATGACATTTTGCTAGTGCCTACCTGCAGTGGGTGTACAGCCTAGAAGGAGGAGGCCCAAAAGACCAAATTCTATTATGAGAAAGCAGGAGAGGTTTCATAAAGGAGGCTTCATGAAGGAGTTGGCCTCGAACAACGAGTAACATTTAATGAGGTAGAATCAGGCCTGGGGAACGAGGAAGGAAGGTAAGGAAAGAAACATTATAGGCAAAAGGAACATCATGAATGAAAATTCGAAGGCTGGAAAAAAGGAGAAAAATTCAGAGAAGGGCCAATTTGCAGTTTTGATAAAGGACACACAGAGGGGATTAGTGATGAAGTATGATTAGGAATATGGGCTGAGATCAGATTGAAGAGAGCCTTGAATGAAAACAAGGCCAAAAAGTCAAACTTCATTCACTTCCTATTCAGAAGTCGGAGCCATTGAACGGTTTGGAGCAAGGCAATGACATGATAAGAACTGGGTTTTAGGAAGATTATTCTGGTATCACGAGGCAGGAGGCATTAAAAAGAAAGAGACTAGAGTCAGGAAGACTATTTAGGAGACTCATGAAAATCTAGGCCCTGAGAACAGGAGTAAGAGAATATATACACACATAAAGGGAATCTATACACACATCTATAAATGGAATATGAATATAGAGGCATATTTATAAAGGGATTATATAGACACACATATACACACACCTACACATCTACACACATATACATACATGTGTATGTATTGTGTATACACACACACAATAGCTGAATCCAAACTCCATCTCTGCCAATAGCTACTTCTGTAATTCTGGACAAGTTAAATGTGAGATGTGTATGTATATGTGTTTATAGGTCTATTTCCCTGCCATTCACACACACATATATATGTATACACATATGCACACACATATACACACACATACATGCATGCACAATTACTATTAATGATCACACGTTGGGGGAGAGGGGCAGTAAAAAGTAAATCACAGATTTGTTGTTTTTCCGTTGTTTCAGTCAGGTCCAACTCTTCATGACCCCACTGGGGTTTTCTGGTGGAGTGATTTACCTGTCCTTCTCCAGCTCATTTTACAGATGAGGAAACTGAGGCAAACAGGGTTAAGTGACTTGCCCAGGGTCACAAGCTAGTAAGTGTCTGAGGCCAGATTTGAACTCAGGAAGATGAGCATTCCTGACGTCAGGTCTGATGCCCTATGTTACCCGGCTGTCCAGATACTTCAGAGGTTTCGAGCCTGGCTGTGGGGTGGAACGACAGTCTAATGAACACAAATAGCTCGCTGATTCCCAAGTTAGTTTTCTGTGCTTGAGTAACCCCAGGATTGCATCATGGTATAGGGGAAAGAGCTCTGTATTATAGACCAGTGCTCTAGGGGCCAGACTAGAACCCAGATTTCTTCACGAGTTTTACCACAGTGGACAAATAATTTCCCTAGACCTCTATGTCCTCACATGTAAAATGAAGGTATTAGACTAAATGATCTCTGAGGTCCTTTTCAGCACTAAAGCGCTAAGCTTCTGGGATTAGAACTAAGGGTATCTCAGATTATTGGACCTGAGAAAGAGACAGAGACCCAGTGGCTCATAAAATCATACTTTAAGAGCTAGAAGAGACTTCAGAGGTTCTGGAATTTCCTTGGTATCTTACAGATGAGGAGACACAGATATAGGGAAGTCAAGTGACTGGCCCCGGGTCACACAGGTAGGTAGTACAGGTTGGTTTATCAAGCAACAGCCTCATTGAAAAGTTCATTTGAGAGAGCTGAAGGGGTGAACAAGAAAGTACCTCTTTTGGATACTGTCTGGCAGGGAAAGGGGGAAAGGGAACAGATGCAGGTGTGGGGAACTTGCTGTCCCGAGGCCACATGAGGCCTCTAGGTCCTCAAAGTGCAGCCTTTTGACTACATGCAAACTTGTTCTGGGAAGTTTGGATTCAATCAAAGTGCTGTGCTTGAGGACCTAGAGGGCCACATGTGGCCTCGAGGCCACAGGTTCCCTACCCCTGGATAGAGCAAAGGAAGGTTGGAACCACAAAGCTGGGGTTTGGGTATCTAAGAAGAAATAAAGACTTTTCAGTCTGAAATCTAGTGATGGATGGGGCAGCCAGCAAGAAAGGTCTGAGTAAATAAAGACTTAGGATATTCAATATGCACTAATAAAGTACAAAAAGGCTGGAAAGGTCAATTGGGATTGGTTGTGAAAGCCTTTAAAGGGGTGGGGATAAAGTCCCAAGGTGTTTAGTCCTAGAGAAGACTTAGGGGCAGCGTGATGGCTATTTTCAGATGTCTGAAGAGTTGTTAAATGAAAAGACTAGATCAGGCCTGCTTGGTTCTAGGTAGAAGAACAAGGGCTAAGGGGTAGAAGCCACAATGAGACAAATATAGGCTTTGTATCGGCTAAGGTTTTTTTTTTAAACAATCAGAGCTGTCCCAAAGCAGAATGGGCTACACTGGGATGTGGTGGATTCCCTCTCAACAGCAGTCTTCAAGTTAAAGCTGGTTGACCTCTCGGAGGGTTTGTTGTAGTAGGGCATGTTTTGGACTAGATAGCCACACACTTGGCTGTTCCAAGTCTGAATGTCTGTGATTAAAGAGCTGAACTGGAACATAATAATACTAGACTCTTAAACCCTAATGGATGCCAGCTGTCTATAGTTTGTACAGTGAGATCTCCACATATGACATTCCAATAACTTTGCTCTCTGACTGCCCGGCACAAAACACTCTTTAAGGCATTCTGGAGGAGGGGTCCTGAAGGGGAAAAAAAAGACAAAGGGGAAGCCATGGTCCCAAGGGAGGATCTTTGGGAACTTTCTGTTCTCCCCTCTCCCACCACTGGGAGGGGGTCCTCCTCCAGAGGCAAAAATTGGGAGAACCTTCTGTCTGAGGATGCCTTGGACTTTCTCCATCCCAGCAGGAAAACATGCCTTTATCATGAGAAACGTAAGTGTTCAGATTTGTTTCCCTGTTTGACTTAGAAATGTGTACAGAGGAATGAGTGAGTCAGTGAGATTTCGGAGTTTGGGGATTAAGAGAACCCTTTGAAGGGGAAGAAACCTTCACAAGAGGCCTTCAACTTATGCTTAAAAAAGCAAAACATGGGGGAAAATGACTTAAAAGTAAACAGGCAAAGAGATGTGCCTCTTGGTTTGGGGAATAAAAGAGTTAACAGAGAGACACTTCACTGTGGCACCATCCCCACAGGACATCTTTCCCTGACCATAAAATTTTTAAAATGCAAGCCTTTGGAAAACAGAGTTAAATCGTTATACAGTTCTTCCACAAAGCTTTAATTCCCACCACCACCCCAAGCTGGGGAAGCAGCTGAATTCTCACAAGGAAATTTGGCCTTTTGAAGATTTCCAGTAATTCTTACAACTCAAAGGGCTCTGCAAGGCTGTCTCTTTTTTCCATCCTGAGCTTTTGTCCCTTTGGAACCTGACCACTGTTCACCAGGTGCACCCTGGGTTACCTCAAGCAACTCAAAGTGTAATTGGGAGAGGTTCTCCTTCTCTGTAGGAGACCCCAGACCCACGTGATGAAGGGGTTAATGCTACATGGCATCTCTGACAGTGTTTCTTCTCGGTTATGGATGTACTCTCGTTGTGGGGGCAGGGGTGGAGATAAATAGAGGAAACAATTCATCTGGAAAATGATGGGGTTGAACTAAACTATTTCCAGATCCCCTTATAGCTAAACTCCTATGACTAGAAAGACAAACAAACAAACAAAAAAACCCAAACAGATTAAGTAGCAGTGACTGGGGCTACCCAAGGAGAATGGATTGTTTTGTCTTTGAGGTACCCTTTTGATGACTCTTCAGGAATGGGTCTCAATGTCTTGGGTTGCTTCGAAGATGAATGGGTTGGGTCTTGGGAAGATGATCTCTTTTGAGAGATTCCATTCTTTGTGCTGGTCTATAGAAGTAAGCTAGCAGGCCTACTCCCTTGCACCTTCCTTCTTTATTCAAAGTAACTAATAGAGAGAAACAGGTGGAAGAGTAGTGAAAAGAGTGCTGGGAGTAAGTCAGGAAAACCTGAGTTCAAATCTGGCCTCAGACACTTGGTAGCTGTGTGACCCTAAATAAGTCACTTGACTGGTTCTTTCTGCTTTGTCTCTAAAATAGGGGTGATGATAGCATTGACCTTTCAAAGTTGTTGTGGGAGGTAATTACAAATATCTCAGATACTTGTAAAGCAAAGTATCTGGTGTATGGTAAGTGCTATAGAAATGTTAGCTATTATTATTAACAACAATAATAATAATAATTATTATTATTATAGGACTTAACATAAAGTAAGCATTCAGAAGGATATAGTCCAGAGAAAGAGGTGAAGACTTGGAAAGTATTTTCAAACTAATTTATAGAACTCATTGCTTCAAATGATAGTTCCATACCCTCAAAAAATACTGTGCAAAGACTGGCTGAAGGTTGTTTATGCTTAACTTGGAGAAAGGGAGACTTGAGGGGTAGAGGAGAGCTGTCTTTATATATTTGAAAGGCTGCTGCATCCAATAGGAATTTGATTAGTTCTGCTTAGTCCCAGAGGTCAGAAATAGCAGCTGGGGGGGGAGTGGTAGTAGGGGAAGGGCAATAGAGGTTTGCAAAGAGGCAGATTTTGGCTCTGTGTAAGAGGAAAGGTACTAACATTAGAGCTACCCCAAAGTGGAGTGGGTTGCTTCAGGTAGGGGTGGGTTCCACCTCCTTCTAGGTCTTTAAGCAAAACCACATCTCCCATCAGCTGTGTTTGAGGGGATTCCCATTTGGGTACAGACTGGGACAGATGCTTCCAAGGTCCCTTCCAGCTCTGAAATTGTGCGTTTCAGAATCTATGATGTATACGAAGGCTGGTCTTGCTGAATGGAAGACAAATTCTCCTTGTTTTGTTTGGGTCTAGTGGGTAAAACCAGCAGTAATAGAAAGTAGTCAGGGAGAAGAAGGGTTTGATTCAATGGAAGGGAAACCTTTCTAAGGGAAGACTCTACCAGCGAGTGCACTAAGCTGGGAGCTGCTTTAGGAGGTGGTGGATTTCCCATCACCAGAGCCACGGCTATTGTGATTGGGCAGGAGGCTATTCCTAGGTCACTCCAAATAATAATCATGATAATAATAGCCAGCATTTATTTATATGATCTCTTTTGATTCTCAAATAAAACTGTGAGGTAGGTGATAGTATTTTAATTCTTATTTTATAGATAAGGACACTGAGACTGAGGTTCACACCCAAAGCAGGATTTGAACTTAGGTGTACAATATATCATCTAGGCACCATATTTTCCCTGTTATTTTTCCCACTGCCATACTCAGACCTGACCTTATGTTTGTCTTGAAGGGTTAAATTCCCCAGGGTGCCATTGCTATGGCTTTTTCCTCGAAAGATTCCTCTCCTTTTCTTCTTCCTGCCCTTAGCAACCATTGAGGGCCAAGCAGGGGTGTGCTGGCAAATATTTTAAAACCAGCTCTCAAAAAACAAAACCAAACAAAACTACAAGCAGGTCATTGAAGTGTAAACTCCATTATTAACATTTTTCCGTCTCTTAAGTCTTAATAATCAGCAAAACAATAAATCAAGCCCTGATTTTATAGATCTTTCAGGTGCAAATGCTCACACCAAAAATGTGACCACTGACTCTCCAGAGCTGGTAAGAGCTGCCTCCAGCACACTGCTGGCCCTGGGGGTATGGATAACTCAGGGTCATGGTCCTGTCCTCTCCTCTTCTGTGTCCTTACCTCAAAACAGAGCTGGCCAGGTACAATTTCAGTGAATTAAATCTCTGCCTACACCTGGAAGTTTTCAGATCAAAGCTGAACAGCATTTATTGAGGCTGCTGTAATCAGGATCCAGGTTGGGTCAGGGATTGCGTTAGATGGTTTATAATGACCCTGGCATCTATGAGTCTGTGAGAATATCTCTGCCCCATTTACAGGATCTTCCCAATACCCCGCCCAAGTGGAAGGCAGCATAGCAAAAGCCTGCTTCTTCATCCAGGGAACAAAAAAGGCCTCTCATTCCTACCCAGAACTTGGCGTGGGCAAGTGACCAGCTGACTGCCCAGTGACACAAATGATTGCTAACTTAGACTACTTGTTTAGAAGTTAATTATTCTCTCTAAACTCAGACTAAAGTGTCCATTGTCCATTTCCCATATTTAATAGCTGGCTGACCTGGGATAATAAACAGGTGCCTCCACAGAGATTCACAACCTTGGTTGAGTCATGGGCAACTCCTTGGACAGTGTCTGGTGAAATCCATGGATCCCTTCTCAGAATTGTGTTTTTAAATGCATAAAAATACATTGGATTACAAGAGAAACAACTTATGTTGCAATATAGTTACCAGAATCTTTTTTAAAAAACCAAACGCACAGACTTTATGTTATCAACACTTTCCAGTCTAAAGAGAAGACAACAGAATAGTTTCTCTGATCAAAACTAGCATCTTATGAAAATATAACTGAGTATTAAGAATTCAGTATTCTGTAATTCAAAGTTTACCTGCCCCCTACCTGCTCATCAGTCAAGTTCAACACTCCCCAAGCGCCTCATAATAAGACATGTTTTTTACATACTGCCTGTGTGATCTTGGATAAGTCTCCTGATGCATGTGGGCCTGAGTTTCCTTATCTTTAAAACAAGAATAGAAGAGATGACTTGTACAGTACCTTCTTCTTCTATAAGCCACAAAGCTCCAGCATTTATGAAGTGTTTTGCACAAATGAACTTCTTGGATACCCACAATTTTGAAATACATACTAAATATGTTATTAACTCCTGTTTGCAGCTCAGAAAAAAATAAGGTTCATTGGGATGAAATACTATGGTCACAGAGCTTTTAGATTTTGGATACCAGAATCTAGGTTCTTCCAGACTCCAAGATCCTTTCTTCCTGTGGAAATGAAGGCCTAATCCTTCTTTAAAATCCAGAAACTGACCAATTAGAGGAAGGAGAAGAAGGATCTTCCATGATGAAAAGGCTTTATTTCTTCTATAGTGATGAGGTTGTTGGAACATGGTAGAAAAGGCCATTTCCAGGGTGCTTGGGAATATTTGAGAAAGAAGTCTGGAAGATAAGAAATGGGCAAAGAAAGTGGTGAAAGGAAGAACAGACCTGCAGTTCTGGGTGCAAGGTTCTGCTCTGCAAGGATCTATCCAAGATTTGACATCTATGCCCCTCTTTAGGAAATGAGGTGGTCCCTCCAGATCTGACATTCAGAGGATCACAGACTTAGATTTGAAAGGGCCTTTGGGGTCATCTAGGTAATCCCTTCATTTTATAAATGAGAAAACTGAGTGCCAGGGAGCCCCAAAGTCACACAATAGGCAACAGAAGTGGGATTTGAACCCAGGTCTAACTCCAAATGCAGGCGTTCTTCTCACTGCACCATGTTTTTTAAAAAGTGGAAAAATGCCCCCTGAGTGTTTTACAAATTTTTCAAGCCTAGACCATCATAATACCTATACATTCAGCCCCTGACTCCTTCATGAGGTTGGTGTTCTTCTCGTCCAATGCCTCTAATTTCTACCAAGCTTTTTGCTGAGAGATTCCTAGCTCTTCTCCCCTCTATTCCTTCTCCCTCCTCACCCATTCCTGTCCAGAATCCCCAGGAAGTGAAGAACAGAGGCATAGTTATTGCTCCCAGATGCCCAGTATTCCTAATATCCAGAAAATTTATCATTCACTCATTCCGACTGGCAGGTCTCGTTACAGTGTCCCCAGGGACAGAAATAAGGAAAAAACGGTCAGACATAAAGCAAAGAGGTGAGATTGTGGGTTGTGGCTAGGAGTTTTTCTTTTTAAAAATTTTCTTTCTTTCTTTTTTTCTCTTGTAGGGGGAACTGAGAAGAGGAAAGAATGTGGGAGGTGTGTTAACCCTTTCAAGTTCCACCAGAATGCTGCAGGTCCCTTTTCCCCTGGTGTCTCCCGCAAGCTCTGCTGCTTTAAGGAGAGCCTGCTGGTCTGGATTTATAGCCTGGGTGCTGGATTTCTCTGCATGTGTGGTTTTAGCATTAACACTCCTGGTGAAGCTGGCTGTTTCCCTTCCCAGGCTGTGAAGGGAACTGAGGTTCCAGCAAAGAATGGCCCCTATTCATGGCTTGGTTTGCAAGGTAAGTTTATTACAAGCCCCAAGTAACAGTTATAAACTTTTAAAAGCAGGAGCCAATGGGTATTTAGTTGTGTTCTTGCAAACTGCTACAATCAGATGAGGGGAACTGGTCATTTCTTTGGATGTGGGCCTGTCCTATGCTGGAGTATGGATAACACTCATTATCACAATAAACTTTCCTTCTTCTCCTACAGATAAATCCATATGTGGCCAAATTCCAGTTCCCTTTAGTCACTTCACTCCAAGTCTCTCCCAGTAGCCTTTATCAGTCAGCCCAATCTCAGGTAGTTTAATGGGTGAGTCAGATCTCAACAATGTCATTGGCTCGCCACAAACCACTAGACTGGGATATCAGTTGTGCAGGGTATTAACTCTGTCTCTGGCTGCTGACATGCTGTGTGACCCCAGGCAAGTGAGACCTCTCTGGGTCTCAGTTTACTCATACCTAAAATGGAGATGCTGGGTGAGGGTGGAGTAGATCTGAAAGGTCAGTCAGAATGATTTGCATTGTTAAAAGTGCAATCTTGGACTTTCATATGTGGTTAAGTAGAAAGAAGGCCGAATCTGGAGTCAGAGGACCTGGGTTTATATCTTGGCTCTGCTGTTGATTGTCTGTGTGACCTTGAATAAAGCATTTCCCTCTCTGGGCCCAAGGTTCATTACCCAGAAAATGAGGGGGTTGATCTAGGTGTCCTCTGAGGTTCCTTCTAGAGCTGTGCACCTCTGGTCCTATATTATTCAAAGGGACAGGAGTTTAGTTTTCCCTGAAATTGCTTTGAGTTTCTGCTACTCTGAATTTCCAGGCAGTCAGCAAGGAGGTAAGGCAGAGAGAAACACTCTCCCCCCATCCCTACCCAACAACGTGGGTTGACTGCTGGAAAAAAAATAATCAAGAAAGAAAGGGGGGGCTGAACCCAAGGCCTTATAAAGAGCCTTTCTTTTCCAGAGCCCAGATTCCATTCCAGACATTATCTCATCCATCCTCCTCAGAGCCAGGTGACGTAGGAAAAGATACTACCTGTCACCAAGCCACAGTTACAGGAGGAGAAACTGAGGCATGAAGATATGAGGTACTAGAAACAGGGTCACTTTCCCCTGAATTAAGTCGCCCAATCAGGGCCCTGGCTCCAACCATTGCCCCTACGGTATCCTGTAGAGTGAGGTAATGGATTCTGGTCCTATGGGATTAGAACCATCACAAGGTATGTGCTGAGCTTTCCAAGTTCACTCCCTTCCTGGCTTTCCTGAAAGACCGCCCATGCACATGGAGTTGTTTAGGGCTTACCCACCTTTTTTCATTACATGGCACCCTTGTAAAACTGTCTATGGGCTACAGCACATGGCGGGAGTAGAGGAGGCAGAGAGGGAAAGGCAGGTCCTGATCTCTTTATGAAAATGAGGGTTCTCTTAGGCAGAACGTAAGGTGAGGCAGGGGACAGAGCAGGGACCTGGAAGAAAGCACAGCAGGTAGGGATGATTCCCTGCCACTGGAGGACACTTTACATTTTGTGAAGCACCTTCACATCATGTGAAAATCTCATTAAATAATAAGAGCTGAAATCTAAGTAGTACTTGCAAAACACGGCAAACATTACCCCTCTAAGTCTCCTGGCACTGCTGTGAGGAAGATTCTGCACACATTATGATCCCCATTTTACAGATGGGATACTGAGGTTTTGAGAGGTTAGTGGTTAATATCCCACACAGATATTAAATGTCAGACACAGGATTTAACTTCAAGTCTTCCTGCTTCCTGCTTCCACAAACTCTTTCCACTACACCATGCTTCTCATCCATCCTGCCTATGTCTTAGGTTCAGAATCACAGACTGTTATGAGGTAGGAGAGCTCTTAGAGGCTGTGTGGTCTAACCCTTTCATTGTAAAAATTGATATAGTTTGCTTATGTTAAACTTCATTTCCAAATATATAACCCCTTTTTTCCCTTGCCATTGTCATCTCTTGTAATGAAGAGGTGGAGGAAAGGGGGAGCGAAGGAGAAAGAGAAAGGAACAGAGAAAAAGAGAGGGAGAGGGAGAGGAGAGGAAGAGACAGAGACAGAGAGACAGAGACAGAGACAGAGACAGAAACAGAGAGAGACAGACAGAGAGACAGAGATACAGACAGAGAGACAGAGACAGAGAGGGAGAGATAGAGGAAGGAGAAAGATAGAAAGGAGCAAGAGAAAGAGAAGAAGAGAGAGTAGAGGTAGACATAGCAATTCACCAAAACTAATCAACATATAAGCTGATACTAAAAGTATAAAACCAACCTTTTGATTTTACAGATAAGGAAACTGAGGCCTGTAGAGATCAATAGACTTCTTAAGTCTGTTATGCTTTGAGAGAACATTTTGAAGATGGTGAAACTGGACAGAGGTCCCTTGCCAGGCCTCAAAGTCCCATGGGTATTTAGTGGCTGAGTCTGGACTAGCAGAACCCAGGTGGTCCTGATGGCCAGTCTTGGTTTTTTTCCTGGTTTCTCTATTACAACGCTGACCTGGATCTTGTAAACCTCAGATAGATTTAGATGAAAAGAGGGACAGAATGAGCTCAGGTTCCTCTGTGTGAAAAGGCTGGAGAAATGGGACATTTTAGAAGGAGAGAGATTGTTAGCAGTGGCGGAACAGACAACAGTTGGAGGGCTCTATGCAGTAAAGGAATGTATACTATGTGCCCTCGGTCCTTTCTTTGGAAGCTGGGCCTTGTTCATTGCCCTTCAACCTTCCAGAGGAACTCCGTGAGAGCTGAGAATTTCTCTTCTCCACCACCACTAGCTAAATGCCCCACCCCTGCCCCCAAAAGGTATGTTCCCCTCATTGGTACAGGACCAATGATAGAATCCCAGTTCCATTTAACCATTTAATATCAATTTGGGATATTGTTTTCAAGAATATAGAAAGAACAAAAAATATTCTTTCCCCTCCGAATACCACTGGGGAATAATCTTTTCTATATCAACTTATTCTCTGGAGGGATTTTAAGCTCATAGCTTAAACTCATAAGCTCAGTCTCTACATAGAATTGGTTCCAGCAGGTTCATGTCTAGATCCTGTATGACTGTCCAATGACTCCTTCCCCTGGGTAGGGTCCTGTAGGTCACTCCCAAAGATTTCTTGCTCCTCAGGGAATCAAGACTGTTCTGACTGTGATATCCAGACTGGATTCTGACTCCTGGATTCATGTGATTTACTGTCCCAATCAAAATCAAGACTCCATTCTCTGCACCTAGAACTGAAAAGAATAAACAAAAAAGTAAAAAATGGAGGCCTCTTTCTTGGGTACTGTATGGCCTCAGAGTGAAGAAAGGCCCAAAGCACCAAGGTTCTTCCCCTTCCCCCATGGTCTCCCACAGAATGCCATAAGTGAAGGAGATGCTGAATGAATCGAGATGTAGGAAACTGACTCAAGCCATTTTGAAGATGTTGACAGTTCTGGCTACATAGCCAATTGAAAAAGGCTCTTCCTAACCCCATGGCTAACCAACTGGAACCAGTAACAGAATGTCCACACATGTTTCATTAGTCTCTTCAGAGCATTTCCCTTACATAGTATTATGATTCTTGCAGAAGCAAGCTCCTCAACAATCCTCCTCATGGAGAGATTGTACCAGCTAAGCAAGTTTATGGGGTCCACACATGAACCAGACCCCCATCACAAATGGAAGAGGAAAGGAGATTTTCCCCACTCCCTGAAAAAGAAGACCCCCAAAGCACACCTGTCCATACTTCTACCATCCTCTTAGGTATAACTGTAGTTTGAGGGGAAAGATTATGGGAAAGTTTTGCTTGTCTTGAAGCACTGTTAACTCTTTAGAGCAGTTCAGAACCCAAACCAGGTTAAAAAGTGATTGGGAATACAATAAATAAATGATGCAATACAATTTAATGCAATAAATAAAAATACAATAGAACACAGATAATGTTAATATGTGATTTTCTAAGTCAATCTGTAGGAATCATCAATGACTGGATGTTTCTATGTGAGTTTTGACACCCTTATTTTACAGAATACTGCAACCCATCCTGTATCTGTGAGGGTCAGTCTATCCAGATCTCCAAAAGGATCCAGAATTGCTTCTAGCAGAGAAAGGTTATCATCCATCTACTTCTTTGATTTCTTTGATAGTTTTCTCAAAAATCTATACGTTAGACTATGATTTATAAACTTCAGACCTGGAAAATGAGATCTTGCCTCTCCTGCTGGAGTAAAACATGGAATTAAGGGCACAATAAAGGAACAGAAATGTATTCATCCAACAAACAATACAATGTGCTATGTTCTTTGGCAGATATAAAAAAGTATAGTATCCTCACATGCTAAAGATAACATAAGATTATTACCTTCAAGAAACTCTCAAGCTAGCTGAAGAGAAATAAAACTCAAGGCAAAAATGTATGCAAAGGGGTTTCCTGCTCACTTTAATGAGCTTGTATAGGAGATGAAATTTTGATGGGCTCCGATCGTATCTCTCTATGGAGAATGTGAGTCATACAAATTGACAACTTCCAAGAAAATTAAGAACATCTTATTAGGGATGATTTAATTGACCTGGCAGGTATGGGTTGGCGCTGCCTCTTTATGATAACCTCTCAAAGAGAATTCATCAAAGATTTGGTCTTTTGTCCTTTTTGCCCTCTTTTTTTTGTAGACCAGAGCAGAGTGGAACAGAGAGAGCTGAGGATTCTACTGGGGCTGGAGCTTGGGCTGGGGGAGGAAATCCCCACTCTTTAGCTCTTATTGATTTTCTTGGAGTAGAAGTGCATGGTATGTGGGTCTTGCCCTTGTGGGAAAGAGTTACAGACATCTAGTTTCTGGCCCCAGCATTGGAGAAGCAGTGGCATAACTTCTCAGTCCAATAGATGGCAGCTCTTGATAGATGAACCACGTGGTATTAGAGGTGGTAGTTTTTGGAGAAGTGTTGAGAAATCTTGAGATACAGCATTTTGGAGAAGAGGCTTGTAGTCCTTGGGTAGTTTGGTAATGGCATCTAGCCTATGATTAAGGGGACTTTCCTGGGAAGAACTAATCTTGGAAGTATCTATCAAGGGTACTTGAGTGTAAGAGACCAGAGATCTACCCTTCTGAAGAAAGAGTAGAGACAATGAGAGACTAACCTCTTGAAGACAATCATGTGCTTGGTTGTCTAAACTTAAGAAGCATCTATATGAACACAACTACAAAACATTTTTCACACAAATAAAGTCAGGTCTAACTAATTGGAAAAATATTAGTTGCTTGTGGCTGGATAAAGCTAATATAATAAAAATGACAATTTTACCTAAATTGAATTACATATTTAGTGCCATACCAATCAATCAACCAAAAATTACTTTATAGAGCTAGGAAAAATAGTAACAAAATTCATTTGGAAGAACAAAAGTTCCAGAATATCAAGGGAATTAATGAAAAGAAATGCTAGGGAAGGTTGCCTAGCCATGCCAGATTTTAATCTGTAGTAGAAAGCAGCAGTCATCAAAACTACTTCGTACTAGCTAAGGAAGAGTAGTGGATCAGTGGAATAGATTGGGTACACAAGACTCAGCACCCAATGACTATAGTAATCTACTATTCGATATATCCAAAGATCCCAGTTTTTGGAATAAGAACTCACTATTTGAAAAAACTGCTGGGAAAACTGGAATGATGGCAAAAAAAATGGCAGAAACTGGGCATAGACCATTATCTAACACTATACCAAAACCAAGTCTAAATGGGTGCACAATCTAGGTACAAAGGCTGATACTGTAAGAAATCTGGGAAAACAAGGAATAGTTTACCTGTCAGATTTATGGAGAAGGGAAGGCTTTATGAAAATCAAACAAGAATGAGAGAGCATTATAAAATGCAAAATGGATAATTTTGATTACATTAAATTGAAACGTTTCTGTACAAATAAAGCCAATGTAACCAAGATTAAGAGGGAAGTGGGAAATTGGAAAAGAATTATTATAACCAGTGTCTCTGATAATGGTCTTATTTCTAAAATATACAGAGGCCTGAGTCAAATCTGTAAGAATGCAAGTCATTCCCCAATTGATAAATAGTCAAAGGATATGGACAGGCAGTTTGCAGAGGACAAAATTGAAGATATCTATAAGAATATGGAAAAAAATGCTCTAAATCACTATTGATTCAAGAAATGAAAATCAAAACAACTCTGAGGTACCACATCTCACTAGTCATATTGGCTAAGATCAAAAAACAGGAAAATGAAAAATGCTAGAGAAAATGTGGAAAAATTGGAACATTGGTGCATTGTTGGTGGAGTTGTCAACTGATTCAACCATTCTGGAGAGCAATCTGGAACTATGCCCAAAGGGCTATAAATAATTGCATACCCTTTGACCCAGAAATACCACTTCCAGGGTGGTATCCCAAAGAGATCATAGAAGTGGGAGGAAGATCCATATGTACGAAAATCCTTATAGCAGCTCTTTTTGTTGTGGTAAAGAATTGGAAATTAAGGGGATGACCATCAATTGGGGAATGGCTAAACAAGTTGTAGTATATGAATGTAATGGAATACTATTAGCCTATAAGAAATGAGGAGCAGACAGACTTCATATTTACCTGGAGAGGCTTATACAAACTGATGCTGAGTAAGAAAAGCAGAACCAGGAAAAATTTGTACAGAATTATAGATACAATGTATGTGTGATGACCAACTTTGATAAACTGTACTCTTCTCAGCAATGCAAGGTTATAAGACAACTCCAAAAGACTCATGATGGAGAGAGATGTCTATATTCAGAGAAATTACTAGAAAGAACAGAGTTTGAATGCAAATTGAAGCAAACTACCTCCTCTCTTTCTTTTTCTTGTTTGGTTTTGTTTCCTCTTTCCTATTGTTCATTCCATCGGTTACAATCCTTCTTTATAACCTGACTAATGTCTAATGTGAAAATATTTGCAGATCCTATACTTGATTGCATGCTGTCAGGATGATGGAAGAAGAGGGAGGGGGAGAAAATTTGAAACTCAAGGGATTGTAGAACTGAATCTTGTAAACTAAAAGTAAACAAAATAAATTAATAAAGACCAAAAAAAGCTTAAGAAGCAACAGGAGAGTTTAAGTCACTTTTGGGGGGTAGAGGCAAAAAGACAGGCTTTGCTTTGGCTGTCCTCATGATATCTTCAGTAAGTATAAGTTGCTTCTTTAGAAGCTCCAAGAATATTCTCTCTTAAAGAAGAGTCCAGTCATGAGCTTGGACACCAGTATGACTCTTGGGGTTATGAAAGTGGGGCTCATAACAATTTGGGTATTTGTCTCTAGAAACTCCAAATTCAGATCTTTCCAATGGGTGGGAGTCTAGTTTCTTTAGCTTTGTACCATGAGGCTGACTGATAACATGAGCTTCTAGATGTAGAAGTGGGACTCAGAAGAATATTGGGAAGTTGCCTGTGTAGCATTTCCAGTGCTTCCCTTGGGGGAAGAGCAAATCACTAGATAGTACCAAAAGACATAATGTTTATATCGATTTCTGGGATAAAATAATAACTTGGTATAGGAGTATATGTATGTATGTATATATATATATGTGTGTGTGTGTACATATATATGTGTCATATAATTTATATAACTATAATTAATATATTATATAATATATTTAATTATAATTATAAATAATATATACAAATGTTATATATAATAACGTTTTTTATATATAACATCCATGTGTATATTATTTATAGGGTCCTATGAGTTCTTTATGTGTTTTCTGAATTTTCTGTAGAAAAGAGTAAATAACATATCTTATATCTAATACATGGATTTATACATTGGATTCATGGATGTATCCAATACAAGGAATTGCCTTCAATGCTTATATAGGCATATATTACCCTTTTACCTCCATCTGAAAAGAAATATACACAAGCTATTTTTTTCAGAGGCAATTCTAGGAGGGTAAAAAATAAGTTAAAGGAAGAGAGATGATGGGCAGGGAAATGGAAGAAGGAGAGGTCACTTTCAAGTTTAGATGAATACAGACCTTGGGACATAAGCCACATGTAAAGCAAGACAGAATCTAGTATGTCTTATTTCTTACAACATACTCAAGCAAACCTCACATAGAGAGTAGTGTAGACAATATTGTAGCATGTGAGAGAGAAGGAGGGCATCATCATTCTTAGCAGGATGATCAAGAAGAAAGTTTCAAGAAGACAGTCATAATTTGATCCCCTGTGTTGTGAGAAAGAGAATTCCCTCTCACTACTCTGAGAGATTAATTCACTAACCCTACAGTCATTACCTTTAGACATTCTTAGAAAGGGGAGGGAAAAATTAAGATGTCCCCCCTTTAGTCCTGGTTCTCAACAAACATGGTTTTCTTCATTTCTATGGAATGATAAAACCAGAGAGCTTTTTGGGTTTTTGAGCAAAAGAAATGACCAATTGTGACATGATTCTACCCTGGGAGAGTTAGTGCTTTATTTATTTACATTAAACATTTTTCAGTATCAGGCCCAGAACCAGCAATATATGTTTGGTGTCTGCCCAGTTTTCCCTGAGTTCCCTTTACGTATTTCTGTATTACCCAAACCAGCACTAAAGACAGTTGGCCTCATTTTACAAGGTTTGGTCCTTTCCCTGATTTGTAAGGTGCTTCTCCCTGAGCTAGGGTTCCTTTGATTTTGAGGATTAGCTGCCAGCTGTATCAAAGCCTTGGAAAGGTGTCTGCCATGTATAAGACAATTGTGTAGAGGGTAGGAAAATGATAATAGAACTCACAACATTTCCACTAATGGTCATTGGACAGTAGCCTAATGGGCTTGAGAAGTCCATTTATGGAATTCAAAGAGCCTCATAGCACAGAACTCTCCCTTTTAAGATCTGAGATACAGAGACATTTCCTCTGGTTTCCTTCCTCGTTCCTAGTCCCTCCCCTCCTCCAACAACAATAATGAAACTATTATCAATCACTGGACTCAAATGCTGAAAACCTGGTTTTGAGTGTTGACTTTAGTACTTATTAGTGATTTGACTATTGGCAAATCATTTTGCCCAGTGGTTAGGTGAATCTTGATGTCTTCCTCTGTAAAATGGGAAAAATAACGCATTTTATAGGGTAAGAAAAGTGCCTTTTCTGGGATTAGGAGATCCATCTTACCCTACCAGAAAGTCAGAAGGGTGATGGGGGAGGATATAGGAGGGAGCAGATTGGGGAGGGGGTATACAGTGGAATCACTATTTTGGAGTGGTGGGTAGGGGAAAGACAAGGAGAAAATTTGTAACTCAAAATCTTGTGAAAACCAATGATGTAAGCCAAAAAATAAAAAAAAACCAAAATTAAAATTAAAAAAACCAAAATTATCTTTTACAGTGCTGGGTAAATGTCACATACCAAGCCCCTACTATGCCACTTAGAGTGATAGAGAACTATGAAACATATCCTTGCTCTCAGGAATTTTATAGTCTATCCAAAGAGACAAGATATACATGAAGCAGGCTCAGACAGAAATTAAGACCATGGCATAATGTATTTGGATCCAGAAAAATGTGCATTCAAATTCTGCCTCAGACATTTAATAGCAGTGTTACCCTAGGTAAGTCACTTAACCCCTTAGGTCCAGTTACCTCACCAGTAAAACTGGAATAAAAATAGAACTCATTTTAGACGTTTGCTCTGAGGCTCAAATGAGATAAATGTCAATTATTATTAGCACTAGCACTTGATTGCTCTCCAAGTAAAATATTACTAGAACAGCCCTGATGCTCTGGGTTAGATCAAATGACAGGATATGAGCTGAGGTTTGAAGATTTTTTCTGAGGAGAGAGGAGCATGTATTCCTTTTAGGAGTAGGAGTGACATGAACTAAGGACTCAGGCAGGAATCAGCATGATATATGATGAGGATAGTTGAAAGTGAGCAAAGTGAGGAGCAGTGCAAAAGAGAAATGGGAAATATGGTTGGAAAGGTAGGCTGGGACCAGATGGGCAAAGTAGAAAAGGGACTTGTATAGCATCATCTGTGTAGAGTAGGAAGGCACCTTAGCAATCACCCAAACCAAGTCCTTCATCTTACAGATGAAGAAACTGAGGCCCGTAGAGATTAAGTGACTTGTTAAATGTCACAGAGATAATACTTGGCAGAGCTGGTATTTAAATCAGGCACTGTAATTTCAGGTTCAGCTCTATTCATCACATTATTCATTGTGGGGAAAAAGAAAGAGAAGAAAAAGAGTAAAGTGATTTGGGGCAACAGTAACATGACAAAAAGAATATGGAAATCTCAGATTTGATATGACAAGCAATAGGGAGGGATTGTAGGTTCTTAAGCAGGGGAATAATATGAAAAAGTAGGTGCTTTAGGAAGAGGAAGTTGGCAGCATACATATTAAAGTGGATAGAAAAAAGGCAGGGAGATTAGCTGGTAAACTGTTGTAGTAATTCCAGGCTAAGGTGGCGGCCATTGGAATGGAAAGAGAAGGGAAAATCCAAGGGGTTTGGGAGGAGTGATCAGCAGGATTTGGCAGCAAATGGGATGTGGGAGATGAAGGAAAGAGAAGAATCAAAGATGACTGAGTTTCAGCTTGCAGACCAGAAGAATCAATGAGGCTTCTCTGTCATTTAGCATTGACTCTGTGTGCTCCACAGAGCAGAAAAAGCCAAGATAACACTTGGTCTTTCAGCCTGTGCACCCATGTAGCATGTAGGTACAAAAATGCTGACACACAGAGAAGCAGGTATCCACATTATTACATACAGCAACACATATACATACACCCTCAGGCTCACACAGGGCACACATATTCATATTCAGGACACCCACACTCTCACATGTTCATATACACAGAGACACCAGTATAGGCACAGACATTGCCACATATCAGAGGCGAAGTATCTATAGGATGGGATACAACCAATCCAAAAGTGTCAACCTTCACTCCAACCAAAGTCTCTAATCCTGATACTGGTGGAACATAGAGATACTGCAAACAAGTAGCATCAGATTCAAAAGTGAGTAGGGCAAGCAGAGCTGCTTGTCTCAAGGAGTCTTTTCTTCCCTGAGATAGCAAGGTTGGCATAATGGTTAGGAGGTGAAGGACAAGAGAGGAGAGGAAGGGGGAAGGAGAACCAAGGAGGACCAAGAGGAGAGGAGAGGGAAAGAGAAGAAAATGGAACAAGAAGAAGAGAAGAATGGTAAAAAGGAGAGGAAAAGAGAGAGGAGAGGAAGGAAGAGAAACAGAGAGAAAAGAGAGCGAGAAAAAGAGGAAGGAGAGAGAAAAAAGAGAGATAAAGAGATTTTCAGCAAAGCCAACTAGTTTACATCTTAGGCTTCATAGTCCTTCCAGGAATGCCTCAAGACTCCCAGAGAAATTCCTGTGATATTAGCTGAATTTCCAACACAAACAGACTCTTTCTTTGTATCCAGAATTCATGTTTATAAAACTCCCCTCTAACTACTCCCTTTCCTCCTCCCTCCAGTTCTGGAAGACTAGAGGGTTTGCTCACATGAAGAGTCTTAGAGCTTCCTCCAAGGCTCAGGTCCTTTCTTGTTACTCCCAGATTCTAATGCTTTGTTCTTTTCCCCAAATTATCTTGTATCTGTTTACATGTATTTATATTTGTTCATGTTTCCTCCTTTTACTGGATTGTAAGGACCATAAGGATAGGGGTCGTTTCCCTTTTGTCTTTGTACCCACAGCGTTGCCTGGAACCTAGCAGGTCCTTAACAAACTCTTATTGATTGCTGATAGAGCACCTATTAAAAGTTTACTATGTTCCAGTCACTGCTAAATTCTAGGGATATAAACAAGCAAAAATATATAGTACCTACTCTCAAGGAGTTTGTAATCTAATGGGGGAAGATAACATTTAACAGGGAGTTAAGAAAGATGGAGAAGGTATCCACACCAGGGAAATGCTGCTCCTTCACCCGCAACTCAACTGCATTCTTCCTTGTTCTGTCCTCTGTGAAAGTGGGTGTCAGTGGAGAACGAGCTTCTCCTTGACAGACCAAGGAAAGCCAAGGTAGAACCTACCTCACATGGTTGTTGTGAGAATCAGATTGATAATATTTGTAAAGCCCCTGGCACGTAGTAGTTCCTAGATGCACACTTCTTCTTTATCCCTTGTAGCACTTTCCTGATTGACCAGTCTAACTTTTGCTCCTTCCTGTCCCTTCTATTGCCCTTTGCAGAGATGATTGGATCAGAGACTAGGCAAGACCCTGCCTGGACAATGACTGCTTTCCAAATAGACAGCTCATTATGCAGGAGATATATGTTCTGTAGTAAAGTATTTAGTATTTTAGCTGCTAATTGCATTGCCAGAGACAGACAGCTGTTTCTCCTCATCACTTTCCCATTGGTCTCTTTGTCAGAACCCTCCAGGCTTCTCCAGGTGTTCTCCGCCCCCACCTCCTGATTTTTTTAATGAAAAAATATATATTCATGGTATGCAGGAGTATGATGTCTTCTTTTCTGTACAATTAGATTCCACAGGTCATTAGTAAGAATCTAGTTGTGCCCAGTCTTCCATGAGACAAATAGGGACTTTGGAAAAGGCAAAGAAATACAGATGAAGCAGTTAGGCATGTTGCAAGAATTAAAGAAAAATCCCACTCAACAGTCAGTCAACAAGCATTTATTAATCACATAGTATATGTCAGTCAGGGTGTTAAGCACTGGTGATACAAAGATAGTCCTTGCCCTCAACGAGTTTACAATGTAACGGAGACACTTTGCAAATAACTATGTACAACACAAAATCTATCTAGCACGGAGAGGGAGAAGGGAAGCTTTAGAAGAAAGGCCCTAGCGGCGGGGTGGAGGTGGGGGTGGGAACCAACACAGACCTCCTGCAGAAGGTAGGGTCTGAGCCGTGCTGAAAGAGGCCGTGGAAGTCTGGAGGTAAAGGTGAGGGGGCAGAGCATTTCAGACACGGGGACAGCCGGTGGAAGGGAAGAGTGGAGAGAGGAGAGTTGTGTGTGAAGAGTAGGAAGAAGGTTGGTGCTGTGGGCTAGAAAGAATGCGGGGGGGGGGGGGGGCGGGGAAGGGGGGGGATGGAGAAAGTGATGTACAGGGAGACAGGAAAGGTAGGAAAGGGCCGGATGGAAAAGGACTTTGGATGCCAAAGAGAAGACTTTATATTTGATTCTGGAGGTCATTGGGAGCCTCTGGAGTTTGAGTAGGAGGGGGCTTGGCTGGACTCTCACTTTAAAAATATCAAATACCAAATGGAATGTAATCAAATGTGAACACGCATAGTCCAAATAATATGCATTACATGTCGTGGCCCAAGACACTCTTGTCAGTCAATAAACACATATTAAATGCCTAGTGTGTGCCACACACTTGCTAAGAACATCTGTAATCAGATCATAAACAACTGGTATACTCGGCTGCTCATGGAGCATTCAATTCAATAATTCAATTCAGTACACATTTATTAAGGGCCTACAATATGTCAGGCACTATGCTAAGTTCTGTTGACACAAATAAGAAAAAGAAAGACTCTTAAAAATAAAAGAAAGATACTTCTTGCCCTCAGGAAGCTTGCAATCTAATGGAACATCTTTCATTCCCTTTATGTGGAGCCTGCAAGACTCATAGTTTACCCTCTCAGGAATCAAATCTGTTCAAGGTTTTATGGAATCAAACTCTCTGAAATGCTGAGATAAATCCATGAATTCCAGAGCCCAGACCAGCCTAGCCTAGACCACCCTAGGTCTAGAATCACTCTCCATGAACCCCCCCAAAATTTGACTTTAAGTTTTTTAATTCAAGGGTTGTCCTGGCTCTTCTTGTATATGGAAGTAACTCTGGATGTCCACAAAGGGTCATCCTATACCCCTATACTAATCTACCTTCAGGTACACAACCAATAATCTCCCCCTTCCTTATTCTCTTTGTTCATCAGCCACATACACTTATTTTGTTCTCTCTACAGCCGAGCATATTTGTGGCTGCTTTATGTCACCAGCATTTAATAGACTGATTGACTATCTTTTGTATTTGTGAATTATTAATGATAGGAAATAGCTATACTCATTCAATGCCTCTTTCACCTAAATTCCCTTCCCCATTCTACAAACTGATTTCCAGACTTTACATACAGTGATCAAAATAAGCAGATTGATCAAATTGGAGGGGACTGATGTATGGCTAGATATCTGACTGAAAAGTTATGTTTGAGCTCAGCACCCTTCATCATCTCAAAACAAACAGTAGGAGATCAACCAGTTAAGCAAAAGAAAAACAAGTTACCTTAAGAAAGACTTCTCTATCTCCACCACCAAAGAAATGCCAAACTAAACCAAAACCCAGTCTAGCACAGAAAGAAAAACTAAATAAAGAACGAAAAAGAGGTCTCAGTACAATGAATAAATATTATGGGGTCAAAGAAAGAAGAGGATGATGTCCTCAGACCCACTTCTCAGAGCTGGAGTAAAAATGAAGAGTAGGGGGAAGAGACCTCTCCCCCTCTCACTGCTCACTGACTCAGTTTCTACTGGATGAAGAAGATGGGGATGTCCAAGGGAAAAGCATGAGCCTCCAGTCCATGTTACACATTTGTGTTCAGGCATTTCAGACTTTTCATGATCCCATTTGGAGTTTTCTTGGCAGAGATATTGGGGTAATCAGACATTTTCTTCTTATTTTACAGATGAGAAAACTGAGGAAAACAGGATTAAATGACTTGTCCAGGGTCACACAGCTATTAAGCGTCTGAAGTCCAATTTGAACTCAGGAACACGAGTCTGCCTCACTCCAGGCCCAGCGCTCTATCCACTTCACAACCCAGGCCCTTTGCTTTAACAGGGACTGCTGGAGAGATTCCTGATTCCAGGACTAGGTTTCCACCTGCTACATCACCTAGCTGCCCCAAATGCCCTACAGCTTCTTAGGGGGAGATGCCTATGTCTAAACTCATCAAGTAAATGATGGTTTTTGCTACTTCTCTGAGTTCATTTTCCTATCTTGATGGGTGAGATCACAATTCCATTTGATTTACCTTGGCAGTAGTGAGGATTAATGAGAAGGAATTTTTGGGTGCTCTTTTGGATAAGAGACTCAGAAGAAAGTGCCTGGACCCTCTCTTTGAGGATTGCCTATGCTAGTGGAAGCCGAAGAAAATGTTGGTGTACTATGTGCAGAAAAGCACGCACTGTGCAGACCCCAGTTGCATGGCCTCCTGGCATCACTGGAAAAGCTTCCACTCAGTACAGTTTTCTCTTTGAGAAAAAAAATGAAGCCAAGTTGACCCAGGTCCCAAATCCCTGGTGGGGAGAGAGCCATGCCATTTGGAAAACCCAGTGTGGATCAGGTTTCAGTTCAAGATGGGAAGCCAGCTTTTTTTTGTCTTATGTTTTTTCTTTGCTTGTGCACTGATAAAAGCTTTGTAAGGCCAAGGTTAAGCAAACTTTGTAAAATGCTCCTTATTTTGTTGAATCTGCAAAATTCTATGTTTGAGGATAATTGTGATTTTCTTTTGTACGTGTGAGATGGCATATGGTAATGTAGCATTGGCTGTTTTGAAATTTCACTGGATGACTCTGGAGAAACAAGTGAAAGGACATTGCCTATGCCTCCCCAGAGACCACAGAGAACTATTCTGAATTTGAGACTGTCTTAAAAAAATACACTTCTGCATATTTGCTAAGACATCAAATTTCAAACAAAGGAAATGTGCAAGAGGCCTTTGGAGCATGCCCAGACCTCCTTGTATGGAGGTCCCTCTAAAGGGGCATGTATGGGCATGTTCAGATCTTCTAAGGTAGAGGCTCCCGTGGTCCCCCACCACTTGGATGCTGGACCTTTGATTAGCTGCCTAATGGGAAAAGGTCATGTCTTTAACACTGGAAAGACTGAGATAGTCTTCCTAGTTCCCATTTTTTCCTGAATGTTCTTTTCTGTCGTGTTCAGAAGGTGAAGATCACAATTCATGCAGAGCATGGGTGCCATGAACTGAATCAGTGAGAGGGGAAGGTCTTCCTTCCCCTAATCTATCTTTCTTTTACCCCAGCTCTGAGCAATGGACCTGGGGGTGTCTGTTTCATTTGTCCTGCTCAGTTTCAGGTGCAGGGGTTGCTGGCTGGTAACTTGAGCCTTGGTAACCTTGGAGCCAAAATTCCAGGTGAGATGTTAAAGCCAGCCAGCCTAGCTGGGAAACCCTTAAGACAGTAGAGTGCTTGGCACTCAAGTCTGAGTGGCTTTGGGGTTTAGAAATGGGGTTATACTCTCTAGGAACTCCGAGCTAATACCCTTCCTCTCCCCAGAACTAAGGTGGTGCAAAGTAGGTAAATACTTGTGATTATACTCTGAAGTAAATATTTTTTTCTCTAAAGGCTAATCTGACTATTAAAATTGGCTTAATTGAACTTGGGTGTAGGTGAACACCCCCTGTTCTTGAGGAACACCATTGGTGGGGGTCTAAAGACATTTTCAGAGGGCTTAGACACCTCTGAATCCTCCTTTATAATGGTGCCCTAGGGAGAGGAATGAAACATAACTCCCTGGCCTTTAGGCAGGGAGAGTCAAGGTAGTCTGTGTTATTCCAATGGACTATTTGTGCCTGACCTATAGTAGAACCTTATGAACTGATAAAAGACTAATCAGTCACAGTCAAACACACTATATCCTGACCCCAACCTGGTGAGGTCATTGGTCCTCTTAGAGCAGAAAGATAAACAACAGTCTGTGTTATGTAAGAAACATCCTTGAGATATAAAGATTCATACAGATTTAAAATAGTTCTGTTGGAAGTTGATGCAAAATCTATTATGCTTCGGCTAAATTTTAAAAAGCAGGAATAGCAATCAGGATCTCAAACAAAGCAATGACAAAAATAAATGTGATTAAAAGAAATAAACATGGACATGGAGTTTTGTTGAAAGAGACTATTGGTAACACATTAATCTCAATACTTAACATATAGGCCAAATGACATAACATCTAAATACTTAGAGAAAAAGTTAAATGAGCTATAGTGAGAAATGGATAGTGAGGAATCCCAATGTACTACCTTAAGAGTTAGGCAAATATTATGAAAGATGACCAAGAAATTAAGTTAAGGATAGAAGAAGAACTTTTAAAAAGTTAGGCATGATAGATCTTTAGTGATTGTTGAATGGCAATAGAAAGGGGTATATATTATTTTCATCTCTGCATGGCACCTTTGCTAAATCTGATCATACATCAAGACAGTTAAAACCTCATAAATAAATGCATAAAATAAGGAATATTGAGCATATACTTTACTAACCACAAGGAAATAAAATAATATTTACTAAATAAATGAATATTTAATAATATTAAATATTGTTAATGTTATAATATTTAATTAAATTCCATTAATGAAAGAAAAGTTAATAATAAATAGTTAAATAATTAAATTTTTAAATAAAATTATATTTAATAACTGAAGAAAATATTAAAAGTTAACTGGAGACTAAATAATACTGAAGAACTGATTGATCAAAAACAAATAATCGATATGATAGATTATTTCATAAGGATAATGACTACAATAAGTCAAAATGTCAAAATTTGGGGAGGTGTATCAAAGCAGTTGTTAGCAGGAAATTTATGTCTCCAAACACTTTCATCCACAGAAAAGAGAGAACAAATCAATGACCTTGGCATGTAACTTTAAAAACAAGAATAAATCAGCAAATTAAGAAATCCCAATTAAATAACTACTATAGAAATGTTTTGAATAACTGCATGTGTATAACCTATATTAAATTGCTTGTCTTCCCAGTGGGAATGGGGGTAGAAGGGAGAAGGAAGAGAATCTTGAACTCAAAGTTTTAAAAACAAATGTTAAAAAGTTGTTTTTAAATGCAACCGGGAAATAAGATATACAGGCAATGGGGTATAGAAATTCATCTTGCCCTACAAGAAAGTAAGGGGGGGACTGGGAGGATATAAGAGAGGGCAGATTAGGGGAAAGGGTATTCAGGACACTTGCCATCTTGGGGTGGGAGGTAGGGGAGAAATGGGGGGGAAATTTGTAGCTCAAAATCTTGTGGAAATGAATGTTGAAAACTAAAAATAAATAAATTATAAATAAAAAGATATTTCAATTAAGCACCAAATTAGAAATTTTGAAAATCAAAGAAAATGTTAACAATTGAAATAAAAATAAAAATTACAAAATAAAGAGCTTTTAAAATGAGTTGATTTGATTTTTTTCAAATAGATAAACCAAATTGCCAGTATAAAAAATGAAAAAGGAGAATTTCCAACAAGTGAAGAAGAAATAAAGGATAGTATTAGAAGGAACTTTTCAAGCTTAGTTTTAAACCTAATAAATATCCCACTTAGGTAATACAGTTAGGTTAAAAATTGTAGGGGTAGGTTTGATCCCAAACTAGTATAACAGAATTTGAAAGAGGGAAATTTAGTCTTAACAAGCCTAACATTGAATGTTAATGAATGATACTCACCATCAAACAAAGAGAGGTGGAAAGGATTAAAAAAAAACAGGATGTCAACAAATTTTCTTTAGAAAGAAATATTTTAAAAATGAAGGCATATATAGAGTTAAAATGGAATATAATAAATTTTATTTTACTTTAGGTAAATTCAAAATAGGACAAACCATAATCATGATTTCAGATGAGCTAACAGTAAAAATAAATACTAGTAAGAGGGAAATTCAAGGAAATGACATTGTTTAAAAATACCATAGAGAATAAACAGCATGTCTATTAGGAGAAGCTCTCTGTTTCTTTTTAGTTTCAAACTTCTGTTATTCAAACTTCCTGAAACAATTCAGACATATCCAATCTGACTCAATAGATAAGTACTAGGAAATTGTTCCAAGTGCACTGAAATTAAGCGACTTGACCAGGATCACAGAGATCCTGGCAGAGAATACATTTAAATTCAGGTTTTCCTGATTCCAAGCCCAGAACTTGAGTCATTATACCATACTATTTGCAATGAAATAATTTCAATGAATGTCAATGTTAAATTTATATGTGCTAAATGGCATAGCATCTATGCATTTTAAAAGAAAAGCTAATTGAAATGCATAAAGACTCTGATAGTCTGACAATAATTATAGGTGATTTTAACATTGCTCTTTTAGAATTTAATAAATCTAACAGAAAAATCAATAAGAAGTAAATTACAGAGAGATCTGAGGAGGAGGTAAACTAGAGTTGTGGAAATGTTTGAATAGACATATTAAAGAGTGTATATATTTTTCAGCATTACATGGTACCTTGACAAAATTTGATCATACGCTAGCTTGAAGAAATGGTGGATAATTCCAGAAAAACACAAGTATTAAAAATACTTTACAAACCATGAATCAATAAAGTAGTGATCAATATAGCAAATGTGAGCAAAAGACATAGATATAAATGGAGACTAAGTAATGCCATCCTAAATGGGTCAAAGAACAAATCATAGAAGCAATAAATAATTATGTTAAAGTGAATAACAATGAGGCAATCCATAAAAATTTATGATACTGCTAAAGCAGTTCTTAAAGGAAAATGTGTATTTCTTAAAAACTGATAAATAGAAAAAAAAGAGGGGAGCAACAAAATAGGGATAATAGTTAAAAATTAGAAAATCAACAAACTACCAAACCTAAAACTAGCAGAAATGTTCAAAATCAAAGGAAAGATAAATAGAATTAAAAGCAAGTCACTATCGCGCTGATAATAGAAATTGCTGTTTTTAAAGGACTAAAAAAATCCATAAGTCATCAGCTAATTTGATTTTTTCAAAGGGGGTAGGGGAGTGAGTAGAGAATAAAACCACATTGTCAAAGCCAAAAAAAAATTAAACAGTGAATTCACAATGAATATAACTAAGTCGGAATAATAACAGCTAGCAATTACTTTAACCTTTAATGTTTGAAAACTACTTTATATAAGCTGTCTTATTTAGTCTTCACAACAGTCATGGAAGGTAGGCACATTTTACAGATGGGGAAACTGAAAATGAATACTTAAGTAACTTACCAAGGAGGTCACAGAGCTCAGGTAGGATATGAACTCAGGTCTTCCTAATTAAGTCTATTACTTGGTCCACCACACTAGCAGACTACCCTTAAAATATCACCGCAAATTGTAATACCCAATTATTTGCCAGAAAAGTTGAGAATTCAAGAAAATAAATTACTGTATTAAAAATATAAAATCTCCAAATTAAACAGGAATTAGAGCTCTTAACTCAGTCTCAGAAAGAAAAAGCATCATAAATGGGGTGACGGAAAGTAGGGCACAACTGAAAAAGATTAATCAGCTTTCCTTTGAGAAACCACCAATGAGAAAAATATTTGCTCTCTAATATAAATATATAGTACACATATTATTTTTATATAGTATGATATATATCATCATTATTTACTGTGTGTTATATATTACATTACATCCTTATTCTCTCTCCATGTATGTGAGTGTATGTACATACATTTATATACACACATTTATATACACATACACATACATTCTTTTATTCAAAGTGTTTCTATACTTTCCCAGCTTTCCCAAAGGAAATCAGAAATGAACTTCCAAAGGAGAGGAATGGGGAATCTCCTGGAACAAGTGTAATTACAAGGGAGTTCTATCTCACTTTTAAGATCAACTAATCCCTAAGCAACATAGCTTTTTAATAATTGAGAAAGGAGATATTCTACAAAATTCTTAAATGGGATAAGTATGATCCCAATAGCCAAAGCAAGATTGATAAGGCAGAGAAAAATAATAGCTAGCATTTATATGGTGCTTTAATGTTTCCAAAATGCTTTACAAATATTATTTCATCCTCACAACAACTGTGATGAGGTAGGTGCTAATGTGATCTCCATTTTACAGTTGGGGAAAGGAGGCAAAGAGAGGTTAAGTAACTTGTCTAGGATCATACAGATGGTGAGAGTCTGAAGCTGGATTTGAATTCAGGACTTCCTAACTAACTCTCTGTCCACCGCACCATCTAGCTTCTAGTATTATTTTTTTATTTTTTTTGCTTTTTTGGAGGGCAGTTGGGGTTAAGTGACTTGCCCAAGGTCATACGGCTAGTTTTTTTTTTTTTTGTGCTAAGTGTCTGAGGCTGGATTTGAACTCAGGTACTCCTGACTCCAAGGCCAGTGCTCTATTCACTGCGCCACCTAGCCTCCCTCTAGTATTATTTTTTTTAAAGTATCTTTATATTTTATAAAAGAATTCTTATCTAGACTTTAATCACTGAATGGATGTTGCCTCAGACAAACTGAGACCTAGGAAAGACCTTTGCTTAAAAAGGTCAAGGTCTCGCACTGAATTTGGGGTCATCTCCAGTTGTTCTGACCTATATCTTGCCACTGGGCTCCAAATGACTCTGGAGGATAGAGTGAGGCTGATCACCCTGCTCAGCTCTGCCTCACTTAAATCCAATTCACTGGTGAGTCGAGGCAGCAGCCTCCAGATGTCATTGATTTTTTTAAAATAAAGGACAAAGAGTAGGAATAATAAAAAAGACCTACAGACCAATATCATTAATGGATATTGACATAATTTATTTAAAAATAAGTTTTGGTTATTTTTTTTACATTGCCTATAATTCTCAATGTATCTTTCTCTCTCCAAGAAACTCATCTCTTTTAACAAAGGCAGGGGAGGAAGTGGGTTGGGGAGGAGGGGGAGTGGAGCTCCTGTAAATTAGCAAAATTTACTAACAGGCCAAATAAAAAGTCTGATATTATACGCAGTATTCTGCCCCATAGTACTAAACCTCTGCAAAGAAGTGGTGGGAAAGGGCTCTCTCATACTTCTCTTCTCCTCTGGGGATTTGCTTGATCATTATCATTTTTTTAAAGCACTGTCTTTCCATTATTTTTGTGTTTTTCTATGTATGTTGTAGTTTTTTTTGGATTTATATATTTTTATTGACTTTTTATTGACTAGTCAGTTCCAGAATCACTTGAGTTTCAGATTTTTCTCCCCTTCCTTCCCACCCCCTACCCCCGCCATGGTGGCATACACTCATGTATAGGATCTGCAAACTCTTTCACATTGTATAATAGTCTGGTTGTATAGGTGTTATAGCCAATGGAGTGAACAATGAGAAAAGAGAAACAAAAACCAAACATAGAAAAGAATCATAGCATGCATTGCTTCAGTATCTATTTAAACTCTGGTTTTTCTGGATCTTTCTCTGAATGTAGACATCTCCTTCCTTCCTGAGACTTGTAGAATTGTCTTTTAACTGTGCGTTGTTGAGAAGAGTCCAGTTTATCAAGGTTGGTCGTCACACATATGATGTATCTGTGACTGTGTACAAATTTTTCCTGGTTCTGCTCTTCTCACTTAGCATCAATTTGTATAAGCCTCTCCAGGTAATTATGAAGTCCATTTCCTTACCATTTTTTATAGCACAATAATGTTCCATCACATTGATATACCATAACTTGTTCAGCCATTCCCCAATTGATGGGCATCCCTTAAATTTCCAGTTGTTTACTACCACAAAGAGAGCTGCAATAAATATTTTTGTACATATGGGACCTTTTCCCACTTCTATGATCTCTTTGGGATACAACCCCAAATGTGGTATTACTGGGTCAAAGGGTATGCAATTATTTATAGCCCTTTGGGCATAGTTCCAGATTGCTCTCCAGAATGGTTGTATCAGTTCACAGCTCCACCAACAATGCATTAGAGTTTGAATTTTTCCACGTCCTTTCCGGCACTTCTCATTTTCCTGTTTTGTTATCTTAGCCAATTTGACTGGTGAAATGTGGTACCTCAAAGTTGTTTTGATTTGCATTTCATGAATCAATAGTGATTTAGAGCATTTTTCCATATGCTTAAAGATATCTTTAATTTCTACCTCTGTAAATTGCCTGTTCATATCCATTGGGGAATGACTGGCATTCTTGTAAATTTTATTTAATTACCTGTATGTTTTAGAAATGAGGCCTTTATTTTTAATGGTTGTAAATATTCTTTCCCAATTTCCCACTTCCCTCTTAATCTTGGTTACATTGGCTTTGTTTGTACAGAAACTTTTCAATTTGATGTAATCAAGATGATCTATTTTGCATTTTATAATGCTCTCCAACTCTTCTTTGGTCATAAAGTCTTCCCTACACCATAAATCTGACAGGTAAACTATTCCTTGCTTCTCCAGATTATTTACAGTATCAGCCTTTATATCTAGATCGCGCATCCATTTAGACTTGACTTTGGTGTATGGCGTTAGACAATGGTCTATGCCCCGCTTCTGCCATACTATATTCCAGTTTTCCCAGCAGTTTTTGTCAAATAGTGAATTCTTAACCCAGAAGCTGGGGTCTTTGGGATTATCAAACAGTATATTACTATAGTCGTTGATTACTTTTGGTAGTCAACGACTACCAAACAAGACTACCAAATTCTTAATTTGTACCCAGTCTATTCCATTGATCCACTACTCTATTCCTTAGCCAGTACCAGGCAGTTTTGAGGACTGCTGCTTTATAATAGAGATTAAAATCTGGCATAGCCAGGCCACCTTCCCTAAACATTTCTTTTCATTAATTGCCTTGATATTCTAGACTTTTTGTTCTTCCAAATAAATTTTGTCACTATTTTTTCTAGTTCTATAAAATAATTTTTTGGTAGATTGATTGGTATGGCACTAAATATGTAATTTAATTTAGGTAAAATTGTTGTTTTTATTATATTAGCTCTACCTAGCCATGAGCAATTGATATTTCTCCAATTAGTGAGATCTGATTTTATTTGTGTGAAAAGTGTTTTGTAGTTGCGTTCATTGGCAGGTAGATTCCCAAATATTTTATATGTCTACAGTACCTTTAAATGGGGTTTCTCTTACTATCTCTTGCTGTTGGGCTTCATTGGAAATATATAGGAATGCTGAGGATTTATGAGGGTTTATTTTATATCCTGAAACTTTGCTAAATTTATTTATTGTCTCAAGAAGTTTTTTACTTGATTCTCTAGGATTCTCCAAGTATATCATCATGTCATCTGCAAAGAGTGATAGTTTAGTCTCTTCTTTGCCTAGTTTGATTCCTTTGACTTCTTTTTCTTCTCTAATTGCTACTGCTAACGTTTCTAGTACTAGATTGAATAAGAGGGGTGATAGTGGACATCCTTGTTTCACCCCTGATCTTATTGGAAATGCTTCTAGTTTATCCCCATTGCATATAATATTTGCTGATGGCTTTAAGTAGATG
>CM053598.1:47384270-47417346 GCA_028646575.1 Pseudocheirus occidentalis | reverse complement strand
TTCTTTGAATAAGCATTTCTCCCTCTGATTCTAGGACCACAGGACAGTTCTCTTTAACAATCTCTTGGAGGATGCTGTCCAGGCTGGTTTTTTCATCATGGCTTCCTGGTAGGCTGATAATTCTTAGGTTATCTCTCCTGGATCTGTTTTCCAGGTCAGTTGTTTTTCGAGTGAGATATTTTGCACTTTCTTCTAATTTTTCAATCTTTACGTTTTGTTTGACTGACTTTTGCTGCATCATAGAGTCCTTAGCTTTCAATTTGTCTGATTCTAATTTTTAGTGAATTATTTTCCTCAGCTAGTTTTTGGAGTTCCTTTTCCATATGTTCATTTTTCATTTTTAGGGAGGTATTTTTTCCAGTTAGATTTTGGACCTCCTGTCCTAGATCTCCAATTTTGCTTTTCAAAGATTTGATTTCTTCAATGAGATTTTTTTTTCCAATTTGGTCACTACGTCTTTAATTTCATTTTAAAAATCTCTTTTGAGATCCTCCAAGAAGGCTCTTTGGGCTTGAGACCAATTTGCATTTCCTTCTGTGGTTTCCAGTGTGGATATAGAGTCCCTGTTGCCTTCTGAATTTGTTTGTTCTTGCTCACTATAAAAAGATTTGATGGTCCTAGCCTTTACAGTTTCCTTCTTCCCCATTGTGAGCACCTGCGTCCTGGATTTTTGGAGTGGATGTTCGCTTCTGGGGTGCTGGAGTCTTGAGCTTCTCAGGCTGGGAGGTAGGGTTTGGTAGCTGTAAGCTCTGAGTGTGTAGCCTGAGTCCAAGACCAAGACTCTCCAAGATTCCCCCTGAGTTACCCTGAGGCTTACAGAGGAACTTGTGGGGGTCGGGTGGTCTAGCTCCTTCAGGTTTCAGTCTGCATCTCTGAGCTACTGCTCAAGCAGGCTCAGAGCCGGCTACAGCTGAAGGCCCGAGGTAGAGCTGTTGTTTGCTGATTGGCCTGGTGGTGCTAAGTTGGCTTTTCTTGGTAGGGCTTGCTGGCTCCACCCTACTGGGCTTAGACTCTGTATTGTCTTCTTTCCCCTTTCCTCAGCCACACCCAAGCCTGAAGCTGTTTCCAGTAATTCAAGATTTTACTCTGGGTGGGGCCTTTAATTTTTTCTGGGTCTGGGAGCGGGGATTAGAGCCACTAAACTTTATTCCTCCATATTGGCTTCTGGAAGTATGGGTGTATCAGTTCAAACATCCAGATTGCCCCTGCAGAACCTGTTGACCCTGCTGTGGGCCCCCGAGTTTTTTCCTACCTGGTGTGATGATCCTCTGTCCTCTGGTGAGACAGCCACGCTGGGTGAATCTGCTGGCTGGCTGGCTGGGGCTTCTTCTTGGTCTGCTGTTCTCTGTTCTCCGCTTGGCGCAGCTTCCTTGTGCTCAGCGTTCTCCTTACCCCAATCTGAGTAGGCACTTTCCTGGGCTGGGAATCTTCCTTGTTCAGTCTCACAATGGGTTCTGTCAGTATTGAATTTCTTCAGATTCACTTGTTAGCCTTTAGCTCCAGCTGTGGCTTTTCCTGACCGCCCTGGGGCCAGGTCTCCATTTAGGGCTGGGCTGGCCTCAGCTCCCAGCCTGTTGTGCTGGGCCCCTTCTGCTGAACTGCCTTCAGGGAGAGATGTGCCTTCTGTATTTTTATGGGTTTTGGAGCCCTAAAACCTGTTTAGAGTCGTATCCTATGTGTACCTAAGGTGGTTGTTCAGGAGCTGCACGACTTTGCTGCTTCTATGCAGCCATCCATTGTTGTAGATTTTAATTGTTGTTTGGTCATTTTCAGTTGTGTCTGGCTTTTCATTACCCCATTTAGGGTTTTTCTTATCAAAGATACTGGATTGGTTTGCCATTTCCTTTTCCAACTCATTTTGCAGATGAGGAAACTGAGGTGAACAGGGTTAAGCAACTTGCCCAGGGTCACACAGCTACTAAATATCTGAGGCAGGATTTGAACTCAGGTCCTCCTGACTCCAGGGCCAGTGCTCTATTCACTGGGACACCTAGCTGCCCCCAAAACTCACATCATTACACTAACAGATTGCATCATTTAACAAGATGGAGTATTAATTTATGATAAAATCTTTATAGGGCATAAGAATAGAGAGATATTTCCTGAACATAATAAAATATATTTATCTAAACAAAAAAGTCAATATTATTGAAATGGAGGAACACTGAAACTATCAAGTCAGCAAAGACGGCAGAAGATAAGAAAAAAAATCAATGCCTACAGAGCTGTGGAGAACAAAGCGTTATTGGTCAAGCTGTGAATTACTACAATTAATATGGGAAAAACATTGCAATCATGAGGAAAATTTACAAAATGTTCATGATTTTTTATCTAATGTCTTCACAATTGGATTTCTACTCCACCAGACCTCTCTCCCTCCAAATGAAAATGAAAAAAGAACAGAATAGGTCCCATATACTCTAAAATATTCATAGGAACACTATTTGTAGTATCAAAGCAAGAAACAAATAATGTGTCCCCAAACTCGAAAATGGCTAAACAAATTGTGGTATGTAAATGCAGTAGAAGACTATGCATTATACGGAAACAATATGTGAAAAATTCAAAGAATCTGGGGGAAAAACCTCCTTTGAACTGATGCGTATCGAAGGAAGTAAAATCAAAAGAACAATGACCATAAGAATGAAAATATAAAGCTCACAAAACTTAGATCAAATATAGTTGATAACACCAGTTTCAAATGACTAAAGTTAAAACAAAAAAACCTCTCTACAAATAGTAACAACAAAAACCTGAAGTCCCACATGTTGTTTAGTAACAATCATTTATGGATGAATTCTACTTATCTTTTTTAGGGGAAAGCACTGTAGAATGTTGTTTTTCGGTAAGTTACTGATTTGTGAAAAAATACAACAATAAAAATCCTTTATGTTATTGGGAATACTTCACGGGACCTGAGCTGGTCATTGAAGGGTGGATAGGATTCAGACAAGACATGTTAGGTAATGGAAACATTGTTAAAGAAGACCAAGGAATAGAAATGAGCCTGATGTGAGCTGGAGATGGGGAAAGCAACCTGAGTGGTCCATAGAGCGTGTGTGTGTGTGTGTGTGTGTGTGTGTGTGTGTGTGTGTGTGTGTGCGCGCGTGTTTAGTGTGCTCATGTGTAGTTACTGGTAAGACACTTTATCTCCTCCTTCTCCATCTTATGGCTTTGCACAAGCAATTTCTATCCCTGATATATTATATAACCCTTCATCTCAGGTTTTTAGAATCAATGGTTTTCTTTAAGACTCCAACCAAGTACCTCCTTCATTAGGAAGCCTTCCTGGAGGTAGTAGAGAAAGCTCTGGACCTGGAATCAGGAACAACGGCCTTCACCTCCCACCATACATGTTATTTGGTCCCAAACAAATCTCCAAGTCTTAGTGTTCTCATCTGTAAAACAAGGGGCTAGGACTTGGTGGTCTCTAGGATATCATTCAGTTCTGGATCTATCATCCTGTGGTTTTTGGAACACCCTCCTCCCTTGCCACAGCTGGGGAGCCCTTTTCTTGGCATTCCCAATGTATTCGTGTGCATATTATATATATATATATATATACATATATATATATATAAAATATTATATATTATATGTATGTATATGTATATATGTGTATATATACACATGTGTGTATATATGGATATATACATATATATGTGTGTATATGTATTATATATAGAATTATAATGTCTTGTCTGAATCCTATCCACTATACATATACATACACTTACACGTACATAATAATACATATATGTACTTATATTATGGAGATATTTTCTATTATGGAAATATTTTCTCCTGTAATAGAATTTAAACACTTTCAGGACAGGAACTCTTTCATTTCTGTCTTTGTACCCCCCAGTGCCTGGTAAATAATAGGTGCTTAATAAATGCTTTTGGACTGATTGATTGGAAGACCTCAAATAGCATGCCCAGTGGCCATCCTCTGACCACATACTCTGTGAGGACTCTTATGCCATAATGAAAACAATTGGGGAGATAATCTCGGCCCCAGTGCTGTGGGAAATGTAGTGGTGCTACACTTTCTAGGCATCATCCTTTTTAGAAATTTTTTAAAATTAAAAAAATTTGAATAAAAAATTTTTAAACATTAAAAAGGTTAAATCTTTTTTTCCTTATCTCCCTCCTCACTACATTTACTCCATTCTTTAAAAAACTGCTTTATTGGTGCTCTTTTCTTTTGAACAACACTGTGTCTTTCTATTGACTCTCCTCTCCAATCTCCTCACCAATGGAAATATCCCTTTCTACAAATGAAATGAAACAAAAAACAAAAATAAAAACAAATAAACCATAGCAAGAAAAACAAACAAAAATGAACATATTCATCACACCTGAAAATGTATACCCTGTTCTACTCTACTAGTCTACCACCTCTGCTAAGAGGTAGGAAGTGTGTTTCACCCTCAGTCTTCTGAAGGACTGATTGATCTTTGTATTGCCTTCTTGGTTCTCCCTTTGATCTGCATTGGTTAGGACATATTTTCTCAATTTTATCTGAATTCTTTATCTGAATGCCTTGTTTCTTACAGCAAAATACTATTTATACTACTGACCCATCACTTACTTCCCAATAAACAACCTCACACAATACCTTCCCATAAAAAAAAGATAAAGCCACATTGACCATTATGATTGGAATTGATGGTACATGTAACTTTTTATGTTTGTAGTGATCATTTGTTAGAAGAAAGAATAAGATGGCACTGAATTCACATAATGCACTTTTTTTCAGCCATTAGAAACTGACAGGCACTTACTTTGCTTATAGTACTTTGATACCATGAGAGGTTGTACTCCAAATATTTCTGCATGTATGGGAACTCTTCCTCTTTGTTTGCCCTGTGAGGCTGGCTTCCTACAGCCCCTTTAATCTTTATCAGTTTCACTTTTTGTTATCTTTGGCGATCTGATGAATAAGGAGGTAAACCTGAGTTTGTATTTCTCCCAATTGTTAATAATGGCTCTGAGCATTCTCTCATAGTACCAAGCATTTTTTCTTCTGAAAAGTGTCTTCTTATGCTTTGACTATATTTTAGGGAACAAACTTTTCCTGTACGTATGTATGTATGCATGCATGCATGCATGTATGTATGTGTATGTATGTATATATGTAGGTATATGTATACACATATGTACACACAAATATACACACATACATGCATGTATATATGTGTATATATGTATATATCTTTCTATCCATTTCTTATATCAGACCTTTATTAGTCTTTTCCTTCAAAGATTTTTTCCAACTTGACTCTCTTCAAATTCTAGTTTAATCGATTTTGTTTATGTAAAAGTTTTCCAATTTATTCTTGAAATGATCTCTTTTATTTTATAAAATCCTCTCTATCCCTTTTAGCTAAGAATAGTTTTATTGATTTTGTTTATTTAAAAGTTTTCCAATTTATTCTTGAAATTATTTTATTTTATAAAATTTTCTCTATCCCTTTTTTAGCTAAGAATTCCCCCTAGCTGTGCAAAGTGCCTTTTTCAATTTTCTTCTTTTTTAGAATGATGTGACCTTTTATATTCAGGTGATATATCCCTGTAAAGCTTATATTGTTATATGGTACAAGATTCCACTCATTCTGATTGCCAGCTCTACTCATGGGCTTGTCAGATTCATTGATTCCTCTACTGACTGCCTGGCATACTCTAAATCTCACCTTTGCCCCTTCCCTATCCTCTCCATTTGTCTGAATACTCTGAATTATCCAAGGCCCAAGACAAATCTCACCTCTCCCATAAAGCTGTCTTTGTTCACTTTTCTGCCTCGATTCCCTAAGGTATATCATGATTTTGAAGCCAATATCATGATCTGTGATTATTTAGAGGTTCTTCTTAAGAAAGGATCCCACCTCTGATACCTATTGGCTATATGAACCTAAGCAAATCACTTAAGCTTTTAGAGACAATGACAACCTGTTCAGTAGAGGGAATTTCATCACTGGGAGACCCCTGCATCAGTGGAATCTTAGTCCCTATTCCTATCCCTACCATAAAGTCCTCAGCCTACTTAACTTATGCCTAAATTCTACCTTCCCTGTACTAGAGACAATATTACCTTAAGATATTTTAGGACTACTCATTTTTGTTTCAATTCTATCCCCAAGGAAACTTAAAATAATAACGTTCAGCTGAGTATGATGACTCAGTTTCCCAAATACATTACAAGTTCTTGGAAGTCAGGTATAATTGATATGCTAAATTGTATAGTCGACAGTATCTAAATTCAATAAATACAAGCAACGATCAATGAGCATTTAGGAGGCTATGATGTTCTAGGAACTGCAATCACTTCTGGGATTTTTTTAACCTAACTAGATATTTTATCCATTTAGGGAGAGTTGGCTAAACCACTGAGAGGCTGGAATTTTCTCAGTGACACATAACCAGTCTATGTCACAAGCAAGACCTGAACCCGGGTCTTCCTGATTCCAGTGTCATCTTTCTATTCACTAAATCATGCCACATCATTGGGTGCTGAGATCCAAGACAAAAATGAAATAGCTCTTGTCCTCAACAAGACTGAATTCAATTAGGGAAGACAATCTGTACACATATCAGTATATATGAAAAATACAAGGGAATGAGGTGATTATCAGGGGCTAGAGGAATAAAGATAGCCCCCAAATAGAAGGTAAAAAGGTAACTAATGAGAGATCTGAAGGTAATAAGAGATTCTGAGAGGGAGAGAACTGGATAGAAGGCATTCTGAAGCTATACGTAGAGACACTGAGATGTGAAGTAGGATGGTATGTATAAGGAACAGTAAGACCATTTTCTTTAGATCAAAGACTGTATGAAATGAAATTAATTAATGTGTAATAAGTTGGTAAATATAGGTTAATTAGTCAGGTTATAAAATACTTTAAATGCTCAATAGAGATTACATTTAATTCTAGAGACAGTAGGAATTTGTAGAAGAGGGAAGAGATGTTGTCATACCTGTGTTTTAGGGAAAACACGTTGGCAGCTGTGTGGAGGATGGGTTGGGGTTGGGAGACACCTGAGTCAGGGAGATGGATTTGGAGGCTTTTGTATTAGTCTAGGTAAGAGATGAAAGAGAGAAATCAAGTCCAAAGTTATCTACTTGGCTGACTGGAAAGATAATTGCACCTTAACAGGAACAAGGATGTCCAAAAGTGAGTGGTTTGGGGGAAAAGAGGAGCACTGCTCTCTCTCTCTTCATATATATATATGTATATATGTATGTATGTATGTATATATATGTCTGTGTGTGTGTGTGTGTACATATATATATATATATATATATATATATATATATATATATATATATATATATGTATGTATGTATAAAACATCCAATGGAAAATATTCAGTAGGTAGTTGATCCAGAATTTGAAGGGACCGTAGATGTCTAACTCCTCATTTTATAGAAAAGGTAACTGAATCATGGAGCTGTTAAATGAGTTGCCTAGGGTCACACAATTAGTGTTGATGAATGCATTTGAACTCAGGTCTTCCTGAATCAGGGTCCAGTGGCCTATCTACTATGCTGCATTGTTCTATACTTGAGCTGATGAGAAAGACTGCTCCTAGATGTATAGATCTGGCTGTCATTTGCATAAATACATCAAGTCCCTACTATGTGAAAGGTGCCTACCACAATGCCTTATCTATAATGAGCAGTTAATTATATATGATTTCAAAAGGAGGAGGGGGAAAAAGGAAGACAAGAATAAGCACAAAGGAACAAAGAAATGAAGGAATGGAGAAGGAGCAAGAGAGGAAGGAAAACAAGGAGGAAGAAGGGAGCAATGAAAGAAGGTAGGAAGGGATAGAAGTAGAGGGAATGAGGAAAAAGAGTGAGAGAAGAATGAAGGGAGGAAATGAGAAATATAGGGAATAAGGAAGGGAGGGAGGGAGGGAAAGAAAGAAGGAAGGAAAAGGAGAAGGAAGGAAAGAAGGAAGCAAAGAAGAAAAGAAGTAAGGGAGGAAGGAAAGAAGTAGGAAAGGATAGAGGTTGGGGAAATAGGGGAAAAGAGTGAGAGAGGAATGAAGAAATGGAGCAATGAGAAATATGGAGAGTAAGGAACAAAGAGAGGTAGGGAGGGAAGGAAGTAGAAAAAAAGGAAATAAGAAAGGAAAAAAGAAGGAAGGGAAGAAGGAAAAAAGGAAGGAAAGAAAGGGAAAGGAAGGGACGGAGGGATATCTATATATCTCATTAGATTCATATCTCATTAGACATAAGATCTGATCTTTACTAATACATGGACTTTGGTTTATACCTCAGAATTATTCACCCATTACACAGAGACCATTCTGAACAGGCTTTCAGGAAAGGTGCATGGCACACCCCACCCCCTCCAAAGTTCTGGCACAAGTTCAGTCCAACTGGCCTTTTTTCCCTGAGGAAAGGGGGCCAGGTAGGGGGCAACATATCAGCAGCTCCAATGTGACTCAGAGGGGTAGCCCTCCCCACAGAGTGGTGACATGGGGCCCTAAAGAGAGGCTTGGGGCTTATCTAAAAATAAGACTCAACAGGGGCCTGGGGAGAGATTAAGTCATGTGGAAAAAACATTCAAGTCAGAACAAAACCCTCTTTCTGCAAATTACTTCATCAAATTGCAAGATGATTTAGGTCATTTCAACCCTGCTTTTTTAAAATGCCAGTTCCAGAAGCATTAAAGTCCATTCCCCAGTTCTACTTACGTAACTTAAGTGGAAACTTAAGCCACCTGAGGAAAGTCAATGACGTAGGGGATGTACCCATGAATTTCAAAACAGGTTTTCCTGAGTGCTTGCTTATTCAATCACATCATAAGGCCGCAGGACCAGAGATTCAGAGACCTGGAACTGAAAGGGGCCTCAGAGGACATCTAGTCCCTCCTCTGAATTTTACAAATGGGGAAACTGAGAGTCAGAGACCTTAGATGAATTTCCCAAGGTCGCACAGGTGCTAAGTGGAAGAATCAGAATTCAAACTCAGGTCTTATGACTGTAAATTCAGCACATTTTCCACTGTATTCCCCTTTAGGGAACATTCTTGACATGTGGGAGATTCATAATCTCCTTTCTGCCCCCATTTCATGGAATTCGAAGGAAGAACCCAGAGTCCTGCTCTTCAGGGTCTTCAGAAATTGTCAGTTTTTTCCCCTTTTCTGATTTTCATCAGTCCAAGCATGAAATTGGGAGCAGTCCCTCCCATTCTGTCCCTTCTCATCCAAATTTTGGCTCCTTTTGGAGAAGTCAAGGTGAATTCACCAGGTACACACCCTCCCCAATCCACTATTTCTGCTAAAATCCTCAGCCCAAAGTCGATTCGGATTGTAGATAGATTTCTACTTCTCTGTTTGGCCATCAGGTAAAAAGAAGGTGGTAATTGAATGTCCCACACAAGACCAGTTCTCATGACTGTATTCCCCATGCACAGGCCCAGGCCCAGAAGAAAGGTTAGTTTGTTTTCTGTAGCCTGGGATTCGATGGTAGTGCCAGTTCAGGTTTCTTCTGACTTTTCTCTGTGGTGCCTACTGGGAGTCCCCACCTTTGCACCTGTGCTCCAGGCAGAAAAGGGAACACAATGTAAATAACCCTTGAACTGGGGCATTACTCCTGTTTCTTCCTGCTTCTTCTGGCTAATGATTAGCACCTACTTAGCAAAAATTATTAGTTTAAATAGGAAGCCCCCAGATGGCCATGCTTCCTTCTGGGTGAGCTCTTCCTCTATGCATTGCTCCCTTCCCCTGTGACAGTGTTTCAAGCAATGGCTACTGCCATTAGGGAGGGAAAAGAGTTAAATTCTAGCAGGAAAATGAGGCAGGGTGTGTGCAAGACAGACCTTCCACCAAATATGGCAGATGGAGACTTAGAGTTCTCTGGGCTGGTCCGGATGGGAATAAACTAGGCTTTAGATGTCCAAATGTTTGCCTCTTTGAAAGAATTGTTTTACAGATGGCCCAAAAGAAAATAACAGGCATGACTGGACACAGAGAGAAGAGCCCCAGATGGGATTCTGGGGGCTGAGGATTCAGGATGAACAGAAATGTAAAAGGACTGAAGAACAACATCTTATGGCTGGGTAAAGAGATGCTTAAGGAGACTCAGAAGGGCCTTCATGTTGGAGAGCCAAAGGGGACAAGGTGTTGTCGCATTTTTTTTGCAGGGGGGATGGCAGGGAAATTGGGATTAAGTGACCTGCTCAAGGTCAAAAAGCTAGTAAGTGTTCAGTTTTGAGGTAAGATTTGAACTCGGGTCCTCCTGACTCCAGGGCCAGTGCTCTATTCACTGCTCCACCTGGCCACCTGGCCACCTGGCCACCCCCAAGGTGTTGTTGGAGGAAGCTGAGGCTGCTTCTCTTTGATATTCCTTCTAGGAGGACTTTGTGGAAGCATTCAGACATGGAATTGGAGTCAGATTATCCAGATTATACTTCTGTCTTTCCCACTGAATGGCTCTGGATCTGGAATCTTTGATCTTTAATCTCAGACCTGTGGTCCAGGACCTGTGCGTCTATAAGCAAGTCATTCACAACCCTTTTATAGCTGCTTCTCCTCATAGAATGTAGGGTCCTTGATGGCTGTCATGAATTCATTTTTGTCTCTGGGTCCTCACCTCCTGGCACAATATCTCTTGACACAAAGTAGGGTCTTAATAAAGTCAATCAACAAGCATTTATTTTTGTTGTTTAGACATTTTTCAGTCATGTTTGACTTTTCATGACCTCATTTGGGGTTTTCTTGGGAAAGATACTGGAGTGGTTTTGCCATTTCCTTCTCCAGCTCATTTTATAGATGAGGAAACTGGGGCAAAGTTAGGTGACTCGCCCAAGGTCACACATCTAGCAAATGTCTGAGGCCAGATTTAAACTCAGGAAGATCAGACTTTCTGACTCCAGATCTTTGTACTCTATCCACTGAGCCACCTATCTGCCTATTAACTGTTTAGTACATTCCAAGAGGAATGTTCTAGGAGCCCAGGGAAATAACAAAAACTTAAACCCTTTTATATATTAAGTGACTACTATTTGCAAGATTCTGATTGGTTCCTATTTCCTATTTATTCTTTATATATATAGCTTGTTTTGTTTATATTTGTTTGCATCCTGTCTCCCCCATTAGATTGTAAGCTCCTTGAGGGCAGGGACCTTCTTTTGCATCTTTTTATATCCCCAGTACTTAGCATAATGGCTGGCTTGTACTAAGCACTTAATAGATGTTTATTGATTAACTGATTGGCTCCCCACAAATGAAAAAACTGAGTCTCAGACAAATCAGTTACACCTGAAATACTTTTCAAAGTTTTGAGTAATGAGTGTTGTAAATAGCAGAGTGATAAACCAGCACAGGTGAGTACTTGTAGCAGGCATCCAAGGGAGAATGCTTCAGATTCTAGACGGACACAATGAGTTAGTTTCAATGTGACATCTAGCACTAGACCTGGAGTCCCATAATAAACGCCCATGAAACTTAAGTCTTGAGGACAAAAGGCATGGACCAGCCAAGCTTGGAGTGACAAAAGGAAAACATATTCCTTGATTAAAAAGGTAATCTATGTCAAATCAGTGTAAATAATAAAAAAAAAATGTGTCATCTACCTCAACAGTCTGAAGCCATGCCCTGGTGTCTCCACATACAGCCAGAAAGTAGTTTTAAAATTGAAGACAGCCCTTCACAGTCTGGCTCTGGACTGATGACATACACTTAGTTCTCTTTTATTCACTCTGTCTTCCAGATAAACAAATCTGCTTGTTGTTCCTGTTACACAACATCACATCTCCCATCTCCATGCCTTTACAAGAGGCTGTGCCCCATGTCCCTCAGGTAGCTCCTCACTTCTGCCTCTTAGAATCCTTAGTGTGCTTCCAAACTCAGATCAAATACTGTCTCTATAGGAGGGCTTTCCTGTTCCCTCCCAAGAAATAATGCCACCCCTCCAAATTTCTTTACATTTACTTTGTATATACTTTTATAAGCACGTGTTTTTTTCTTAGTAGAATTTAAGCTTCTTAAGGAGAAGAACTCTTTTATTGATTTATTTTGTATCCTATGTACTTGGTACAATGTAAAGGCACTTTTAATTAAGGTTAATTTATGGATAGATTGACTTAGCATATTGTTCTGAAATGGGGTTGCTCCAGGGTGTAGGGAGAGACAAAATGAGTGAGTTTGGTACCTGGAGCAAGGTCCACAAAAGGCATCCTCAAATACACTTTTCAAGATATATCCAGTTTTGAGGAAATGGGAGGAGACATTATAGACCTCAGGCCCCAAATCTTTATGTTGAAGATACCCAGTGAATACCAAACCACAGAGACAGAGATGCCAAAATGTCAAGAGGCCATCCTTGCTGACAATGCTGCTCCTTGGGGATGGAGTATGATGACATTGGGCATAGACCAAAGGTTCTTGATCTTTTACAGACCCTTTAGGAATCTGGTGAAGCCTATGGAGTCCTTCTCAGAATAAATTTTAATGGCATAAAAACAAATACATAGGATTATAAAGTATACCAATTTTATTGGAATGTAGTTATCAAAATAAAAAAAACAAATAAATTCATTTTGGAACCCTGAAATCTATACATGAGCCTCAGGTTAAGAATTCATCATCCAGGAGAAATTTACTCATAAGTATTGGAGCTTTCAAGTAGCTTCCAAATTTAACTAATTATTCTTGCTATAAAGATATTAACCTTAGTTGTTTCTATTTGCTGATGTATATAAGTGCTATTAGTACTCTCTAAATTTTAGCAACCTGGGTCAAAGCTCCAGTTGCCCTGCCCTTGTTTTAACTCTGAAATGAAAGCTAATAATTATATAATTATTACTACGTGCCTAGCACTATGCCAGATACTTTAAACATTTTCTCATTTGATCCACACGACAACCCTAGGAGTTAGGTGTCATTAAATCCATTCTTCAGTTAAAGAAACTGAGGTAAACAGAGGTTAAGTGACTTACCCAGGGATACAAAGTTAATTATCTGAGGCCAGGTTTGAACTCAAGGCTTGCTGACTCCAGACCCAGTGCTGTATCCATCTCATCACCTATCTGCCTCTGGAAATGGGAAGACCATAGTTCAGAATTATAATCCTTGAACAGGACCGCCTTATCTTCCTTTATTGGTGATGGCTTCCTTGCATTCCTCCAACACAATGTAAGGAAACTTTTATGCTTGGAGCCAGCTCTGGGTCTATTTTATTGTAAGTGGGTAGTTAGACAAGGAAGGGAAGCAGGTAGCAGATTAATAGAGTGGTTTCTGCTCCCTTAGTAGATTACAGCCTGGAGAAATAGAGAAGTCTTTTGAAGTTGTGGATAGAACATACCCGGCTGTAGTAAAAGAAAACATGTAAATGGGTATAAAAGGAAGGGTGTCCCCCTAGCACTTAGTGCTGAAAAGCACCATTGGGGAAGGAGAGAGTGAGGGAGAGATTCCAAGCACCTTAGTGTAAGTAAACTTTGAATCAGCTCTGGTGGAGTCTACAGCCCCATCTGCCCCCAGATCTCCTACCTCTGTCTCAGCCAGGATCAAAATCTGGAGCCTTCATACTCTTCATCTAGATGCAATAGCTTCCCTGGATGCTTCTGAGCCAAGGATTTGTGGTTGTTCAGTCATTCCAGTTGTTTCTGACTCTTCATGACCCCATCTGGAGTTTTCTTGGGAAAGATACTGGAGTGGTTTTCCATTTCCTTCTCCAGCTCATTTTACAGATGAGGAAACTGAGGCAAGCAGGGTTAAGTGACTTGCTTAGGGTCACATTGTTAGTAAGTGTCTGAGACCAGATTTTAACTCAGAAAGATTAATCTTTCTGACTCTGGGCCCCAGGGCTGTGTCCTTTTCACCAACTGGCTGCTCAAATCAGGGATATTTATGCCCAATCCTCAGTTCTTGCGTCCAGAAGAAAATAGAAAGAACCGTTTGGAGCAAGCAAACAGACTCTCGGCTGTATACCGATGGTCTGTATTTGACCATTGGTGCTGCTATCTTGATTTCCATTTCTCCTTGGATTTTGGACTTCTGTTTTTATTGTCCTTCGAGACTCGGTTTCTAGTTCTTACCCAGAGTGGGGAACCTGGGGCCTTGAGACCACATGTGGCCCTCTAAGTCCTCAAGGGTGGCCCTTTGACTGGTGGCCCTTAATAAAAAGATTTGTTCCATGAAATCTGGATTCAGTCAAAGGCCACACCTGAAGACCTAGAAGGCCATATGTGGCCTCAAGGCCCCAGGTTCTACACCCCTGTACTTTCTTTGTTTCCTGACCAATAGCTTGTTTTTGACTCTTGAATGCTGCCAATTATCCTTGAATTCCCTGGTTTGCTGACCCTGGTCTGTCCTGACCCTGGTCTGTCCTAACCTCTGGTAACCTCAGCATCCTTTACATTCCACTGGTCAAATCCTCCCTCTGACTACTGCTTGGAGTTTCTGATGCTGGATCACTAACCCTTCCCAACTCAGACTCAATTAGCAGGGGCGAAGGAATGACCTGGATCTTTGTTTGTGGGGGGAGAGTTGAGGGAAGGCTTGGATTTGGAGGGTGGCGTGCTAGTTAGTGTTTTCAGAGGATGATAGGAAATGAGGTTGGTGAGATTACAGGGATCTATTTTATTGATTAACAGAACACAAGAACTGGGGGAGACTTTAGATCTCATGATACGGAATTATTTCACTTAGCAGATGAGAAAGCTGAGACCCAGAAAGGTTAAGTTGGTAGAAGTTATTGATCATTTAGAAGAGTCTAGCCTTGAGGCCCTTGGGAATAATTTACGGGTTCTTTAGCACAAAGTGTGAGGAAGATTCTAAGAACTGATGTATTTAGGATAGAATAAAATTGGAAAGAGAAGTTTGACTGTCTGGAGAAGAACTTAATGGTAGGAGTTCTTGTTTTATTTCAGCTGTGTCTGACTCTGCGTGACCCCATTTAGGGTTTTCTCGGTAGAGATACTGAAGTGTTTTGCCATTTTCTTCTCCAGCTCATTTTACAGATGAGGAAACTGAGGCAAACAGGGTCAAGTGACTTACCTACGGTCATACAGTTAGTAAGCATCTAAGGCTAGATTTGAATTCAGGTCTTCCTGACTCCAGGCCTGGTGCTTTGTCCACTACTCCACCTAGCCTACTCAGTAATGGTGGGAGAGTAGAGTTTAATAAGCACTCACTCATTCATTATTCATCATTCATTCTCTCAGAATGAAAAGCAAATATCTGTTGAACAGTAACATAGTCAAGGCTTCCTTTATAAATCAATTCAACTCAATTTAACAAATGAGTATTAAATGTCTGATATATGCAAGGCAGCAATTGGCAGTAGATGGAGACGTAAGCTCCCTGGGTCCAGTTCCCATACTGCTTTTGGCCTGGGGCAAGTCATATAATTTCCAGGTGCTCCCAGGCTGTTCTCAAAGATCATAAACTTTGGAGAAGATGCCAATGTGCATTGGGAGAGGGAGTTCATCAATGGAGAGCTCCTTGTGGGGACATAGTATCAAGATATGGCCTCTCCGCCTCCACCCTCCAGCACAAAGCATTGGAGATGCCAAGACAGAGAGGAAACAATCCTTTCCCTCAAAGAGCTTGTATTCTGTTGGGTGGGAAACAATGTAGGTAAATAAGAATTATATACAATTTTTGTGCCATCTATGATTGTTTTGTTTTAGGAGACTTCATACTAGGAGATTCTCTAAAATCAGTACAGGTCCCGACTCTTCTTCCACTTCACGGCTGCCTGGGGCCCTCAGAGGTTCAGGAATTGCCCTCCATCACATAGTCAGGGTGTATCAGAGGCAGGGCTTAGACCTAGGTCTCATCCATTAGGAGAACGGCTCTCTATCCAGTAAAGTGTTTTTTCTCTGACAGACAAAATTCCAAACAATTTCCAGAGGGAGAGAACATTAACAAAGGGCATGAGGAAGGGCCCTGTGCAGTGATGGATGAGTCATAATCTGAAGAAAACTGAAGATTCCAAATGGCAGAATTAAACAGTAATCGTGATCCTCCTCCTCCTCTTCCTTCTCCTCCTCCTTCTCCTCCTCCTCCTCCTCCTCTTCTTCCTCCTCCTCCTCCTCCTCCTCCTCTTTCTCCTCCTCCTCCTCCTTTTCCTCCTCTTTCTCCTCCTCCTCCCCCCCGCAGGTCAGATCTCAGGTGGCCCATGGACAAGGAAGGCTGCACAGATTCATGAATATTATGCTGAAAATTATTTCCTGAGGTCCTTTGAATCCCCAAAACATGGTAGTTTGCTTTAAAAATTCCTTGTGCTCCCAGCCTGCCAGAGAAATAATGGAAGTGAAACATGATCATCCCATTTTAAAGGTGAAAGAAAGGGCGGCTTATCACATTTAAGGGCCTTAACCAACATTACTAATAGTACTAGCAATAATAATGATAATGATAACTAGTATTTATAAAATGTATTAAGGTTTGCAAAATGCCTGACAAATGTTATTTCTTTTGATCCTTTCAACAACCTTGGGAGTTGGGAGCTTTATTAAGCTCATTTACAGATGAGGAAACTGAGGCAAACAGGGTCAAGTAACTTACCTAGGGTCACACAGTAAGCACCTAAGGCTGGATTTGAACTCAGACCTTCCTGATTCCAGGCCCAGCATGGTAATAAAGCATTAGAACTCCAGGTCCCATTGGAGCCAGGCTTCTCTCAACTGTTCTTTGCTAGCTCTCCACGTTCCACAAACTCTGGTTTTCCACAGTGACTGAAGTTCTGTCATCAGAAACATGTCTTTGGCTTTGAACTTGCACAAGGCAATTATTTCTGTGGGGAGCAAACGCCTTGAATGTATTTATGATGATGTGTTAGAGACTCAGAGGGTACTCTGTCTTGAGGAACAAGAGTGGTGGGTACCTTAGGGGCATACAGGGTACTGAAAGAGGAAGGAGAAAGCATTATCAAGAAGAAATTACAGAGAACAAAGGACTGACCACCTAGGACCAGGCTTTTCTCTGGGTTCTCTATGATCTCACCCCCTAGTTCAGGGGCTCTTAACCTTCTTATGATCTATATCTTGATGGCAGTCTGGGGAAGCCTGTGGACCCCTTTGTATAATAACGTTTTAAAATGCACAAAATTAAAAAAAAATAGGAAAACAAATCTGTGAAAATGCAGCTATCTGTATATTAAAACAAAAACACAAGTTCATGGGCTCTGGGTTCAGATTCCCCAGCTCTCTCTTTGCTTTGAGGCTCTGTTACAAGTGCGTGGCATTCATACCCACCTACCATACGTCCTGGGGAGGCCTCCCTCAAATTCTTAGAGCTTCAGGCTATTTCAGCAAGTGGGCTAAGGAGGTTGTGGGGAGGTTGAACCCTCAGCTTACCTTACTGTACAAAAATGAGTTCTGCATTCATTCGTTCAATACTGCTTTCCCCAAATCCTCTAGCATCCATAGCTTGGGAAGGCCAGAGACACAAATAAACAAATCAGTTTCCTAGCCTTTAGGTAGGGCAGGGGTAAGATATTATCTTGTTTCTTGTATAATGAGGCTAGCCCACATAATGTGAGTGGGGCTCTCCATTGAGGGGAAGGGGAGTAATTCTTTTTTTTTAAAGAAAGTCCTGACTCATCACCTCCTAATTGGGCTCAAAAAAATCAGAAGCAGGTGAGCCCTCTACTTTATTAATACTCTGATCTGTCTCTTTCAGTGCTTTAGCCATTGAATCAAGCCCTTCCCTTCCTGGGGTTTGTGATGCTGTTGCTTTTAACAGGGAAAAGCTGCAGAACTCCATGGGAAGAAAAAAAAAGATAATAAAATATTCATCTCCTTGGCCAGAGGCTGCAAGAGATCCTTTCCTCTACTGGAAGATGGAATCCAAAGTTATACACACCCACAGGCACGCACACAGGCATACACACACACACACACTCACACATAGGCACACACAAGCTGTACACCTTCTCTGCTGGTGTAATGGAGGAAATAAAACCCAACAACAACCCCCCCCCATTCCTTCCCCTCCTACCCATCCCCGCCCACCCCCACCTGCATCCACAGCAGCCATCCAGAGGACAGATGCATGCAGATCTGCTCACATTGCAACAGCCAACTGATGTAACTCAAAGCCCCCACCAGCCCACCCAGGGGAGACATTCTGCAAGGGAAGAATGACTCATAGGTTAGTTATACAACTTGATTTTATGCACTGCCCAAGAAAGATAGTGAATTAAGAGGGAGAGGCCTGATAAAAAAAAAGGCTGGTAAATGGAAGAAAAAGAAAAAGCCAGGACTGCTGTTACATTTTCAAAAGAAAGGGGGAAAAAAACAAGAAAAAAGTGAAAAAAAAAAGAAAGAAAAACTCCTTTTATCATTTCACTTGTCTGAGCCTGATGCAAGCAAAGAGGGAAGGCAAGATATAGCCTTACAGCTCTCAATAACATGTGTATTCTATTACACTCGGAAGGCCTTCTCTTTGAGGGGCTCTGTTAAAACAACAGCAACAAACCTTACTGCTGGTAGTGGCTTTTAGGAACTTGTCCAACCCGGAATGACAGCCCCTTTAGTGGCTCTCCTGCCAGTCTCTCTTAGGCACTGCCCTGATTTCCCTCCTGCTGATAGATCATGCCAGCACATCGACCCAGCAGGCCTTCCTTCTTGTGGGACTTGGAACAGGCATGGACGATGTGGTCACATATGGACATATAGCTCTTCATTTGGGCAAAGAGTAAAAGAAAGGAGAGAAATATTAGCCTATCATCTCAGCAAAGGCCCATAGCAATCAAGGCTGACATTCCCAGGGGAGCAACAGCCTTGAGTAACCTGATCACTGTGATAGGAAGCAAACACACTCAACCCCACCAACAGAAACCTTTCTTGGGGGGGGGGTGGAGATCTCCCCAATTCTCTGTGGAGGGAGGTGCTGCTTATATAAAGGCAGTAGAAACTAGATTCTGGAGACTTTAAGATCTTAGAATCCTATAAGTATGTTAGGACAGGCAGGGTGGGGAAGTGGACAAAAGATTGGCCTTGGAGTAAAGGCTGGAGTCCATTCATCCTTCTGACACATACTAGCTGTGTTGCTGAGTCATTTCAGTCATGTCCAACTCTTCATGACCCTATTTGAGGTTTCCTTGGCAAAGATACTGGAAGGGTTTGCCATTTCCTTCTCTAGCTCATTTTACAGATGAAGAAACTGAGTCAAATGGAGTTAAATGACTTGTCCAGAGTCACATAGCTCTCATGAAGATTAGTCTTTCTGATTCCAAACCCAGTGTTCTATCTACTAGAGTGTGACTATGTGTAAATCACTTTCACAGTAAAACCACAAGTAGAGGCCATTATACTTCCACCACCACCATCACCAAATGAATTTAGATTCTAGAATTCCATTTATAGAATTTGTGAATTTTGTATTGGATCTGTGATTGGGGAACTCCTAGGGAGAAAATTCTCTCTTTCAAGACAGGTTGCCAACTCCTCTGCAGTTAAGGGTCTTTGAGTTTTAAATAGGGGCAACAAGAGGTTAAGTGACTTGCCCTGGGTCACAAAGTGTGTATGTTTGTTACAGTGAGAAACTGAACCCAGATCTTCCTGATCCCAAGGCTAGCCCTCTATCTACTAGGTCATGCTTACTCCAGAATGGTAGAAAGTTCAAATGAAATCAAAGATAGCCTAATAATACTAAGAGATCATTTTTTTAAAGCACTAGAAGATTTACAAAGGGTTTTCCTTGAACAATCCTCTAAGATATAGATACATAATGATGAGGCTAATTATGAGAACTTTGTAGACAAAGACCCAGAAATTCAGATTTAAGTGACAACCACAGGACAAATAAGTCTCTAAGTTACCAGAGACATCCATGAGCCAATGCAGACAGACTCCTTGGATCCAAGAAATTCTCTGAAAACCCATTGTCTCTCAATGCTTGGACAGATCCATTTCGTTTGTGCTGGTATAACCCCCACCAGTGTAGACTGCTGTCCTTACATATTTCATGACTTTTCATAACTAAAATATTCATGGCCTAATGACCAATCTTCTCTCCTCTTCTTTCCAGAGCTAAACTGGTGCTTGAATGACAAAAGAGCTGCCAACTGTCACCAGGCAGGTAATTAAAGTCTTCCCCTTGTTGTAAAATCAACCACACTTGTGCCCTGCAGAACTGAGTTGCCCCCACAACCTCAGGAGGACCTTAGGGGAACCTAGAATTTCTTGCATAATCTTTCATAGGTGATCCCAGAGGAGTAATAAACTTCCCTACATCTTCTAATCTACCCCTCCATGCATCCAAATAGGAGCCTGCAAAACTACCTGGAATCTTCTTTGCCTTGGGAAACTTTCATCCAGGGAGCCAGGTAGGCATGCTGGTATCAGTCTTCTTTAGTAAACCATTCTCACACTTAATGGTGGTTACCCTCAGAAAGGTCTTTCACATAGCTAAAGAAAACTGCCTGTTCTATTTAAGTGGGTTTCCTTTTTTCTTTGAATCCTAACTCGAGCAGAAGGGGATCTCTAGAGGTCAATTAGCCCAACCCCCTCATTTAACAAATGAAGAAACTGAGGCCCAGGGAGATTAAGCCACTTGCCCAAGGCCATGTAGGTAGTATGAACATCACAGGTATCATTTGAGCCCAGGTTTTCTAACTCCGGAACTCGTACTATTTCAAGTCCATTCTATGTCTATTACCCAGTTTCTGTCCCATGTTGGGCCCTTAAGGAATAAGGAGAAGATTATTATAAATTGACTGGGAGCATGTTAAAGAGAAAAAAAGACAATTGGATCAGATCCCATTCTTACTTTTTCAATACCTCCTCATTCTGGCTTTCTATTTCTATGTGACCATGTCCCAAAAGCTATTTTTTTTCTTATCTGGGAATAGGGGTGAGGGGAGGGAGAAGGGCAATTATGAGCACCCGAGAAAGACCTAATGTGATGGATTATAGATACACAGGAGTATTCTGGTCCAACTTCTTCCTTTTACAGAAGAGGAGACCAGATGTCAGAGAGACAAAGGGATTGGATCAAAGATGTCCTATAGACAGCAAAAAGATGCCAAATCCAGCCCTCCGTCCATGATGGCAGCGTCCATGATACCAGATCTATCTGCCTCTAGACTGCTGAGGTTGGGATATAGGGAGGTTCAGCTGAGTGACATTCTCTGAAGTTGGGACCTAGCTGCCTAGACTAAGGATCCACCGCTACCACTTGCCTGAAGCCACAGTAGCTGCTCTGAAAAAAGAAAGAAAGAAAAAGATGAAATTCTCTGTCTTAGCTCCAACAGCTGAGGAGTTGTTGTATTTGCCCTGCCACTCGGGTTGAAGTCTGAGGATTCCTGACCCAGAGACCTAGTTGGCAGCTCTGACTGAGGCTCTGTGTGCTTAGGGTAACACGTTTAGTGCCATAAAACATAATATATGAAGGGATCATATTTAACAAGCAGAAAAGGACCAGAATGGACAGTGGAGCAGTGAGGCTGAGTTACCATGGAAACCTCTTGTTCGGAATTTCCTGACTCCTAGGAGATTACATTTTCAACCTTAATGCTGTATTAACATAAGCTTTGGCACTTAATGTCTCTGTTTATTCTCTCTCTCTCTCTCTCTCTCTCTCTCTCTCTCTCTCTCTCTCTCTCTCTCTCTCTCTCTCTCTCTGTCTTTTTCTGTCTTTCCCCTTCTCTCTTCCCCCCCCCCAGCTAAAGAAAAGTGAGGGAGATGAGAGGCAGGGAAAGAAAGAATGAAGAGAGTCAGCCAGAGAGAAAAGCTTTCTCCTGAGAGCTTCTCTATGTGATTGACTATGCAGTCAGTCTTCTGTTCACATCCTGCCTTTCATGCTAAGATCTCAAAGTCCTCACAGGCTGACATAAGGGCTCACTGGTTCAGGTGCCCCCACCACTTTTCTTCTCTGACTCTATCACCTGCTTTGGCCCTTCTTTCAATTTTTCCATTGTTCTCTTCCAGCAGCTGCCCAGGAAAGGGAGGCTCCAGATGGAGGTGACTGGCTGCTACTCCCCTGAAAAAAAGCAAAGCAAAGAATAGCTTGGGAGAGAAAGTATTTGTGACTTTCAAATGAAATCCTCTTGAAGGATTTAAACTTGAGATTCTTGGAGGTGGTTTCTTTTTTTTGGGGGGGGGAACTAGTTTTTCTTCTCTTTAACTATTATCCCACTCTCCCTGAAGTGAAATTCAAGATAGATGAATTTATTGAGCCAGAGCTTTTGCAAAAGACAAACACTGGGACTATTTTCCTCCCTCTGAAGAGGGAAATATCTGCATTTTGCTTTTCGCCCGACAGTTCTTAAGAGGGGAATGGGAGAGCCTAAAGAAGGCCATGCTTTTATTAGATCATCTGGCATTTGTCCAGGACACCAGGACATTTTGCAACGTCTCCTTGACACTGGATCCTGGAATGTCCTTGAGGACTTGGTTCTGATTGGCACCTGTGGGAATAGGGTGCCCCAGGAGGGAATAAGGTCACACCATTCAGTAGCCACAGGAGACTAGAACTGAGTCTTTTCCAGAGTTCATATGTAAACACAGTGTTTTCTGGGGGGGAGCATACAGATAATATGTGACCGCTATCCTCCAACTCACTCATTCTCTCAAACTGTGTCCGTAAATTTCCTTGAAGAATTCAACTTTGTTTTAATTTCTTTATCTCTAAATTAGATAGCATATGCCAAGTATCTCTTCTTCAATGCAGAGAAGTCATTCTGTACATAAGATCCTTCTCCCTTTTTTTTCCCCACCTTGCTAGTCCACAAGAATGTTGTGAATACCACACTGGTTTAAGGACTCTCCGAACCAGATGAAAGTATCTCTAATCCCAATATACACCTGAAACAGAACTCAGAAGAATTCAGACAACACTTGATTCAGATAAGGTGCATGGGACCAAATCTAATTAATAGATCATTTATCACTGCTTTATAATGTTGGGATTATATATATTATTGGAGTTAGAGGGAAGAAGTGGGACCTGATTTCTCCCTATCCCTATATACAGTTTTTCCAGACCAAGGCTTAGTGTACAGATGGGACTCATCAACCCTTCATTCGCCCTAACACACACCTACTCTATCTCCTACAAACAATGAATGAAACTTTTCCTTACACATTCATGTTACTATCCACTCTTTTCAAACTCCCACAATCACTCTTCTACCACTCTATGCTTTATAAACACTGATTCCTCATCATACCAAAAATGACTCACTCATTCTGTTTTTTCTCTCTCTTCATGCCCACACAGTAACTCTCCGTCCTTTCTCCTACCTTAACACACTCATGCCTGTTTTTAATCATCAATGGCCTGTCAATTTCAAACCCAAGGTTCTTTCCTGATGCCTTTGAAAAGCTTGAGGATTTGTGGGCAGCTGCACGACCCTATAGCCTTGGACTTACAGATGCTCCTTTTTCCCTATGTATGCCCATAGTATACTGAAAACCAGTAAAAGGGATAGTAATGGATGTATTAATGCAGAGCACAGTAGCTCACTCTCATGCACTTAATTTTTTTATTGATGTTTTCCCATCATGTTCATTTATGAATACATCCCCTTTCTTCCCATCCAGTGAATCTTTCGTTATAACCAACAAGAAAAATCAAAACAAAACTGTTCAGGGAAATCAACACATTAACTACACCAAACCACGTACGTAGCATTCTACATACACCATGGTCCCTCACTCAATTCTCTAATGAAACAAGCAAGATATTTTTAAATTTCTTTTCCAAGGTTTATTATAATAATTAAACAGCATTCAATTTCATTTTCTTTTTCTTTTTCACTTATATTTACATATTATTTTCCTGGTTGTGCTTATATCACTCTTCATCAGTTCATACAAGTCTTCTCATGCTTCTCTGAATTCCTCATATTTGTATTTCATATTATGTAATAATCACTTTCACAATCAAATCACATTAACCATTCTTCATTTGGGTAGCACCAGGTTAAGTTGTTTATTAAGGGAAAAAAAACCCTGCTATTAATAATTTGCCATGTTTTGTACCTTTATTCCTTTCTTTGACCTTCTTGGGGTAAATACCTAGCAGTGAGATTTGTCAGACTAGGAGAGGGGTTAAAGGATTTTAATCACTTTTTTTACATGATTTCAAGTTGTTCCCCCAAATGACTGGGCCAATTCATAGTTCCCCCAGTGTGTAGTTATCTATACCAATTTCATGAACATGAAGTAAAATTTCAGAGTTGCACTGGTTTTCATTTCTATAATTCTAGTCTCTTTTTAACATAAATGAAGCTATAAGTGGTCAAGCAATGTGAATAAATAGTTCTCAAAAGTACTGTGAACTCTTATCAAGAGCACTAAGGGTTGTATAGAAGAGAAATGGAAATCAATACAATTCTGAAGTTTCCCCTAGCAAACTGTTCAACATGTCAAAAGTTGGAAGCTGTAAATGATAAAAGGTAGGCACACTAATTACACTGTGGAGGTGTGAAATGGTCAAGTCATCATGGAAATCAAATTATGTTAGTATTATAAAGAACTGCTAGCATGTTCCTGTGGATTTATTGTATATCCTGCTACTTTACTGAAGCTATGAATTAACCCATTGCTAATTCTCTGGCGTTTTCTAAGTAAACGATTATGTCATTTTCAAATAGGTATCATTTTGTCTTTTTTTCACTGATATTTATGGTTTTAATTTTTTCCTATTAGTAGTGCTACCATTCTGATAACTATATCAAGTTATAGTGGGAAGAAAGAGAATCTTTGTTTTGTCACTTTCTATATTTAGTTAGCTAATTCTCTATTGTAAGTCATCTCATTTTTTGGTTATAGGAATATACATTTCTATAATAAGAAAAATTGTCCTCAAATGCCTGAGCTTTTAGGGGGTTTAGCATAAATCAATGTTTTATTTTGTCAAAGACTTCATTGGTATCTATTAATATAACCATGCAGTTTTGGTTGTTTTTACTTTTAATATGATTAATTATGCTAATTATCTTCCTAATGTAGAATTTTCCTTGTATCCTTAGTAGAATTGCAATTTGGCCTCAACTACTTACTAGCTGTGTGACTATGGGCAAGTCACTTAACCCTTTTATTATAATAGTCCAAGTATGAGGCGATGAGGATGTGCACCAGGGTGTTGGCAGCATCAGAGAAGAGAAGAGAGTGCATTCAAGAGATATTTTATAGGTGAAATCTATAGGTTTTGGCAACAGATTGGATATGGGGTGGGAGGGTAGGTAATGAGACACAGTGAGAAACTGAGGATACCATCTGGGTCTGGAGCTTGGGGGACTGGGAAGATGATAATGCCCTTGACAGTAATAGGGCAGTTTGAAGGTGGTGGTGGGATGGGGTAAAAGGTTTACAGGGAAAGGTAATGAGTTCAATTTTTGACATGTTCATGTTGAGTTTGCAATGTTTGTGAGTATCCAGCTCATATGATTGAAAAGCAAAATTGAAGATTAGCAGAGCGGTTAGTGTGGGATCAGTAGATTTGAGAATCATGAGCACAGAGATGCTTAATTAAATCTGTGAGAGTTGATGAGATCACCAAGTGAAGTAACAAATCAAGAGAAGAGAAGATTCAGGACAGAGCCCAGTGGGAAGATGGGAAGAGCATCTGACCTGGATGAGAATCCAGCAAAGGAAACAGAGGAGGAGAGGTCTGTCAGGTAGGAGGAAAGCCAGGAAAGAACGGGGTCCTAAAAAACCCAGAGAGAAGAGAATATCAAGGAGTAGAGGGTGATCAATAGTGTCAAAGGCCGTAAAGAGGTCAGGAAGAATGAAGACTGAGAAAAAGTCAATGGATTTGGTAATTAAGAGACTGTTGGTAACCTTTAAAGAGCAGTTTTGGTGGAATGATGCAATTGGAAACTGGAGTGTAGCAGGTTAAGAACAGTGAGAAGAAAGAAAGTGGAAGTGTCTATTTTAGTCAGCCTTCTCAAGGAGTTCAGCTATAAAGGGTAAAAGAGGTATAGGGTGAGATTGGGGATGGAAGGATCAAGTGAGGGCTTTTTGATGATGGGGGAGTTGTGGGAATATTTGTAGGCAGTAGAGAAGGAGCCAGTAGACAGGAAGAGATTTAAGATGAGTGTTAACACAGAGATAGCAAAATGGGTAATCTGTTGGAGAAGAAGGGATGGAATGAGATTGCTTGACTAGGTAGAGGGGTTTGCCTTGGTAAGGAATAAGGCCATCTCATCATGTGAGAAAGGAATAAAGGAAGAGATTATGACAAAAGTCATGAGTGATCTGAATTGAGAAGGACCTCAGAGTGAATGGCCTCAATTTTTTTTCTGTAAAATATGAGGCAAAGTTTTCAGCTAGGAAGGTGAGATCTGTGGGATATTTGAAGAGGGATGAAAGGGCTTGTAAGAGCGGCTGTGGAGAGTGAGACAGTGAATTGATAGCACTCTACCCCTAGTTGAGGTTGTATAACCTAGTCAGGTTATAGTGGACCTAGTCAGAAAGATTGTGTGATTTTTTTCCTACCTTATCTCAGTGTCAATTATGTAAGACTGAAGGCAGTAGATGGTGATAGTAATTCAAAGCTGAGGCTTGACAGGACACAATTGGTGATATGAGAAAGGGGACAGGAACTCAAGAAGACGGTGTGTGGAATTAAATTGATTCTCCAAGGGGTCTAGATGGAGAAAAGAGAAAGTGACTAATGCAGGAGAGATGCCTGGGAGAGAGATTAAGGGGTCAAGGGATTGCAAGTCCCTTGGATGAAGAGTAGGGTTTGGTAAAGGAAGACAGAGGGAGAGGTGGAAAGAATAGATTATGGTCAGACAAAGGAATTTCAGAATTTTTGATGAAATTCACCTATAAATCTGTTTGGATCAAGATCCTCCCTCTATTCCTTTCATTTGGTGTTGCCTTATAGATTGTTCAATTTTACTTTATGAGGTTGGGTTGTTCAAGATTTTTTATTTATTTTGTTAATTATCTATTTTAACATAATTTTCCCTTAAGTGATCAATTTTGCTACCATATGATTTCCATTTGTGATTTTACCATTTTTTCATTTTTGTAATTTCATTTTACTTGTTCTGTCTTTGATGATGTTAGAGGTTTATCAATTTTACTTGTCTTTTAAAAGAATCAGCTTTTAGTTTTGTTTATACATTATATGACCTTTTTGGTTTGCTATTTTATCTCTTCTGCTTTTCAACATTTTTTCTTTAGTATTTCTTTTGGGTTTCTCAATTTGTTGATTTAAAACTGTTAACTATATATTCAGGTCATCATCCTTTCTTTTTCTATTTTGTTGATGTATATTTTCAAATATATAATCTCCTCCCACTGAGGAATTAGTTTTAGTTTGATCCACCAAATTTCAGCAGTTAGATTTATCATCATCATTCTCTATCAATAGTTCTTACTTGCTCCATTTTTTTCCTTTGATGCACTCATTATTCAAGATGTCCTTATTAAGTGACAGTGACATCCAAAGTCAGATCTTGGAAGTCCAGGCTATGAGGTTGCTTGTGACTGTACTGTTGAAGAGGCTGGGTTGGAAGAATTGATAGGAACTCAAAATATCCGTAAGTTCTCTTGTTTCCTGTTTTTTGCTCTTTAACCTTTACGCAGTACCTCTGTCTTCTTATCTTTTGGATTCAGTTTTGGCTTTAGCTCTAGCTGTTGAATAGAAATGGAGGAAATTACACAATCATACTAATAGGGTCCGCTGCAATTTATGTTATCTAAATTCAACAAGTCCTTTTCTGCAACAAGGTAACCCTTTTAACTCCTCCCTAAATCCCAATTTCCACCCCAGCTATGTAGCCCTTCTCTTTTCTCCTCCCTCTTCTCACCCTCTCAGCTTTGGTCCTCCCTAGGCACTTCACACACACACACACACACAAACTGAGCTCATTCCCCAAGACCTCTCTCTCTTTTCCCTTCTTCTCATCTCACAGTCTCTTGATGGCAAAGCTTTTCCCCAACCATATACTCTTTTGATCTAGTTTCTGATGAAGAGGTGACCTTTTTCCTGACTAAGGCTGACTCTTCTGTATATACCCTGGATTCTCTTCCTTCCTGTCTCCTTCAGTAGATAATAATAATAATGAGAATAGCTAACATTTATAGAGCAATTACCTTGTGCCAGTCACTGCACAAAACATCTTACTATTATCTCATCTGATCCTCACAACCACCCTGGGAAGCAAGTATTGTAATTATCTCCACTTTACAGATGAGAAAACTGAGCAAGCAGAGGTTCAGTGACTTGCCTCATAACTATCAGATTGATAAAGTTTATTTAAAAAGGCAGAAATTACAAATGTTAGAGGGATTACAGGAAATTAGGTATGTTCAGTTCTCTCTTGAGGTCTCTTCCTACATCAAGGGTTGCCCATTGGTTTTTGGAACTGGACATGCCACAGGTACTTCAGAATCAACCTGTCCAAAACAGAATGCATTAATTTTAGTCACAAATCTGCCAGTCTCCTGATGTTCCCTGAGAAGGAGGGTTGGAAAATTTTATGTTGTCTTTGACTCCTAATTTTCAATGACCCTATATCTACAGTCCATTGCCAAACCCAATTTATTCTCCACAGCATCTCTGAAATACATCCCCTCCTCTCCATTGACACAGTCTCTCTACCCTAGTTCAGGCCCCCATCATCTCTAGCCTGGACTATTGAGATAGCCTTGTATGGAGTATTCCTCCCTTAAGCCCCTCTCCACTCTACTGTGTTCCACATGTCTTCCCTTGCTCCATAGACTCTAATGGCTCCTTATTACTTGTAGGGTCAGAACAAATATGCATTCCTTTGTAGAGAATTAAACCTCCCCATAATATGCCTCCTTCTTTTCTTTCCAGTCTTCTTATGCCTAACTCTACCTTACTCCCCAACTCATACATAGACACTCTGTGATCCACTCACATTCCTCACCTAGTTGTTCATTTCCCATCTCTGCACCTTTGCACTGATGCTCCCCATTTCCAGAACATACTTTCCTTTTTTTCCTCTACCTCTTAGAATTTCTGGATTTCTTCAAAACTTGGCTCAAGAGCCACCTGGTACATGAAGCTTTTTCTGGTCCCCTAGAAGTTACTAAGTTACTTGTAATAATTTTGTATATATATATATATATATATATATATTATATACATATTGCATATATATATATACATATATATATATACACACACATATTCTTATATAGACACATGTTATCTTTTCCATTAGAATGCATACTTCCTGAGGGCAGGAATTGTTGTACTTTTGTCTTTATATCTCCAACATTTAGCAAAGTGCCTAACATCTAATAAGACTTAATGAATGTTTATTGATTGATTGGTATTGCCTTATTTGTATATACCATCAAACAAGGCAAGACCTCATAGGGATCTATTATTCAAGTTGATTTTTTTCCCCAAGTAGAACAGCTGGGTTCAATATCAGGACAACATCCCACACTAAAAAATATACAGATGAGAGTTAACCAGACCTCCAGCAAGTTATTGCTTATAGTCAACAGCTCAGTCCTTGGGAGTGGAATAGATGCTTGGTGTCCTTCACTACTGCCTCAGCTTCTCTGTCTGGAAAAGAGACTAGGCATCTCATTTTCCATCACCACATATGGCTTGCAAATCACTCTGAATGCCCGAGGTGGCACCTGTTATGATCAAGTCCATTAAGCATTTCTACCACCTTGCCACATTACCTGCTACAGCTATTAGCATAGCATGAACACATGGCACAGGACTTTAAACACTATAACCAATTAGTTTCTTGGGGTTCTCCATCTTAAACACATTGGATTCAACAAGAGATGAGCCTGCCCTAAAAGCCTTCCTTTTTCCCCTCCTCATTCCTTCTTCTCCAACAGCACTTACCCATCTGTACTTCTGTTACATTGCAATTCCCACCAGAAATGCTGTGAAACCTTTCAAATAAAATATTTAACGTGTAGATCTGGTAATTTTATGTTGTGAGTTATGAAGCCTTTATTTAGGTCCCACCTTTTATTAAACCTCAGGGTTCTCTTTTGGTCTCTAATGACATTACGTTGCCTCAGAATTAGACGGATTTTTACGGGGCGCTGTATTATTTGTTGTGACTTGGTAATGCTAATGTTTAAATTTTGAGTCCTTTTACTGCTGATTAAACCTCTAAAGACTACAGCCGAATTTCCACTTCACTGCAAGAAAAGAAGAAAAGAGCACAGTTTGTACCAAGGAGATCCCTTGAAGAATGTGTATAAGGTTGCTGCATTTATGAATAAAGGAAAGCATTATCATTTTTAATAGGAATTAAACAGCTAGAGGGAGAAGTAGGGCAATGCTGTGATCAGTGCGAAGGAAAACAATCTAACAATTTTAATTAACTGTATTTTAATAGCTTTAGTTATAATTGAATAATTTAAATACCAAGGGAAACAGTTAAATCTCCTAAAAGCTTTTTTTTATTTACATTTTAAATACAGTTCACTGTGAAGAGATGACAGCCAGAGAGGGCTGGGGGGTGGGGGGCAGGGTGGAAATAGCACTGATGTCTTCAGCAGCTGGGGGGACCAAGTGGATGAATTGGTGGGACTTTCACCACAGACTTTCCTAACCATAACTAAGCAGGCAATGCTCATAGCCCTCAGCTACCACCATGGGAGATTTATGAGCCATGACCAAAAATAAAATTCAATGTGAAGAAAACGTATTGGGAAGCCCATCATATCTTTGCCATCTCATTCCACTACCAAACTCCATGTAAACCAGAGGTCACTGCCGTCACACATAATGGCTATTTCCATGTCAGCTCCTTCTGTTAGAGGAACATCAGGGATATGGGTAAGGATCTACTGAGACGCTGAGATATTTTTTTTCCTGGAATGTTTAGGGACTCTGAAGGAAATTATCCATACTGTCAATGTCCTCTCTTCAGTAATGCCCTTGCATCTTTCTCCAAAAGTATCATAAAGAGCACAGACCAAAAGATCCCATCAAAATAGCCGGGGCTATGAGGTCTATTGGCTAGAGATGTTGATTCAAGAAATGGCATACAAGTAGGATACCTGAAGGGAAACAAAGGAGGAGCTTTGGTAGAAAGGGAAGTGTCAACAAGGGAGAAGAGCTGAGACAATGCATGAGATAGCAGTAGAGACTTTGAGAATTTATTTTTGTAGGATCATAGTGATAGAAATAGAAAGTACTGAAGGCCTAAAAGACAATTGCACCTGCCTTTAAGGAGTTTACATTCTACTTGGAAGGTGAGAGGGAAATACAAGATATAAACAGGTAAATAAATCCAGAATAAATGTAAAGCACTTACTGTTGCTGTTTGTCCTTCATTCTCAAGAACTATAATATCAGAGATGTGATGCCATGACATGCAAGTGAGTTGGATTTAAGTGAGGCAGGACTGTGCAAAGGCACCAGCGTCACATTTTCCTCCAGAGCCATGTGGGTCTAGTGGCCAGATATGGGTCAGGACAATGGGAGATGACCCAGGAAACAGTGGGAAACCTTGGTCATTTCAAGCTAAGGTCTTTAACAGGTCTCAGTTTGACTGAGGCAGCACCCATTCATTGATTATGGCTTCACAAAAAAAAAATGAGGCAAAGAATGGCCTCTTTAAAAAATAGATCTGGGAGGGGAAGACCTTCAGGGTTTCAAGTTCAAGAACAGAAGAAGACTAATAATTGAAAGGATCAAGAAGGGAATAACAGAGGAGGGGGCACCTGAGTTGTTCACTGAAGGAAGCTTCTTATTCTTTTTGGCTGAGGTGATAAGAGAACATTCTAGATTGAGGAGGGGAAGGGATCTATTCATGCAAAGCCATGGAAGCAGGAGATGCAGTATCATATAAAGAAAAGAGGCCTCGGGTCATTTGCAAAAGAGAATGTGTGAGGGATAATAATATGAAATTAGATTAGGAAGGTAGATGGAAACCAGACCAGAAAGGGCTCCAAGTGCCAGGCTGAAGATTTTGTATTTCTAACCTAGAGTCAGCAGCAATATTGAATTTTTTTTTTTTACTACAGGGGTGATAGATATCTGTTTTTAGGAGTATCTGTTTGGCAGCTGTGTACAAGATAGATGAGAGTGGGGAGAAAGTAGAAGCAGGGAGACCAATTATGGGGCAATTGCAATAACCCCAATGAGAGTTGATAGAGGCTTAAACCAGGATAGAGACTATATGAACAAGGAGGGATGAATATAAGGGCAGGAGTGATAAAATATGGCATCTAATTGGATTGAAGCTTACAGGATAAGGAAAAGGAAAAGTCAGTTTCAAGGTTATGAAATAGGTGATACCATTATCAGAAAGGGGGAAAAATAAGTTAAATTTGAGAGAAAAGCATGAATTATGTCTTAGATATTTTGAGTTTAAGATACTGACAGGACATCCATGAAGAGATATCTAGCAGGGCATTGGTAATAAAGGACTGGAGTTCAGGAAAGAGATTAGAGCTTGAAATCTCTATTTGAGGATAATCTATATAGAAATAATAACTGAGTCCACAGAAATTGATAGGAACAACAAGGAAAAACATGAAGATAAAGAAAACAACCCTGGACCGATTCACAGGAGATGTACACATTTATTGGATGGGGGGAGAAGGAAGATTATTGAGAAAAGGAAAATTAGAAGGAATAGTTAGACAAGTAGGAGAATTAGTGGGAAAGAGGGTCCAAGAGAATGGCTGACAATGGCTGACAGTGTCAGAAACTTCATAGAGGTAAAAAAAAATGAGGGCTATGAAAATTTCTTTGGAATTAGCAATTAAGAACATCATTAGCATCATTAACCTTGGAAGAAGTAGTTTTAACCCAACAGTAAGTTAGAAGTCGCATTACAAATTACTTAGAAGTACATTGAAGGTGGGAAAATGGATGCAGTGAGTTTGGAAAAACGGTCCTAGGAGGTTTCCTATGAAAGGGAGGGGAGATATCAAATAATAGTTTGAAGCAATGACAAGATCACATGAAAATTTTGTCTTCTGATTCCTTAAGGCCCTCAACCTTCCTAACACCAGGACCCTTTAATACTGGTATGTGGTGTAATGGGAATCTGAAGCTCTTTCCTGCCCCTAGCCCCTTTGCTTAAGTGGCTCCGAGAATGTTCACAAGAAGCTTGTTTTTTTTGGCGGGGGGAATGGCCACACCTTGTTGCTTTGTAATTGGACAGTGGGTCAAGAGGGCTGACC
>CM053598.1:47327198-47383770 GCA_028646575.1 Pseudocheirus occidentalis | reverse complement strand
GTGTTTGAACAGATGAGCTCTGGGAAGCCGTTGAGCCCCCTGGCTTTGAAAAACCCAGATGTTGATGCTTTCCTCTCTGGTAACTTGAATGGGTAATAGATGTGTTGGTCAGATGGTTGGAAGCCCATCTGCTGATCTGTTTCTTGGTGTGTTTGTAACTTGTGTTTGTAACTTGTGGTTGTAACTTGGGTTTGTATTCTCTGAAGTTCAGGGTGCTGACTTTTCCCCCTGAACTAGGTAAATGACATGTTTGTTTGATTAAAGAAAGATTGTTAACCCATTTTGAGTTGCTTTCCTTTAGAAAAGCAGATCTAAGAACCTGTGTTAGCAGCTGCCCTGGGTATGCTAGGGTACTTGCTGATACATGTGGGAGTATCTGCATGTGGGTGGACGCACCTAGAGACAGATAGATGAGCTTTGTCTCGGTTCCTAAGACCATCAGAAATGTGTTTTCTGATGATCTTAGGTGCCCCTGTGACCCCTGTGAAAGGGTCATTCAATCCCCAAAGGCGTCATGACCCACAGGTTGGGAACCATTGCTTAAAGGGGAGGAAGAGCTGGGAATATTTACAGGTATCAGGATAAGGGGATGTGGCAGATGAGAGGAAAAAAATAATGGAGGTGACAAGATTCCAAAAGAGACAAGAAAAGATGGGGTCAAGAGCACAGGGAAAGGAATTGGGAATTGGGAATTGAGAAATCCCATCTAATGTCAGAGACTGAACCAAAGGATCACTGGGACAACTGCATGCAACTCTCCACTAACATCAAGTGAAACATGAAACAGGGAGCCATTTGGTTTCCAAGGTTTAATGTCATGGAGAACTTGTACTTCATTGAATCCAAATAAAAGAAGCATTCCCTATTGATGGAGAGGTTCTCCAGGTGCTCTTTTTTGTACACAAGATGATGTTGATTCTATTGAATCACAGAAATCCCAATGAGATTTATGGTCACTCAAGAGATTAGCCTAGATAGCCACAGGAGAAAAACAAAATGACCAAGAAATGTATGTTGTACCTTTGCCATTTGCTACCTGGGTGAACTTGACCAAGTTCCTGGGTCTAAGTCTCCTCTTCTGCATATATAAGGATTGATCCTCACAATGATCTGGGCAGGTGGGTGTTCTTTGTATTATATGGGGAACAAAATGGGCTCAGAGCTTAACTGAAGGAGGAAATCAGTATGGCTTCCATTTTGGAAATGGTGGCAACTCAAGCTATTTGCCACTGCAAAATTAATTCTACTCATTAATGCTTCAGGTGTATGCTCTATGGCTGGTAAACTTAAAAGATCATTATCTCAAAAGAATAAGTACTGGGCAACTAAATAGAGATGGGAAGATACATAGTGTGTGTAAGCAGCCTAGTGGTGGTATCAAACTCAAATAGAAAACCACAAATTAACATTATCTACGTTGTATTGTATTTTTATTTTTTTTTGGTATACACTTCCAAATTTCATTTTTATCTGGTTCTGGAGAATACCTACAGTTTTATATTCACAAGAGGCCTAAAGTCTGTGAATTAATACCTCTGGATTACAGCATATTACCAGCAATCACTTATTCATATTAAGTAGCCAAAAGAAAATCTTTTAAATTAATATTATATAAATATTTGTTTTGTTTCATAAACAAAAAAGAAAATAAGTGAAAAGAAAAGAAAGTGAAGCATGCTAGTTGAGAATAAAAGATAATAGATCTATAGACCAAATACTGTCCTGGTGCCCTCAAAATATTAAAGACAAAAGCACCAGACACAAAAGAAAACTACTTGCAGCAGGTTAGGTAGGTCCAGTATGGAGTGTTTATAGAATGATTTGGTAAGAAAAAATGACTAGGATAGATCTCTATTAATAGTTAATTGAATATCTATCAATTCAGAAAACCCATACCAATGGAATCCCAGATGCATGGAAGCTTTATAATATTTACTCTGCTAACAACATTTTGGGAAGAAGAGAAGGAGAAGAATGTGTAAAATGTGATGTGTCCTAGTCCATGCATCCCTTTGGGATTTTCCTGGACATTGAGCACCCCAAAATCTTTAGCACTGGACATTATACACTCATATAAACAATAATGTGATTCAGAGCTGAGGAGGGACCTTGGGTATGGACCAATACAATGTCATCATTTTATAGATGGCTAAACTGAGTCTTCCATTAGGTAAATGACTTGCTGAAGTTCACATAGTCAAGAAACTGAGGTTCTAAAACCAGCTCCATGTCAGTCAAGCACTCATTCTGTTATACCAGCTTGTTCCTTTTGATTCAAGAAAAGGGAACCAGGAAGCTCCCAAAGCCCACTTTCCACTGAAACTCACAAAGCTTCCTTTCTTGGAGAGAAATGGAACTGGGCTCTGTTCCCATCCCCACTTCACACCTAGACTGCTGGCAGAAATCCAAACCATGATGGGTCACATTAGAGAAAATAAGAATCATGAAATAAAAAGAAATAAAATAGGAACTAGAAGACAATGTCCCTCAACCCAGAGAAACCGGAGCTGGTGTGATACAAGAGCTTCCAGTACCATTCTCGTTTGAGGAAACAGGCTGATTAAAGGGGAACCAGCTGTCTGGCACAGCCTCTATTAACACCTGAATCCACCCACTGCCATTGTCTCCAAAGCGCTGAAAGCCTTGAGAATTGCAAGAGAAGAAGGATCTAGTCTGTACTCACCTCGGTAAGTAAAAAAGAGTAGTGAAGGTCAGGACCGTTCAATACATTAGAGTCTGAAACTCTTCTTGTCATCAGTGAAGGGCCCAAGGGAAATTAAGGAGAGGGAGGGAGGGAGGAAGACAACTGAGGCTTCAGTTGGGGCAAATCAGACTATAGCTTGATTTAGGAAGCCATTCAAGATTCAAGGATCTTTCTTTTGTTAACCTTTGAACTCTAGACTTCTCTCAGTTTAGATTTAAAAAAAATACAGATTACAAGATGTCTGAGCCAGAGATCTTAAAGATCATAGATTTAGATTTGGAAGGGATCATAGAGATTATCTAATCCAACTCTCTTATTTAAAGATAAAGACACTGATATCTAGAGAGGTGATTTTTGTCTAAGATAATCTAAATATAAATGGAAAAGACTAGATTAGAGATCAGATCTTTTGTCTCCCAATATGGTGTTCTTTCTACTGAATCATGTTGCCCATGTAGTCTAAAGTTTCGTTTTTCCTTTCAGATAAGGAAATTCAGATGTTGATCAGTGAAGGAAGTGACTAGTCCAAGGTCACACCTGAAAGGTAGCATCAGGATTAGACTTCAGTGGTTTTATATTTTATTGGATACTTTCTTATCTCATCCAACTAATTCCTTATACTTATTTTCCATCACACTAATTAAACTTTCCACCATGATAATTCAGACCCTCATTACCTCTCACTTAATCTATTATAATAGCCTCCTAGGGTCTTCCAGACTTGTGTCTCTTCTCCCTACTCTAATCCCTTCTCCATGCAGCTGCCAAGGTGATTTTCCCAAAGCATAGGTCTGACCAAGTCAAACCATAATAAAAAAAATTCAGTGGCTCCTGTTACTTTCAGGATCAGTCATACAATATGCTCTGTTTAGCATTTAAAGCTCTCCATAATCTAACCCCTTCCTACCTTTCCCATCTTCTTACACCCCACTTTCCTCCGTGTATTTTGCCCTCCTTGCTGCTCCCTCCACACACCTCTCAATCTCCCATCTCTGTGTCTTTTTACTGACTGTTCCCCAAACCTCAGAGTGCTCTTAGTCCCAACCGCTGGCTCTAAGGATCCATAGCTTCCTTAAGAGTTCAGATTAAGTACCAGCTTCTTCAGGAAATGTGTCCCCAGCCCCAGCTGCCAGTACCATCCCCTCCAAAGTCACCTTCATTCTGATATTTGCATGCTAATTTAGCAACTAGAATATAAGCTTCTTGAGAATGGGGACCTATTTTTGTCCTTTTTTTGTGTATCCCTGGCACTTAGTGAGGTACCCAGCATGTAGAAAGTACTTAATAAATCCTTATTGATTATCAGTCAATAAGAATTTATTACAGAAAATTTGAAATAGTTTTTTCAATAGTTGTTTCATGCATACATCTATAAATAGGGGATTGGCCAACGAGAGCCCAGTCCTTCGAGAATATACAATATGTTGTGTCTGACAGAGAAGCTTATGGAGCCTGCCTCTGGGCATGTGTAATGGGGGAGCTTTGCCATCAGAGCATATTCAGGTACACTGACTTTTCTGTTAGCTAACTGTGTAGTGAAGAGAAAAACAAAAAGAAAAACAAAAAATCTTTTAATCAGCTGCTTAGCTAGAACTGAGTATGCATACGAAAGTCATGAAGAGATGAAAGGTTTTCCTCTCCCTAATAAAGAGAAAGAAATGCCTAAGCCTCCAGTAGGGTGGGAAGAGCATAGTGTCAGGAAGTAAAGTCCAGCTGTTTTTTCTCCCTAGCCAAGCCACCACGTGTCTGTGAACTCGTGGAACTTCTTATTTCTTCTGCCTCTGCTGTGCTGCTTCTTTCCTGATCTTAGGTCAGAGGTGGGGACCTGTCATATGTGGCTTGCAGGCGGCAGGTTTCCCATGCCTGTCTTAGGTGAATGGGTATCAGACCAGCTCACAACTTCATGAGCTTCTGAAAGTCAGGTACATGATTATCACATGTCACCAAAGCAGAGTCTAGAGGCAGATAAATATACATTCAGTCAAAACCTGAGCATCAACCCACTTGACCCATTTCAGCAACAGCCCATTGAAATGGCAGCGAAGATATGGTGTGTGTGTGTGTGTGTGTGTGTGTGTGTGTAGGGCTGGTAATGTTGGAAACTTATTCTCATCTGGGTTGAAGAGGAAACATGAACATCTGGAGAGGTGTAGATGTCTTCTGAGCTTGTAGAGAGGTGACATGATGTCTTGTAAGGGAGCCAGTGATGAGATGATGCACCAGAAAGAGGAGTAGCTTTTCTAATCCTACACTACCCTCCAAATCATGGTATAAATTCAACCTGTGATAGTATCAAGCCTATATCTGTCTCACAAAAGAAGCTTGGCCCCCTTTTGAGGAGAATAGTCATATGGATGAACTCTGATCCATCAAAGCAATGACATTCCCACTTAAGTAAATATTGACTGAAGAAAGGTGAAGGATAAAATGAGTAAAGCCGGTTTTCATTGGGGACACATACCCACATCTGGTGCAGCAGCCAAATAGAAGGCTTTCCATCTAAAGACTTTCATGTTCTAAGTCCAAAGGGGATAGTCAAAGGATACATGCATTTATTTTGAAATGGGAGCCCCCCTCCCCTTCTCCACTCCCTTCCTCACTATCACACATTTCTGGAAATGAGCTCTGCAGACCCCCACATGAGTTAATACCAGGGACAGCATCTTGGGCATGCTCTGAGGACTAGGCCCTCACTGTTTTTTATTGTCAGTCTCTCATTATCCATCTATGGATCTGGGAGTGTACTGATGTGGGTAGGAGGCCCATTAGCTAGTCCTTAGAAGAATTATAGAGCTCAGAGAGGCTTAAAAAAACGAATCAGATAGAGCAGTAATGCCTAAATCAACAGGCTTTCTATTACCTCATGCCATAGAAGAGAGACTCAGGGCCTAAAGCAAAGCACCTCAGACACAAGAGTAGCAGAAATGAAGGAAGGGGACCAATAGGTCTGTTGTTAGAATCTCAGAGTGTTGATCTTCAGACCACTGTGAGAGAAAGAAGTATATGTGTTTGTATGTGGAGGGGAGTTCATTGTGTGTATGGGGGGATACTGGTAGTGTTACAAATGATCCTTTAGAAAGCCCAACCTCACACCAAGGCATCTTAAAATCACCTTTACATTAAGTCAGCTCCCAGAGGTAGCTCAAAGCTGTGGGTTTATGTGGAAGACTGTACCAGATCTGGCTAGTTATCTATCTCTGATGCCATTGGCAGGGAAATACTAGGAGTATCTTCACTCAAGCAAGACTGAATCAAAGAGAGACTATAAGTATAGAGGTCTGGAAGTGTTCATAAAAGTATAGGAAGAAGGGATTTTAGGCAGGAAGAGAAACAATGGTCAACACCTAGGTCAGTAGCTGCCTGTTTCCATCTTCTCAGATACTCTCAAAGAAATCCAAAGGATGAGCGGTTTTTGGGATTATAGCATCTCATCCACAATATATCCAAACCTTTTTATATCTTGTGATTCACTTTCATTTTTTCCCATAAATACTCCATATAGGATCTGCCCAATGTATTGAAAACCTCCTACTGGTGGGTATCAGTGTAGGACTCAGGATGTCCATCTATCACTCCTGGCTCAACCGTCATCAACCATGGAGTCTTCACAAGTACTTTGATTTTTTAAAATTTATTTTTGTAATTAGCAAAAAATTGTTTTGTATCACATTAACACCCCCCCATCCTCATCCCCCTTTTGGGATATCTTGAAAATCAATCCCTCAATGCCTTAAAGCCTTTCCAACTTAACTCTGCTCTTTGCACGCTTATCAAACAGTAGTAATCAGCAGGAAGCTCTGTTTTGGCTTTTAAAAATTTATTTTTATATTTTTCCTCAATTACATGTAGACAAAACATTTTAGCATTTATTTTTAAAAAGTCTTAGTTCCAAATTCCCTCCCTTCCTTTCACCTCCTTGAGAAGGCAAGCAATTTGATATAGATTATGCATGCACAGTCATACAAAACATTTCCATATTAGCCATGTTGCAAAAGAAAACAGACTGAAAAAAAAGAAAGCTAAAAAAATATGCTTCAATCCAGCAAGAAATTCTTTAGCAAGCACATCATCCTTTTGAGTTTCCGAAAAGGGCAGCAGGAAAGAGTTGAAAACAGATAGATATTCTGCATCTCCAAGTAGGCCAGGTAAGAGTGTCAGGTAATGCCAGAGAAGGGAATTAATCTGGATAGAGGGTTGGGGGCCCAGACGTCAGTGCCTAAACTGCCTCCAATATTAACTCCAGGATTTTAACTCTGTTTGGATTCATATTTACTACAAATATTTCTGTGATCCTTCCTCCTTTGTTTCTATCTGAGTCTTATAACCAATCTAGATTAATCTCATAATCACACAACAGTAGTTTTAAAAAAAGGAGATAGGAGCAATTTCAAGCTTAAATTTTGGGGTAAATCCCAAGAAGATAAATGAAACAATAATCTCAACAGCCATGGATGGAACAAATGAGACCAAACTACTTCCCAGTCTACCTGGAGATGGAAGGGAAGTCCAGATGGGCCTTGGCCTTTTGCCCCAGCTGGCAGCAGTCCATTTCTCGGTCTAGGGACTCAATCTTAGCTCAAGCGTTTCACATGTAGAAAGTGTTTGATAAATGCTTTATCATCACAGAAAAGTAGGAAATGGTAGTTTAATCACTTGTTCAATATATAACCATGACAGTTATCTCTCATCAGGAAAGGAATGAGGGAAGGAAGGAAAAGAGGGAGAAAGAGAGAGAAAAGAAGGAAGGGAGGGAGGAGAGAAGGAAGGAAAAAAGGAAGGAAGGAAAGGAGGGAGGGAAGGAGGAAGGAAGGGTGAAGACAGAAGGAAGGAGGAAAAGAGGAAGGAAGGAAAGAAGGGACAGAGGGAAGGAGGGAGGAAGGAAAGAAGGAAGCAAGGAAGAAAGGAAGGAAGAAAGGAAGGAAGGAAGGAAGGAAAAAGGAAGAAAAAAGAGGAAGGAATGAAAGAAGGAAGGCAAAAAGGAAGGGAGGAAAAATTTATTAAGTGCCTACCATGTGCCAAGAGCTGTGTGCTAAGTGCCAACCACCACTGCTCCCCATCACCAAAAGGGCAAACTCTCGGGGTGGGGGGGGTTGCTAGACGGTGTCAAGAGTTAGAGTTCAAAGCTCAGCATGGTCAGGAAGGGGAGAAAAACCCCAAAGTCTGCAAACTGTGGCCAAATGGAGTTTGTTACCCACAAAGTCCTTTATCTTTGTGTCAGTTTCATTCTACTGCTTTTCATTCCCCTTTGTGCTTCTCACCTCCCTACCTTCTTTTGGACATTGACCCGGCACAACTAGGATCTTTCTGAATGATGTAGATATGTTTCAGAGTCTTAATGCTTCTGGGATCCTCCTCAAAGAATGACTCTCTAAGGCGCCTTAGGGCTTCATGTGAGTGTGTGTGTGTGTGTGTGTGTGTGTGTGTGTGTAGGGGAGGTCGGGAGGAGAAGGATTAGTCTAGAGAAAACAGAATCCACGCCTACCTTTACATGGATCCTATAAGAGATTCATGGAAACTGGTATAAGACTAAACCACTTGGCATTGCTCCAGTGGAAAAATCACACCCCAACTGGTTTTCAGAAACTTTCATTTTGTCCTTGGTCTGCCCATACTGTGGATTCAGAGAGACCATGGGTGTTGCACAAGATAGCCAATTCCTTGCACCATGCAACATGCATCATGCAGCATGCTAATTGATTTGGAAACTTCCTAGAACCCTTGAGCCCTTTGATGTTAAAAGATGATATTTGAACTGTCTCGCAGTGGAGTCATTTTATCCTTTCTCAGACTAAAGTATGCATCAGGTTTCAGGAACCCTATCTCTCCCCTTCATTTTTTCAAGTCCTACAAAGCTTCCTCCATCCCTAGCAGCCTCTCCAGAGACACCCGGGCTAGGTGAAGGTGGCATTCATGAGATGGCACATTTTGACAAATGATACAGTGCAATCCTGACAAAATAAGTGTGGATGTTCATTAGACCTCACTTACTCTCTGCCAGTTCAAATGCTCCCACTCTGGGGAATGGCTTCAATCCACGATGACATCTGAATTACAGTGAAGCATGAGATGCTGGGCTGGGGCTGTGAAAAGGAATGTTCTCAGAGGAAATGATAAACAGAGGACAAAAAACAAGCAGGGTGGAGAAGTTTGTGGCAACACCAGCCAATGGATGGATAGGGAGCAGAGACTTGAGGTTCCCTCCCCTCCCTCAGGCAAGGCTGCTTTGTGTTCTTCTGGTACAATCCACAAAAGACCACTTCCTGCATAATAAAACCATCTGCAAGATACAGAACCAACCCTCCCACAGCCACTCATCTGGTTCTAGCTTCAAAGACATGAAGAGGGGGCCCTTTCCCTGAAAGCGGAACCACTGTGTTAAGGATGATTTTTCTCCTGTTCAATTCTTCTGCCTCCCCATTTGAGATTGAGTCCATTTTAGTTGGTCTAGCATGGACAGACAAATGCATTTAAATCCTGAAGTAGGGGAGGTGGAGGGATGAGTCTTTCAGCTAACAAACACATTCAGAATACCCAGCTTCCTTTTCACCTCTAACATTTTCATGCGAAGAAACTACTATGGTATGTAGTTGGGATGCAAGGAAATAAGCTGGCCAGCTGTGCAAACATCTGGAAGTGATAAGGACTAAGAGAAATTGGTGTCTGGATGAAAAAAAACAAGGAACTGCAGATTCATGCACCTTACCAAGGAGAACTAAGCTCAGCTCGAGTAGTTAAGACATTCTACATGCCATTCAGGGACCTAAGGTTTGGAGAGCTCAAAGGAAGCACTAGTCCCCTGGACATTTAGCTGGGGCAATAGTTGTAGAAGGGTGACTTGGTAACCAAATTCTATTACCCATGTTTCTTTCCTCCCTTCTAAGAATTGTTAGTACTTGGTCAGGGTTATAGAGAGTGGCTTGGGATTTGGTGGTATTATTGGCATGGAAACTTAGCTTGGAAATAAGTCAATGATTCTTTCTTATGCAAACCCACGAGTGAGGAAAGAATGTTTACAGTCTTTTTTTTTAAAGAGGAAAAAAAAGCCAGAGAGAAAGCATATATGTTCTACATAGTATGACAGATGTCAACTAGATTGATGTGTGGTTTAGGAATATCCTTCTAATGACATGTTAGCAGCAGTTGGAAACAACTTGTCAGATTAATAGCAAACCTATTCTTTTTTTTTCCGCCTTTTTCCCCAAGCTAGTAGGAATAAGCATCACTGTATCATCCTTTCTTGTTCTTCTGGGATGGAAGGCAGTTTTCCAAATAAAATAAATAGAAAATCCTTCCCCTTCTCTGGATTTTTGTTTTCTTTTGAAGACATAAAAGTGGTATTATGTCAGTAAAACTAAGGAACAAAGAACCTTTCTAGGAAGGACCGAAACTGAATCTGCAAGGAGATGATTCATCAGTAAGCATTTATTAAACATCTACTGTGTGTCAGATACTTTTATATGCAGAGCATACAAAGACAGGATCAGAGAAATGGTTCCTGCCCTCAAGGAGCTTATGTATATGAATGGAGGAAACTTACACAAGTAAATGGGTACATTTGCCATAGAAAGAGTAAAAGTAAGAGAAGCTTAGAAGTGAAGGCTTAAATGCTTTTCAGAAGGTAGCATTTGAACCAAAAGCCAGGGATATCAGGAGAAAGGGGTGAGGAGGAGAACGTTCCAGCCATGGGACACAGGGTATGGAGGACAAGGGTATGGAGGAGAGAGTCTTGTGTGATTAGACCTTCCATATTCTGATCAGGGACACTTCAACCTACATTTTTCTTTTCCATGTATGTAACAGAAAAAGCCTGAAATCAGGAGTTAGGAAAGTTAGGTTTTAGTTTTACCTCTGCTCCTTATAAAGTGAAGGGCTACAGATAAATCTGAAACTGAACTTCAGTTTCTTCATTTATGTATAAAGGTCCAAACCACCCCAAATCATTTTAACTTTGATACCTTAATTAGGTGAGTATAGTCCCAACTAGTCACTAATAAGCCTAGACTATGCAAAAGAATCATATTTCAGTAGCCCAGAGGAAATTTGGTTATGTCCCAGAATTGATTTATAAATTATCAAGCTAGATAAGAAGGAATTTAATTCCAGAAATTGGAGCAAGTGCGGATTTCTAGTTAAAATTCCTGAGAAGAAACTGCTGAAGTATGGACAACGTGGAAAAAGGGCTTTGGCTTTGACTTTGGCCAAGTTTGTTCTCCCCAATCCTCTGCTTCTCTCCTCCCTTCTAAGAATTGTCAGTACTTGGTCAGGGATGTGGAGAGTGGCTTGGAAATTGGTGGTATTATTATTGGCATGGAAATCTTGAAGATTCTGGAATTCCCATCTTCTCATTGGTATCTTAATGGTGTCCCCATATTGTCTCATATTAGCATCTGGATCAGGAGTCAGGGTCATGGACACAGACTCAATATGTTCAAGAGAAACTTGTTGGGCATCCATGAATTGGGGAAAAAGATGTCTAGCAACCAGGATCCATGAGTTACTCCCTTTGTGACCTACGCTTTCTAAGCTGGAGCACACTTTTCCCTGGAATCTATATTAACTTATGGAAGCTTGGAGCTGGAGTTCCAAAAGCCGTTGGAATGAGCCTCTCTCATCATTGATGGAGACCAATGCCATACCTGTGTGAGAGGTGGGCAGAGTTGGTGAGAACAAGAGAGAAGAGGGATCCAGTCTCTTGAGTTTCTTCTAGAACTCCAGTCTCTTTAGTGCTTCTGACTTCTAGCTTCAAGAGAGAAGATGGGTGATGCTAATCCTCTTCAGGCTGCAAAGGGAGGAAAAAACTCTGAGAAAAAGCTGACATAAGAGGAGCTGGAAGCCTCCATCACGTCCTTATTCTCAGCTTGCTACACTAGACATGTCAGAGAATTTCCCATGAGTTGCCTCACTCTCCATGGGAGAATGTCTTCATTTGGTATTATATGGCATATATTCTTCTGTGTTTACTTTCATTGAGTTTGGTTTTGTTATCGACTTGGATAAATGGGTTTCTTTGTTATTAGTAATGTGGGTTCATTGTGGAACTAGCATATGGAAGAAAGATCTAAAGTCTTAGATCCTTATTTCCCCATTAAGAAATTGGAGATTTAACTTGAAGCTGAAAATTACATCCCCAAGACTATTAATTTTTTAAAGGATCACATAGATATCAAAAGAGTGACCAGTCTTCTGGTCCCAACCTCCTGCTTCCCCCTTGGAAGGAGTTAAAGACTTTCTTGAAAAGGGGCAGGGGGAAGAGAAGCTAGAGCTATGCTATGTCTATTCTGGCTTCCCTGCAAGTCACCCATCAAGATAGCCTTGTTACTTTGTTATATGAGAGTTAGTCATAGCTTTGAGGTGGGGTGTGTGTGTGTGTGTGTGTGTGTGTGTGCGCATGCGTGCATGCATGTGCATGGGGCAGGGAGGGATAGATGAGTTGGGGCTTGAGCCAATAGCATAGAGAATCAACCTTGACCCTCCAGGGGTACCTTAGTACCTGTAGAATCCTGAGGGAGAGTTGTAGTCTAGCTCTGGGAATCTGAGTTGTCTATGGAAATGGGGCTTGGAATAAGACTCTTCAGTCCTTCCAGGGCTAGAAAAATGAGGGGTTGGATGAGATGACCTCTAAGGGTCCTTCATGTCATCTCTGAGGATATTCTCTTATACTGTCTGGCCAGAAGAGACTTATGAGTCCCCTTAGCTAATGGCTGTAATTCTTACTAACTCAGTTGAAGAGCTTAGGCTAAAGCTCAAGAAACCCTTTTTCTGTACTCTGCAACCAGAAAGAAGCCAGATAACATCTATTCTGATAGATCAGTTAATAGACCCATTTTATAGATGGGGACTATAAACATTTTTATAGTGCCTGACATCTGACAGACACTGTGATAAAAACTTAAAAATATTATCTCATTTGATCTTTTCAACAACCCTTCAAGGTTAATGTTATCCCCATTTTACAGTTGAAGAAACTGAGGGCAATTGATGTTAAGTAAATGACTTGCTCAGGGTTACACAATTAGTAGTGTTTGAGGTTTGGATTTGAACTCAGGTCTTTCTGATTCCAGGGTCCAGTGCTCTGTGCCTTAGGCTACCATGTGTCTTACTCTGCAATCTGTAAAGCTCAGTTTTAGGATTTTTTTGAGGTTCCAATGAGTTGAGACATATGTGAAAGCACTATTAGTTTTGAAGCTTCTCAAAGGAAATGTATTGTTAATGATTCTGTTACTATCGTTATAACTCAGGCCATATCCTTCATTCTAATTTAATCCACAAAGCATTTATAAAATAATAGTACATGCTAGACACTGGAGATACAAAGACAAAAAACAAAAAACAAAACACTTCCTGATTGTATGGAGTTTACGTTGAATTGGAGGACAAAGGCATAGCATGTAACATGTAAACACATAGGTATATGCACAATAATTTAAGAGTAGAGGAAGCACTAACAGCTGAGGGAAACTTGAACAATTTTCTATAGGAAGTGGTTCTTGAGGTGATCCTTAAAAGAATTCTAGGAGCTCCACCAGACAAAAGTAAGGAGGGCGGACATTCCAGGCATGAAAAGCAGCATGTTGAAAGGTGTGGAGACAAGAGCTGAAATGTAGGGTTTGGAGGAATGACAAAGTGGCCAGGATTCCTGAATCACAGAGTGATGTGTAGTCATGAGTAATGAGCCTGGAAAGGTAGGTTGGAACTGAGTCTTGAAGGTCTTTTAATGTCAAACAGAAGAAGTTGTATTTGGTCCTAGAAACAATATGGAACCACAGGAATTTATTGAGTAGGGAAATGACATGGTCAGAACTGTGCTTTAAGATGTGTTGGCCATTATGGGAAGGATGAATTAGAGAAGAGAAAGAGCTAAGGCAAGTAGAACAATTAGGAAGCTCTTGCAGTCATTCTGCTTGTATCTCTGTGTTCTGGTTCTCCGAAGGTTCATTCATTTAGGGTTTCACATTTGTTAAAAGAATTAATTAACAAATCTGCTTTTGGTTTTCTAATATGGTTTTGGCTTTATTTTATTTTTATTTATTTGGTTTTGTTTCAGAAATATTCTGGCATATATGCAGATATATAATTAGAAAAGAAAAAAGGAAGGAAGGAAAGAAGGAATTAAGGAAGGAAGGAAGGAAGGAAGGAAGAAAGGAAGGAAGGAAGGAAGGAAGGAAGGAAGGAAGGAAGGAAGGAAGGAAGGAAGGAAGGAAGCTAATATGAACTGAAGTACTACCAAGCTCAGAGACTGTCTTGGTTCCTTTTTCTTTTTCAGTGTTTTAAATTAAAGATATAAAAACACACATAAAACTATGAAATAATGTAATTGGAGGAAAATAAAATACTAAATATTTTTAAAAGAAAAAGTATGAAATAAATAATAACAACAGTGGCATATTACATTCAAGCTTGGGAAGTGTTTTATATAGGTTATATCTAAACAGTCCTGTGAAGAGAGTACCAAAGATTTTGTTATACCCATTGTATAGATGACAGAACTAAGAGAGGTTGGTGAATGAATGAATGAAATGAATTTATTAAACACTTGCTATATGCAAAGCACTGAGGATACAGATAGAAAAGTAAAATGATCCTTTCTCTTGAGGATCTCACCTTCTAATGGGGCTGACAACATATATGGAAGGTTTCTACTGCAAGTCAGATGGAAAAGTCTCATGGTATTCTGGATACAGGCAAAGCAGCTAGTAATGCCTTTTTAATATAATTTCCATTGATAAAATGAAATCTATTTCTGATATTGGACCATTTGACACTTCCAAGGACTTTTGTGATAAGAACTTTTTATCTAAGTGGTTTGATGGTTGAGTGTATTGGGCTGGAAGGAATGCTATTCCTGCTGTTGGGTTTAGAGTCCTGGGCTGTCCCTATCAAAGTCTGAGATGTGCCCAAGGTGGTGGTGGTGGTGATGGTTTGACCTGCCTGGCAATACCCCATCCTTGTAGCTCTCTCAGGGCACCTTGATACTTCAGCTAGGTTGTTTGGGCTGCCCTATGGGTAGCAGTTGGTTGACAGTTGGTGAAGATGATTTGGCCCTTCTCTACAGGAGTTGCTTTTCTCAATGATGGCCATGACTGCTGGAATGGAATCATGACAGGTGGTCTTGGAGATACTACACTTCCAGGGTTCTTATGCTTAGGTGCCTATTGGTGGCAGTTGCTTAGAAGTTCTTGCTGCTGGTGGTGAGGAAGCTGGATCCCTTCTCCACATAATTTTTGTCCTTTATTGATGGCTATGGGGACTGGACTATTAGTATTTCTGGTCATTGGGGTGCACACATTGATATCCTCAAACATCTTGGGGGTTGGTCCTGGACTATGTGAAGGAAGATGGTAGTCAAGATGGTGATGATGGTTTGACCTGGTGGTGCATATTGCCTCCCATCTCTCTTTCAGTTAACATTAATGGCACAGATGAGCTGGCTTGCCTACTCTGTATGTTGTAGTTGGTTCAGATAGATGAAGTGATTGTGATGGGGTCACAAAACTTTTAAGTAACTGAAGCTGAATTTGAATGCAGATCTTCTTGATTCCATGTTAGCACTCTATCCATTATGCCAGATTATTTTTAAAATAAAAATATAAAACTATTTCAAAATCTTATCTTAACCTCTAGCCTTTAAAAAGGTAGAGTTAAATTAATTAACAACAAACAAGCAAAGAAAATGCTTTTGTTCTTAGTCTTCTTCCAGGCCTGCCAGATTTCTTCTATTGTTTGTCTTATTTTACTTCTTTCCTCCCTTCCTTCCTCCCTCCCTTGCTTCCTTCTTACTTCCCTTTCCTTCCTTCTTTTTTCTTTTCTTCCTTTCTTTTCCTTTCCTTCCTTCCCTTTTATTTTCTTCCTTTTCTTTCTTTCCTCCTTCCCTTACTCCATCCCTTCCTTCCTTCCTTCCTTTCTTCCTTCCTTCCTTCCTCTCTCCCTCCCTCCCTTCCTTGCTTCCTTCCTTCCTTCCTTCCTCTCTCCCTCCCTCCCTTCCTTGCTTCCTTCCTTCCTTCCTTCTTCCCTCCCTCCCTTCCTACCTTCCTTCTTCCCTTCCTTAATTCCATCTTTCCTTCCTTCCTTTTTTCTCTTCTGATTATATATCTGCATATATGCCAGAATATTTCTGAAATAAAATGAAAAATGTAACCATAACCCAAGTATACACACCCACATCTACATATATTCATCTTCATACATATATTGTATATATACATGCATACATACACATGTTTGTAGTTAGTATGTATATACAATTCTGGTTCTTCTGATGCTTTTCAGAGGGGATTCTTTAAAATTGAAAAGACCCAAGGAAATGATGCTTTGACACTGTAGTTGTTGGCATTCCAATAGGCAGAGGGGGAGGCATGTTGTGGAAGGCATCTTCTCCTTGTGCCACAAAGGTAGCTGCTTACTCTGTCAAGGGGAAATCTTCCCTGGTCCTAATGTTCGCTATTACTTATGCTATTGAACAGAGGAGTGGTATTGCTTCCTGTCACAGTCTGTTCTCCTCCTACCCTGAGCTTTCATTAGGGAGATCTATGACTTCACAGCTGTTTCCCTGGAAACAAGCAGTGAGGCCAAGAGCAAAGAATGATGTCAGCTTGTCTGAACTAGCCCTTCAGAGCTGAGTCCAAATTCAGGAAACTTCCTTCTTTGAACCCTCGTCTTGTCAGAATTGGGGCTCAAACTGAGGGCAGGACAGATGAGAAAGAGAAGGAAGGGACCTAGGTACTAGACAGAACTGCTGAAGCAGGGCTGGTGATGGGGATGGTCTTAGCAATAGGAAGATGAGGAAGTATAGACAGGTGGTCCATCATTTGCAGAGTGGTCCAGGAGGCAACAGGCAGATATCTCAGCAGGGAGGTATCTATATGGTATCAGGGAAATCTGGCGACAGTAGGGATGCAGAGGGCCAAGCAAGCAGGTGGTTAGCATTCAAGAAACCTGGCAGTAGGTAATAAGGATCAATCACAGAAGCTCTGTATTCCAGTTTTTGGTAGGGTCAGTACTAGCTAAAATTCAGTCTTCGAGAAACCTAGATTGCAGACAAGGAAGGAACCACAGTAAAGATTGAGGACTAGGGGACAATAAAGGATCTGTCACTAGAAGTTGAGTAAAAGGTCATATCCTGCAGTACTTTCAGAGCTCCAAGTCTTATTATTCTTATATTTTTTCTAACCAGAAATTGGGTTGGTCTTAGAACTTGGCCATGGGGACAAGGGACAGTGTTGAGTCTACAGAAGATGCTTAGGTGTTTCCTGCTATGAGAATTGGAGGGATGTGGGGGCGAAGGGGCTGCCGGTCAGCTATTAACATCACTAATTAAAGACAAAAGGGAAAAAGGGTATAACTAGTCAAATGGATGGCTTCCCATGTAAATATTGTACCCTCACCTCAGAAATAGTATTTTCTTTGAACGTAGGGAGGCAGATGTGCCTCTTACCAACATGGTAGCAGGTTCAGAAACCCAGAAAATGGAGAGTGGGAATACAGTGACAAAGGCCTCTCATTAAGTGCTACTACTACAATGATTCCTTATTGGTCATAGAAGAGGAGAATGTGGTTGTCACTCCTCCAGAAGCAATGACTTTCTAATTATGGAAGGAGGTATCAGAAACTCTCATCTCTCATCAGTGACTTCTTTGTTACCGCAGAGTGTTCTGAAATACTATTTACCAACTGGAAATTTTGGGCCCTAGATGGTGATCATTTCCCCAGAAAAGGAAGAATGGCTAGTCTATGAATGTCCAGGCAGGCTATGACATCAAGGAAACCCTGGAAGAAAATGAAATCACATCCCTGATCTTTCTGAGCAAGGACTGGAGAATGTGATGGTTCCAAGGATCCTTGATCCATTCATGATAAAGGAGACTTCCCACCAAAGGTTGCTACAGATTTCATACCTCTGGTCTAAAGCAATAGCATGAAAGCTGTTTTCCATTGATCAGATACATTTAATCTCCTCCAATGGCTGTTATGTCCCCCAATTCCTAGAATTTCCAAAGATAACTTTTCCACCCTGCTGAATGAAGGTCAATAGCTTGGGAAGAAAGATTCATCTCTTCCCTTGACTCTCAGCCCTCTACAGCATTTTGTCCAGGCAAATATCATTTTCCTTCTACTGTTTAAAATCTGGGGCTAGTTGGGGAAGGAATTAAGCAACTTGCCCATCCTCACAGGTGGTAGTGGGGAAAAGGATAGGGATGAGAAGACTGAGAAGAGGAAAAGGCTCCACCGACTGCCTTTGATCAACCATCCCATCACATCTTTACCTCCCACTAGCACTGCAAAGATACTCTGTGGAGGGCATTGAATTAGAGATGGCAATACCTGTAAATAAACCCCAACTCAAAAACCTTCCAGCTGTATGACTGTGGGCAACTTACCTAACCTCTCTGAGCCTATAAAATGGGGAAGATGATAGCACCCATTTTATAAGATTTGTGAGTGTACTGAGGGAGATAATTAACTATATGTGAAGTACTTTGCAAGTCTTAGCTAAAAATGTGAGTTGCTGTTATTGTTATAGGCCTGGCCAGACCACCCACCTTTTCCTTGTACGTCCCTTGCAGGCTGCCATTTTTCTTATAAGACTAAATTTTGAGAGTAATTTTAATCTAGTTTTATTTGAATTTTTCATCTAAATGTGGATGGAGTAAAGTCTAGTGTGAGTTCCCTTTATCTTTCTATCTTCTTTGGAATAGCCTTGAGTATAAGGAGAGAAAGGGCTTTTCTAAGGGTTAAATTTGATTGGAAATCACAAAATGGTTATTTCAAAACCCCACTGTCTGATACAGTTTTGCAGGGAACTCTACAGAGTAGGGTTGGTTACTAACCTCTAGCAATCAACAAGCACTTTGTACATACTCCAATGTTTGCTGAGGTAGCAGGAGAGAGGGTTACAGAAGAAGGTGGAGCCTGTTGAGTTCTCTAAATGTAAGGCATCCAACTTATATGGGGACTTGGCACAAAGAATTAGAGTTTTTATCAGGTAATTAATAAATTGAAGTATTCAAGCATTAAACGAATGCTTACTAAGTGACCAGTGCTGTGTTAAGTGCTAGAGGGATATTAAAAAATAAATCCCCTGCCCTAAAGAAGCTTCCGTTCTAATAGGGGAGACAAAAGATTCATGCATAGGTTAATACAAGATGCATACAGAGTAGATGGTAACATTGAAGGGGAAGTCATTAGTAGTCAAGTGGACAAGGAATGACTTCTTGAAGGACATAGTACTTGCCAAGTATAGATAAAGTAACAGACACTGTGTGCTAAATACTTGGGTGATCAAGAAAGACATGGTACAGTAGATAATAACTGAACTGTGCTTAGAAGGGAGGTTCTGCTGGGTAGAGGTGAGGAGGGGATGCATTCTAGACATTCCTTATTGTTAATTCAAATCTATGTCTATGTAACTTTTCATTGGTCCTGGATGAAACAACAAAGAAAAAAAAAGCATACGTATTGATGAAGAGCCAAAGATTTGTCTCTTTGCTAGAATCCTTTTAGACCCTGGAATTCAAATGGGCTGAAACACTGTTTGTCCATGCACTTAGCCTCATCTCTGGAGATGGTCTGATAGGAGAGCATTAATTGAGAGGATGGGAAATGGCTCACTTAATGGAAAGGGTACTTGTATTACACCCCTTGGCCCAAAGTTCAAGCAGAAACCTATTGGGGTCTGTATCCATCAGATATAATTTGGAAATCTCACCAGCACTTTCTCAAAGATGAGCAGCGCCAATGCCTGGTGCCGGCTAAGAAAGTGATCAGAAGTTGCTATGAATGTTAATTATAATAAAGGAAGATCACAAGAGACCATATGGATACATGCACGGATAGATGGTAGTATGCTAGAGTCAGAGAGGAAGCCTTAGCCATTTGTCTTGGAATCAGGACACCTGGGTTCTAACTAGCTGTGGAATCTCTGGTAGCTCACTTCACCAATCTAAGCATGAGATCCCACCTTTGTAAAATGAAAAGGTTGAGCAAGATCATCTTTAAAGTCTCCTTTGGTCCTTAAAGTCTCCATTCCAGTGCCATATAATTCTAGTCCCAGAGTAGTTTTCCCTTTAATGGAGATTCCTAGCAGTCGAATAGTTCAACAAATAGAGTGCTGGACTTGGGAGTCAGGAAGACCTAAATTCAGATTCCTAACTGTGTGACCCTGGGTTAGTCACAACTTCTCAGGCTCAGTTTCCTCATTTATAAAACAGGCATAATAATAGCACCCACCTCACAGGCTTATTGTGAGGATCAAAGATGGTGTTTTGTCAATCTTAAAGTGTTTTTATAAATGCTAGCTATTAAAGTGTGGGCATATGGGTCACTCGATACCCCTGCAATACAACTGGGCACCAACATTTAACTTCATTCAATCAAACATTTGCATTGTAACTCATTATATTTTGTAATCATGTCACCTCTTTCCAGGGCTTTTAAAATTTATCTGTATTTTGAGATTAGCCAAACATTTCTTCCTGCCAAACAGCATCTCATTCTGCACAATATAAATCTTTTTTCTCCCCTCCCTCCTTGAGTAGTGTTTTGAAGCTGTGGAATTATCCTCCTAATCCTTAGTTGCACTGAGATATTGAATCCCAAAGCAAGGCTTCATTTCTTCTTCAGAATTCTAGGTGTAACCTGATAAATTGGAGGTAGTTAAAGGTGTCGATACAAAGTAATTCTGCCATCAAGTTTACTTTTGGGTGCAACATAGTTAGTTGATGGACAATTCACTACCATGCTTTTGGGGCATAATATTTCAACGTCCTGGTCAGTTCCCTGATGGATCAAGCAGGTTCTTCCTCATGGCTTACTCTCCTCTCAGTTGAGCTGCTGACAGAACTCTGCTATGGATTTCAGTTCCCGGATCCCTAATGGTTTTTTCCACCATTTGTAGCTCACAGGGTCCTCTGATCTCAATACTAATTCACTTAGGACCCAAAAAGAATGAATACAATAGAGAGAGAAGAAACAAAATTTAAATCACATAGCACCAGGTAGGAGAAGGGCTCTCCTCACCTCCTCACCAGTGGCTCCTTACTTTCCATTGTCCTCACTTGAATGCTGCTAGAGAGAGAAAAAGTCAAGTTCCTCAACTGGAACGTTTTGTCCACCCTCTCACTTCCAACTCATCTGTCAACTCAAAGGCTTTTCATCCCCTGAAGTAAATGGACAGGAACCAGTCCCAGATTACCAGTCACTGCCCCTCTGGTTTGGATCCTCAGAAACAGGCTCACCAAGTCTCCATGTATGATTGCAACAAGAAGAGAACACTAAGAATGTTCCAAGGATTGGATTAACATTAGACAGTCACTAGTCAATAAATATTTGTTAAATGCCTAGTGTGTGCCAAACTCAGCTGTCCTGTTACTTTGGTAAGCAGTATACCCAGCTTTCTACTAAATTGTCCTAAATATAATATTAACATCTCTTGACTGCTTTTCTTACCCCTAGCAAGCAGCTCGAGGGTCCAGGCTGTTGTTCATTTAATCTTTATATCACCAGTGCCCATCATAGGGCCTTCAACATAGTACCCGTTTTGAATCTAATTGGATTAGTATCCTCTGAAAGTGTCCTCAACAGGATAGAGGGAAAGGCAAGAATAATTCTTTTTTTTGATGGAAAAAAGGGAAACACAAAGAGGTTCCTCACCTTAAACAAACTAAGCAAGGAAGAGGATTGATTATATTCTCCTGAAATAAAATAAATTCTTCTCCCCTTTTAGAATTCTCTTCTAGGGGTGGCTAGGTGGCGCAGTGAATAGAGCACAGGCCTTGGAGTCAGGAGGACCTGAGTTCAAATTCAACCTTGGACACTTGACATACTAGCTGTGTGACTTTGGGCAAGTCACTTAACCTCAATTGCCCTCCAAAAAAAAGCAAAATAAAAAAGAATTCATTTCTAAATCATAGCTGATAGATTCAGATCCCAAGAAACTTTCCCTTGAATTATAGGTCTATGAGTGAACAGAAAAGATTCTGCTCTCCCCCCAATTATAATAGTCATTTCCCATTTACAAATAAAGCTTTTCTATCAAGGTCATCTCCAGTGATGGGGCTGAATGAATAGGAGAATAAATGATGTTTCAAAACATTAGAATTCCAAGGTCTAGACAATTGCATGAATGAATGAATGAATGTCAGTGAAATAAGAAAGCATTGCTAAGTACTGGGGGTTCAACTTCAAGCAAACAAGATAGTCCTTGACCTCAAAGAGCTTATATTCTAAAAGGGAAAGGCCACACATAAAAGAGAGGGGTGATCAGGGAGGAGTGTCTTGACCAAGAAGAAGTCAGATTAAGTGGTCATTAAAGGACAACTGACATAGCCACACCAAGAACATTAACATTGATTTAATTATGGTCCTCAGAGCCAGAGTTTGAAGGAAGAAAGGGAGAGAGCAAGGAATGTATGCCCACGGTGCCATGATGTGAAGACAGGCAGAAAGTGACGTGGAGGGTCTGAGACTGGGCAAGGTAAAGATGAATGGTCATCAGGACCCAGTGGTCACTAGAGTGTCTCCCGACAAGAGTCTCCTCAAAACAGTGGATACACATTTTCTTAGGACCTATTACATGTGAGGCACAGGGTCAGGTTGTGTCAAGGAGTTTATGTTATAACTGGGAATTCAAACCAGACATCTATATTTGTAGTTATCTCTTATCATATCTCTATTATAATAATGACCGACACTCATATAGCACTTTATAAGATTTGCAAAGTATGGCACAGGCATTGGTTTCCCGGTTTTCCAGATGAGAAAACAGGCAAAATGAAGATAAATGCCTTGGCCAGAGCCACACAGCTAACAAATATCTGGGATAGGATTTGAACCCAGATCTCCATGATGACTAACAGGGTTCTATCTACTTTATCATCCTGCCTCTACATAAAGAGCTGGATATAGCATCATAGGTCTGCAGTAAACATGAACATTTATGTCTTTAAGATGTACCATATTTGTCAATCCCTATACACTAGACTTTGAACTGCTGATGGAGTTCATCTGCTCAAGATGAGCAAGTGCTTTCTCATTTCACTGACATTCATTCATGCAGTTGTCTAGACCTTGGGATTTCAATTCATCTGGGGTTCTATATGCTCAAGAGTAATGGCCTGAGTGACATAAACCAAGAGTTCAGTAAGATTTCAGGGGAAATCAAGATCATTTTGTTGAAATAATGAAGAGGGGCTATATAATGGTCTAGCAGAAACCACACTGATATACCCAGGACAGCTGCTAGTGCAGGTTCTTAGATCTGCTTTACTAGGAAAGAGCTGTTTAAGGGGTCAACCATCTTTTTTAATTACATTCATTAGTGCAGGGAAAAAGTCAGCACCCTGAACTTCACAGAAAATACAGAGAAAATAAAGACCAACAGACAGGGCTCTGACTGCCTGAATCCACTGTACACTTTACATAGGTTCCTAGATTGAGAGCGCCTTTATATCTGAGCAGTCAGAGAGCTTTGAACATTGGGCCACTCAGAATCTCAACCAGGGAATCACAAGAACCTTCTCATAAGTGAGACTCCAAGCAAAATATCACCTCAGGGTATATAAACATTTTTCATAGCCAGAAGGCATCACAACCCTCCTGACTCAGTGCCTAATTAGAAATTAGCAAAAGGTGTGAAAGCCTTCTTACAAGCAAGTCTCCCCTAAGGAAGCTTCCCTTAATGGCATCCACTTGAGGCCTATTAATGGGTCATGAAGATCTTAAATTCCATTAACATTACAAATGGTGCTGCCATTTGAGTTGGGATAAGAAGGTGGCCAAGAATTTGGTTAAGTGGCAAGGAGGAGGAAAGGCACTCCAGGTAGGGGGTAGGGATGTTGGACCGAATAGAGACCCGAATGCCCATTAGGTGTTTGAGAGATAAGGAGTAGACTATCCTGGTCATAAAAGGGATTGGGTGAAGAGAGCAGGGAAAGAATCAAAGCTGTGCTCTGTTATTATCTGACTTTTTCCCCGTTTCAGACATCAATGACCCTCCTCCATAAAACAGAACAGAGGTTTTCTTCTTGTAAAGTTACCTCCTTAATTGGTGCCTTACATACAGATTGTAATTGTTTCTTCCTTATGTGTCACTTAACTGATAGTCTGATTACTTATCTATTTTCTACGTTAACCGTCCCTGTCACCTGCTTACATTTTCAGGCTTTCCTGCCACTGCAGAGAAGTTTTAGAGACAGGTGTTTGAAAAGGTACTCAACCCAGATTTGGGACTGGGAGGAAGAGAGAGCACCAGGCAGTCAGAACTGAACAAGTGGATGTAAGAGGGAGCCCTGGCAGAAAGGGGGCAGGGACTAGGGTCAAAATGTCCTGTGGCTCATTGAGGACAGGGCATCTTTTCCAGCAGAGAGACAAAACCAACCTCCATTGGTCTGCTTCCACACCCAATGTCAGAAAGGGTTGCGTCCTCCTACCAAATGGATCAGCATTCCTTATTTCTTAATCTTAAATGGAATGGAAATTTTCCTCTGACTGTAGCACTTAGCAGAAGGGCAAGCATTTTGGAGTTCTTACTAATGGAACCCTTTCTCTCCGGGTAGCAAAGGGGGATGAATTACTCACATTCAGCCATTTGCAGGAGATGTGTCATGGAAGAACTTTAACCGTTTCTCTCCATGTTCTGCTATACTTAAAAAAAATTGTGTTGATTTCTCTTATTTTCACATTATCTACATTTTCCAGTGTATTCATTCCCTCCTCCCTAAGAGAGTCATTTTAACAAAAATAAATAAATAAGAGGAAAAATTTAGCAGAATAAAAAAACTTACAATATTTATATATGTGCACATAAATACATACATATACACATATGTATATAGAGATACACAACATATATGTATGTATATATACATATTTGTTTATGTATATGTAGTATACTTATGTACACATAGCCCCACATTTTTGCCAAGAAGCAGGTTGACTTATCTTCATATATTTCTTCTTTAAGGTAAGGCTGGTCATTAACGATTCTGTAACTCTTAGCATTTGGTTGATGTTCTACTTATATTGTAGTCATTAAGCACATTGTTTTCGGGGTTCTGTTTTTTTCCCACATTGCGTCAGTTCTCATTTCTTCCCAGTCTTTTCTGGATTCACCACATTCATCATTTCTTATACATTCATATACCACAATTTCTTTAGCCATTCCCCAGCTGGTGGGCATCTACTTTGTTTCCAGTGCAGAAAGGACTGCTAGGTGCTGGTATATATGGGGCCTTTCTTTTTTCATTGACCTCCTTTCTCTGTTATACACCCCTGTGCTTGGGACCCAAGCTGGGGATTTATATCCAGGTGAACTACAGCAAGCTTAGCGTGAAGTATAGATGCTGACATTTTTCAAAAAGGAAAGGATTAAGATCAGGAGGTGGAGTCAAGACTGCAGAAAAAAAGATAATTAGACTTGAATTTCCAAAAAACAAAACCAGAAATGCCCCCAAACCTCTAGCATCTTCAATTCTTTCCTCTCTGGTGTCTATTCTCCACACCAGAGTTGTCAAACACACTGCCCATAGGTGCCACATGGCACCCAGTATTCTCTAGTATAGTTTGAACTAAATTAAAATGTAAATGGTAAATATTTGACCCCCCCAAATCAACAAAACACATATACCATTACATTTTAAATCAAGTCAATTTGTACCCACAGGAATGCGTATGTATAGATTAGAAGTCCCTTGTTTATATTTTGAGTTTGCCACCACTGAGCCCACTTCTGCCAAGATAATCTTCCTAGGACATGAGTCTGATTCTGCCACTCCCAGGATCGAGAAGATTGAGGAGTTCCCTGTTTCCTATGGAACAAAACACAAACTGCTCAGTTTGACATGACAATCTAACTCCAGGCTACTCTCCAGAACCATTTTTCTTTGCTCTTATCCACACAATCTATATTCCAGCCAAACTGGTCGCCTTAACTGTCTCTGAACTCAGGATTCCAGTCCTCATCTCCGGGTTTTTGCACAAGACGAACCCCATATATAGATAGGGCATGTTCCTCCTCGCTCTTCCTCCTAGTGCCCGTTATTTCAAGGCTCAGCTTCTGTGCCATCTCCTAAGGAAAGTCACTCTAGGGTAGCGGTTCTCAACCTGTGGGTTATGTTCAATTTGTAACAATTTAAATACATCCTGCATATCAGATATTTATATTACAATTCGTAACAGTAAGCAAAATTACAGTTATGATGTAGCAATGAAAATAATTTTATGATTGGGGGTCACTACAACATGAGGGACTGTATTAGAGGGTCACGGCATTAGGAAGGTTGAGAAACACTGCTCTAGAGGCCTTTACTATTACTGAGACAGCCAGGTGGCTTGTCAGGAAGTCCTGAGTTCAAATCCAGTCTCAGACATTCACTGACTGTTTGACCTTGGGCTAGTGTTCTATTTACCTCAGTTTCCTCAAATGTAAAGTAAGTGTAATGATAGCATCTACCTCACAGAGTTGTGAGATTGAAATGAAATGCTTTTTCCTTAAAAAAGGTGTTTAGCTCTGCTTGGCAAGAACTATATAAATGCTTATTCCCTCTCCCTAAATGCTTTCTCCCTCCTTCTCAAAATTTTTTTGTATATTCTTCTCTTTTTAAAATGATATCCTTAAGGGCAGGGTCTACACATTTCTTTGTATCACCAATCTAGCGCATTGTTTTTCTTATGTTGTTGCTCAGTTGCTTCAGAAAACCCATTTGGGGTTTTCTTGGCAGAGATGCTGAAGAGGTTTGCCAGTTCCTTTTCCAGCTCATTTTGCAGGTGAGAAACTGAGACAAGCAGGTTAAGTGACTCACCCAGGGTCACACAGCTGGTAAGTACCTGAGGGCAGATTTTAACCAAGGTCATGTTGATTCTAGACCCAGTGCTCTAGCCCCTGATTCACTTAGCTGCCTCATACCTTTCACATCATAGGCACTTAATAAATGCATGTTGGATTAGATTAAATTGGATTGGATTGGTAAAAGCAGTAACCTGGCAGTCAGGAAACCTGAGTCTCAGTGCTATTCAATTAATGAGAAGAGTGCTGTTATGCTTTAGACCAAGATCTTCCCCTTTCCAAGCCTCAGTTTCCTCATCTGTAAAATGAGAGATTTGGGCTAACCAGCCTCTAAGGTCCCTTTTAGCTTTAAAATTCTATTATTCTATTCATGTCTTTTGGAAGCTGGTTGCCTGCGTGATAGCAAACAGCCCTGAATGGAATGACATTGCAAGGCTAAGGAGACTGACTGTGAATTAATGGATGCTTCACAGCAGGTGTGGGCTTGGCTCTATCTTAAGAGAATTAAATTGCTACTGTCCCTCCAGCTGTGCTGGGCTACGGTTAAAACAAGCAATTGATACTCTCCATCAAGATCAATATGTTGGGGCCGGGGTGGAGGGGAACCCAAAAGAATTTGGGCTTTTCCTGTGTACAGGATTGGTCAAGGTGATCATGTCCCTGCAGGTGGGACCTAGGTCAAGGGTACCCATTATTAAACTCTGGGTCCCTGGAAGGTTGTCAGTTACCTCCCTCCTGCTTTTAGATTCAGCATGCTTTGTTGATGCATTTCAAATAGTGCCGGGGTTTGGATTATCTAAAATACTTGCTCATGGCCAAAGCTCTCTGTTTCACTCCTCTGCCATTGGGGCTCAGCCTCTTCTGTGAGGATGGGCATGATAACATGAAGAAAAAACATGATATGTGCCTCTATTGGTCAAGGACTCATGACAATGGCAGAGATAGCCATTAGAAGGCGAAAGACAGGTGTTTTCATGTTTATCACTTCGTTGGCCTCCATCATTACTTTCTGTAAACCTAGGTGGGGGTAGGAGAGGAGGGAGAAGAGAAAGAGATGGTGAGAAGAGAGGGGGAAGTGAAGGAATGTGGGTAGGGAGAGTGGAGGGCAGGGGGACGACACACTTCCTACTTTTCCATGAATATGACAACCCAAGGATTATAATCTTCCTTAATTTTTCTCACCATAACTATTCTATAGATCAGTGATCTCAAGAAGGTACCTCATCTTTCCTGATTCTTCGTTTTATAGGTGAGAAAACCAAGGCCCAGTAAGTGCAGTTATCCCTTTCACATCATGACTTTTGCCATTGTGATTCTGAGGTTTTGATATATCACAGGTTGGCATAAGAAATTAAATGGGAATTTTTTAGGAGTTTTGCAAAAGCTACAGATGATATGTGAAGGTCAGCAGATGACACAGAAAAAAATTGGAAACTCAGAAATTCATAAAAATATATAGTATTGTGTAATATAAACATATTTTATCTTTTAACAACAATAATTTGCTCTTCTTCTCTGGTGTGAAAGGTGCGCCACAAAATTTTACACGGTTTTTCCAGATTGCAGGGGCACTGGTTAGCATGATAGTTCTGTCATGCTTCAAAAGTCACCATAGTTTTAATTGTGTTGTAGCCCTTGATATGTTCCCAAAGACCAAGCTTGGCAGAGTTGGGGAAGAATTCTGGAGGCCTCCAAGACAAAACCAGTACCTTTATAGTTTAGTGTGGGGAGAGGGAAGGGTGTCCAAAATCCCAGAGACGCCATTTGTTCCAACAAAGGGGAATGAGTACCTATGTTCTGTTATGAGTATAGAAATATTCATGCTTGGATTGGTAATCGCTTCCCCCAAACCACCTCCATTTGGAAATGGTTCCTTTGTGGCACAGCTGGAGAGATTTGGTTCTTTTTACTATGTAGGTTGGGGGCATCCATTCCCAAGCCCTATTTCTATATCAAGGCATGTGAATCTCTGCTGTGGTTACAAGGATACAGGGAATTTAGGTGATCTTGACAGGGAATCAGAACTGTCACCAAAACCCACTTGTGCCAAACTAGTAATGCTATCAAAAAGGAAATGAGGTTAGATTGATAGAACAAGAGAATGTTGTAGACTTTGTCAAATACTTTGTTGAAATCCTGGTATACCATGTCTTTCATATGTATATTCTCATGGATAGAATGGATAGATATGGGCCAGACAAAATGGCAGAGTGGACAAAGTTTTAAACTTGGTGTCAGGATGATTTGGATTCAAATTCTGCCTAGAATGTTTTAAAGCATATAATCATGAAAAAGTTAGTCTCTCAGTCAGTCTTCTTATCTATAAAGCAGGGATGGTAATATAATGATATTTACATCTCAGAATTATTGTGAGAAAAGTATTTTGTAAACCCTAATGCTCTATTTAAACATGAGTTATTACAATTTCAAATTGGTTATGTGATCAGAACAAAGGAATGGATAATATAATATGGCATAATATCATCCCGAGCTTTGCCCATGAGTCCAAGATAAGCCAATATGGTGGAAGATCTTTATTATCCTGCTACAAGGCTTCTTCTCTTTAACATTTTCATTAGTGAGTATAATAATCATAACATCTCAGATTTCAGCCTTTATCCAATTTGTGGATAATATGATGTTGGAGCCTCACAAAATCCTGTTCTGGTTCATTATTCTAGAAAGGAGGGACTCTTTGTTTTCAAAGGCAATATCAATAAAGGGTAAGTGCCAGCATAGTCTGCCATGTTAGAGAGGTTTTGAGTATAGTTCTAGGGTCTGAATCTGCTTCAAAGGTCCTCCTTACCCTTGACTTGAAATAGAGAGGATCATAGTCAAATAATTGCTCAACAGGTGCTAAATGTTTTGACCATGGTAAATGAAAAATGAAAGAACAAATTTAAATGGTTTCCATTCAATGTGGCCTCCTTCTGCTCATGCAGTGAGGCTGCAAGGAATTAGATTGTTTTTAGATCTTCCATAGACATGAACTTAATTGTGGTGGGATTGGACTGGTGATTTCATTGATGTAGAAGACTCCTGAGTGAGGAAATCTCCTCTACCAAAGTTCCATTGCCATCTTCTCTACAACTTATTATCCCCAAGAGTTGCCTAGAGCAGGTGCTAGACTAGAGGTTAAAGACTTGCCCAGGATCACATAACTAGTGTGTGTCAGAGCTGGAACTTGGATTCCAATCATGATGCCTCTCTAACTTCAGTATGTACAATGTACATACTTTGTCCAATGACCAAAGACATGGACATACCATTAAAAGAGTTCAGATATGTTGCTATTTATATTCTCATATAAACAGAATAATAAGATAAAAGAATAATCACTCCTAAATTCTGCTTAATAATAACTAACATTTATATACCACATGCTATATGCCCGACTGTGCTAAGCACTTTATAAACATTATCTCATTGACCCCCCCACAACAACTCTAGGAGATTGATGCTATTATTATCCCCATTTCACATTTTAGGAAATTGGGGCATACAGGTTAAATGACTTACCCAGGGTCACATGATTGGGAAGGGTTTGAGGTGGTATTTCGACTCAGGTCTCCCTGACTCCAGACCCACTGCTCTATCTACCAAAGCCCCAAACAACTGGATTGATAGAATTATTTTTGTCATATATCTACCCAAAGAAACCAAGAGACTTTCCTTAGTGGAATACTTGTTCATCTTTCTTTGAAGTGTTTATGATAAACAAAAAAGAGAATAATTATTATTGTAATTACAAGGACATTTCTATAGCTCTTCAAGGTTTATAAAGCACTTTACACATCAACTCATCTGATAAAGCTAACTGCAGCTTACCTACCAACATCCCTTGTGAATGAGGAAGATTTAGAGAAAGTCCAGGAAGTACGTGACATCTCCCAAATCAAGTTAGCACAAACTTTACTATTCAGTGACTTCAATATGAAAGTAGACACAGTGGAAAACGCAGCAAACTGTAATGGAAAGTATGGTTCAGGTTTGATAAATAGAACAGGCTCAAGGTTTGTAGACTACTCAATAATCCTACACCTATATCTTATGGCTATTTTCTTTCAGAAGAGAGTCAGAAGGCACTGAGCATGGAGAGCATGGAACAATACTACAAAAATAAGATTTGACTACTTCTTAACAGGCAGGAAACATAGATTTATTGAGGCATGCTTCATATCAAGATCAGCTGTCTATTCAGTCAGAATACATCAGCTAATTAGAGTAAGGGTCAAAATCAGTACCAAATTAGAAGAAAGTCTAACAACAATAACAAGAAGAAACTGGGATCCGTTTCAAATTGGCCCATTCCAAGAAGCCATCAATACCAAAAAATAGCAAATGAGAAAAGACCAATGTATTAATTTTATCATCATTTTCTGCACATGCCTAATTGGTGCAAAGTAATCTTCAAAAAAAGGAGTCCCAAAACTGCCCAGAAACACTTGCTCTCCTTGTTTAGTTAAGAGATATGGAAGGCAAGGGCAAGAGTGGTGTAGAATGCAAGCTCATTTGTAAAAAACACTTTAGAAGAAGATGGAGGGAGATTATGAGCAGTAATTGGCTATGAAATGGTGATAGAGGAAGCAAAAACAAATCGAAAGAAGGCTTGGCACAAGAGCCAGGTGAGTCATATCATCCCAAAGAACATTCCTAGATGAAACTAGTGGGAAGACAAAAAACTGGCATGAAATGAAACAAATTTGTCATTGTATCTATAATGATCTATATTCTTCATCAGTGGAAGAGAAGCCACAACATTGAGATTCAACACATCAGTCCCCAAAATACTATAGGAAGAAGCAGAGATGCAAGATACAGTAGAATTTGTTTGTTGATTATGAAAGAGTGAGAACCTGTAGTCTAAAAGGCTAGCTACTAACAAGGAATGTTAAGACCATTTCCTGATCTCTTGATTATTAATATCCAGTGAGGCATAAAGCAACAACACAAGCTCAACAAAGGCGTTCATCACTGTTATGGAGGATGTCCTAGGTCAAGTCCAAATAGAAGATGGATTCTCTAGGAATGGGAGGTCCTTTGGATTATCCTTTTGGTGCATGGTATTGTGCTGATCATGTTAAGCCCCAAGACATTCCAGGGTCATTTCAATTAGATCCATGTTAAGTAAAAAGAAATCACCCTTACTACCCACAAAGGAAAAAACTAGGCAAATGAAAAATGTCTGTTTTTCCTGATTCTAATGAGGAGTTAGATGTTTAGCACATTGAGTTTGTAATGTGGTTGGGACACGAATTTCAAATGAACTACGGGTTGTGAATTCAACTGGGGAAAGATTTAAAGGATAGATTGCATTTGGGAAACTATGCAATATTTTAACAGTCTGATAGGTGTTTTAAAATTAGTTAATTGAATCAAATTGTAAAGAGTTTCCCAATGTAAATGCCTGTCTTTTCAGCACAAATCATTTCCCAGAAAAGCTGAATGGCTGAAGGTCTTATAATATCACAGTCCTCAGAGGAAGGTTTGTCTAGAGGAGATAACCCCGGATTTATTGCCAGAAAACGGAAATTCAAGTCCCATTTCTCTCTCTCTCTCTCTCTCTCTCTCTCTCTCTCTCTCTCTCTCTCTCTCTCTCTCTCTGTCTCTCTCTCTCTCTCTCTCTGTCTCTGTCTCTGTCTGTCTTTCTCTGTCTCTCTCTGTCTCCTGTCTCTCTTTCTCTCTCTCTGTCTCTGTCTTTCTCTGTCTCTCTCTGTCTCTCTCCTCTCTGTCTCTGTCTCTCTCTGTCCCTCTCTCCTTCTTCCTTTCCCTCTCTCTCTCAAATAATATTTTATTTCTCCCTAGTTATGTGCAAAGACAATTTTAACACATTTTTTACATTTGAGTTTCAAATTTTCTCTCTCCCTCCCTCAAGTCCCATCTCAAACATCATTTTTTCAGTTACTTGTAGCTATGCCTGACTCTTTGTAACCCCATTGGGAGTATCCTTGGCAAAGATACTGGAGTGTTTTGCCATTTCCATCTCCAGCTCATTTTACAGATGGAAGAAACTGAGGCAGGCAGGGTTAAGTGACTTGCCCAGGGTCACACAGCTAGTAAGTGTCTGAGACCAGATTTAAAATCATGAAGATGACTCTTCCTGGCTCTAGTCTCAGTGCTCTATCTACTGTGCCACCTTGCTGCCCATCTCTAGTACATGCTAGTTTATATGAGCTTGGACAAGTCAGTTAACTTCCTTGGATCTCAGATCCTTTTTGATGAAAGAGGAGTTGAACCAGATGATCTCCAAGACTCTTTCTAGAACTATGATTTTATGATCCAAAGAAGTCAAGTTGTGATGACCCAAAGGACATTGAAGACACATGAAAGTCACCAATAAACCGCACTATTTCACCAATAAAAACAGGTTAGGAGATAGGCTTCAACATATTGCCTGAAGCCTCTGTGGAGGAGCTATGGAAGAGTGTGAACAAGAATTGCATAGGATGAGAAGGCATCAATTGGTTGCATCCTCCAGCTACTAAGATAATGCTCTTCAATGACTTTTATTATTGATGTCAAAAAACCAGGCATAATACATTGAAGGGTTGAAGGTATTGCTCTATCAGTGAGACAATGGGAAGGATAGTTACATAATGACACAACAGATTCAAACTGTTTCTAACCTGGTGAGATCTATTTGGATCTTAATCATTTAGCAGGATGAATTTTCATAAGGATGACAGTAAAGTCCTATATTTAGGCTCAAACAATCGCTTGTATAAAAACAGGATGGGGGACATGTGGCGAAATAATTGTTGCTCTAAAGAAGAATTGGGAATTTTAGCTTTTCTGGAAGTCATATATACAGGCTCATTGGTTTGCATTCCTGAAAATATAGGATCCCAAATGAGGGAACTGAGCATCCCATGACTTGGCAAACTATATCTCAAGTATTGTGTTCAGTTCTGTGCACCACATTTTAGGAAGGGATGTTAGCAAACTTGAGAAGCAAGGATGGTAAAGAAATGCTAAATCATGTTGTAGAAGAAAAGCTTCAAGGATCTGGATCAAGGACTAGAATTGAAGGAGACAAAAGTGGAAACAACATACTCCAGTGATGAGCAGGGATTGGAGGGAGAATTCTGATCTGGGACTATGTACTAGATGTTTAGCTTTGGGTGAGATACTATCTATAAAACAGGGGAATTCTGACTAAATGATTCCCCTAGTTAGCGTCCATTCACTTATTTAAGTATCTGTTAGGTATAGGACTCTATTCTATTTAGGGAGGTATCAAGTTTACATAAAGAATAGTCTCTTGTTCTCATAGGACTTATAATCTCGGAAAGGGATGAGTTGGTTACAGATAACCATAAGACATAGTATTACATAATACAAAAACAGAGCTGTCTAAACTCCTTAAGGCAGCAAAACTCGTTTGTTTTTGTCTTTTTATTCCTAACACATAGACCATTAATGATATACTTAATAAATGTGTTTAATTCTAGTGATTTCAATAACTACACAAGGGAACAGCAAAACAAATAATTACATGAAATTTGAGGGTGCTGATTGTTACTGACCATGAGAATTGTGAAAGTCTTCATGGAGAAGGTGATATTTGAGGTTTGTGGGACTTTGTGCCGATTATATCTTAGGCAACTGTCCAAGTCTATAAATTGTAAAAGTTGCCAGTCTTCATGAATAGAGTGCATTGCCTCATAAGAAGTTTCCTAAACCAATGAAATAATGGGTCTAGATAAGGGAAGACAAAGTTAATAGATGAAAGAAGGGTATTAGGGGAGATAGTGAATTCCAGACATAGACAATAGCAAAGGCATTGAGGCACAAGAGGTAAGTACATGGGGTAGAAAAGTAGTCCAATTTGTTTAGAAGCTAGAATATAAAGAAGAAGGCAATTAATATGAGATTCAGTTAGAAAGACAGCTAAAATTCAGGTTGCTAAGGGCCTTGAATGCTGAAAAAGAGTTTAAAATTTTACATGGTGGGTGGTAGAGAGCTGCTGAAGAATTTTGAGCAGAGACTTGATGTAATTAAGTCTATATGCAAGGCACTTTCCTTTTCTAATATCAAATGAGATAATATCTTAACATAGTGTCCAGCATATAGTAGGTGCTACATGCATATTTATTCCCTTCTACCCCTTTTCCTCCTTTCCTATGTGAATGTTTGTTTGTTGAAAGGGATATACTTACATGAAGAGGGGAAAAGCGCAAAAAAGTAACCCCACAGATATAAGTGCTTAAGAAGAGACATTGACCTTATTGAGAAGTCTTGAGTAATAATAGCTCCTCAGGGAAGAAAAAAAATGATGGTGATGATGATGATGGTGATGGTGATACTGCTGGCTGCAATGCATTTTTCCCAGCAACTGATGTGAATATGACTGTTTAAGACTTTGAAGCTTATTATTGGGAAAACCAAAATCAAATAACTGTCTGGAGCCTATAGATGATGTATATATAAAATTTTTGTGCTGTATCTGAAAGAAGTATGGATTTGGGTGTTTCTCAGACTAAGACTGAGGGATATCATCACAAATAAGGAGGCCATAATGTTAGGCAGAAGAGTTATTGAGATGTCATCTAAAAAGACTCATAGAAACCCATGAGAGAAACTGACAAGAACTACTTATCAAAGCTGAGACATCTGAAAACAAAATCTGACAGATTTGAGAATCTAGAAGAGATGCTAAAAAGTGACAGAACCCAGTAGAACTAAGAAGATTACAAGATCTTAGTGCAGCAGTAACTGAATGACTAGAAACAGGAACGCTTGTATTTAAGACAGGGTTGTTGATCTGATTAGAGGAAAACTTTGATGCTGGGAACTGATTGGAGAAGGCAGCCTCCTATGTGGTGTTAATAGTTGGCAACGGAAAGTATGCCTTGCTTTCAAGCACCGTAGATGAAAAGAGGGAAAACCCCTCAGAAGCTTGCTATGTTGCTTTCACTACCCTCTCTCACTGAAGAGCAGAAAATGTCTCAAAGCATGACCTGAATAGTGTTTCAGATTCCAGGAATATAGGTAACTTAATTTTCAATAAAAAAAAAATCATGCTGCCTTAGCACTAAGTTAAGGGAACAGACCTGGGAAGCTCTTCAGATGTCAGGCTTCAGGCTTTTGCTAGCTGAAAAGGTGGTCTAAGAGTGGAAAAGAAGTGACACAGTCCAGCAGGAGAGGAAAGGCTCAGAAAAGGTTCAATGATGCCTAGTATGGACTGTTCCCTAAAGAGACCTCAAATATCCAGGTCCGCAGTCCAGAGTTACGACTTCTACTGTGCACGGGGATTTCCCTAGTCATGTTCCTGACTGTTAAGTTTCTATATATTTGTGACCACTCCCTCTGTAGATACTGTATGCATTAGCTGGGCCTGTGTGCAGTGCCAGTCTGATATGTGAACTATTATGCTTTGATTATTTTTGCATTTGCCTTATCAGTTAGTTGATGTTTCATGATTGCATTAATAAAGTCATTATGATTAATTTGTGAAAATGGAGTGTACACTTGTGGGGCTTGCTCAGTTGCTAAAGATTGTAGATGTGTATCTTACTCCTAGGGCCCTAAGAACAAATAGAAATCATGTGGTTACCCCTCTTGATTCAGGTTTGGGGGGTGAGTGAGCCAATCCTATACCAGAAAGAGTTAGGAGAGTCTTGAGGTAATGAGGGGGTAGTAGCACACTTACCTCATATACACATAGACACACACACACATGCATACACATACATGCACACACCCACACAAAATAAAGATTATTCTAGTAACAGTCTGGAGAAAAGATCAGGGAGGGAGAGAGTGGAAGTGGAAAGACTTTGTAGGATGCAATTACTATCACAGTGACAGGGGAGCTTGAGAGGGGAATCTAAGTAGGAAAGTTATTGCAGAGATGGAATCAATGAGACTTGGTAATTGATTGCTGAAGGGAAAAATCAAAGATAATGAGATAGAGAAAGAGAGAGAACGAGAGAGACCAAGAGAGACAGAGAGAGGCAGCGAGAGGCAGCAAGAGACAGAGAGACAGAGACAGAGACAGAGACAGAAATAAAGCCAGATACAGAAAGGCAGAGAGAAAGGGATACCTCTGATAAAAACAGTGATGTCTAAAGGAAGAGCAGATTTTCTGGGGAATATCATAAGTTCACTTTTGGAGTAGTTGAATTTGAGGTTCTTGCTGTAGGATACCAAAACAGAGACTTACTACAGACAGTTAAAGATGCTGGTTGTAATGTTAATGGGATATAAGATCTTTCCCACCCATGAATAGGCCTCACATTCTTGCTTAGGTGAGGTTTGCTTGCAGGAAGGCTTTCACACCTTTTGTTCATTTCTAATTAGGCACTGAGTCGTGAGGGTTGTGATACCCTCTGACTCTGAAAAGGGTATATATACTCTGAGGTTAGCATTTTGCTTTGAGGCTCACTCATTGGAAGAGTGTTCTTATGATTTGACCAGATGAGACTCTGGGTATCAATTAAGGAGCCCTCTCCCCCACCCCAGTTTTGAAAAACCCAGATGTTAGTGCTTCTCTCTCTGGTAACTACATATGTATTGCCTGGGTCAGATGGCTGGATGTGTCTATTAATCTGTGCTAATTTCTCAGACAGTTAGAAGCTCTGTCTGTTTATCTTTATTTCTCTGCTTGCATTTTCTCTGTATTTTCTGGGAATTTCAGGGTGCTGATTTTTCCCCTGAACTAATTGATGTAATTAAAAAAGATGGGTGGTCCTTTGAATAGCTATCTTTACAAATAAAGCAGATCTAAGAATCTGTGCTAGCAGCCATCCTGGGTATGCCAGTGTACTTGCTGCTACAGTGGTCTACTCCTATTCTACATCATTTAAGTATTTGATGTAGAATATCATTTAAGTATTTGAAAAATTATTCTTTGGGTAAGAGATAACTTTTTCTCCTTGGCAGTGAGGTAGAAAGCCAAGGCCAACAGGTAGAAATTTCAAGGACATAGATTTTATATCATTTATTAGCAAGACCTTTCTAAATGAATACAGCTAGCAGATCTGAAATGGTGTTCCTTGCAAAGTAGTGAGCATCCAGGCAATGGATGTGTTTGAGCAGGGCTGTGTTATCATCCATTGGGATGGAGTCATGAAGGTTGGACTAGTTGAGCTCCAGTTGGCCTCTAACACCTCCCCCTAAAGCTAAGATCCTACGTTTTTCTTTGTCTTGAATTTCATTTAGAGCTGTGGAAGGGGACATTTCATTTAGAAAGCAAATTAAATACCATTGATCATTTCAGTGGAATTAGACTTTTCCTGGGGTTAATAGAAATAGCTTCCTGAATATGGGTTGGAATCCTAGTTCTGTTACCTGTGTGACACTGGATGGGTCATTTCCCTTCTCTGAGTCTTATAGATGACCCCTCTAACAGGTACTAGCTGTGAAACCATGGACAAGTCACTTTGACTCTCCAAGCCTCAGTTTCCTCATTTGTAAAAGGAGAGGACTGGGCTAGATGATTTCTCGGGTCCCTCTCTCAGTCTGTAATCCTATTACCTCTAATCTACCTCCTGAATTCTAAATCTATCAGCCACACATTACGAATATGAGCCAGATGTCATTGTGAATCTCAATTGAGATTGCTCTCACATCTCTAATGAGTGCTGAGACAATTTTTTTAAAAGAAAATTTGAAATGTTGATTTGGAGAAGTACATTATTAAACACTTAAGCTTTCATCCTATACCCCCTGTTGTCAGTTCCATTATCTTCTATCTTTTTGTTGTTATTTCTTTTCTTTTTTTCCTTTTTGGCTTTTGCCCTTTTTTTCTTATTCTCATCTGTTTCAAGAAGTTTAAAGACAAAACACAATAGTGTGTCATGTCACGGGGTACTTTTTTTTTCCTACAAAGACCAGGACATATCGGGCCTCAGGAAGGGAAAAGCAATGATAAAGCTACAAATAAAACCAGGCAGAGCCTCTAGCTGGCTTTCAGAGCACTGGGGTCCTCCTGGAGAGGGTTCCTATTCTGAGCACCCAGGATTAATTAGGTGCTGAGCTCTCAGCCATCTTGGTTACCCTGGGCCCCAGACTGCATCAAGTCCAATGGTAAACATGTCTTTATTTCCCAGAATCACAAAGTCGACATTGTCTCTGCTGTAGGCTCCGAAGGTCACCATGTGTTGAATGCCGGAACTGGATACTTTAATTGGGCACTGGAACAAAGCCCTGATGATAACAACCAGGGAAAGAAGACAGGCCCAGAGAAGGCCAATGGTGGGGGGAGGAGGAGAGGATTGGGGAACGGAGGGAAGCTGAAGACTGAGATTGAGTGCTGACAGAGCATTATTTTTGCTTTCCATTTACATCTGCTAATCTATTTAGAGGGTTATTTTTCTCTTTTGAATTCCAAAGCCCAGATGTAGGTGGGCTTGTGGGAGGAATGTCAAAGGGGAATGGGAGATAAACAAGAAGAAAGAATCACAAGCAAGCCACCCCATGTTAAAAATAACCGGAGGAGTCTATGGGGGACTTGGGAAATAATAGCCAGGCCTGCGTGATGGAGACATTTTGCTAAGAATCCAGAAACAAGCTGATCTCTTTGTCCATTGCCTGGCTTGGTTGTTCTCTTAGTACTAATTTTCCAAAACATCTTTTTCCCCCCCTTGCTCAGGAAATAGCTTTAAAGTTACACTGCCATTGGTGTCTGCTTTCTCTCCTTCATTACGGTCAGCCCACATTCACAGAGGGTCTATTACCAAGTCTATTCAAAGTGTGGACAAGAGGGGCTGGGAATTCTGGAAAACAGCCAGTTCCAAAGCAGCTTCTCCCACACAAGTGTCTCCTATGAGGTAGCCGGGAACAGAGATTGATTCATTTGTTACCAGGAAAATTCCAGCTTCAGAGAAGGCAGCATGGAGATAGAATGGAATAAGTCCTAGGGAAAACATATGACCTTCCAAACAAGCCACGGACAAGGATCCATCCAGATTATTTTCATCAGCTGATGTGTCAGGAGACACAATCCACTTTCTAAGTAGTATTCATTCACCATCATTCAGGTGATCCATTAATGAAACATTTATTGAGCACCAATATAGTATGCTCACAATAAGGTACTCTGCTTGGTGCTATGGGGGAGCCAAAGGGATATAAGCCACTCCATGTATCCCTCCATTCATCCATCCAGAGTGATGCCATTTTGGTCTTCTTCGAGAATGAGGGACAACAACAAGCATTTAAGTTCCTATTTTGTGCTAGGTACAGTACTAAGCTCTTGGAAGAAAAAGTTCAAAATGAAACATACTCTGTCCACAATGACCTTACATTCTATTAAATGAGGTTATGTATATGTATATGTGTGTATGTTTGTGTGTATAAGCACATATATCATATATGTATATACACACATATACATGCATGCATATATCTATATGTATGTGTGCATGCGCATACATGTATATGCAGAATATATACAAATAAATATAAGGTAGTTTTTGGAGGCAGCTTTGGTCTGATGGGGGGTCAAGTAAAGCAGAAGGTGGTACTTGATATGAGTCTCAAAGGATTTTGAGAGATAGAAGTGAGGAGCAAGTACAATCCAGGCATGGGGTACAGCCAATACAAAGGTACAGAGGAGGGAAACGTAGTCAGTTGTATGAAAACAATAAAGTAGCCCCAAAATCACAAGACCCTAGAATGTACAGAGGGGAATAAGGTAGTAAAAAGGTAGGAAAGAACCTTAAGGGTCAAACAGTGAAGCTTATTTTCACCCAGATTAAGAACTCTTGAGAAACTTAATTTATTTGACTTGTATTCAGATCCATCCTTTCTTCTGTGTGGGGAACATTTACTTGGAAACTCCCTCCCTACCCAAGACTGGCAAATCTTTTATATGATAATAAGGGACCTTACTGGGTGCACTGTTAGTTTAAGCAACTTTCCCTTAGGTATATAGTTAGTACATGTCAGAGGCAGCATTTGAACCCAGGTTTTCATGACTGAAAAACTGGTGTTCCATCCACCACACTACATTTTTCACTCAAATAGAAAGCTTATTATTATAATAATCACAGTAATGGCAACACAAAAAAAACTTGTATTTAAAGTCATGTTGTAGCCATGAAGTATGATATACATTCAATGCTATACTGAGGAACAAATGGGGTAATATGAGGTTGGTAGCATAATTCTTAGCATCTGTATTTTACTATGAGAAAACTGAAACTCAGAGAAGTTGTGATTTTCTCAAGGTCACACAACTACCAAGCACTAATCCAGTGTACTTTTGACCACAACCAGTGTACTTTTGAACTACCTCAGTAGGCAGTTTAGGTTAAGGGCCAAGTATGTAGAACTGATAAACATGGAGGCAAGTGGGGTTAAGTGACTTGCCCAAGGTCACACAGCTAGTATGTGTCAAGTGTCTGGAGGCTGGAATTGAATTCAGGTCCTTCAGACTCCAGGCTGATGCTCTATTCACTGTGCCACCTAGCTGCCCCCTTTTAAATGTTTAAAGGAGATGGTGAGGTCATCAGACCAGGAGTGGTCAAAGAAGACTTCATGTAGGAGTAATTTGAATTGGGCCATGAAAGATGCTTAGTATTAAGTTTGAAAGTTAGAGTATAGCCTGTAGGTTTTCTAGCTAAAAGTGACCTTGGAGATTGTCATTCTAGTCTGAACCCCTCATACTGTAGATTCGTCATCTGGGGTCTAGCAAAGTGAAATACTTTGCCCAGATTCAAACAGATGATCCAAAGGTGGTTGAGTTGGGATTCAAACTCAGATCTTCAGGGTGCAAATGCATGGGTCTTGGCACTGCAATAAGCAGACAGGATTTAGCATTCTGGTCAAGAGAGAAAGAGTGTGAAAAAAACTGAGAAGGGTAGGAGGAAATGACAACATCAACCTGGATGGATGAATTTTTGCTCTGAGGAGAGTAGTTTAAATTCATACCATAAAGGAGGGTTGGGACCAGGTTGTACAGAGCCAAAAATGCCCACCTCAGTGGTTTGGATCAGTAAAATAGTCATGTTCTCCATTTGATAACTCATATGATCTTACTGCCTGATTAGCCCACCATTTTTTTTTATCTTTAATGATTTCTTTTATGCAGCTTTTATCCCACGAGTCATCTTTGGAGAAATGCTGTAGCCTAGTCACATCCAATGCGTATTTTCATGGACATTTGAGTCACCTGCAATTTTAATCTTTTTTCTTTCTTTTTTTAAATCATAGTGTTCCATGATTCACAGTCATAGAGCCTCACTGAGAGAACACTATGTTTACAAAGCGTTACTTCATGTCAGAGAGCCTCTTGAAAGTGCTGATTAAATTCTCAAATTTATTCCATCCTGATTTCTACCAGACATTTCAGTGATGTCAGATTCAAATAGAAATGGGGGCCACTAAATCCTATATAAGGATTCTGGTAAGCTCCATATTGACTTTTTAAAAAAATTATAAATGGTTTATTGTATTTTCATTTATTTTGTTAAATATTTCTCAACTACATTTTAATCTCATTCATCACCATTTGGGAGGTATTGTAGACCATAGGTTTAATCCTTCTGATCTATTCAGTTCTGGACTTAACTCATTGTCCACCGACAAAGCCTATTTAATCTATGTGCCTTGATGAACAACACATCCAGGCAAATTTTTTCCTTTACTTGTTTTGTCTTGTGTGGACTCCTGTAGTGCCAACACAATATTGACAGTACAGATGGTGACTACGAATATGCCAGCACAATTCTGAATTGCAGAATATAACAGACTCTCCATGTAGAAGACATAAGCAAAACATTTATTCAGATACCAGAAAACCAAATCTCAACACCAGAAAGTCAACTCAATCATAGCACAAAGAAGTTAAAACACCATAACACAGCATATGGTCACACCATCCTTTAGACTTCCAAGAAACAAGCACTCACAAGCCTAGCTGTCTCCTTGATTACATTCTCTCCTCTCTGCAACTCTAACTGCCCTGACTTCCAGCTTCTTGTGGGTTCTGTTCCACCTTTGGAAAACTCCTCCCACCACAGGCTCCATGTGATTACATTTGGCCTATTAGGGGGCAGGGACAATTTTCAAAGCAGAAAAGATCTTCAAATTACCATTACCATTACAACTCCTAGACAAATCCTTATGGAGTAGCTAGAGATATGATTCAGTAAACCTTTGCAGTCTGATGCCATTACCATACTCTCTGTTGACAAATAGCGACATCTGGAGAGCTTCACACTCAATAGGGTATCTCTCTCTTCCATTCAGATTTTGTTTTGGACATCATCCATGATACAGGTGCACATATTTGGAGAGAGAATATCTCCTTGTTTTAGATGCTTCATTTGATGTTGATAATCAGAGAGTTACTAAACAAATTAATCTCTATGATGATGTATATAGGGAATTCTGGGTGATCTTAGCCTACAAAAGGAAAACACCTCATTGGAGGAGAACCTTAAAGATGACATTTTGCTTTCTATTGAGCAATCAATAAAACCATAGAAACAGTGAGGTTTTTGTATTCTTAATACTTCTATACCATAGTCTGTGTTCCTATGAAGATATCATTTTTCATAAAAAAGAATTGGCCCACATCAATTTCATCAAAAATACTCTTCAGATGTGCATCAAGAGACTATTCTGATGAGAATTTATATACAGGAGAGAGTAAACATATGAATAAAAATAAAAATAAAAATAATACAGGCATCCATGATATTTTCTATTCTTTAGAAATCTTTGAAAAATAATTCTTCAAGGTTTTTAAACTTATTGCACATCTAACATTTATATATGGATATGTTAGTGTATATGTAATGTATATGTATACACTCATAGACATAGATACACACATATATAGTTTTGTATATATGTACGTAGAGAATGTGTATACATATATACCTATAGATATATAGACTATGTATTTATGTATGTGTAATCTATAATTATATTATAAATATGTAATATATGCATACATACATACACATATGTATGTATTGTATATATAGGGCAGTTAGATGGCACAGTGGTTAAAGTACTGGGCCTGGAGTCAGAAATATTCATTGTCATGAGTTCAAATATGGCCTCAAACAACACTTACTATCTGTATGACCCTGGGCAAATCACTTAAGCCTGTTTGCTTCAGTTTTCTAATCTGTAAAAAGAACTGGAGAAGGAAATGGCAAACCGTTTCAGTTGTTGTTTGTCCTTTGTCCTTTTTTTCTTTTGCTTTTTGGAGGGCAATTGAGGTTAAGTGACTTGCCCAAGGTCACACAGCTACTAAGTGTTAAGTGTCTGAGGGAGGATTTAAACTCAGGACCTCCTGACTTCAGGGTCTGTGTTCTGTTCACTGAACCATCTAGCTGCCCCATGTCCTTTGTCCTTTTGACAAAAGACATAATGGGTGGCATCTTACTTGTTCATTAATTGGATTTAAGTGAAGCAGAGTTGCACAAAGTCATCAGCCTCACTCTCTTTTCTTAAATCATACAAGTACAGAGGTAGGACAAAAGTAAAACAACCAGTGATGTGCTGTTTTCTATGGCTGACTAAACTCTAAGTGCTCCACAGCCACCAGCCACTGGAAGAAATGGTCCTCATTCACCCATTCCACCGGGGGAAGTCTCCACATGCTGGAGCAGGTCTGAGGTCTGTTGGTAACCTTCAACCTGGCTTAGCCTGTCTGCTGAGTTGGTTTACTGGACTGTGGCCACTGCATGTGCTACAACTTCTTGGAGGCCTAGGTGAGGATTGGGTGGCAGGTGGACACCAAAGGTAGATGAGCAGCCTTGAAAAGAGCTTGGCAAACCTTCACACCAGAGGTGCTAGTTCTCCTGAACAACCCATAAGCTACTCCAGTATCTTTGCCAAAAAAAAAACCCAAATGGGGTCACAAAAGGTCAGACATGACTGAAATGAATGAGCAATAAACAACAAGTATGTATGTGCATGCATGTGTGTGTGCACATACATGTCAGTGTGTAGAGAAAGAAAAAGAGAGAGAGAGAGAGAGAAAGAGAGAGAGAGAAGGCTGTCTACTTTTCCTGATTTTATCTTTTCAATGTGATTTCCTTTTTTAGTATATTAGCCAGTTAGTATTGGAATAGTCTGAAGAAACCTTCTATTTCTTTTATTGGGGATGGGAGCATAATCTTTCTTAAGACAAGCCACTGAGACTCTAAATATAGCATCCTTCTTTCCTTTCTATAAACTTCTGAAAATTTCCTTGCTCCATACCTAAATAACTGATCTTATGAGCCAAATTACAACCAGTGACATTAGATGTGGGAATCCAGTCAGACACCTAACCAAAAATCCAAGAAGGTCTTTTCAAATTCTTCATGGAATTCTTCCTTTTCTTTCACCCTCTCCAACACATACTCACATAATTTGCTGTTGTCTTTACAATGGTCATTCTACTTATACTCATCATGAACACTGCAGGGTTAGATGACCAAGAGTCCTACGCTTTCTCTTGCCTTTGCATTCACAATGAAACCACTTTTGTCACTACATATATTTGCCCCCTGGAGGTGAGTCTGTGAAACATTCTTCCATTTAGATGTATTTTCTTTATGTCACCTAGTTTTATGTATAGGACATAGGGGAGTTGTTCAGTCCCACCAGTAGCATACCAATTTATTGATCATATTTAGAATATCAGTAGTTAAGTTAACATTTACAAATGGACTCAAGATTATATGATTCTTTATTCTCTACATCATTCTCTGTCACTATGCCACCATCATTCCAGAAGTGGAATGAGGTCACCCAGGACTGAGAGACATTTTCTATCTTTATCCATCTCATGAGTCACTGTGGCCAAGTAATTCATTATCTGTTGTCCAACCTACTTGTCCTTTACTTGTATTCAAAATAGCAACTGCACAAATACAGGATGAGCAAGACATAGCTAGACAACACTTTGTTTGAAAGAGATCAGAGGGTGCTAGTGGGCTGCAAATACAACATGAGGTAATAGTATGACGTTCGCCAGGCAGCCAAGAAAAAGTTGAGTCAATCTGAAGTTGTCTTAATAGAGACATGATGTCCGGGATGAGGGAATGCTGACTCCACTGTATACTGCTCTGGATAGACTGTATCTGGAGCATTGGTCTCAGTTCTGAATGCCTCATTTTGAGAATATTAACAAGTTAGATCATGTTAAGATAGTTAATGAGGATGGCAAGTAAATCATTCCACATGAGAATAAATGAAAGGAAATGGGGTAGGTAACATGGCAAAAGAAAGAATTCTGCTAAACCCTGTAAGCCCCTCTTTGTAGTAACATGGTAGCAAACAATTTTTGCAGCAAACAATTTTGCCGTTACTGGAAGTGTGTTATGACTCCCACTGGGGAAGATAACAAAGGAACAAGGCATTGCTAGGAAAACAAGGATATTTATTGCCTGAAAATGTGTTGAATGCCATGATAAAACAGTACAGGTGACATGCAGAAAAAGTGTTTTCCAATTAAATGGAGTGGAATTAAATGAGATGTTTAAATACCTGTGGGTAGAACTCAAGGACCTACACCCTGAAGCGAACTTTTACCTCTTTGAGAACAAAGGATAAACAACAACAACCACCACCATCTTTCCAGTCTAGTCTCATGAATTTTCTCTCCATGAATGCCATGTTGCAGGCAATCTAGATGACCCTGTACTCTCCCAAAACACATTGGATAATGATATCTCTATGCTTTGATTCAGATTGTTTCCTAAACCCAGAATGTCCTCTGTCCCTCTTTTTACACATTAAATCCCTATACATGCTATCCCTACCCATCCCACTAAAATGCCACCTCTTTCAGGAAGTCTTCCATGAACACCCCTGACATGATGACCTTGGTTTATAAAAGACCTAATGGCAGTATAAACTTATACATATACATATATATGTATATATATACACATATGTATATATGTGTGTGTATATATATGTGTGTATATATATATATATTTATATATATATATATTAGCACTGTGTTGGTATCATATACAATACTACTATCTGCTAAATTCCTATGTTTTATCTAAGTTTTACAATTTCCCTAGACCCAAGCACAATGATCTGCATAGAAGAGGTATTTTAACAAGAGTTTGTGTGTTATATATTATCATGCATTATTTTTTATAATCATGAAGCATTGGGATTGTAAAGCATGACATACAGTTGAAAAAAAAAGGAAAAAATATTTGGAAAGTTGGGTATCTCTGCGGTCATATGTAGAATGGATTTTGAAGGGAAACAAACAAAAAATGTACCAATATAAACTTCAGTCTGCAAGGTCCTACCTGTTTTTCTTCTCCAGTACAAACGCTACCCATTCTTCATGGCTTATTTCAAGGCCCACTTCTTCCATGAAGCCTTGAAGCCTTCCCTAATCAACCATTGACCTATGCAGTCCTTCATGATTACTGTAACTTGCACTAGTCTCTCCTTTCTTAATGATGATATTTGTGTGTGTGATATATGCCTATCTCAGGGAGGTTTTGCGTAGATAAATTTAGGTAATATACATAAGGACTAAACAAGTTCCAACTATAATTCTTCTTCTTCTTATTTACCAAAAAAGTATTCCAAATTCCTAAAAAGCCAGGACCGCGTCTTCTCTTCTGCCGCATTTGACAAATACAAGAGGCTGTTCTAATTTAGCATAATCATAGAAAGACTCTCACCAATTAGATTGTTCCTCAACTCCAGTAGAAGTTCCATACCTGGGTATGTCCTAGTTGGGTGCTATGGCAATTATAAATATGGCAGCCATTAGAAAAGTGTTATCTTTGGGTGATGAGGAATGGTTAACCATGTCTTAACACAGACTACACGAACTGTAATTGGAATCTGGAATACTTGAGTTCAAGTGTCTCAGACATTTGCTGTGTGACCCTGGGCAACTCACTTAACTTCTCCAGCAAGACTTTGTAAAGTCTTTTGCTTTCTCAATTCTAAAATGAGAGAGCTAAACTCAATGTCCCTTTGAGCTCCAAATCTACACTCCTGTCGTGGGGTGATCCCTATGGTCTCATCTTCTGCACTTTTGATCCCCCTTCATTACCACTATCAGTGAGATCTTTTGCCCCTCCCTCTTTACAAAAGGACACTTTCATGGAGATGATAGACCAGGAAAATACTCGACTTACACAAGAAACAAGGTTTTATTGTATGTTGGGGAAGTGTATAATTGATATGACTTACCCTGAGAGGCCCTCATTTAAGGCCAAAATGTAATCAGCCATACTGCAGTGAAAAATCATGATGGAAGTTTCTTTTACATAGCAGTGTAAGGCGAAACATAACCAGGCGAGTCCCACTGGTCATTAAGAACTGTTCTGACTTCAGTAAGGTCATGTTAGGTCAATGTAGTCGCATATATTACTGACTCCTGTATTCTAAGTAAGTATTATCTTCAAATCAGGACTAAGGCAGTCTCAAAGAATAGACTGGTAATACCATGGCTGAAGGCCTGGACTTATTATGCAGCCATGAGGACTATTGGGGAAATCTGTCTCTCCAAAGATAAGAGGAGGGAGAAGACATATGATTTGAAATGTTGATAAGCTATACTACTACATTCATTATGAATTATTCAAATATTATTATAAATTAATAATTCACGCTATGAATTAATTGTACCACCAATGTAAAAATATAAGAGGCAAGATTGATAAAATGCCAACCCCTGGCCTCTGACCACTAAGTACCACATTTGTGAACACCTAATCCACCAAACCAGACAAACTCTGACCCCTCCTTAGAATGTCTCACCATGGGTCCAGAACTGGAGTTTGAAAATGCTGCCTTCTCTGACTTGGATCAATTTAACTCTGTGCTTGTGGTGGCTCAGGGGAGAGTTGTACAATTTTTCTTTGACCTTAATAAGAAATTACATCAGATTTAATCGTCTAGCAGTCTTCCCCTGTGACAGAAGTAAAAATTCAAATTAAATGACTGCTGTTCATCTCAGCAGATCTGTTCTGGTTGGGGATGACAGCCCTGCATTCAAAATCCCTTTCCACTTGGCCACAGAGAGAAAAGGATAAAGATGGATTGCTCCCGTTCTACCATAGCCTATCACTCTCCCTATGTAGCAAGGAACTGGTCAAGTGCAGGTAAACAGCTCCCAGATGGTTTTAGCAGATGGAAACCTCTCAAGAAAGATTTGGAAATTCTTCAGAAAAAGAAACTCAATCTTTCTTCCTCCTTCATATATATATATATATATACACACATATACATACACACATATGTATATATGTATATATGCATGCATGTATACATGCATATATACATAAATATATGAGACTTTTAGAAAGAAAACTTAGAACAGAATTTCAGGAAATTCATCAGGATTTATAGAAAGGATTTGTGAAAGCTAGATTGTAAGAAGATCTCAAACATACAGAGATATTAAAGAAACCTTGAATAAATGACCAATCATTTAGCATAAGTTTAAAGGGGATGTGGGATATGTTCCATTTAAGTGATAGACATTTAAGTTTTGGAATCTCAAACAGAATTCTACAAAATCCCCACTCCCTCAAACTCTTTCCACTTGATTACCTCCGGAAATAGCCTTTTGTGACCTTCCCGTGGAACCTTCCAAATGCCCAAACTTGATTGTGCAATGGCACAGCCAATAACATAACTTCTTCTAGGATGGAAAACCCATTATTCAAATGTCTCTTCCCTTGACATTTGGATGAGTAAAAATGCTTTTTACTTGAATGTTTACTTGCATGTTATTACATCATCTTCAACATCATCATCATCATCATCATCATCATCATCATCATCATCACTAGCATTATTATTGTTCCTGGGTTGTGACTGAAGTCTCTAGACATAGAAGACTCATTAACATGGATATCCCCTCCACTGAGCCCTACTGGCAAATCTTTTCGTATTGTATAGTGTAAGAGAACTGCCCAGGGTATGAAGAGGTTAAGTGATTTCTCATGAGGTCACATAGCCAGAATGATTCTGAGGTCAGATTTGACCTCAGGTTCAAATCTGGCCTTGGAATCATTCTGTAGGCCTACCTACACAAAACCATGTTGTTCTCTCATTGTTGCATCATAGAAGCACAATCTGTGGAGTTGGAAGGTACCTTTGGTGGTCATTCCACCCAACTTCACACATATTACAAGTTAAAATAAGTCTCTAGGGCAGTGCAGGAGTGAAAGAAAATAATTTAGCTCCTCCTGGCTCTCGGAGAGCTCTTTTGTTCAGGCATCTAAGAAGTAAGAGCTACCTGAAGTGGTTGGGGACGTTAGATTGGCATTCAGGCTGTCTGCAAGCATGGAGGTCCAGAAGACAGCACAATAAAAGGCGTGTGCTCTATCAGCATTTTCTACTTTGCTCAAAATCATCCAGTGGCTCCAATTCCCCCCGTCTGTGAGATGAATATCTTCATGGTTACTTGAGAAAGATAATGCTAGAATGGAAACTCCTCAGAGGAAAAGGGCCATGTCTTTCATATGATCCATTCAACACCAGGGACTCTGTAGGTAGAGAATAAATGGTAAACATCAATCTATCCAAAAGAGCAAAGGACATGCCCATGCTCATTTTAAAGCTAGATTCATCTGTTACTTCACTTGGTAGTCATGATTACAGAGACGGGAAAATCAGAGGAGAGCGCTGTTACATATTCAAACAGTCAACAGTCAGGTTTCAGATACCAATTATGCTTTCAAGCCTATTGATTGCACATTCATTCATTCACTCACTCACTCATTCATTCATTCATTTCATACACATTTATGAAGCCCCTGTGTGCTGACATGGTCCTTTATGAAGCTCACAGTCTAGGAGGTGAATGAAATACAAACATTTCCAGTATAATCAAAACCAAAGCTATGATTTTTTTACACTGAATATAAGCATCACCACTCAGTTTCAGGAAGAGGAACAAAAGGTGTGGAGACAGATAAGATCTTGTTGGGAGAGAGAGAAAACCCTGGCGAATAGCCCTCATGGGTGATAACCTGGGGAGGGCAAGCAGGCCATCTGTTAATATCCTTTTTTAAAGAATAATTCATCCTAACTATGGGTTAAGGTCAGTTTCTTCATTCTTGGTCTCTAAGAAGCCTGACTGTTAGGTGGAGAGTAGCCGTTTCTATAGGAAGCAGATAGCAGATCTGAGGAAAGAGGCTGAAAGAGGTCTTGAAGTAATCTCTCTCTCTCCTAGCCTCAAAGAAAACAAGCACCATGAGACTGTAATGTTTACTGAGTTTATTTTATTCATTTCACATAGAAAAAACTATGGCCTTGGATTGGGAAAAGATTTATCTAAGGCTACAAAAGAAGGTTCATTCAATTCTTACTGAAATGGAGATGGAGCTAAGGTAGTAACAAAGACCAGATCCCAGAGACTCACAGACTGTTCAAACCTAGGAGGGACCTTGGATATCTCTTTGTCTGTCCAACCTCCATTTTTGGGAGGAAGAAATTAAAAGCCCAGAATTAGTGTCAGGACAGGGTCTAGAACCCAGGTCTTTTGCTTCTCAGTTAACTATCCTTTCATCCAGATTATGGATACCTAGGCTTCTGAGATATGACTATAGCTCACTATGGGAAACTGGCCCTTGCTAATCACCAGCCCCTGGCCTCATGTTTCAAGATGAGCAGCTGAACACAAAGGAGAGCTCCTCAGGTTCACTTTTAAGGAGCAAAGCAGTCTCCTCCAGGGGGAGAAAAGGCCTAGGCCTACTCCATTCTGCAGTGGGGGTAAGGGGTGGGAGAGGTATCAGACTGTTCCCACAATCACCTCACCAACCTGCCCTCTACCGAAACCTGGACTACCAGTACAATTAGCACTGAAGGGATCTGGGGGCTGAGGCTGGTCATTCTTCTCCAATTTCAGTCAACCTAGAGCTTAGCTCTTGTCAGCCATAGCAAGGGTAACCCTTGTACCAGCTTTAAAGGCAACAGTTCATTTCTGAAATAGAAGAGTAGAAGTAGGGAGCAGATAAGCAGAGGTTTAGGGTGGTGAAGGTAGTTGGCTTCTTTAAATGCAGCTTTAGTCCAAGATTAAAATATAAACAGGGAGTTCACTTTATTTTAATTTTTAAAAAAATTAATTAACATTTATATTCTCATTCTCTCACTGCTCTTCCTCCTGGGGTTGTAAACTCTTGTAATAAAAATACCTAGTCAGGCAAAACAAATTCCCACAATACTCAAATCCCAAAATGTGTTCCTCATTCTGCATATTGATCCATCAGGATCTCCCATCCCTCATCAGGAAGTCTGTATCTTTCTTCATCCTAGATTCAGTACTTACAGTGTTTTGGCACCAGGTCTGGTACATAGTAGGCACTTAATAAATGTTTATTGATTGATATTGATCAGTTGGTCCTCTGCAATAATGTTTCATCAGATCATTAATCAGATTTCTCAAGTCTTTCAAAAGTATTCACAATGATGTTATAGTATAAATTGTTCTCTTTGGTCTGCTCATTTTATTCTGTATCAGTTCAATATACCTATATTAAAGTATTTTAAATGAAAAAATCTCAAAATCATGTAATTTTCTTTCTTATATGACTTTTTATTTTTGCTATCTATGCATCTTCTTCCCTCCACTTATGTGAATAATATGTAACAGCCTCCATGTTCATATATACTATATGTATAAAACAGTAATATTCAACATTGGTAAAAATCCAGCGAGAGCTTGAAAGCATGTCAAATGTTCAATATTCATTATATAAATAAAAGAGACCCTAGTTTCCACCACTGCCACCAACCCCAAGGCACACATTGTCCAAAGGCAAATAGTTTAATTTACTAGATCAGTCAAGAGCCATTGGGAAATTAAAGGGATATTCACAGAGAAAACAGAATTAACTTTCTTAATATTTTGAACACAAACAAAATGAGCTCTCTAATGTTCAGTTGAGAACATAGCTGGTCTTTGATTCTTGTCCATCACAGAAGAGATACGTGCATGGGGGGAAGTTTTCCACAAAACATCCTACCTTGATGACTCCTCACTGTATAGAGCTGAGCTAGGCTTCCTGAAGGCTGTGTCAGGAGATTGCAAGTTCTGGCCAGTTCTACCATGAAAGAGAGGTCTAGAGAATTGTTTCAGCTACTCTCTGAGGACTGCCTATGTAAGTATGGTTAGCCAAAGTGGATGAGTACAATTGTCAAAAAGCCAAGAAGACCCAGAAGGAAATCAAGAAAGTGATAATACTGAAGAAGATGCCCCAGTTCAAGAAGTAAGCCATAAAGTCCTAAGTCAAGAATCACAAAATGATCGACAAAATGAATAAGAAATCTGCTGTTCCCTCTAAGAAAATGAAGAAAACAATTATTGTCCATGATCAGATGGTAAAAATCATCAAAGTCCAAAAAACCTACTCCATTTAAACCCAAAACCAAGTCTGTTGCCAAGAAGAAATTAATCTGAGGTTCTTTCACCCAGACACACCTCTCTGCAACTTCTTTTATAAAATGACTCTTTATGATGAATAATTTGGCCATGCCAATTCATGAAACAATGACAAATATGAAATGGCTTTCAGTCTTGCCTGGTTCTCTTATATTCATGTAGTTACATCGGAAGGTGGCGGGAAAATTGGAATAAGGGGCTTAGAATTACCCAGATTTTAGGCTAATTCTTAATCTTCATTTAACTAGTGAAACTCTAAATATGAGACCTTGTCTAATGATCAATGAGTGAAAATACTAATGGAAGAACTGAATGATATCAATGTTAACATCTTCCTAGAAATGAAAAGCAGAGGTATAAACAAGTGGTAGAGACAAGGGAAGGATGTCTAATGACATCTCTTTTCAGTGGCAAATAAAGGATTTAACTATATTGGCTTTATGGCAACTCCAATGAAAATAGAAACATCATTTTCATAAGGAACTTGGTCATCTTACTTTGAGAGTGGTCAATTGTGTTCATAAGTGAAAAAAAAGACTTCCTTGAAAATAATTGCAGTTTTTTGTGAATTTGTTAGAGGAGACCCTCACTCAAATTAACATGTACTTTCATTCTTCACAATGTTAATCCAAAGGTGGTCATATGAAAGTGGTGAAAAATATATTAGAAAATATATTTCAGTATTAAGGAATAAAAGAAAGCAAAGTTTTGCAATAAAAACGAACCCCTCAAGCCAGTATGACATGAATTTTTCTTCAAGAAGAGAATTGGGATCCACCGAACATGTTGAATGCTAAATAATGTCACATATGCACACAATGAAACTGAAAATAGGCTATATCTTGACAGGAAAGAACTAATTATTTATTTGAGCATCATATCAGAAGCAGATGTATTATGTATAGTTGAACCATTAACTTGTTAGAGAAAGCACAAATATTAATTAAAAAATAGGAGAAAGAGAGAAAACAAATATGTAGTTAAGACCATTACAACTTAATTTGTTTAAAAAAGTTACCAATGACAAAATATAGGAAACATATAAAGGAACAGACATCTATATGAATTATAACTATTTCTTGCTGTCATAAAGCATTTGACACAATGGCCTAAAAGAACCTAGGAACCACCTTAGCTATGAAATACTTGATCTTGAACAACAGAGAGATATGGTAGGCAAGTATAACACCATTCACGAGCATATTCCACTACAGAAAATAAAGTCCTTTTGGAGGAAGACACAGAACAGTAGATAGAAAGAAAACTTCAGAGTCAGAGAGAACAGACACATCCTAACTAAATGACCTTGGTCAAAGTGAATGAGACAGTGAAAGCGTTCTCATAAAATAAAAGAGACAGTCACCAAACTTGAGCTAGGTCCTCGATCTCTTTAGGCCTAAGTTTCATGTTCCTGTAAATCACCTGATTTTGGGGGAAATCAGACGGTGTGCCCCTACTCCCCCTCCCTTCTTCCTGTAGGGGGGCTTTTTGTGACAGCCCCCTTTTGAGACATATGGATAATCATAGCTATATGTCTATATTGGGCAAGAGGGGCTTTCCAGGGTCCTGCGTAGACTGTGAGATCATGTTACCCCACCAATGGGGTAATGATCCAGCATTAGGGGATATTTGGTGGGAGGGGTTTTGGGGTTTATGTGGAAATTTGGGGGGTTCTCATAGAATTGTTTGTACAAGGGTATAAAACTGCTTGCTTAACTCTTCTTGGGTACCTCCCTATACCAGACTAACTGGAGTAGGTGATGCCCAACTCTCGCAAGACTTGTCTTTAGAATAAAGAGCTGCTGTCTTTACCTTGAGAAACCGCTGGATTTATTTAGGTAATGAGGTGGGGTCTTTTATCCCATACAAAATCATTTAACCTCTCAGTGCCCTAGGGAACCAATTTGCATTGATGGTAAGAGTTTCTTCTGTGACTTTTCCCTATAGTAATGAAATTATGGGAGTAGTCCAAAAATGAAGAAAGGAAAGAAGGAAGGAAGGAAGGAAGGAAAGAGGGAAGGAAGGAAGGAAGGAAGGGAGGAAGAAAGAGAAAGAAGGGAGGGAAAATAGGAATAAAGAGGTACAGGAAGGAAGAGAAAGAAAGAAAGAGAGAGAGAGAAATGAAGGAACGAAGGAAGAAAAAAGAAAGAAAAGGCAAAGAAATCAGTACAAGACCAATTAAGCTAAATTACCCTAAGAGAATTTAAAGATAAAATTAAAAGGAGCACAGCAAATAGATGAAAAATGGAAAATATCTGTCAGTGCTTCCATAACAAGCTATGATCTTCACAAGTGGCAGTGGAGCTTTTATATTTTAACTCTACTATCACATCAGCAAGTGGAAATGGCAATAAAGAAAACAGTGACAGGAATAGAAGTTGCATTAGATCAGATATACACAGAAGGCATCTCTGCTGGAGGTGACAAAATTTTGAAGGTGGTGAGGGATTGGTTTTTGAGATATCTGAAAGAAAAATGCTGAAATTTTGAAAAAAAAAGGTGAATACTACTTCTACTGAGAGAAGATTATGATTCATACTCACACAACAACTCACTTAGATACCTACTTTCTCACTACTATGATAAACCTCATAAAGATAGTACTTTTATTAATGGAATTCTTAATGAAAATGAGAGGAGATGACAAATACAATGAATATGGAGAAGCAGGGAAAGATCTAAATGAACTGATACAGTGAAGTCAGCAGAGCTAAGAAGACAGTATATACAATGACTATAACAATATAAATGGAAAGAACACTCAGAGAAAACAAAATTACAAAAAATATTATAAAGAAATACAGCTCCAAAGAAAAGGCATGAGAAGATTACTCCACCTCACTATTTTGCAGAAGAGATCCACAAGTGTGGTACCTTGTAGCATTTTCAGACTTTATTGATCAGTTTTGCTGATTTTTTCTTTCTTTTTTTTTTTGTCTTTACAAGCGTTCTTTGTTATACGGATAACTTTCTGGAAAGAGGAGGGGGAGGGACACTAGAGAAAATATTTGCGATAAAGAAAGATAAAAGATGTCAATAAAAATTTAGCTTCAAAAAAGAAAATGAAAGGGGAACTGGTAGGCATCGTAAATAATATTTTATAACATGCCACCTCTTTACCAATATAGATATATTGCTTACCTATATGAAGTATTTGATTTGTTTAGGATCATAATAGCTAACAATTATATTGCTTTTCTTTTTTTAATTTTAATTTATTTTCTTGATTACATCATTCATTTCCACAAGGTTTTGAGTTACAGATTTTCTCCCCTTCTTTCCCCCACCCCCAAGCCCAAAACAGTGATCCCACCGCAAAGCCCCTCCCACAATCTACTCTCTTCTACATCCTCCTCCAATGCCCCTCTAACTTCGGTAGGGCAGGGAGGGTCTCCCTACCCCAGTCCCTGCACGTATATATATATATATACACACATATATATCCCTTGTCACCCACTCCCACTGGAAGCAGCAGCAATTCAATACAGGCTGTACATGTGTAATTATGCAGGACATCTCCATGGTAGACATATTGTGAGAGGCTGATTGTATATCCCTCCTTCCTATCCCACACCCTCCCCTTGTTTTGTTTTCTTCCCTGTCCCTGTCCCTTTACTGAAGTGTGTGCTTCCAGTATCCCTCCCCCCAATCCTGCCTTTCCCTCCATCATCCCCCCTCACATCCCCATCCCCCTACTTTCCTGTGTGGCAAGATACCCAGTTTAGAGTTTATGTCATTCCTTCCCTAAGCCAAATTT
>CM053598.1:47308013-47326698 GCA_028646575.1 Pseudocheirus occidentalis | reverse complement strand
GATTCTAGAGTTTTACTGCTGTTCCTAGCTTGCTTCCTTTTTCTCATGTTGGCCAGTCTATTAATTGCTTGGCTTTTTAGCTCTGTGGAACTCTGCTTCCTGGAGGGGGAAAGCTCTGTCCCAAATCGCTGGGGCCCTCACAGCTGCCGGAGCTCTTAGTGGGGTGCTGCAGCCCCACCTCCCAGCCTTGGCTCACTGAAAGCGCACTCCAGGACCACCACTCAAGACCACAATCCAGATCCAGGCCACTCAACGCAAGAGCCCTTGGCCCTGATGAATCTCGTCATCCCCCCTGCTATCTGCAGGCTGAGGACTCTGAAGCAGCCCAGTGGAAGATGCTGCAGCTCTCAGATGGTCCTGCTGCTACAGCCACCTCCCACTGCTTCCTTGCCCTGGGAGCAGTTTGGCCAGACCTGCTCTTCTCCTCCCGAGTTAGCAAAATCCACTGACCTTTCTCTTAGCCTTTTTTTTCTTCTGGCCTGATAGATGTGGTAACTGTTCCTCCAGTGCAGCCGATCAGTTCTCCTATAGCCGTGGTTTCCCGCCCCCCCATGCCCCAGGGCCTGACCCGGCTGGGGTTTCGGCTGCGGGTCCCAGACTGCTGCGAAGAGCCCTGCCTGCTGCGCTCCCTGTAGCAACAGATGTGATTTCTGTCTTGTGGAGAGTTTTGGAGCTTGAAAATCTGTTTCACGTCCCATTTTATGAGTTTTTTAGCGTGTTTGTGTGGGAGCTGTGGTGCTTTGCTGCTTCTATGCCACCATCTTGGATCCACCCCCCCAGGGATACAATTCTTAAATTCTTTTAAAATACTTATAAATGTTCAAGTGTAAATTTCTTGAGAGAAAGTGATTTAAAAAAATTGATTCCCTAATATGGTAAATATTGTAGAGAATATCAAGATTGAGGCTGAACTGAATGGAATTCTATGTTTTCTGATGTAAGGGAATTACTTCTTATTTTAGTTCTTCAGAAATTTATCACTAACCCAAAGCTGACATCCTCACCTTCTTCCTCTGGTGAAGAAGGTATATTTTCCCTCCTCACTGGTGTAAAAGCTCCTTGGGGGAAAAAGACTGTTTTCATTTTTGTCTTTTGCATTGGAATAGAAAAAGCGCTGGCTCTGGAGTAAGAGGATCTGGATTCAAATTGTCACTTAGTAGCTTATGTAATATTGTAATATTAATCTCCATGGGCTTCTGTCACTGCACTTCACCGGTCAACTTGAGAGGATTGACTAGATGGTCTCTGACATCCTTTCTGGTTCTAGATCAAGGGTTTTAGAATTGTGTGGGTATGAGATAGACTCCTTTGACACTGTCAAGAAAACTATATAAAATGACACCATCCCATGAGGAGCTTGCAATTCAATTGAGAAGAAAAGTATTTTCATAGTTCATTGAAACGTATGCAATCCTTCTTATGATATTTTAATGCATAAAATAAAACACATAGAATTATAGAGGAAAGCAAAGGGTAATGGAAATAAAGATATAAACCCCCATCCAAATACAAGTTAATGGATCCCTTGAAATTTACCCATGAGCTCCTTAGAAGTCTGTGGACCCCAGGTCTAAGAAGAACCCAGGTTCTTGATGCCTAGCACTAAGGGTACCTTCAGCAGAATTCTCACTTAATACATGTGAATTGAATAAGCAAGTCAAATGTGTCCAACCCTTAGCCCAAGGTCCTAAGCCGCAGATGTAATCACAACAAGCTTGGTTTCTTTTTTCAGGTTTTGCTCATATGTATTATAGCAAAGACACAAGCCTTCGAATGTAGTACTTTCTAAACCTTTGAAGTTTTTCTCTTTGTTGATTTTGACAGTTACAGAAAAAAATTATATTCACGTAAAACTGAAGTAAAGAAAGAAAAAACACCAACAGAGTTCCAAGAATGTTAAAGGATTGTCCAACCCACCAAAAGCCACAAAATTCAAACAATCAGGACAGACCCTTTGCCCTGGATTCGACCTATTGTCCAAGCCCATTTTTCCCCTTTGTTCCCTTGCCCAAGGGGGTGACTTAAGATACAGTATCATTCGGGCGTTTTCATGCTCTCTCCTTGCTGCCTGGCTTTTTCCAAGTTTCTAGTGAAACATTCTTTCCCAGCTGACACATATTAAAAATTTAAAGGCCTGCTCTTTTGAACAGTGATCAAAATTAAGCTATTACCCACTCAGGGATATTTACATAGAGCTGCCCTACAGCTGCTTAACAGGATTTTCCAACTAAACATTTCTTTTGACCCTCCTGTGTCATTAGCCAGCATCAGACTATTGGGTTACAGCATGAGGGTTCTCTTTTTTTCCTTTCTTTTCTGTACATATGATAAATGGCCACTGGGAATTATTTACCAAGTAAATAATATAATTCTTTTAGTCTTCCAGAGCCTGCTGCAGTTATAGGAGACGTGCTAATTACTTTTAGATCCTGCTACATGCAATTTGCAAATAAACTGCAGAAAGTAGAAACATGTAATTAGTAATTACCATGGTATGTAGAGATGCTGCAGTTGTGAAGTCAGTCTATATGCCTAAAATCTGAAAAAAAAAAAGACGAATTGAACTGGGTAGGCATAGAGCTGGATAGACTTTACTGCAAGGCCATTGCCAAGGGTTTTATTAGGAAATTGGTTCCTTAAAAGAACCTATAGCGAACATTGCAAATCCAGGGCAGTTCTCATTGCTGACTTTAGCAATACCCTTACATCAAAAAATATAGAATTCCATTCAGTTTAACCACAGTCTTGATATTCCCTACAATGTTTACCGTATTAGAGACTCAATTTTTAAAAATCACTTTCTCTCAAGAAATTTACACTTGAACATTTATAAGTATTTTAAAAGAATTTAAGAATTGTATCCCTATTATTTCTACCATTGACTCTGATTTCATCCATGTAAGCACTTGCTTCTATAGATTCCCAGTGAAACCCTTTCATGCCTTGGGAGATGACCTTCATTGGTAGCAATGATTTAAGAAATGGATGGAATGACATGATTTCTACACAATCATACGACTTAACTTTTGCCATTGTCTTGATCTTCTCGTATCTCCTAGTTACCACTTGCTCTTCACCCATTACAGATGAGGAAATTGAGACTCAGAGGAGTACAGTGACTAGCTCAAAGTCACACAGGTCATATGTAATTGAGGCAGGCTTTGAATTCAAATGCTACCTTTCCAGGTTGGTTGCTACAGGATGACTAAGTGTTTCGACATCTTAGTATGTGTTCAATTTGTCACCTTCTCTCATTATACATCTAAAGGAGATCACACTGCTGAGTTAGAAAGTTATCAATGGCTTGTTGGTTCTATATGAATCTTTGTTCAAATGATTTTGTTATATTCTCTAGAAGGAAAAAAAAGGATTTTGTTGGAATTGACTGGTAGATTTTAACTTTTTGTAGATTTTTAGAATTTTAGAATTGTAAGACCTTAGAATTAATTTTATATTATTTATTCACTTGGGAGGTAAGTAAACCAAAGACCAAAAAAGTAAAAGTACATAAGTACATGCTGAAAATCACACTGTGGTGTTGAAACCTTAACTGTATCATCACCAAATTACTAAATGTCTGATTTAGAAACAATCTGCAAAGCCACGCAGTCTAACTGGAAGATGAGAAAGTCCTTATTAAAACATGCACAACAAAGCTAATGTTATTTCTAATAGTCCTCTACAACCTTAATGAAAGTGTCTTTTGAAAAACTCCATTGACTATACCATACCATCAGATAATGGAGACTATAGGAGGATAAAGCAATTGCAGAGAATGGCCTAACTTAAAATCTGAGGGAATTCTAAATATATATACACATATATATATATATATATATATATATATATACACACACACACATTCACACACACATACGTATATACGTATATATGTATGTATAAATTAAATATATGTATATACACCTATATATATATGTATATATACACACATAGATTTAATATTTCTGGGACTCATTGTTGCTGGTAGAGATCACTCCCAGTCTAGGCCCTGACTAAATTCCCAAAGAGAAGAGAGAAAGAGATTTGACTAGAAAGCTGAAAACTTGAGTGAGCCAGGATTGCAAAGTTTAATTTGTTGGGTGTGGGGGAGGGAATCAGTGAAGGATTCTTTATTGTCTTTATGTCTGCCCAGTGAACTCTTGATAGGGAGACAAATGACTTGGGGAGCTGAATTTGAATGACCATTCACATCAAGTTTTAAAACTCCACCACTCTCATGATGCCAGCATTTACAATTCCACTGCTGAAAGGGTGAGGTACAGAGAAGTGTGTCTATTGTGTAAGATTCCTCTAGTTTTGAAGAATAATCGGTATGGCAGCAAAATCTGTCTACTTTCTGTTTCACAAGGCTCAGATAGGATAAGAAGACATGAAGAGTTTGTGATCTGGGTGGGTGTAAAGAGTACCCCCTGAGATGAAATCTTGACTTTATCAGAGTATCTACTAGCTGCTAATGGCAGGATTGTTGAAGGATTATGCCTCAGAGTGAAATGGCTAATTGGGGATCATGGCCATGTTTACAAAATGGCAGCCTTTTTCACTGGAAATTGTGTCATTGGCTACCATTTTTCACCCTATGTGAAAAGGAATCTTTTCTCTGCAAAATGTAAAGTGGGATCATGAAAATTTAATAGTGGCCTTGGAAATTAGACCCAGAAAAGAGCCATTAGGGCATCTAGTCCACTCTCCAAGGGCCAGTTTGGGATTCCTTCATATAACATATTTTCTATTACTTAGCTCAGTCTAGCTTTAAATATCTCTAGGGACAGAGCCACCACCATCTTCTCTGGAATACTATTTCACAATCTAATAGATCTTACTTTAGGGAATTTCTCCCTTTTATTTAGTCTGTGTGTTCCTTTTAATTTCATTCTGCTTCATCTCTGTGACTGGACCCAACTACTCACTCATTTCCCCACTCATAATATTCACACCTTTCAGCTATCAAAAGCCAACAATATTCACCGGATGTTCCTTAGCAGGGGCAATCCTCAGTAAGAATGAGTTTGTTTTCTGCTAAACTTTTAATACCTATTCCACGAAACTTCTGTCTTCCTCCTTCTGTGCTCAGTACCCTCAGCTCTCTTTTCTCTTTCTCCTTCCCTTACTAGCCTTCAGATCTTTTCTTCCTAGTGAAGGACCACAGCACAGAATCATGGGAAATATTGATATAGATGTAAAATACCTGGCTTCTAATCTCAGGTCTGCTCCTTCCTTATTGCCTGTGTAACTGGGTAAATCAGTTAACATCTCTAGGGTTTTAATCCTTTATCCCCAAAAGAAAGCAAACACATACACCCACTCACCCACCCACCCACACACCCACACCCACACCCACACACACACACCAACTCCCTGCCCCCCCAAAAACCCAAGTAACTAGGGCTAAATTATACCTGCATTCCTTCCTAGTTCTGATGCTCTACATCTGAAAATATATTTTGGGGATGTCAATCTGTGATTTCACCAGTGTACAGAACAATTACTACCAGTAAAGATCTGAAATTGGTCTGCTACTTTTAGTCACAGAGCATTAAGGAGTTAGGGGTCTTCAGGGTCAAACTGTCAGTATATTTCAGAGGTAGGTATCAAACCTAGGTCTTTGGGTCTTCCTGAGTCACCCAGGATAGAAATGGAGTGGCCATTCAGAGCTAACCCCACCACCAATCAGCAGAGAAGTTTACACTGCTCCATTCTTAACCTGACCAGTTCAACCAGCCTTAGGCAACTAGTTGGTTTTTAGATTGCAAGCTCCATGACAGCAGGACTATCTTTCTTTTTCTTATTAGTATTCTCAGGCACATCACCTGGCACAAAGTAAGTACTTAGTAGAAGTCTATTGTCTTGCATTGCATCTATATACTAGCCCCCATTCCTAAGGCTCATTATTTTAATGCCAGGCTTAGTGTGAATGCCTGATTTATTTAGCCTATTGCAGTTCAGAAACTCCCAAATTTGAGAGATTTCCCTGTTTCAAACTCCTTGGAAGCAATGATTACTGGTATGTTGCCATGGAAAGTTGTCACTTGGGATTATTACTACTACTGCTGCTGTTACTACCACTACTAAACATAAACAATTAACATGTTGACTTATTTCTGAGGTTTTTTTTCTTCCTCCAAGAACCTCTCCCTGAAGAGAACTTGGAACAGGCTCTCTCTCAGAACCGGAAGTCAGAAGACCCAGGACCTCTCCTCTCCCAAGCTCTTACCAACTCCGTACTTCATATAGACTGGTAGCATCAGTTCTGAGTAGTGATTCTCTACTGATGAAGACAGTCTTATGCAAATGGAATTGAAACCAGGTCACATTAATAAAATGCCTTAAGATAAAGATATTTTTCTGCCCTAGAGACATCAGTAGTATAAGGAATTGTCATCATTATTTTGCAGATGAGGAAATTGAGGCTCAGAGAAATTAATCACTTGCCATAGCAACAGGTATCTGAGACATCATTTGAGCCCAGGTCAGCTGAAGCCAAATCCATTGGTTGTTCTGTCCATCTGTACTGCACCTCTGCCTTGGAACAATGTCCCAATTAGGCAAGATACATTTTTAAAGCTTTGATTTCTGAAATTGAGGACTAAGTGAATTCCCAGACTCTTTACTTTGAACACAAATTCTTGCTTCTGGCTTTACTATACTTACTTTGCTCAGCTATCTTTTACTCAAAGTTTAGAGGAAAAGATAGAAATAGTATTTCAGTTGGCATGACAGTAGTTTTTGCAGTCTGAAGTGATAGCTGAGGCATTACCAACATGATGTCCTGCCTTCTCGTGGAAGACAGTAACCTGAAAGCCCAGTTGAACGCAAACCAAGCTACCATTTGAGCACAGTTAAGGCACTATAGAGCATGGTCTTAGATTCAAATAAAAATGGGGGCCACTATTCCATCTATAAGGAGCACAGAGAGTTGTGTGTTGACTAAGTTTAAAAATGTAATGTTATATATGCTTTTGTTGTATTTTTATTTCTTTTGTTGAATATTTCCAAATTATCTTTTAATCTGGTTCTGACCACCCTTGATAGTATTGCTAATGGTCAGCATGTTTGACCCCTTTGTTATTGAGGGTAGAGAAGAAGCCAAAGATGGCCTTTTGCCCTCCAGAAGCTTATAATTTAGTTGGGGATTAAAGGTTAACTAACATGCATGAAACAAAGTATGTTTTACAATTGCTTTAACATTCTCACCAAATGTAACATTCTATCTTTATCATTATAATGATCCTTTCAATTCTAGCTTAAAAGAGAGCTTATAAATAAGGGCTACACTACATGTGCCTAGAGGGAGGGAGATAAAAGTTCCATTGTAATCTTTCATGATAATACTATTCTGGAATGCCAGGTTCAGTCTGGGGCACCATATTTTAGGAAGTACATTGACAGACTGGAGTGCATACGGAATAATGATGATAATACCAGTTACTATTATACTATAATAATTATTATACTATTTAGGGTTTGCAAAGTATTTTAAAACTATTATTTCATTTTATCCTTCTGACAAACCCAGGAAGGAGATGTTACTATTATCCCCATTTTGTAGTTGAGGAAACTGAGGCAGATAGGTTAAATGATTTGTGCAGGGTCATATAAGTATAGTGTGTGTGTGTGTGTGTGTGTGTGTGTGTACGTGCTGACCACTAGCAACACTATCATGGGTGGTCAGAATCAGATTAAAAGATAATTTAGAAATATTCAACAAAAATACAACAAAACATAGATAATATTACACTTTTAAACTGTCAATATGCAACTGTCTGGGTTCATTACAGATGGAGTAGTGGCCCCCGTTTTTATTTGAGTCTAACACCATGCTCTATAGCCCCTTTAGCTCAAATGGTTGTTTCATTTGTATTTAGCTGGGCATCCAGGTTAATATCTTCATTAAGAAGGCAAAACAGCATATTGGTACACACACATATGTACACACACATACATATACAATATATGCATATAAATATACATATATAAGTATTCTATATAAATATAATAATATAATAAGTATCTGAGGCCAGATCTTAACGCAGGTCTTTCTGATTCCAGGTCTGGCGCTCCATCTACTACAACGCCATAGTAGAATTGGAAGAGGCAGTGAATTTGAAATAAGGAAGCTCTGAATTCAAATCCTACCTCAAGTATTTAGCAGTTGTATTATCCTTGTCAAGTCATTTAACCTCTATGTATATCCTAGCTTTCTTGTTTGTAAAATGAGAAAGTTGGACTCATTGATAGCCAAGGTCCCTCATCTTTAAATCTATCATCCTTTGGTCTAAATAAGACCCCCAAATAGATAAGGAGATTCAAACAAATGTCCTGTGAGTATCAGTTAAAGGACATGGGATCTTTGGCTTGGAGAAGATATGAGATGTGGAGTGAGATGTGATAGCTCCCTTCAGGTGCTGGAGAGGGTCAGTGGAAGACATGAAAGCTCAGACTTTCTGTTTGGCTCAGAAAGTCACTACTCCAACTGAGACTAATAAGAAAGACAAAGAAAAAACTTCCCAACAGTGAGTGCTATCTATGTAAAAATGGAGTGGGTGGCATGCTGTTTCCAGAGATGGTGCATTTCTTGCCACTGAAAATCTTCAAGGAATAGCCATATAGTTATAATAATAAATAAACAGTTGTGTCATTGTGCCCCCTCTCCACTGTCTCTTCTCTCTGTCTCTTCTCTCTGTCTCTGTCTTTGTCTTCTTCCTTTTATCAGTCTCTCTATCTCTCTTGGTATGTGTCTGCTTCTCTGCCTATATCTCTGTTGCCCTGCCTCTTTGCCTCTGTCTTTGTTTCTGTCTCTCTGTTTCTTTCTCGTTCTCTGTTTCATCAGCATGAACAAGTGATTTTTTCTACCAACAGATCGCAACTGGTTTCTGCCTCAGGAGATGTTTCTGGTAAATTGCCAAGATTTAAAATTACACGTGCACACATGTATATATTTGTATGTTTCTATATGTATATCTTTGTGCCTATATATGCATAGTGCATATATGTACATTCACAGATGTTCACATGTGTGCATACATGCATGTGTATATGTAGACACGAGTGTGTGCATACACGCATGTATGTGTATAGATGTGTGTATATATACATATTTATATATAGATATATTTACCCATCTTTATATGTGTAATATATTATATTATTATATAAATACACATAATAATTAATTATATAATTATTATGTATAATTATAATATATTATATAAAATATTATATATTTACACATATATACACATGCACAATATACAATACATGTGCTATACCTACATATATATGTGTGCACACATACACATACACACATATATACACATATACACACAAACATATGTATCCTGATGTCCAACCTTCTGAGAACAAGCCTCTTTGAACTTATCTAGATTAGCTTTTGGTCAACAAATATATAGACCAACCCTGGGCTTGTACTCACATTCTTTCTTTCTTGGCAGGATTTATCAATCAATTAATCCATAAAAAGACATATTAGGTACTTAAAATATGCCAGGAATTGTGCTAAGAATAGGGAATATAAAGGAGGGGAAAAACAAACACAAAAAAATCAAAGAAAAGAAAATGTGTTTTTGCCTTCAGGGAGACTACATTCTAATGGAGAAGACAGTATAAATAATTACATGAACATAATGTATATGTGGAGTGGATGGAAGGTAGTTTGAGAAGGGAAGGTACTCCTGACTGGGGAGATCAGGAAAGATCTCCTACAGAAAGCATGAATTGGGATGGTTGTTAAAGGAATGCAGAGATTTTAAATTGTAGTGGTAAGAAGGGAGTCTACTTCAGGAGTGGGATGGCAGCCAGACCAAGGTTATGGAGACAGAGAGAGAGAGTGCCATATGGAATGATGAATGTGCTGTTATGGTGGGATCAGAGAGTGTAAGGAAGGGAGTAGTGTTGGAAAAGATTGGAAAAAGGTAAGAAGATTATGATTGGATTTAAGCAAAGGAATTGAATCTTAGTGAGAATTAGGAGCTTCCAGAATATATTGAATGGATATGGAAAGGGAACGGTATTACGTGGTCATACCTACACTTGGTAAACTAATTTGGCAGCTGTATAGAAGTTGGATGGATTGGTGAAAGATCTGAATTATGAAGACCAATTCAGAGGCTGTTGCAATAGTCTAGGAGAGAAGTGATGAAGGCCTTTTGAATGGCAGTTGTGTGAGTAGAGACAAGGGGATGTAGATGAGAGATATTGTGAAGGGGAAAATGACAAGATCTGGCAATAGATTTGATACATGGTTTGAGTGAGTGAGGAGTCCGAAATGATATTGGTTGAGGGCCTGAGTGACTGGAAATCCAGTGGTATTCTCAAAAATATTTGGAAAGTTTGGAAGAGGGATAGGATTTGTTTGGGAAGAACACAACTTCAGTTTGAGATGTTGTCATAAGACACCCAAGCTTGACTTGTGCTATCCTTGCCTTTGAGAGCCTCAGGTCACCTTCAAGCTGGGATGAGGCAGACATTGGGTGAGGATTTCACAAAAGGACTTTGGTAATATTGGCCCAAACTGGGATCAAGCAAACATACCCAGAGAAACTATCAGTCCCGAAGGAAATTTGTCTGGACACTGATTATCCCATATGTCTTAATCTAGGCACCTCCACTACCCTAACACATGGAATGAATTGTACAGAATGTCTCTAATGTCTGCAAAACATTTGGAGCCCCATTTGAGCTGAAAAACTAAATGTAGATTGATTGCATGGATCACATAACGACATGACTTGGAATCTCACAACAAGCCACCTTATGGCTCCTACACACAAGAACAGAATAAGTCTCTAATTCCTAGACTGGATTGACCCAGGCGTATCTCAGTGGCGTTTTTTGCCATTCTTGTAATGACTAAGGGAAGTACTGCTTGTCTCTTCTTATAACTGAAGAGAACAGGCCATATTATCTGGGAAGCACCTTTCTTGCCTTATGGAAATTAAAATAATCAACACAGGAAAATTTTCCATTCAATTCTTTACAAGATTTTTTTTTCAAGGAGGCAAATTGGGACTTGTAAGGACTTGGAGGAGGTATCAGAAGGGGAAACCTAGCCTACTTTGATTATGGGAACAGTGAGGAGGAAATCTGACTTACTTTTACCCAACTAACTGTAGGATCTCAGTCCCTGGCAACCAGTTACTGGCTCCTTTTGTGGACATTAGCTACTCCTATTATCAAATGCTTTGCAAATAATAATTCTAGAACACTATTTTTTTTAATGGGAAATTTGCTGAGTGCTTCTATCAGTGCAAGGTGGCATGGTGGCATAGTGAATGGATTTTTCTCACAATCTTTGTGTGAAAGAGAATGTACAATTTGTTCAATTCCTTAGCATATTTCCAAATTCCAGGATGGCTGGACCAATTCACAACTTAACTGAATGAGGCACTTGGAGTCTGGAAGATCTGAGTTCAAATTCAGCCTCAGAAACTGGCTGTTTAACCCTGGCAAGTCACTTAACCTCTGCCTCAGTTTCCTCACCCATAAAATGTGAATAATGATGGACTTTATCTCATAGTATTGTTATGAGGACCAAATGTGGTGTGTGTGTATGTATATGTATATGTATGTACACTTTGTAAATCTTAAAGTACTCTATAAATATTAGTAATTTTATTATAATTATAAATAATTATTATTACTATAAACTATAACTGTTTTCTAAGTCAGGTCAGTGTCCTCCCCTTATGGTTCCTAATCACGCTTTATATATGATAAATGCTCAATTAACACTCGCTGAATGATTGGCAAAAAAGTCCTCTCCGTTTGACAGTGGCACAAAATTAGTGTGGATGTCTCAGCTTAACTGGTGAATTAAGTCAATTCACTTTTAAATGTAGCTGTTTCCTCTCATAAAGCATCTGGCAAATTAATTCAGTTTTTTAATTGTTTCTTTTTGTTTTTTTTTACTTTTCAACCTTGTTACATTGGCTTCTTGTAGGAATGACCCCAAGTGCATGGCTGTTCCTTGTCCCCCATATTCCAATGGCATGGAAAAGAGTCATAAGAAAGGTAGGGGCTAGGAGTGATAATTAATTATAAAAAAAGAAAAAGAGGCCACATAATGTAGTGGATGAACTCTGGTCTTAAAAATATAAAAATCTGCACTTCAATTTCCTCAACTATAAAATGTTTATAGTAATGGAATTTATCAAAATAGGGTTTTTGTGAGGGTCAAATGAGGAGTGTATATGTATACATGTATATAAACCTACTTTCAACTAACTGTTGTTATAGTTACTATACAAGAGAACAGTTTTCCAAGTCAGGAACAGGAATCCTCTGGTCACATTGTTTAACCTCTCAATGCTCTAAGCAACTTTATAACAGAATAAGTTGCAGAGAAATTGTCCACCTGAATTGATGGAGGGAGATCCCTATACTGATAAAATAATAGGCCTAGTGTTTATCCCTATCCTCATCCTCATCTCTATCCCTAGCTCTGTTCCTTTCCATTATCCCTAACCCTTTACAAAACTACATTTATTATGCCTTCCTCTCCTGCGGGACAAAAGCATTAGAAAAAGAGAGAACGCTCCAAGATACTCTAAGCAAACAACAGAATATCCCATCATTTCAAACAATGAGATATTGGACTTTTCAAGTGGAAAAGTGTTTAATTTCTCATCGATCTTTCTTCCTGAAGGTATAACCTTTGCAAACTAGGAATGGAAAATGTCTAGCAAGAAGAAATTTTGAAAAACCCATTCTTCCATCCTTAACTATTATCTACTGAGGAATGCCCAATTGCCCATCTTTTCTTCCCCTTTGGCATGTTTATCTTTTTCTTATTTTATAGAATTATAGATTCTTACAGGTGGAGGAACTTTGTTATAAAGTCCTTCATTCAGTTGAGTTGTAAATTGGTCCAGCCATCCTGGAGAACAATTTGGAAATACGCTAAGGAATTGAACAAATTGTCCATTCTCTTTCACACAAAGATTGTACTGCTGAGCCGTACTTAGACCCCAAAGATGAAAGACATGTCCTGTATGCAACAAAATGTCTATATCAATGCTATTTATAGCAAATAACTAGAAACTGAGTAATACACATTGATTGGAGAATGTCTAAACACATTGTGTTACTGAAAATATAATGGAATATTATTGTACATTAAGAAATAATGAATGCAAAGGGTACAGAGAATCATCGGAAAATTGGTATGAATTCATGCAAGGTAAAATAATCAAAACCAGGCATATGAGAGACCACCCTTGCCACTCTTTGACTGAGAGGGAAAGGATGAAAAGTTTCTTTGTATGGAAGGAATATTCTATTATAATAATACTCATAATAATAATAACTAACATTTATATAGCATTTAACACATGCCAGGTATTAAGCTAATTGCTTTACAATGATCTTATTTGATCCTTATAACAATGCAGGCATGTAGATGCTATTATTATTCCCTTTTACAGCTGAGGAAACTGAGGCAAATAGGAGTTAAGTGACACATAGTTAGTAAGTGTCTGAGGGTGGATTTGAACTTAGGTCTTCTTGACTCCAGGCTAGGTACTTTATCCACTGTAGCACACACCTGCTTTTTATTACTAAAAAGTAATAGTTTAGGATCATAACAGCATAGTGATCAAGCTCACCCCATAGATGTGGAAAGCCTTACTTCTCAGCATTCTTTTTGCATGCAGCTATGGAATGGTGAGGCACAAAACACCACACAGATTCTGGAGGTACATATTGGAAACACCAAAGTTGAAAAACATTGAGCCCTGATTTATGTTTCTGAACTGGGGGCTCAAGAGAAGGGAGATCTCTGGTGTACAGCTTTCTGGCCATCCCAAGGAACTAAACCTGAGACTATAGCTCTGGAGGTAACAAGACATTCCTGGTTCCCAAGATTATACCTCAGGAAGAGAGGTTTGCAACCTTTCTTGTGTCTTGGACTCTTTTGGTAGTGTCTAATGAAGACTACAGACCCCTTTTCAGAATAACATTTTAAAATGCATCAAATAAAATATATAGGATTATAAAGAAAATCAAATATATTAAAATAGTTATTGACATTATATAAACATATACACACATATATTTTAAAAGGTCACAGATCCCAGGTTAACAACTGTTCTGATGGCAGCCATCTCTAGGGGAGGGACTGGAGAGGGGAGAAGGAAAAAGTGGGGAAAAGAAAGAAAACAAAGGAAAAGAAAAATTTATCTGATAGCTTTATTATTTATTTAAAAGGAATAGCAAGTTGTACATAACAATTAGCAGTTTTGTATACAAATTATGATACTATGTTATGGAAATTTGTACTTTATTCTATAAATTAAAGATCAAATAAATAAAATTTTAGAAACAATCTCTGAAACATTTAAAAACAATGCTCTGAAACATAAGCTTTTATAACCATTCCCTTGATCCAAATTCAATTCAAGTCCTACAGGCATTTATTATTCAATTTGCTTTAATTGAATAAACATCTATTAAATGCATACTTTGCATCAGGTACCGTGCTGGGTATTAGGGAGGAAAAGATGAAATGCCTGCTCTCAAGAGGTTTTCATTCTACTAGAGGGAAGAGAACAACATATATGCAGTTCTAACTAAAATCCTATTTTTTACTGGAAGCCTTCTCCAATCCTAAATTCAGGTGCCTTCTTTCTCATAATTATTACCTATTGGTATGTGTGTGTGTGTGTGTGTGTGTATTTATACATGTTTACATGTTCTCCCCCATCAGATTGAAATCTCCCTGAGGGAAGGAATTGTCTTTCTTTTTTCTTATTTGTATCTCTTGCACTTAGCACAGTGCCTGGCACAACGTAGCTGCTTCAGAAATGTTTGTTGAATTTACTGAATTCTAATATATATTTTAAGTGATGGCTTAATAAGCTAACTAGAGGAATATGCCTTTTGGTCTCCTCCCCATAAAGGAATCCACTTTTTACTTTTGATTCCATGTTTCAGGCTTTGGAAAGCTAACTCTGGGAGAGGGGGAAAGCACAGATGATAAGATCAGAGAACAGTTCTCTGATTTTCTTCCTACCAGTGACTCCCGGTTGAGACCATTCCTACAACTAATTTTGCAAGGTGAGCCTGTGTGGTCCCATTCTTTCCAACCCCTTTTCTTGCACTGATAACATTTATTACCAAAGAAGAGAAGAGAGTTTCTTTGATCAAATTTCTTTGGGGTTTTTCTAGGGAAATTGATGTAACTGCCTGACTCACACAATGCCACTTTATACTGGGTGGAATTCCCTGATCTGAGATACAGTGCATAAAGGGAGGCCTGAACTCCATTTGGGGGGAATGATGGGGACATGTGATGATATTAATCCTTTGTATGGAAGAAGTAATTTGGATTCTTGGTTTCATATAGCTTGGGCATGGGGAAAACCCTGAAATTCACTGCTAAATCCCTACACGGATATCAATAGTGAACTCAGGACAACTCTACATTTGACAAATCTGCCACCATTCTTTCTAGTCTGCATACTAAAAAGAAAACCCAATGGATCCTCACCACTGGGGCTATTCTAGCTACAGCTGAATAACTTCCAGAAAGAGTTGACTTTTTAAGCATTTCTATTTCTACCTTTCTTCCCAATTCTACCCCTCATCTAAATTTTCCTATTTCTGTCAAGGGCACCACCATTCTCCCAGTCACTCATAATGCCATCCTCAGCTCCTCTCTCTCATGTCATATGTCCAATCCATTGCTACATGTTGGCATTTCTACCTTCACATCTTTTGTATACGTCCCATTCTTTCCATTCACATAGCTGACATCCTATTAAATTAGATCTTCATCACCTCACACCCAGACTATTGTAAGAGCTTTCCAATGTTCTCCCTGTCTCCAATTTCTCTCCATTCTAGCCCATTCTTCACAAAGATGCGAACATGATCAAGCACAAGGCTTGATCAGTCTCTACCCCTATTTAATAAACTCCACCGGCACCCTATGACCTCTAGTTTCAAACATAAAGCCCCCTCTTTGGCATTTAAAGTTCATCACCATCTGAGCTATCCAGAGGGATTGCTGAGCCCAAGGCATGTCACTCTTTGTCCCTGTCCCCTCAATAAATCATTTGTTACCACTTATAGGTTTATTAACTGCATCCGCATCATACTTTTCTTTTATTCTATTATCTATCCAAAGCCATAACTAGATAATTTTACATGTGGGAAAAATGGGATGCAATGCAGCCTCAATAGCTTTATTGGGACTGGGGTGGTGGTAAAGACCTCAGGAAACCATGAAGAAAGGGATGGGATTTGGGGGTATGTCAGAGAGGTGAAAGCAAAAAAGTTCATTTGGCTGAAGGAAGCCAGGTGGAGGAAGCAGATAACTTTCTATTTAACTAGTTATCCTCTCTCCTGAGGTTCTAAACTTAGCTGTTTCTTTGATAAGGATGACAAGTGGTACCAGCACTCTCTAAATTTCAGCAACCTGAGGCAAAAATCTTGATTAACCTACCCTAGGTTAGGTTACCTGTCTGAATCTTGCCCAGCATCCAACATTCAACTTGAGGCCTGCCTCCTCTATGACACCTTCCATAGTTACCCCAATCCAAATACCCCAAGTCTTTCTTCTGAAATACTGACATATTTACTGTCTTTATAATTTGTCTCACAATGAGTCTTATACCGTCTTTCAAGAGTTCTATTATTACCTTGGATTGATATCACAATCTTGAATTTCCTTTTTGTATTCTCTTCCTTTCTGCTTTTTCTTTCTAACTAGATTATAAGCTCTCGAAGGGCAGGGAGCTTGTCTTGATGGTTATCTGGGTTCAAGTCTCTCTGCCCTCAATTTCTTCATTCATAAAATGAGATGATTTCCGTAACAGCAACACTGTGATGATGAGTGGAAACTTAGCTCTTCTCAGGAATTCAATAAACTAAGACAATTCTAAAAGACTTATGATGGAAAATGCCATCCACATCTAGGGAAAGAACTATGGAGGCTGAATACAGATCGAAGCAGACTATTTTATCTTTTTTTCCTTTCTCATGATTTTTCCCTTTTGTTCTGATTCTTCTTTCACACGATGACTAATGTGGAATATGTTCATATGACTGTACATGTATAGCCTAAATCAGATTGCAGGTTGTCTTGGGGAGGAGGATGGGAATGAGGGGGAGAAAATTATAAAGTCAAAATCATATAAAAGTGAATAATGAAAGCTAAAACTAACTAAATAAACAATTAAAAAGCATTAACAAACATGAGGTGATTTGGCTGACTGATCTTTAGGGTCATTGATCCTATTGTATGCACACACCCCCAGCCTCCCCACTTCCCAGACCTGGGCCTGATCCATTCAATCACATGTTCAAATGACATTTATTAATTATACCCAACTCCTGTAGTAGCCTAGGAGAGGAAAGGAGGACACAAAAAGTGAGGGTGGGGTGCTTTGGAGATCTTGATGGTCATGGATTTACTTATGAGTGCAAATGAAATTTAGATCTTTTCAGCCCCTTCCTTTAACCCAATATACCTTCTTCTAACCCCCTGGCTATCTCCTTAGGTCACTAACCAGTCACCAGTGCCCCCCCCCACAGTACAGCATGACTACTTAATGCTCACCCTTAGAAAATATCCTCGGTATCTCTCTTTACTTTTCCCTTTGGTAACTGGAATACTCATACACACACAATACATAATACATACATACATACATACACATACATATAGACATACATACAGATAGACATACATACAGATAGACATACATGCATGTATATGTTTCTCTGTCAGGGGAGTCATGAGGATTCAATGAAAGACACAGGATGTGCCTTTCTATATCAGGATGCTCAGACAACGCGGCAAAGGCTTATTTGCAATCAACAATTTTACTGGTGTGAGCTGTTCTGAATCTGTAGGACTCACCCAGGTCTATGCAAATCTGGAGTCAACAGAATGTTTGCTTGCTAAATGTTCAGCAGTTAAGTGCACAGCACTCTGAAGAGGTTATACTCCAATGGAACTATAATTTCATCAGTGTTACTGTGTATGCATATAATACGTACATACATGTATGTATATGTAAATTCACATCTATGCACTATATATATATAAATACTACATATACTATATACACATATACATGTGTATATATACACACACATAGGGACATATATATGCATGAAAAATACTGCCAATGGGCACTTAAATCAGGCAGGACAGTGTTATAAATTGCTTTAGGGAAATTTCAAAGTATGTATGTGCATATAGGAAGGGAAGGAGAGAGTGAAAGAGGCGTGAACATGACCTAAAGTTTGTTTGTCCAACAATATACTAAGAAAATATACCTAGAGTCAGGAAGATCTGAATTGAAATCCAGTCACAGATTACTTACCAATTGTAGGACCCTGGGCAAGTCACTTGACCTCTGTTTACCTCAGTTTCCTCAACTGTAAAATAGGAATAACAACATCACCTATCTACCAAGTTTGTTGTAATGATGTATGATATAACATATGATATGACATGATATCATAGATGAGAAAATATTTGTAAGGCATTTAGCACAGTGTCTGGCATAGAGTAGGTGTTTGACAAATGCGTCCTTCCTTCCTTCCTTCCTTCCTTCCTTCTTTCCTTCCTTCCTTCCTTCTTTCCTCCTTCCTTCTTTCCTTCCTTCCTTCCCTCCTTCCCTCCTCCCTCCCTCCCTCC
>CM053598.1:47241877-47307513 GCA_028646575.1 Pseudocheirus occidentalis | reverse complement strand
TTCCTTCCTTCCTTCCTTCCTTCCTTCCTTCCTTCCTTCCTTCCTTCCTCCTTCCCTCCCTCCCTTCCTTCCTTCCTTCCTTCCTTCCTTCCTTCCTTCCTTCCTTCATTTGCTTTTTTGCATGTGTACAGTCAGGGTTAATTCATTTAAATGACTTTGTATCTCATTAAGAAGGCTCTAAAATGTCTGAAGCTTGATTCAATCAGCACCACATCATCTGCAAACAGCAACATCTGCAAATCTTCACCCTATATATCGAATACCATTTAACTTGGACTCCTCAATGGAGCACCTCTAAGGGGGTGGTGCATATCTTTGGAGAGCATACAACTCACTGTTTTAGACTTTGCTTGTCATTAATTAATTAAAGGGTTGTTAAACAAGATAAACTGCTTTTATAATCTCCAAAGGATATTGTATTATTTTGACATGGGCTAAGGAGACATCTTGTTGGGGGAAAGTCATTAGGACTTGTTTGGTTTTATTGTACCAAATACTTTTTATATTTAACATTTGATGAGCTCATTGGTGTCTTATATTCTCACCATATTTCAGGCAGTTGTGTGATGGTAAAAATGTGGCTTATTATAGGAGTGTCAATGGTGAAAGCCTATATCTTTTAATACCCTTTTCAAGAATGTCCTCATTACACACGTAGGTTATTTTCACAATGTTTTTATAGGTAGAAACTGAAGCATGTTGGTTGGTAGTGATTGATGATCTCCCAGACACTTTTTGCTTTGGGTAATAATAAAGTTCAGTAGTCTTTCTAAACCTTTAGCATCTTTTCTCCTTCAGATATCTTGAGAATTGATCTTTCAACCTTCTCAAAATTGTGTTGCCTCCAGCAGAGACCTCCTCTGTATCTGCCTGGTCTAGTCCATCTGGTTTTCCCCTCTTTGTTTTATTTAGTGCTATTTCTACTTTCTCTAGAAGCATATCCAGGAGGGTGGTGTTAGAGTCCAAATGCAGTCACTTGACTTTCCTTGATGGTGAAAAGAACTTACAAAATTTTTGCAGTACTTTTCCATCTTTCATGTTGTACTGCTTCCAGTTTCAATCTCAAGTGCCCTTGTCTTGGTGTGAATTTGCTTTGTTGGGTCCCTTCAAGCTTTCTTTAAGATAGTTTTCCTCCTCTACTGCTTCTCAAAGCTTTATGAGGTGATGATGCCCACAGTTTTCCACCATCCTTCCCCATAAGATCTTATTAAAGAATTTATAGTCTAAACTCAAGTTGCCATTTCTCTCTCTCTCTCTCTCTCTCTCTCTCTCTCTCTCTCTCTCTCTCTCTCTCTCTCTCTCTTTCTCTTTCTCTTTCTCTCTCTCCCGTCTCTTTCTCTCTCTCTTTTTGTCTGTCTCTCTCTCTGTCTCTGTCTCTGTCTCTCTCTCCGTCTCTGGCCCTCTCTCTGTCTCTCTCTCTCTCTCTCTCTCTCTGTCTCTCTCTCTCTCTCTCTCTCTCTGTGTCTCTCGTCTCTTTCTATCTCTATCTTTTTGTCTGCCTTTATCTCTCTGTCTCTGTCTCTCTCTGTCTCTATCTCTCTGGCTCTGGCTCCGTCTCTTTCTCTCTCTCTTCCTCTCTGTCTCTCTGTCTCTTTCTCTCTCTCTGTCTCTCATCTCTTTCTAGCTCTCTTTTTGTCTATCTCTCTCTCTCCCTGTCTCTATCTCTCTGTCTCTCTGTCTCTATCTCTCTGTCTCTTTCTGTCTCTCTCTCTCTGTCTTTATCTCTCTATCTCTCTATCTCTCTGTCTCTCTGTATCTATCTCTCTGTCTCTCTGTCTGTCTCTCTGTCTTTATCTCTCTATCTCTCTGTCTCTCTCTCTCTGTCTCTGTCTGGCTCTGTTCCCCACGTAGATAATTGTTTTCTAACTGACACAACATTTCAGACTTTTGGTTTTCTCATTATGGCCATTGATTTACATCAATTAAACTTCTCTACAAAATGGTCATGATTAGTGTCAATGTTCTTTTCTCCCTCCGTTTGCCATTCTTCAGTGTTAATAACTTATTTAAATAAGTCAAGCTGGACCTATCCATTGCCTGCCATATCTTTTCCTCCAACATTTTTATTTTTTCTTCAGGTTTTGTATTAGTTTTTCTCTCTCATCCAACAAGCCAATTGTCTGACTACACAGACAGCTGATTCAGCAATGACTCCCACATCCGTGATTACTCATTTCCTGTTTGTTAAAATATAACACATTTCATTTTGGGTGATATTATTTGGTACTCAACCTGTCCATTGCCTCCCAAATCTTTTCGTGGAGAATTATTCATGATTTATAGGCATGAGCATTCTGGGTGGTCCACATGTCTTTCGTCTCACTGCCTCCTTACTCCTAAATTATATTTTCCAATATGTTTTTCACTGTCTTCCTCTATGGCCACCTTAGCACTGACATCACCAAGTATCAACGTCTATGTTAATTTAATTTAGAAGGTCTTATCAAGTTCTTTATAGAATTTCTCCATGTTTTCATTCTGTGCAGCAGATGTTGGTACAAAGATACTTGGGCTATGAGAAGAATATATAAGGATAGGATACATCTGGCCCTCAAGAAATTAACAATGTAGATGACAGAAGACACATATGTCTCCATTCACCACTTACTAAGTGTGAGGCAAGTACTTGGGTGGGGTACAAAGACAAATATGACATGGGAGCATAGATTTTGATCTAGAAAGGAACCAACAGGTCATGAAATCACAGGATTACAGATTTAAGAACTGGGAGGGACTTCCAAAATCATTATCTCCAATCCCTCCTTTTACAGATGACAAAACTAGGGCCCATTATTTTCAGAATGTCTTTAGAGGTAGAAGTTGAAGTGCATTGATAGGTAGTGCTCAATAGTCTCCCCGGGTCATCAAACTTACAAGTGTCTGAGACAGGATTTGAATCCAGGTCTTCCTGACTCCAGATTTAATACTCTATCCACTGAGCTGCACTGTCTCTTTCTTGTCAAGCTGTTTGATTTCACCAGTGAGGAAACTGAGATCTAAAGACATGAGATGATTTATTTAAGGTCAATGAAGGTAAAAAGTGACTCAGTTGGGATTTGAAACTAGTTACTCTTGACTATAAATGCAGTGTTACTTACATGGTTCAGATAAAGGGGCAAATATGAAAGGGAACCATATCAAGGACATCAAAGTGGGTAAGGTGAAATAAGGCCTAAGAAGAATGGGCAGATCAGAGACTCATGGGTGAGGGTATAAGTAGGCACAAAACAGAGATAGTTTGTCTAAAGCAAGTCTCATTATCTCTTCTGGGCTGTCATTTTTAACCAGGTTGATGGGATTAGCATATAGCAAAGTAAAAAATGCTATTGGGTTTGTGGAAGAAATGCCATTTTCTGCTCTATCTTACCCTACAAGAAAATAGCGGTGAAGGGGATAAGAGGAGGGATGTGATAGGAGGGAAGACAGATTGGGGGAAGGGGCAAACAGAATGCACACCATCTTGGGGTGAGGGAAGGGAGAGATAGGGAGAAATGTGGAATTCAAAATCTTGTGGAGGTGAATATTGAAAACTAAAACAAAATTAATTAGCAGAAAAAAATAACATCTTCTGGCTCAGAGATACAAGAACAGCATCCAGAAGGAGATGACATTTAAGCTGGGTCTTGAAGGACGGTTTGGATCTCAGGTGGAGATTGCAGAAGGATATTCTGAGATGAGTAAATAGCATAAGCAAAGTTATGGAGGTGGGAGAGTAATAAGTTTAGCTTTCTGGACATGAGTGGCTAGTATGAAATAAGCCTTTACAGGTTACAAAGGGAACGAGGGGCCAGATATCCACACCTCCATCAATTTGCCTCCATGGATGCGAACTAGCCTTCACTGAGGCATGAATTCCTACAAATACTGCAGTGGTTTATTTTAACATCATTTCCTAGTCAAATCTCAGAATCAGGAGCAAAAATGTAGTGTTCTCCTTTACAAGCAAGTAAAACATTACTGGTCCAAGTGTGATGGAAGAAATTAGTGGCTTTAAATATATACACATATACATTATATACATTATACACACACACACACACACACACACACACATATATATACACAAGCACACACACATATATGTATATATGTATTTAAGAGAATTGCTACAAATCACTGCTTCTTAAAAAGAGACCAAGAATTTTTCTGAGTCTCTGGATAAGCCTTCTTGTCATAACACCTAGTGTGTACAGGGATGAAATATTGCATGTTTTAAAGTGATGGCTATAACAGTCAATTCTCATGGGTTCTCCAAGGTTGAGAGCAAATTAACCAATCAAACACCACTTCAATCAACTCTTAGGTGATTATCATGAGAGATTTGCATGGTTGTCTGAACACCACCTACCAGAGCTTGGGCTTTCTGCTGACTCAGGAAATGTCTTCCCAGACGAAATATCTGCCATCATTTTTTAAAAATCCCCCAGCTGCTAAATCCTTAGCTTTATTAGACCTATATTACACAAACCACAAAGTGATAATGATCATATGAGGCTGAGTCTTAGCCTTGTCAGTATTTCTTGAAGGGAGGGGCTATAAAACCAAGTGAGGTTCCCACAAATGAAGTGACTGGGGCACTTAATCAGATTTGTGGCCATCGGCTTGATAATAACTCACATTTATATAGGGCTTTATGGTTTGCAAAGTATTTTTTTTTCTTAAAACCACTCTGCAGAGGAGGTGGTGTTGTTAGCTCCCATAGCCTTCAATTTCCTCATCCACAAAATGGGAATAAGTAGTTTGTCTACAATCTAGGCAGCACTCGAACCTGGTTCTTATTCAAGCCATCTCATTTGGCCAGACTGAATTTATTGAACAAAAGCTCTTCTGAATGGGAATATGCTTTGCTCCAAACACAAATAAATATCTGCTGGAGGAAAATCTCTTCAAAAGCCAACATTATACCCTTACCAACCTCCTAGGGAACCTTTTCTTTAATTGATATTGAGAGTGGGTCAGGTCCTCCTCAATTCTTAATGAGATGTTGGGGCTCATCTCCTTAATGAGGTGTTGAATTATAAAAGGTGTGAAACCACCTGGACCCCAGTTCTCTCTTTGTCCTTTTACTACCAGATTAAAGCTGTCTGATTCAGTCTAGTCCACATGCCTCAGCTACAGGTTGAACTTGGCTTTTAAGAGAAAAGGTCATACAGACCTGGAGGAAGAGAGAGAGAAAGAGAGACAGACAGACAGACAGAGACACAGGCATAGAGAGAGACAGAGACATAGAGACATGGACACAGACACACAGAGACAGACAGACAAAGACACAGAGAGAGACAGAGTAAGAGGGAGGAATGGAGAGAGGGAGAAAGGAATGAGGGAGGGAAAGATAGAGAGAAGGAGGAAAAGGAGGAAAGAGGGAGAGTGAAAGAATGAGGGAGGAAAGGTGATAAGGAAGGAGAGAGGAAAGAAGAAAGGGAAAAGGGGAGGGAGGGATGGAAGGAAAGAGGGAGGAAAAGAGGGAGAGAAAAGGAGGAGAATCGGAGAGAGAGAGAGAAAGAGAAAGAGAGAGAGAGAGAAAAAAGGGGGGGGAGATGCATTATCAGAGAAAGTCTAAGTTGAATTCTGTTCTCAGGAAAGGAAGTCTATATGTCTACCAGGGTTCTTCAGGAAGCCATATGCCTGCAGAAGCGTTGGGGGATGGGGCAGAGCATCAGGGAATTCCTGGGCCAAAGCAGAAGCTATCAAAAGTGGTCACTGAAGGATGGATGAGTCCCTAGACTGAGCCTCCTGGAGCCCAGTGTAGTTCTTGGGCTAAGCAGAAGCTGGAGCTTAGGAGAGGCAAACAGCAAAGCAACAATTGAGAGCAGCCTCCACATTTCACCACCTGCTGGGTCCTTTACCTCTAAGATCACTTTCCAACTACTCTGTACGTATTTGGCAGTATACCTAGTTATTTACATGTTGTCTCCTCCATTAGAATGTAAGGTCCTTGGGTGGCTAGGTGGTGCAGTGAACAGAGCACCTGTCCTGGAGTCAGGAGGACCTCACTTCAAATCTGGCCTCAAACACTTGACACATTTACAGCCTTGTGACTTTGTGCAAGTCACTTACCCCCAACTGCCCTCCAAAAAAGCAAAAAAAAAAAAAAGAAGAATGAAAGATCCTTAAGGGAAGGAACTTGCATTTGGACCCTTAGTTCTTTGCATATAATCTTGTGTACTTTTGCTATTCTATTAAATCATTTCAGTCATGTCTGACTCTTCATGACCCCATTTGGGGTTTCCTTAGCAGAGATATTGAGGTGATTTGCCATTTCCTGCTCCAGCTCATTTTACAGATGAGAAAACTGAGGCAAACAGGGTGAAATGATTTGCTCAGGGTCACCCAGCTAGTAAGTGTCTGAGGTCAGATTTGAACCCATGAAGATGAGTCTTCCTGATTCTGAGCCCAATGGTCTATTCACTATGTCACCTAGCTGCCCACATGCCTTGCATATGTTCAGTGCTCAGATGCTATTTGACTGACTAACTGGTTCAGTTTTCTGCCAGTATCTTGCAGATGAAAGAGAATGAGGTAGGGAGCTGGTGAGTGTGCACATGTGCACACACAAACACACACATTTAGATAATGACATTATTATCAAAAGAATCTTAAAGATCACTTAAGTCTCTCACTTAACCTCCAGATAAACTGAATGACATACATTTTCTAGGTTGCATCTTTAATGTATAGAGAAAATACAGGGAACCGAGAGCTAAGTTGGGAAAACAACCTTTGGACTATGGTGCTAGGTTGTGAGAATCACATGTTAAGAAAGTCATTGACAAGTTGGAGGATATCCAGAGCAGGGCAACCCAGATGGTGGAAAGAATAAATAACCCAGCATCCATTAAGGATTTATTATGTGTTGAACATTGTGCTATGTTCTGGAGATACAAAAAAGGGAAAAACAACCCATTCCCTTAAGGAGCACACACACTATGATAGGGAAGACAATATGCAAAAATGAAATATTATACTTAGAAGATAGACAGAGAGAAAAATAGATGGATACAAAGGTAAGTAGATAGATAGATAGATAGATAGATAGATAGATAGATAGATAGACAAGTAGGATAGAAGGATAGATAGGGAGGCAGATATAGACAGATAAGACAGAGACAGAGAGAGAGAAACATGGACAGATAGATAGATGATAGATGATAAGTGTAAATGTAGTATATATACACATATGAATGTGTGTATATGCATGTATGTGTGTATGTATGTATGAATGTATACATTCTTCCACCTCAAAAGGTTTAGGGGTGCAGCACCTCCACAGTCTGGAAAATCCCTATAAAGTTTTTGGCCCTCCTTTCATATTAGAGAAGTCTTCTAATTTTTTTCTTTTTCTTTTATGGGATGTTTACAATACCTTATTGTAAAATTTGGGTTAAGTATTTGGTCATAGGCTAGATGTAAGTTAATGTTAAGTAAATATGCTAGCTTTTGTGTGTTGTGCTGGCTTTAGCATTCTCTTCTCAAACTTTTTTTTCACTTATTTTAATGTTAGAAAAGAAATTGTGTATATTTATGGCATTAAAAGATAAACTATGTTGATATTATCCAACATATACATTTTTGTGCATTTTTGAGTTTTAAACGTTTTTTTCTTTTTCATCTGTTGGCCTTTGCATGTCATCTGACGGTTCTGCAAAACTCCCCCCAAATTCCCATTTAATTTCTTATGCTGAATCATGATACATTGAAACCGTGATAAGGGAAGTCATAATGTGGAAGGAATAAGTGAAGTGTATGATGTAAATGAAAGGTAATCTCAGAGTGGGAAGGTCTTGACGGGCCTTCTGGAAAGGGTGGAAAGTAGGGATAGAGGTGAGGAAGAACAATCCACAGTCAGTGCTTTCCACAGATACAGTGTTGGGAGGAGTATTTTGATCAAAGAAAGATAAGTCAGTGTTGCTAGATCATACAGTATGTGTAGGGGAGTGAAATGTAAGTAGACTAAAAAGGTAGAGATGGGGCCAGGGCTAATAAATGGCATTTTATATTTGATCCTGGAGATGACAAGGACTCATTGGAGTTTATTTAATAGTGGGTTGACATGGTCAGACCTGATCTTTAGGATGATCAGTTTGACCATTGAATGGAGGGTAGACTGGAATGAGGAGGGACTTGAGACAGAGAGACCAACAAGAAGGCTAGTTCATTTGTCTAGGTATGAGATGATAATGGCCTGAATCAGTGTGGTAGCTGTGTCAAAGGAAAGAAGGGCATGGATACAAAAGATGTGAAGAGTGACCACCGATTGGATAGGTAGAGTGAGTGAGGAGTTGAGCATGAACCCAACGTTACCAGCCTAGATAACTGGCAAGATGGTAATATTCTCAACAGCAATAGGGAAGGGAGTAAGAGGGAAGGGTTTTGGGGAAAAGATAGTGAGTTCTGTTTTGGACATGCTGAATTTGAAATATCTACAATCCATCTATACTGAGATGCCAAATAAATAGTTGATGTGAGACTGGAGATCAAGAGAGAGATTAGGACTAGATAAATACATATGAGAAACATCTGTGTAGAGACAATAATTGACCCCATTGCAGGTCCCAAGACCATATCATATAAGAATTTGTTGAAAGAATAGGGTTAATTTGCCTGGAGAAAAGATTGAGGGGGTTGTGATGGATTAGGGAATGAACCTGTGGTTTCACTGGCATAAAAAATTCCCAGGGGAAGTGATTCTCTTTGTTAATAAACCTTGGCCCATCTCTGTAATTTAGGGTGTCACAGAGTTGTCTAAGAAACCAAGAAGTTAAGTGACTTGCTTGACAACACAAAGCCAATGTATTTTAGAGGCAAGACTTGAACAAGGTCTTTCTGACTTCAAGGAAATTTCTTTATCCAGTACCATATTCCACATGCTGTCTCTCTTTCTCTGTCTGTCTGTCTCTCTCTCTCCACCTCTGTCTCTCTTTGGCTGTCATTGTCTCAGTAGTAGGGATAGAGTAATTAGGGCTTTGTCCCAGAGTATGGGTCTCTGAGATGAATGAAGAACCCAAGAGACAAAGTTTCTGCACAATTAATAATCAATTTACTAGTTAGGTTAGCAGACAATCAATAAGTTGATGGTTGGTGATTTCTCTCAGAAACCTAAGATCCCTAATGGAGATACTGAATACCTGAATATACTTTTGGAAAAGGGGTTGCCCCAAACAGGTGAAAATTCACCCTGATTGGTAAATAATTATTGAAAGGGTGGGTGTATTAATGGGGAAGTAGGCTAAAAGTCTTCATTTCCTCCTGCTGAAAAAGTAGCTTGATCATGAGACTCAGCTGCCTCAGGAATATATCTTTGCCCATATCAGCGGTTCTGTGCATCACGACTCCTTTAGGGGGTAGAATGACCCCTTCACAGGGGTCACGGGGGCCACAGGGGTCACCTAAGGCCATCGGAAAACACATATTTCCAATGGTCCATCTCCAGGTGGGTCCCCATACCTGCAGATACGCCCACATACAAGCATTAAAGAGTCACAACATTAGGAAGGTTGAGAATCACTGGCCCAGATCATTCTGGTTGGTTTTCTCCTTCATGAGCTAGGTTACCCTAAACTCCAGTGGAGAAGTACAAAAGGGTGTAGATTTAATGTTTTAGGGCTGGCATGCACCTAGATTAGATTTTATGTATACTCTAAACCAAAGTAAAGGTCTCCTAGTCTGTGGGATCCTATCCAAGATCAAGAAGTACATTCCCTGAGGATTTGGCAGTTTCACTTATCTGTCTTGTCCTTCACAGACTGGTTGAATGACCAACAGGGGCTGGTCCCTGAATGTAGAACTAAAGAGAAAAATCTTAATCCTAATTTAATGATCAGTTAATAGCATAATAGAAAAATAGTCACTTCTTATCTCCATGGGGGTGTTGAGTATTATGAAGGAGGTGGTATCTCGAGGCCTTATCTTACTACATTCCAGAGGCAGTGGTCATAGTAGTTCCCAATCACAAACCCATGATTTTTCTCCAAAGGCCACTTTTCGACCCAATCCCAAGTAAAGGAAGGGAATCTTTGGATGATAGGATTCCTCCTTCCCTGTGACTATACCTTATACTCTGAGGACATCATAGCACCCTCCTAAGGTGTAAAGAGCAGTCTCTTGGAATGAGAATTAGACTCATTCTTCTTGGGTTCCCCCAAGATAAAAAATGAGGAGCTATGGGGAGAAGTTATAAGTATGAAAATTTAGACCAATAAAAAACTTTTTAACAGTGAGAGCTATCACAAAGTAAAATGAACTACTTCAGGAGGTAGTTGGGCGCCTCTCATTGGAGGCCCCGGAGAAATGACTAGATGATCCCTTGTTAAATACATATATAATTCTTTTAATAATATAACTCAGGCTGGTTGGCTGCTAAGGTACTTCCCGACTCTGAGATTCTCTAAAATGTGTGACTACCAGCTTTATATTGATCATGGGTCATTATTGTGCCTCTTCATATATGACACAATTCCTACTTGGTAATTAGTATAATGCCTCTGATGGATATTTTCCAACAGTTTTTTTCTTTCTTTCTCTCTCCTTTTTTGGGGGGGCAAGGGGAGGTAGGAGGGGAATGTCATTTGTAGCTTGGCAACAGCAGATATGCATGTTTTTTCTTCTTGCCAAGCTGTAAATATAGCCTTCCTTCAACGCGTTCTAATGATGTTAAAAGACCAACAACCAGTATTAAATGTGGGTGGCAAGGTTGCAGGCCTGGTAGTCACCAACAGTGAGAGAAGGCAGGCCGCTTGTGTCAATAAAATTGGCACCCTGGGCTCTGCATGTTTTCAAGGGAAATACAATTGCTCATTGGAAGAATAACTTGTCAGTGGGAAAGGAGCTAAGTGCTGACTCGCTCCTTTGCTTTCCCTTCTGGGTCAGCTGTGGGGTCTTTGGAGTACAGTCACCTGAGGCCTGCTGAGCTGAACAGGTCACAGGCATAAAGAACAGAAAGATTCCTAAAGAAGCAGGGTTCTGCCAACTCAAGCTGGGTTGAAAGCCGAGCCAGGAAGACAATGAAAGGGATGGTGGAGGGCAAACCTTCAGGAGGTGCTAGAGACTCCCCAGCTTGAGAAGTGGACTCTGGGGCGATTCAGGAAGCAAAGCTGCAGGGCTGCACAAAGTCAAGTTTTAAGGGAGTCTCCAATGAAAGGCAAGCTTGCTCCACGTCTACCTAAGATCAGAGGCATTTCTAGTGAATGACAAGCTGGGGGCCCTGAGCTTTGGGAAGTTCTGTGGTATAGCTGCTACCAGGGGCTAGTAGGATGCATCGAAGTGGGGAGGGGATGAAAGGGGGTGACCAATGTTTCCCCTTAAAAAAGGAGACAAGAAAGGAAAGGGAAGAAGAAGAGAGGAGAGAAGAGAAGACAAGAGGGGAAAAGGAAGGGGAGAGGAGGGAAGAGGGAAAGGGAGGGAAAGGGGGAAGGGGAAGAAGGAGAACTGAAGTTTTCATAGCTAAAATTAAATCATCTTCTGGAGCTGGCTACTCAGAAACTCAGAAACAACATCCTCCTTACTATTTCTGTCCTACTTTCTTCAGGTCACCCAAGCAATCTTTTTATGATTTCTTTCCTTCTTGATTTTGACTCAATTTCATTTGGATACAAATGTCATTGCTTTGATTACATTTCAGTGAAGTCTCATTGAAATCAATTTGTCCTGTATTAAAGATACAAATAGAGGAGGCAGTGGGACAACAGGTACAAAGCTAGTTCTGAAGTCAGGGAGACTTGGATTGGTACCCCGCTTCTGGTTCCTGTTGGCTGTATGAACCTGGGTGAGTCACTTAACTTTTCAGTGCTTCAGACAACTCTCTAATACCAGAAATGCTGGAGCAGTGTCTGGTCTTCATTGGTTGAAGGTGTTTCCTCAGTAACAGTTCCCTACACTAAGGAAATTGCAGATCTGTTGAAAAACAGAGGAACAAAAAGCAAACCAAAGGAGAAATCCTGAGCTAAGAAGCAAAGAAGGATGGGAATATGAAGTGACTAGCCCTACCCTGGTCCATATAAGCATGACCTCAAGTTATCTAATAGTAAGTTGCAAATAAAAATTATTCCATCCAGAAACAAATACATTTTTTTTAAATTTGGCATCAGGAGGAAGAAAGGAAAGAAGAAGAGAGGAAGAGAGATAGGGAGCCAACACAATGTAATGGAAAGGAAGCCAGTCTGGGTACTTGGCCTCCATGCTCCCTGCACTTCAGCATGCCATATTTACATAGGAGTTGCCTTCCTCATCTTCTTCTTCCTCGTTCTCATTACCATAATCATGCTGATGGTAGTCATCACAATTATTGCTATTCTAATTCCATTTGTGCTACTGATTATCTTGTCTTTTTACTCTGTGGGACTCAGTTTTCCCATATGTAAAACAGGGTGGAATGAGCAGATGATCTTCCAGGTCCTTTTCTCCTAGTTCTAACCTTCTCTTGGTTTCCCCTATAGGAAAATCTTTTAGGAAGCATCTTCAAGGAAAATAATTTAATAACGAACAGACTATTAGTTTTGCTTCAGTTACCAATTGTGTGACCTGTGAACCTCAGTTTCCACATCTGTCTCATGAAGAGGGATTGGACTTGAAAGCTTTTAGGATCCCTTCCAACTCAGAATCTATGGTCTTCTGATTGTTTTCTTCAGTCTAAAGCCCCTTCCTAGCAGTATATTCTCTTGTGGCAAAACAACCTCTGTCCCCTGGGCCCTTTCCAGAGAGGAGGAGAATCTCTCCTGGTTTTTGTCCCCTGTGACACTTCTCTTGGCTGAAATCACATGGAAATCCTGGAGCACTCTGTCTCTCTCTAACTGAGAGCACCCGCTTATCATGCCATCTGGAAGGGAAGCTCGCCTGCCTGGAAAGAGATTGAACTAATCGTTTTTGCAAAAAGGTTACACAAAGTTCTAGCAGCTCGATGGGGAGCCACTGAGCGGGGATAATCTGATGTATAGCTCAGCTGTGGGCAGAAAACTTGCATGTAGGTCACGGAACGCAGCCCTGCTGCCAGATGTTAAATAACTGGACTTTTCCTGTGAGGGAAAAAAAAAGGGGGACCACTCCCCTGCTACATGCATACACCACAGGGTCCCCTTTAATCAAACCTGGAATACTGGGGAGGAATAAGGAGCTCAAGGGTCCATCTCCTTTACTTTCCAGGGATTCTGTCATCTCTGTTTGTGTTACTGTTACTATTGTCATAAATCCTTTTTTGGCTACACAATGTCTGGTTAGAGGGTTCTCTGTTTGAGGCATCAGGAAGCCTCAGGGGTGGATTGTTTTGTTCAGGAAGGATTAGGTCTGAGATGCAGCTAGGTTGCTAAGAGTTGGGTTCTGGGGATAAGGAGATCTCAGAAGGTAAATATCCACACGGGGCAGACCAGCACACATTAGGAAGTCTGACCCAGTAACCTGGCCGGCCATCAGGGAGGTGACAGCTAGAGTGGTTGATAGTGAATGCTGAGAGCAGTTGCTCCCATGAAGGAACTGTGAAGACAAAGTGTTCTGTCACAGGCTGATATGGTTAAGATCTAGAAAGGAACCAGGAGAAGCAACATGGGGCAAAGTGGATAAGGCAATGAGTGTAAAGTCAAGAAGTTGACTTTCATCTGTGTCTGACTCTTCATAGCTGCATTTGGGGTTTTCTTGGTGAAGATACTGGAGTGGTTTGCCATTTCCTTCTCCAGCTCTTTTTACAGATGAGGAAACTGAGGCAAACAGGGCTAAGTGACTTGCTCAGGGTCACAGAATCAGTAAATGTCTGAGGCCAGATTTGAACTCGGGAAGATAAGTCCTCCTGACTCCAGACCCAGCACTCTATCCACTGTACCATCTGTGTTCAAATCCTGCCTTAGACATTTATTATACATATAGCAATGAACTCTCTCTAGGCATGTGTTAGAGGTAGGAAGACCTGAATTCCAAACCAGTTTCAGATATTTACTAGTTGTGTGACCTTGGGCAAGTCACTTAACCTTTGTCTGCCTCAGTTCCCTCCACTATAAAATGGGGATAATAATATCTCACCAATTTCACAGGATTGTTGTAAGGGTCAAACAAGATAACAGATGTACAGTGTCTGGCACACAATAAACACTATGTAAATATTAATTGTTACTATCATGCTTATTATTATATAATAATCCTATGTCACACAGAAACTCTTCATCCTCTTCTCTTCTTAGTCAAAGACAGACAAGAATGAGATAATATTGATATAATATTTATAAAGTACTTAGCACAGGGTGGACACACATTAGACATTTAAGAAGACCATATTCACTTTCCTTCACCTTCCCTATACCCTCCTTTCCTCTTTCGTAAAATGAAGTGGTTAGATTCTGGCTTCTAATGTCCTTTCCAGCTCTAAATCATCTGACCACTGAATCATTTTACAGACCAGAAACCTGGGAATCACTAAGATCAAGTGATGCCCCCAAGCTTGTACCGCTATTCATTATCTGAGCCAGAACTGGAATCCAGGTTCTCCAATTCTCATTAAGCTAAAAGGATTCTGTCAGTTCCACCCAAGAGCTTCTTCAAGAATCTTGAAGAAGCTGGATTATCTAAAGTAATAAAATGTAAAGCTAGATGAAAGCTCAGAGATTATTATATGTCTCTATGTAAAAATGAGTTTACAGATGAGGAAGTTGGGTTTTAGGAAGTATACACTGGTAAATAGCTGATCTTGAGTTTGGAAAAAAGCTTGGCTAACTTCAAGATTTGAAGGTACTTCTGTTTCATTGAGGGAAAGGCTGCCCTGGTGTTCATTGTGAAAAATATTTCCCATAAAAATAAGTTTTTGACTCAGAGGGTGCTGAGACGTTGTTGGACATAAGAGTGGAATTACTCTGAGCCCTCTACAGATATCTCCAAGAGACAAGAAACAATTTCATTTAGAATTAAATGTATGTGTGCAAATTTGATGCAGAAATGGAGTGTTGTGTAATTATAGAAAGAATACTATGCACGGAATCAGAACATAGATGGTTTCAAAGGGACATGGAAAGACATATGAACTGAGGCAGAGGAAAGAATAGAAGCAAAAGAACAATTTTTACTGGAACATAAACATAAAAATTAACAATTGTGAAGAGTTCTATTTTTTTTACTTTTTTTTTGGAGGGAGGAAGGCAGGACAATTGGGGTTAAGTGACTTGCCCAAGGTCACATAGCTGTAACTTAGTACTTGTTATGTGTCTGAAGCCTGATTTGAACTAAGGTCCTCCTGACTCCATGGCTGGTGCTCTACTCACTATGACACCTAGCCACCCCTGTGAAGACTTCTATTAACTGATCAAGAATGAAATGAGCAGATCCAGTAGAAAAATTTATACAATAACAATAATATTGTTTAAAAAATACCTCTGAAAGTTAGAAAAATATCAATCAATGACTATTCATAATTCCATAGGACTGATAATGAGACATGTGGTCCACTTCTTGATCAAGATGTAGTATGTACTTGATGAAAAATGAGATAAATACATATGTGTGTATTTATGTACACACATGCATATATACATATATATGCACACATATATGTATGCATATTTGGATATATATTTATATCTCTTTGGATACAGTCAATGGAGATTTCTTTGTAGTGCCCATTCATTCCAGGGATTTCTTTTTCTTTTTTTTCATGGGGAGAAGAGTGGGTAGGAGGAAGAGAAAATAGATTTCTGTTAACTTAAGAAAAGGAAATTAAAAAGAAAAGAAAAACAGTAAATAGACCAGTTGGTACAATGTGTAAAGGTAAAACTGCAGTCAGATTATCAATAGCTTTATATTCCAGACTGAGGAATTTATTTTTTTAACCAGGGACAATAGGGATCTACTGAAGGTTTGGGGCAGGGTAGTGACACAGTCAGTCTTGTGTTTTAGGAGTGTTATTCTGTTCTCATAGCTGTGTGGAATATAGGAAAGAAAGAAAGGAAGAAAGAAAGAGAGAGAAAGAAAGAAAGAAAGAAAGAAAGAAAGAAGAGAGAGAGGAGAGAGAGAGAGGAGAGAGAGAGAAAAGGAGGAAGGGAGGAAGGAAGGAAAGAAAGAAAGAAAGAGAGAGGAGAGAGAGAGAAAGGGAGGAAGGGAGGAAGGAAGGAAGGAAGGAAGGAAGGAAGGAAGGAAGGAAGGAAGGAAGGAAGGAAGGAAGGAAGGAAGGAAGGAATCTGGGAGTACAATCAGGGAGGCTGTTGTAAAAGTTTAGGCAAGAGGTCATGAAAACCTGAACTAAAATGTTAGGCCTTTGAATAGATGTATGTATGTGAGATACAGTGTGGAGTTAGAGTCAACAAAAATTCACAAGAGATTAGACATAGGGAACTAGGGAGAGGAAAAGTATGGGATGATTCCAAGGTTGTGAATCTGGGTTACTGCTAGGATGATGCTGATCCCAATTGAAGAAAAGGTGGATTTAAGGGAAATGACAGTCCTTTCTGTGGGATGAAAAGAATCAGGATAGAATTAGGGTTGTCCTCTTGGACATGTAGAATTTGTGATATATATAGAATATCCATGTGTAGGTAAGTGGAGCAAGCAGCCGGTGATGTGAGGATGGGAGATGGATGATCATTTATTGTGTACATTATAACTGGGATTTCTTTAGTGTCCAAGATAGACAAGATAGTCACAGTGATCCTTTTCAACTTTCAAATTCTATTATTCTGAACTCAAATAATATTCGGGCTGGATATATAGATTTGGGACTCACTTTGGGGGGACAGAAGATGACCATGGAACCAATTAGAGCCAATGAAATCATGAAGAGAGTTTATATAGACAGAAGATGGCCCAAGACAGAGCTCTGGAATGTGACTACGGCTTGTGGTTGGGACACAAGAGACTGAAAAAGAGGTCTGATCGAGGTAGGATGGTGGAGAGAGCGTTATCTGGAAATGCTGGTGGTAGAAAAAGTAACTAGTTGAGAATGTCAAAATCCATAGAGGTCAAGAAGGATTAGAACTGAGAAAAGCATTACCTAATTTAATGAACAAGAACTTGGGATCATTGGAAAGCACAGGTTAGTTGAGTTATTAGGTTGAAAAAGAGGTTCCAAGGTTTTGAGAAATGATTGAGAGAAGAGGAAGTGGAAGCAAGATGTAGATCATTCCTAAGAGACTAGCCATAAAAGGGAGGAATGTTAAGAGAGTAGACCTTTAATTTAACCAATTATTATGGCTAATGAGGTGCCAGTCAGGCTTTGTATGGCCAGACAAGGGTCCAGGGGATGACACCCATAGGATGTAAAGTATAAATGAAAGAATAAAGCATTTTGGAAGGAAATTGGTTTTCTCTCCTTTCCATTACCACCACTCTTGTCCATAGTACCCTATTACATGCGCGTGTGCAATTTCTCCCCCATTAGATCATAAGCTCCTTGAGAGCAGGGCCATTTTGTTGGCCTTTTTTTGTATCATCAACATTTTGCACAGTCCCTAGCATATAGCAAGCACTTGATAAATATTTGTTCATTTGACTTCTGCCCAACCAAAGCAAGGGCAGAAAAAGGATCAGAACCATTCACTGAGATTAAAAAAACAAAAAAACAAACCAGCGGGAACAGGGCGTAGGGATGAAGCAAGAGCTTATCTCATCACTGACCCAGGATAATGGGTGATGATATATGGATAGAATGTATAGAATATACATGTGGAGGTATTAATGCGTGCTATAGTGTTCTCACTTTTTACCTGTTCTCCACATTGAGAGGGGAGGAAGAAGAAGAAGAAAGGGGAATGTGTGGAAGAAGGGAACTAGAACATGAATAACTTCCATACCACCATTATTCCATAAACATAGTCCCCAGTAGGTACCTTTCTCCTCTTTTTGCCTTTTGGGGGATCTATAAGTGAAAAAAAGGCTAGACTGGGACCATTGGACCCTTCTAGGAAAGAAGGAATGTGAGCTTATGTCATGTGCCACTTTGTCACTTCATGATGGGAGGGGTGTACCTATTCCAGATATCCTCCAACTCTTCCTCTGTCTCTAGTCCTGGCTAAAGACCTCCCTTCTAATGTATAGGGAGGTAGCTGGCAGGTTTGGTAGTGAGAATTAAATCAGGCAGGGAGGCCACTGAGCCCCTGTTAGAGCTCACAATTTGGAGAAGGGACAACCCTCATTCTATGCTGGTTCTTTCCATCTACAAAAAACCCTCAGCACATCCATTGAATCAGAAACCTACGTCTAAAACCAAATCTATTTCTTTCTTCTTTCCTCCCATGTTGTTCAGTAATTGCCCAAGGTGCTAGAATACAGATGGGCCATGGACAAGAGGGATACCCATCTGACTTTTCCAGACTCACAGATAGTATAAATGGAAGGCACCAGATGCCTTAGTAATCCTACTTCTCTTTATTTCACACTCCCTCATATAGACTTGTGACTACCTCTCCCCCGTCACTGTACCCCCACTCCAGGCCTTCCAGACCACTTTGGTAGCCTTTAAATTTATTATTGCCTGGAACAAAGCTCTAGTTGCCTTCCTTTGGTTATAACTCTGCCTGTAGAGGTCATTTGAGATGGTATGTGAACTGGCCATGTGTAAAAAATAAAAACACAGGGGAACAATATAACTTTTAATTTCCTTAAAGCCTAGAATTTATGTAGTATTTCAGCAACAGGCTCAAAGTTATCCAGTCTTTGGAATGGAAAGTAAGCATGTGTTCCATACCTCGGCTATGGAGCAGAGTGGAAAGTGAGCAGGTGAGGATGTTGCAATAGGTTTAGATCCTGAAGGGACTGAAAGTCATGGCTAATGTGGCCCTTTGTGGTGCTTGGACAAGGAGATAACAAACAGTTAATGATAAGGAAGAGATCTAATCATTCATTTATTCATTTAACACTCTATGTGCAAGGCACTGTGCCGAAAGCTGTAACAGTGGTTCTCAACCTTCCTAATGCCAAAACCCTTTAATACTCCTATGTGGGCCTATCTGCATGTGGGAGGACCCATCTGGAGACTGATAGAGAAGGGGTGTCTTGGTTCCTAAAACCATCAGAAATATGAATTTTCCCATAGTCTTAGGCAAACCCATTCAACCCCTAAAGGGGTCGCAACCCACAGGTTAAGAACTGCTGCTACAGAAGAAATGAAGAAGAAATGTGGAAGAAGAAATGTATAGGATGGACTCTGCTTTCAGGGAGCTTATAGTCTAGTAGCTTATAAAGTCCAGTAGGAGAGATAAATGAACTACACACATAACTACAAGTCAAAAAGTAATGAAAGCTTTGAGAGAGAGAGAACACTTCTTGATGGATCAGGGAAATGTGTTGGAGAAGAGGGCCCTTAACCTTGACTTGGATGAAAGAAAGGCAGAGAAGGCAGGTAGGAGGGAATCCATTTCAGGTATAGAACGACACTATGAGCCACAGTTATAACTAGTGTAGGATGATGGGGACTTTGACTCAGGCATCCAAAACTTAGAGGGTGCCATCTTTTGGGAACATAGAAACAACTGAGTTTTGTACCTAATTAGAAAAGACAATTGGGTCAAATAATAAGGTACCAGAATCAAATGTTTTCTACCTCCAACACCCCAGGTAAGTTCCTTCTTGACTAGCATCTAGCCCATCCTGCACCTCTACCCGCAGCTAACAGTGTTGCTTACAGTAGCTTCATGGTGTCCAATGAGTAAGTGGGTCTTTCCCACCCCTTCTCGCCACTGATGACTCACTCTGTCTCTAAACTTAATTATGCCATTTTCAATTTGTCCCAGGTACAAAACTTTCTAACTATCGTCCTGATGTGAGCAAATGTATTCATACACACACACATATAACATATACATATACATAATATGAAATGCATATCCAAACATATACATACATATATAAAACACACACATATATATACATAGATAGATAGATAGATAGATAGATAGATAGATAGATAGATAGATAGATAGATAGATAGATAGACAGACAATAAGAGATCAGATAACCAGATGAGACCAAGTGGGGCAAGCCATGTTTAGCTGGTTACAGGGTGAGTGAGTTCTGAGTATGAAAGACCTTGAATGGCAGTCTTATAAGTTCTATTTTTTATTTGTCTAGAGGTCTGGGCATCCCCCTCATACCTGAGACTCCTAGAATAGCTATCCCAGGACCAAAATATTAAACAGTTATACAAACAGTTATGTAAACATGTCATTAGCTCCTGTGGACCCTGAGCACTTTTGCTGTATTCAACCAAAGAGTATCATTTGTTCAAAGGAAAGGCATTTATGAAATTGTATAGTAATATTTGCCATAAAACACACACACACACACACACACACACACCAAACTCTAGAGCCTACCAGCTCACATATACTCACACTATCACTAGGGAGAATGATTATGCAGAGAGATCTCACATGAGAGCTAGATGTGGGGAATATGTGGGAAGGCAGGACTCACACCTGTGAGCCACAGGGCCCTAAGGTCTTCTGGTGATGTTCTTCAGTGGTCAGAGGATGGTGGCAGGGCTGTCTGGCCTCTCTGTGCTGCTTGGTGTCTCTGTGGTGCCCTACCAATTTCAGCAGAGTCTCTGGAGGTCCTGGTGCCTCATCCCAGCATCGCTAACTGTTACTATCTTCCCTGTTTATTTTTTCAGGGCCAGTCAAACTACCTTAGTCTCAGTTTGCTAGAGAATAGTGGCTGGAACTTCTCAGAAGGACAGTCTGACAGTTATGTAGTCACATTGCAGAAATATTCAACTAACAAAAGCTAGGCAGGTGCCCCTAGACTAAGATTAAGATTTTCCTTTTTGAATCAGACATCCAGAGATCAAAGCCTTGGTGACAACTAACTACTGTACTGAATTTAGAGTTGAATCGGAGTAGATGTTGGGTAACTAGGTGGCTCAGTGGATAGCATGCCTGGCCGGAAGTGACAAAGGCTCATTTTCCTGAGTTCAAATTTGACCTCACATGCTTAACTAGCTTGGTGACCTTGAGCAAGTCATTTAACTCTGCTTGCCTCAGTTTCCTCATCTGTACAATGAGCTGGAGAAGGAAATATTAAGTCATTCCAGTATCTTTGCCAAGAAAAGCCCAAATGGGGTCATGAAGGATCAGACACAACAGAAACAAGTGAACAATAAGTGAGTGGATGCACCTAACAACCTCGGCTGCCAAACAATTGAACAAAGTGGGCAAGGTCCCTGTTGTCCTCCCACCTAACCAGCATTCTGGTCTTTCCTATGCCTATCTGCCAATAAAGTTTGGTTACTTTGGTTCTCGGCATTTTAACCAATTAAAACCTGTATTTTCCAGCTTTGTATGGACTGGGTGAGACCATTACAGGGTTCTGAGTACCTATAATGACAGAATTAGGGCAGTGGATTAGAAGGATTAGACCCTAGCTTGGAGAGACTAGAGGCAGTCTGAAGGGACAGAAAGGTAGAATCTTTCTCCCTCTAAGTAGGTAATGCCCATGACGGAAACCAAACAAGACAGTCAGAGGATCCATGAGATAAAATAAAGTGTCACGGAATTAAAGGCTGGTAGCTATAAAGCTGGAAGGGCCTCTAGGGACCATTGAGTCCAAACTTCTCCTCCTCCCCATCTCCATTTGCACATGAGGAAGATAAAGAAGAGAGGAAGTAAATTACTTTCCCAGGGTCATACAACTTGAAAATGTCTGAAGCATAATTTGAACCCAGGTCTTTCTGATGCTAAGTCCAACACATGAACCACTCTGTCATGTTGCCAAGGGAACTGAACTCCAGATTTGACTCAGAATAGGAAGAATGCCTAGGATTAAGAGTTTAAAGATAAGTTTAACCATAACCTGAAATAATATAAATTTGCTAAATTGACATCCACTCACCCCCTATTCCTATTATTTTTTTTACTGAACTATGGTTATAATTCAGCATAGTATAATAGATAGAGGATTAGCCTTGGACTCAAGAAGACCACCCTTTGGTATAAATTAGCTGTGTGACCCTGGACAAGTCATTTAACTTCTCGATGTTTCCAAGCAACATGCATTGGAGACTCTTAACCTGAGAGTCCCTGAAACTGAGGGTGGGGGTGGAACTTGGAAACTAGGGAGAGAAAAATCACATCTTTATTAGAGCTAACCTCTAACTTAAATTGAGCATTTCCTTCAGTTATTTAAAAACAGCATTCTGAGAAGGGGTCCCTAGGCTCTACCAGACTGCCCAAGGGATCCATGGCAAACAAAAAGATTAAGAACCCCTGCTCTAAAGGCATGTTGCTCTGAAGGGCGCTTTGCACACTGAGTATCATATGAAATCATAGGCCCTGATGAGAAAATAGACTTTCTGTCCAACTGTTAAAGAAATCAAAGGTCTGATCCCCATCCTTCATTAATGAATTTAATCTAAGATGTAGTCAGTCAGCAGCAATCTTACTAGCATCATGCCTTACTAAGACCCAGTATTAGCACTGGACCTGGTACATAGTTGGTGTTTAATAAATGCTAGCTGACTGATTAACTGACCTCCTTCCCCTTCTCCCCACCCCCAAACAATACAAACTAACAACAACCTACTATTGCTAGTAGACCACTTTCAACCAAAACGTGCCTACATATTTTTCTACAGCTTCAACATTGGCTATAATCATAAAGAATGGGAAATTAAGGGGATGTCCATCACTTGGAGACAATTTACAATATATAATTGTGATAGAATACTATTGTGCTGAAATGATTAGCAGGATGAGTTAAAAAAAAAACCTAGAAAGATTTATATGAACGAACTGATGCAAAGTGAAGTGAACAAAACCAGGAGAACATTGTACATACTAACAGTAATATTGTAACAATGATAAACTATGAAATACTTAGTTACTTTGATCAAGAAAAAGATTCAAGACAATTCCAAAGGTCCATTATGAAAAATGCTATCCACCTTTAAAAAGTGAAATGATGAAATCTGAGTACAGACTGAATCATACTTTTTCACTTTGTTTTCCTAGCTTTTCTTTTGTTTTTGCGAAATGGCTAATAAGAAAATATTTAACATGATTTCACAGGTGTAATTGATATTATATTTCTTGCTTTCTCAATGGATGTGAGGGAAGAATAGAATTTAGAACTCAAAATTTTAGAAAAAAAATCAGTGTTCAAATTAATGTATTAAAGGAGGGAAAGTAACATATAGCCATATTTCATTTATTATAAATCTCAGCTTTGGACTATATTTTGGCAGAGAATAGCTGTTTGGGTCAGAAGTCCTTCTCCCCAAGTGACTGTCTCATTGGGGAAGGCTCAGCTTTCCCTGTGACCCACACTCCATGACATTAGAACCTCTGCCCCTCTTTGGGAAAGAGCCTGGGCACATGGACCTACACTATAGACCGGGAGTCCCAGGTGGCTTCAGAATCACCAGTCTGAAGACAAAACATGCTCTTTCCTGTCTCCTAGCAACGTGCTCTGCAGCACTCCTGCTCCGCCTTCTCCCAGCTGATACTCTTGCCTCCACTTGTACGGAAGCATTATGTTTGAGGTGTGCTGGGGACGATTCCTAATGTCCCTTAAGTGAGCCACGAAGCAATTTGCTTATAAAGACTCTCTCCTCCCTCCCTCTCTCCCTTTCCCCTTTTGCCAGCATTTAGCAGAGTGAGCCTCCTGCAGCACAGGTGATAAACAAGGCTCGCAGAGGCTCAGTTAACAAAGACTCCGGATCGAAAGCCTGTGACAGCAGGGCAACCATTCAGATGCCTGGCTGGTGGCAATGTGGCCCATTTATAGGCCTGGGAGTCAAGAGGGTAGGGGGGTGTCTGAGGTTGGCTGTGGATGCATCTGGATGGCAAAAATCCAAGTCAGACTATGGAGTGGAGGAGGAGAGGACCAGTCTATGTTTATGTGGATGCTGGTTCATTTTGGTTTCATGATCAGGGAGCCCCCCCTTTTTTTTCTTCCAGCAAACTGTATTTTATGTTATAATCCTTCAGAGTGTGTGTGTGTGTGTGTGTGTGTGTGTGTGTGGGCTGGGAATAATTACGTTGAAAAATGTGTATAATATGTGGAAAGGTTCTTTTTGTGGGGAATGGGAATGTACCAGTGGAATATCTTCCTCATGGCAACTAATGCCTTTTTTATAAGACTTTCAAAACAAAGTCGGTAATTGGGAGCACAGTGGAAACTCTTACCCCTTAACACACAACCTATGGAAAGTTCTCTGTAGTAGAGGAAGGCCCAGGGTCTGGTGAAGGCAAACCCCTTCTCCCTTACTCTGAAGTGGAGCAAGTCTGATGGGGGGTGATGGGAGGGGGAAGGATTCCAATTTAAAAGCTGGCTGCTTTCTTGTATAAAGCCTTTTGGGGGTGATAGCTGAATCTGCAGACTGCCTGATTTCAATCCCAGTCATGCTGCCATGAAACTGAACGTATACTGTCCATTCCTCTGTATAGGGGCATGTACGTGCGGACACATCCACACACAAATGCAATTTCCCCCCTCCTGCTGTTGTGGGGCTGAATATTGCAGAACAGCATCCAAAATACCTCCTGCCACATTTTTATTGGGAAGAAATCGACATCTGCCTTCCTTAAAAGGCCACAAAAGAACTTTCAAACCCCTAAAATTCTAAATGTTTATTTATTTATTTTGGGTAATGCGTATGATTTAGGGACTGCTTTGGCTGGCTTAATTTGAGCCACATGGCAAGTGCACCAACTTTTCTTTGCCACATGCAGGCCCCTGATTTGATATCTGTTTATCCAGAAACCCTTTGGCTTCAATAGGAGGATTTTTTTTGAAGGGGGGGGGAAATGACAAAAAAACAAACAAACAAACAATAATCTTATGCTAATTAATCCTCTTCCCCACCTGTGTGTCAATGAAAGGTTCATCCAGAGAAATTTACAGGGTGAACTGTGTTGGAGCCACTCAGAAAGGTCTGAGATGTGATAAATGGGGTGCTTGCCTCCCTTAGGACGCTTGTATTAGAGGAAATTAAGTTTCTCAGTGTTTCAAAGGCTCTACTAATTAATACTATTAGAAGGAATGGAATCTAGTTCATCTACCACTTTTGGCACTGTCACTGATTGGGAAACTGAGCCTCACAGAGGTAAACTGAGAACCAGAATGTCATAAAACTAGTGTTCAACATGGACAAAGCATTGATCCATCAATTTACAAACATAACAGAGTAGAACCGTAGCTGTGGGGGATAGCATAGCTGCTTCCCTCAAGACACTTTGAATCTACCTTGGGAGACAACATGTGCTAACATATGTGCCAATGACAGGCAAGTCATGGTGACTGTTAAGTCAGCATCTATGACCACAGCAAAGCTGTGGAGGGGAGCCTGTGCGAACAGACAAATCCACATGGGAAGTTCACCTGTGCTGAGAGAGGCAGCCCAGACCCATCCAGTCCTTCTCTCCTTGATTTCATTGATATGATAGCTGGGTTGGGATGAGGGCAGGGCTATCAGTGCAACATCTCTGAGAAATAGGCCCATTCCACAGCTTGGATTTGGGTATGAGCCCTGGGTTTTCTAGCCTGGTGCCATTTTATTATAACTGGTGTTACTTTGGATTCATATGGGGATTACACCCCTCTATAGCTCCAGGGCCATGAGGGAGCAGTCTTGTTTTCTTTTTGAAGACTCATGTTTTCCTGTCTGAGGTCATTGCTTCATAGCCTTTTCTTCTTAATTGTCAAATACTTAATCCTCAGTCTCATATGTAGAGGAAGGGCCCACACCTGGGACTCAGTTAAAGAAAGGGTAGGATCTTTCTTTGGTTATCTTTATGAAGTTGTGAAATTGATAGATGGAAGGGGTTCTCTTGACATAATTTACCTTGATGTTAGCACAGTATTTGATAAAATATCACTCATCTCAATGATGAGGTAGATTATGGTTCAATTAAATTCACTGGGATCTGCCTGCGTGGCAAGATTTGGAGAGTAGTCATTAATGGTTCTAAATCAGCTTGGAAGGAAGTCTCCAGTGGAGTGCCCCAGGGATCTGTGCTTGGCCTTGTGCTGTGAATCATTTTTTTTTATCAATCAAGAACTATTTATTATTAATGCCTTGAATGAAGTCATTCATGGCATGATCATTAAATCTGCAGATGACCTAAAGCTGGGAGGGATAGATGGTTAATACAATCGGTGACAAAATCACAATCTAAAACATCTTGACAGGCTAGGGCATTGAACTGAATATAATAGAATAAAATTTAAGGAGGATTAATCGTTCAACAAACAAGAATTTATTGTGTCAATGTAAAGTTTTATACTTGGACCCCAAAAGGTCAGTCTAACAACTGCAAGAAAGGGTTAAAGAAGGATCAGCATTTAAGAATATCTTCAAGGACCAAGCTTAATCAATTGACATATTAAAGATAGTAGGATGGAAAATTTTATTTCAAAACAGTATAATATTTGCTTGTTTCTATTCGTATTTAAAGTGCATTTGCACAGACAGGAGAAATTATAGTAAATTAGAGAAAACGTATAAAAATATTCTTTCTTTAATTGATGTGATTGACATATCTCGTCATTCTAGTATTAAACATTAGTTCCTCTGAAAAAAGAACTGGGGATCTTAGTGAACTGCAAGCTTAATGCGAGTCGGTAAATGATGTGACGGGCAAATAATATTGGGTAGAAAGTTTGAAGTGAAAATTTCCAAATTTATGTCGTGAAAAAAAATAATAATCAGAAGTATCCATATTGCTCTAGGAAACAATGGCTTTCCCCCATCAGAGGAGACTGGGTGGCACAATGGGTAGATACTGAATCAGAAAGACCTGGGTTCGAATCTGGCACTCATGAGCTAAGTGACCCTGGGCAAGTCATTTAACTTCTGCCTACTTTAGTTTCCTCATCTATAAAATTGGGGTAATAATAGGGTAATAAAAGCCGAGGACTGTTGTGGTATTAAAAGAGATAATATGTGTAAAGAACTATATAAATGCTAGCTATTATTATTAAAGGCTGTCTGACTTCTTATTTTGGGAATGGATAAAATTAGATGGGCTACTGAGGTCCCTCTTCCAACACTAAAAGTAAAAGATTTTATGATTCCTCATGCCTTTCCCTGCAGGCAACAAACACTGTCAGCTCCTCATTATAATTTTGTAGTAAATATGTGCATTTCCTAAAAAATGATGCCCTGATGGGTTTTTTTTAAATTTTGTAGGTACAAAATGGATGATGAGAGTGGCTATCAATGAGCTTGGAAGGGGAGGTCAAAACATCCCCAAGAGAATCCCATCCTACCCCTAGACTCTTGTGTTTGCTAGAAAGCTCTGGGATTCAGCATCTTCTCTATCAGCTCCCTTCCATAGGGCTCTCCAGAAAAGAGGGCAAAGAAAAAGTCCAGGCAAAGTGGATTGAATTGAAGAGAGGAGCTTTCTCAGAAACATAGTTTTGCTGATTTCTTTGGGTTCTGGCAAGCTTTGGTTACAGCCCAAGTAAGTCCCACTCTTCCCTTCCTAAGTCCTTTCCCCACAACCAGATCCTCTGGCCCAGTATCCTGTAGGATATATCAGATCCCAGTATCTCTTCCTCTCCCTCTATTTCTTAGGAGTCTCTCATCTTGGTCACACTGAAGATCTTAGAGTGAATAAGCTTAAGTTTGCCTTAGAATGCAGGGGAGGTAGTCCAGCTGAGCCTGGATGGTGAAGCCCAGTTCCCTCTTAAAGCACCAAGAAGAGGTTAAAACAAAATCCAGCAGAGAATGGGTTAAGTTGCTTCAACTGTTTCCCATCTTTGAATAGTGCAACAAACAACAAAAGCATCCCAGAGGAACAATGATGAGTAATGGGTTTTAAAGGGATTTTAGGCATCTGTGAGTAGATGAAGGAGGTATTTGGGAGGCAAGGGGGACACTCGCTGACATCCCTGAAATCATGCCAGGTAGGGGGCCACCTCCTCTGTCTCTGGGCCAGGATAGCCTGGTCTGAGAGTATGGGGGATGTGAAAATAAAACAGGGTGGGAGATGGGGGCGGGATTGTGCCAGGTAGGGGGATACCTCCTCTGTCTCTGGGCTAGGCCAGCCTGGTCTGAGAGTGTGGGGAATGTGCAAATAGAACAGGATAGGAGGGGGGTGCTGCTTTAGCTGCTGTTGGGAGAGATCAGAAATAAAGGTCATGAGTGTGGATGTAGGAGCCCAGGTTCACCCCCAATTCCTGCTCCTGCAGCCCTGCTTTCCCCAGATGTTATTATCACATGGTCTCTGCCATTTCTCCTCTAGCTCGAAGACCAACAATGCCAGAGGTGCTGCTGCACACACTCGGCGTGAGCCGGGAGCCAGGGAAACATGAAACAGTCTGAACCTTTCAATGCACCCATCTCATTAATCTTCTGCCTCTGCAGTACTTCTGAAGAGCACCTACTTAAAGCTGCTCATTCATTACACCTCTAATAACAGCAGCGGGCATTACAGCGCCAGGCTTCAGCAGTACCCAGCCTTTGCAGCTGCGGGTAAACCAATATCTCTTTAAATACATTTGCGCAGCAATAAATAAAAGGGATCTCAGTTTACCTCTTTATTAAACTCTATTTGCTTATTGGAGTTAAGGGCCATATTTGTGTCTTGCCATTCAAATTTATTCATCTTATTCTCCCAGGCTTGCTGCATTTATTTCATGACTTAATCAGAGTTAACTGTACAAGCCTGTGCTCATACAAAATCTTTCACCACCAAGCAAGGTTCATTAAGGACTCTTGTCTGGGGACCCCCATGAAGTGAGTGCTACAGCATTTGGGGTTCTGAGAGCACCAACCCCTGACTTGGATAGGGAAGTAAGGAGAGAGGTTGCCAGGCTCCAATCCCCTCACTGGCATTTATTACTACATTATCTTAGGCAAATCAGTTAAGATCTGTGGGCCTCCTTTATCCCATCTGTAAAGTGAAGAAGGTTGGTCTAGAACAGTGGTTCTCAACCTTCCTAATGCCTCGACTCTTTAAAACTAGTATGTGGGCATATCTGCTTGTGGGTGGACCTGCCTGGAGACAGATAGAGGAGCAGTATCTCGGTTCCTAAGACCATCAGAAATATGTGGTTTCCCATGGTCTTAGGAGACCCCTGTGACCTTAGTGAAAGGCTTGTTTGACGCCCAAAGGGGTCACAACCCACAGGTTGAGAACCACTACCATTCAAAGTGGAAGGTCCAAGACCAGAAAATCCAAAGGCTCTGCTTATGGAGGCATTTTTTGTCTCTGCTACCCATTCTGTTCTACCCTGGCTGAATAGACTAGGAATGTAGTATGATGGAAAGAAGCATGAGGAACCTGGTAGGAGGGGAGAGTACCTCAGAAGATCTGCATTCTAGCTCAGTCCCTGCCACTACTATATGACCTTGAAGAAATGTCTTTTCTTTTTCTCAGTCTCAATTCCCTCAGCTGTCAAATGAAAGAGCTACTTGGGATGATCCCTAAAGTCCATTGTGGCCCTGAAGTTACAGGATTCTATCACTCCCTCAGGTTCTTTCTTGTTTCTAGGCACAGGTCAAGGAGGTAAATCCAATTTCCAAAGCCTATGATTTGGGGTCTGGTTTCCTTAGGTCCTGTTAGTCTCTCTAGACACTAGCCTGGCAGTTGAGGTGAATCTCAGGACCCTTCCTTAAGAACACCTCAAGAGAAAAGTTGGGGCATCATTCTGACTTTAGAGACCCAGTGCTTTAGTGTCCAAGTCCCTAATTTAGCCAGCAGGAACAAATCTTATTCTTGGATCTAATTCTTTGGTCACTGCCGGCAAGGACCTACAGGTACTACCAAGGATGTCAGTCTACCCAGAGATTCACCAGTTGGGTTGTGGAAGCTGAGTGTTATAATGGAGAGGGAGGAAGGTGACTTTGGGGAGTGGTAGGAGGGGAAGGTCAAGGAAGCTCATTGGAGCTAGATGTGAGCTAGCCAACTTAGTCATCTGCAAAGCAATAAATCATCTTTGGCCTTGCAACTCAATGAGATTTGACATGGAAGACAGAATAATAATCACCTTCATTATCAGCATCACAACACTGCTTGTAGTTACAAAGTCCTTACCTCATATTATCTCATTTCATTCCCATAACAGTCCTGTAAACCAGGTAGAATAAGAATTATTAGTCCTATTTTATAGATGAGGAAATAGATTCAGAAAAGTCAACAGACTTTCCTAGTGGAGTGGGTGGTAGAGTTGGAGCAGAGATTCCAATCCACTTTTTGTTTTTAGGCAATTGGGGTTAAGTGACTTGCACAGGGTCACACAGCTAGTGTCAGGTGTCTGAGGCTGGATTTGAACTCATCTAACCCACTTCTTCAGATCATAGGGTAAGAGATAGGGACAAGGACTAGACCTATGACTACATTGGTGGAAGTATCTCTCAAGGGAGGAAACTCAACCAGTGCTGACCTGCATCTTAAAACCAGTTACCTAGAACAGTGGTATCAAATTCAATAAAAAATGGGAACCACTCAACCAAAAAGAGATAATAGCCTTGTAGACCATATATAGACATAATTTTAACGTATAATATTATCTATGCTTTATTGTGTTTATTACCTGGTTTGGGCTGCACTAGGGAGCGTGATGGGCTATGTGCAGTCCAAGTGATGTGTGTTTTATACCCTGGACCTAGAACATTCTGCCCCAATGACAAAAGTAGGATTTGAACTCAAATCCTCTCACTTGGAAGCCAGTGCTTTGTTCTCTCTATTATATTGTTGTCTGGGACCGAAGTCAGTCTTCCTTTCAGTATATCCTAACCTCCTTTCTAATTTCTGTCTTAAATTCTTTACCTCAAAGTGTATGCAGTGATGGATCTGGAGTTAGGGAGACCTGAGTTCATATCCAACCTCAGACACTTTGTAACTGTGTGACCCTGGGCAAGTCACTTAGCCCTATGTGCCTCAGCTTCCTCATCTTTCAAATGGGCATAATAGTACCACTCCCAGGATTATTGCAGGGATCCAATGAGAGAATAATTACAAAAGCATGGTGCCTGACACATAGTGAGCACCATATAAATGTTACTTATTATTATGCAGGTTCAGGCAAAATTAGAGTTATTTAAGTACCACGAGGTATTAGAATATTACTTAAACTAAAGAGTTATTTCCCTTCCAAAGAAGTCACTTCTGTATTCTATACGCCTCAGCTTTCTATTCTGTCTGATGGCAATGCTGGGCTAGAGAATTTCTAAGCTGCCTTTCAGCTCCAACAGTCTTTGAAAACCCATATAAAAATGCCTGATACCAATTCCAGGTGGGTCCTGTTGGCTGGCCCCAGCAACCAAAATGCAGTGAAAAGCTGAGCAATCACGTGGTGGAATGTAATCATCTGACAAACATTTATTTGACACCAGGTACCAGCAAGACACTGCTGCAGAACTTGAGGGAGATCATATTATTTGATTCACAGGTGTATTCAGTGGATTTTTTTTCTTTTTTCTTTTTTGAGGAGAGGAGAGCAGGGAAATTGGGGTTAAGTGACTTACTCAAGGTAATATGGCTAGTAAGTGTTAAGTGGCTGAGGCTGGATCTAAACGCTAGTCCTCCTGACTCCAGGGCCAGAGCTCTATTCACTGTACCACGTAGCTGCTCCTCTTCAGTAGATTAAAGAACTGTCAAGACTTAGATTACAATCCTATCCATAGATACTTACTAGCTGTGAGACCTTGGGCAAGTCACTTAAATTCTCTGTCCTTCAATTCCTCATCTGTAGAAAAGGGATGGTTAGATTGGACCTGGTCCATGTTTGGGATATGATCTAAAACCAAGTCTTCTTGATTGCAAGGCCAGTGCTCTAACCACTTTGCCATGCTGTCTCCCCAGCATGTGCATAAGGCTCAGGCCCTTCTTTATGTGAGAAATGCAGGCTTATAGGCAAGTTAGGATGTCTAGACAGGTTAAAAAAAGATAAACAATTTGAGACTGGTGCAGGGGCAAATGAGCAGTAGAGATAGATGATAGCCTTTACAGGAGACTGGGGAAGAAAGAGAGAGAGACAGAGAGAGAGAGAGAGAGAGAGACAGACAGACACAGAGACAGAGACAGACACAGAGACAGAGACAGAGAGACAGACAGAGAGACAGAGAGACAGAGAGAGACAGAGAAAGACAGAGAGAGACAGAGACAGAGAGACAGAGAAAGAGAAGAGAGAGACAGAGAGAGACAGAGACAGAGAGAGACAGAGACAGAGAGAGACAGAGAGACAGAGACAGACAGAGACAGAGACAGAAAGAGAGAGAGAGAGAGAGAGAGAGAGAGAGAGAGAGAGAGAGAGAGAGAGAGAGAGGCAGACAGAGATACAGAGAGAGAGAGAGAGCAGTGTGGGCTGGGGTCATCAGGAAAGGCTTCCTAGGTGGGCCCTGAAGGGCGCTGTACTCATCCTCCCCACGCCCCCTCTCCCCAAGGTAACATCTTAAGCCAGCGAGGGCATTTTTCTCCTATCTATGTTAATAAGCAATCACATATTTTTCTTTTCCATATTATTTTTCTGTAGCAGCAAATTACTGCTGACAAGTGGCAATTGATCTCTTCACATTATTTTGAAGCAATTATATTGAAATGGGAAACAATGCTTCCGGGAAAGCGCCTCGATAAGCAAGCTGAGCACAATGCCCACATGAAGACAGATAGGGGCAGGCCAATTTGCACTGCATAGAAACTGACCAAATTCCCTTTCAGGGAAAATTAAGGTTAATTATTGCCTTTAAGATAGTCAGCTAAAACCTCTGCCTAAGTGGGCAGACTCTAGAAACCAGAGGCAGCTCTAGGAAAATATTAGAACATGGTTTCAGAGCAAAAGATCCATTAGGGCAAGCTAACTGGTGTGAGTAGGGGCCAACTCCAGACAGTCAGTGAGTTGGTCAGTCAACTAGCATTGATCCTCTTTGAAAATGAAGGGAACAGTGACAGCAGCTAGCCTTTATTTAGAGCTATTGTGTGCCGGATCTAGAGCTGAATGCTGGAAAGATATGAGGTGGGGGTAAGGAGAGAAACAAACTGTGTAAATTATATAAGACATAAATTAAACTACAGATGCCAGTGACCCTAGAGAATTCTTTCCCTCTCCCCCCCTAAAAATAATCAATCTGTAATTGATCATGTTTTCATATTGTGAATTTTCACATTCAGGGATTTTATAGTCAGGTATTTAGATCTAAGAGAGACCTTGGGGATAATCTTTCTCATCCAATACCTTGATTTTACAGATAAGGAAACTGAGACCAGGAAAGGTGAAGTGCTTTACAACAAGGTCACACAGCTAGCTAATAAGTCCCCTAGTTGGAACCCAAGTCCAGCTCTTCTGATGGAAAGTCTGGTACTCTTTCTAATACAGTATGTTTCCAATGGGGATTGCCTATGGTCTCATTCCAAAGAAAAATCTGTTACATTCTGCCAAGTTATAGCAACTCCAGTAATTATCACTTCCTCCCTTGTGGAATTACTTTATATTATTTTGAATAGGAAGGTAGGAAGTGGGGGTGGTGACCACCCAGAAATCCCACAATATAATGGCAGAAAAGAAGGGGCAGATAACAAGGTTATTAACCTATCTCTAAAGATGCATTATGCTGGGTGATCCCTTAGGAAGTGTGATTTAGATCCTGGATTTCCTTGGCTTTCTAAGATGGGGAGTGAGTTATTCAAAGACTAATTCATTGGTATCTTTTTTCTTGTGGCCATATTATATACCTAGCAGATAATGGGAGCTTTTCAAGGACAAGGATTTTGGTTTTGTCTTTGGATCTGAAGTACCTACCTAGCATGTGAAGACTTTCCCTGGTGGAATGGATGGATGAGAACAGTTTATTCAAATAACTATGAAAATGGCAGAAGCAGGTACTGTGGACTGCTTAGAGCTTTGTCAAACATTGAAGACACCGTACCCTGAGCCATCTCCAGTTATCCTAATTTTTGTCTTTCTTCTGGACTTCGAAGACTCTGGAAGAGAGAGTGAGACTGGTGACTTTGTCCAGCTCTGACTTACTTAAATCCAATTTATGTGCAAGTCAAGACATCTCTCCATGCTGCCATTGGTCCTCTTCCATGTGATGTCATTCACCCTCTTTGAAAACAAAGAACCACTAACACCAACACCAACAAAAAGCCTACCTAGCCCAGTACTTTACATATAGTAGGTGTTTAATAAGTAGCTGATAGATCATCCCTGGTGGCCCAAAGACTCAAATCCATTTAGAATCCCAGAGTTATTGCTTTGTTAAGGGTTTAGGTGCTAAAGACAAGGTAAAGTATACTGTTCTCTTGTAAGCAAACACCTTGAAGGCAAAGCCTATAGAATGGCAATGCCAAAATTGCTCAGACTCTGGAGTCAGAGGGCCTGGATTCAAATCTTGCTTTTGATAATTACTATCCTGTCCTTAGCAAATCTCTTCACCTACCTGAGTGTAAGTTTACTCCTTTATAAAAATAAAGATTTAGCCTAAATAGTCCCTGGCATCCTTTCCAGCTCTCTGGTTTTTTTGCTCTTATGACTTTTGTATCTCCAGGGCCTGACATGTAGTTGAGGCTCAATAAGTGTTTGTTGATTGAATGAATGAAAGAATGAATGTAGTGCAGGAAGAGGCAAGACCACAATGCCAGAAAAGGTGGATAATTTGTTTCATGGGAAAAGGCTAATAGAGGCATGATCTGGGAATCAGTTCTCAGACAGGTGGTTTGCAACCATATATTAACAACTTAGCAGAGAGGGGTTAATATGGAGGTCAAAAATTTGCTGATGTGATCACATTAGTCAGGCTAGTAAAGAGAAGAGAATTTTATGAGGAATCCAAGAAAGACTAAAGAAAACCAAGTAATTGAGCAACACGACAGCCGATGAATTTCAGTTTGAAGGAACAATTTAAACTGTTCTCACAAGCTGATGGATTCTGAATTAGTTGTAACCTTTCAGGGAGAGAGAGAAAAAAAGGGAAAGGATCTTGGTGTCACTAGTGGACGGCTCAATGAAGAATTCAGAACAACTGCTCACTGGCAGACAGGGTAAGGAATTAAGATATTAAACCCAACTTGGGAAGGGGAGGAAGGAGACTGAAATTATTCTAATGTATCTGCAAAGAAAGGGCCTCTGAGAGAGTGGCTTGGAGTGGGGGTTAGGTGACTTACATTGGATCAGCTCCTGCCAACCCCAACCAAACCCAAATCTAGAAGAGACAAAAGTCACATCTCCAGAAGAATAACAACGAGTTTATACAGCCTTCCTGCTTTTGTGAGATTAAAGACAGGAGCAGAAGAGGAAGAAGTGTAAGGGGAATCAGGATTATGAGTTCCCATTTATCTTCCATTTCTCAAGAGCCAACTGGTCACTCAGAATTAATCCAGGACAGAGAAAGGGAAATCATTTTTTTCTGGGCAAGGCCTAATTAACCCTTGGATCACATAGCTGCCAGATTTTTACAGAGACTCCTATCTTAGGGAGATTCAAAAATAAGGATTAAATATAGGGTGTCATGTGTGGTTATCCTCAAAAGGCTGTAACTTGTACAAGCTATCAATCCTTATGCTGGAGGAAGTCAATTGGGGTCAAGAAGAAATGTCTTTGCTCCATAGTACAGTCTTACATCTACAATTAGATGTATTTCAGACTATTAGTTTGTCTCCAGGAACACTCAGCTGGGGTTGCAATTGGAGGAAGTTTCTTGGGCCCTGTGGGTCATCTGTCTACTTTTTGGTTCCAAGTAACCTAAGGAATCCTCCTCCTCCACTAAGAAGTATAGATATAATCCTACATGTTTTCAGGGCCTGGCCAATTTTCTCTTTGTCTGATGTGCCCCAAAACATGCCCCTGGAGCCCTGGGTACGAGTAACCTTGCCTAGTGCATTTAATAGCAAGATATAAGAAAGGAAAGGATTCCATCTTTGTATCCCTCGCACAGTGCCTGGTACCCAGTAACACTTAATAAATGCTTGTTGAATCAGCCTGAATTCATGGGAGCCTATATCAGTATAGCCTCTGTACTACTGATGTTATTAATTTTAGAGGTGACACTCAGTTGTCTTTGATGATGTTTTGTGTATTTTTAAATTAGTTTGTATTTTTTGAAATTATTATTAGCCTATCACAAATAATTAATTAATCTAGACAAAAAAAAAATCTATGAACAAGCTTCTCTAGATAAGTGATTGTGCTAGTTACATACTGAATGCTTACAGTATTACTTCCAGGAGAGGGATCTTGTTTCTGCTTCTAGCACAAATGTGCCTTAGTGGCACATGAAGGAAAAAAAACAAAACAAAACACAACATTCTCTGCCTTGACTAGGCTGAGTGTCCTCATTATTCAAAGGGCATGCAAATGAGCCAGGTGCTCTGTTCAAATTGCCAGGAAACCGTGCAGTCCAGCTGCTGAAAAGTAAATCATGGGCACCCCTCATGTAAAGAACTTCAATCTTTGGAATGCTCATAAATTCATCAGTAGGTACTCTCCACCAGAATGCAGATGACAGCTCTCCATTTTGGTGGATGGTTTAGTGAGTGGCTTTGTCTCCTTCCCCACTCTAACAAAAATTAATCACTTGGTAACCCACCTTCTAGTGATAAGGGTCTGTCTATGTAGTAGGTTAGTCCTTAAGGAAGAGCAAATAGTCAGTGTCTGTGCTGGTACTTGAACTTAATAGGGCCTGTCAGAAGGAGCCTGGCAGAAAGTTTAGTCTTGAAGTCTGGGTGTAAATCCCACCCCTGCCGTAAATGACCTATATGACCACAAGCATGTGACTCAGTCTCTCAGTCTGGGGTAAGACTCTTTGATTACAAATTATAGACTTGGCCAATCTTCATATTTTTCCATTGGTCTAGAGTGGAGGTGGGTGGGGTAGTTGCAAAGACCAGACTTTGCTGATCTAGTATTGTTTTTTCCTTGAAGAACCCAGTGTTACCTCGATGCTATGAAAAGGCATTGACTTCACGGGAGTTATTTTGAGTAATCTTTCTTTAATTCCTAATTTCCAAACTAAGGAATTACTGTATCATAGCTCTTTCAGTGTGCAAGTGATGGAGCTTTGGAGACAAGCCTTTCATTTTATATATAAAGATATGGAGATTCCAAAACTGTTAAACTCAAGGTCAAACCCTTAGTTCATAGTAGAATTGGGATTAGAATCCCAAACTACAGATTCATGCTCTACTACATCACATTATACCAATTCAGTCCCTTGCTGAACTCATACTATGAATTCAATACAAACAACTCTAAATGTCAAATTTCAGGAATTCTCAAGCTCAAAGACATCTTATTTTACAAAGCAATTCCCATAGGTGAAGTGTAATATTACAATCTACGTTGGAAAGACATTGTAAATAAAGTGGGGAGGGGGGAGTACAGGGTGGGGAAGGGCAGGAGCCTCTGGGGAACTGACGGACTCACTGAATGAATGAATGAATGAATGAATGAATGAATGAAAGGCTTTTATTAAGTTCTTACCAAGTGGGAGGTACTATACTAAGTACTAAGGTTATAACTACATGAGCGAAGACAGGCTTTGTCATTAAGGATCTTACCTTCTAATGGAGAAGACAACACATATGAAAAATGGTGTCTAGGGAAGGGTATTTCGGGGTTGAAAGTCGCCAGGATGTTGCCATGGGGGAATATATTGCTATACCCCAACAAGGAATGGTAGCGGATTTGATTTCATCTTGATTAGTGGTTCCAGAAATGGAGAAGGGTGATTTGAGAAGAAGGGGCACACTGGTGCTGCTGTGAGGTGTTTGGACAGTGGTTTGCCTGAAGGATCTGACTGGAGAGGAACAAGTGAAAGGAAGCATGGTCAGAGACTCCCTGAAATAATGTTCTGGGGGCGGGGGAAGGGTGAAAGTCTCCAATCAAGAGATTGCAAGAATTTCCAAGCAGAATTTCTGCCAGGGCATGGTCTCTGGTTTACATAGAGCAGTTGGTAAGGCAGGTTTAGTGAAGGTACCCAGAGAGGATAGAAACTGAAATCAAATTGGTTACTAGTTGAATGTCAGGCTAGTTTAATTGTAAAGAGAATATTCTGGTAAGGAAATTAAAAGGCTGTAGAGAGAGGTCAGGTTCCGAAACTGTAGTGGGTGGAAGTTGTAGCGAGACAAGTTGGAGCATGACATTAGGAAAAAATTCAGAAAGTATGGAAAATTAAATTCATTGCATTTTGTTATTGATTTCATTCTGCATCACTGCTGACATTTTTGTAACTGCCTAAGTTGCGGTTCATTTGTCTCAGAGTTAAGTTTGGAAATTTAGCTTACCTGTAAATCATTCGTCATCTCTAGTTAAGTTTAAAAGTTCAGTTCTTCTGCTAATCACTGTTCTGTTCTGGCCTCAAGAAAATCTGTTATCCTGGAAGGATGCAGATGGACTCCAGGGAGTCTGTTCTGTTATCCAAGGTAGTCTCATCCACTACTGCTAAACTTTCCCTACAGGTAGACTCAAACAATGAAAGCTTTTTTTAAAAAAAAAAATTACAATTGTATTTATTTATTATATTTTAATTTTCAACATTCGCTTCCATAAGATTTTGAGTTCTAAATTTTCTCCCCCTCCCCATGACAGCATGCAATCTGATAAAGGCTAATCATGTACAAACATTAAATGTATTTCCACATTAGTATATTGTAAAGAAGAATTAAAACAAAGGAGAAAATCATGAGAAAGATGAAACAAACAAAAAAAACCACTTTGCTTTGGCTTGCATTCATACTCCATATTTCTTTCTCTGGATGTGGATAATATTTTCCTTCATGAGTCTTTTGGAATTGTCTTAGATTATTGCCTTGCTGAGAAGAGTTAAGTCTAACAAAGTTGGTCATCGCAGAATATTGCTGTTACTATGTACAACAATGCTCTTCTGGTTTCGCTCACTTCACTCAGCATCAGTTCATGTAGTCTTTCCCAGTTTTTCTGAAGTCCATATGCTCAACATTTCTTCTGGAACAATAGTACTCCCTTACATTCATATACCACATCTTGTTCAACCACTCCCCAACTGATGGGCATTCCCTGAATTTCTGATTTTTGTCCACCACAAAAAGAGCTGCTACAAATATTTTTGTACATGTGGGTCCTTTCCCCATTTTTATCATCTCTTTGGCATACAGGTATAGAAATAGTATTGCTGTGTTAACAGGTATGCATGGTTTTGTAGCCCTTTGGGCATAGTTCCAAATTGCTCTCTAGAATGGTTGGATCAGTTCACAACTTCATCAACAATACATTAGTGTTCCAATTTTCCCATATCTTCTCCAAAATTTGTAATTGTCCTTCTAATGGGGAAGACAATACATATGAAAAATGGTGTTCAGGGAGGGGTATTTGGGGTTAGAAAGTCATGCCATAGAGGAATATATTGATATGACCCAACAAGGAATAATAGCAGATTTTATTTCATCTTTATTCATGGTTCCAGAAATGGAGAAGGGTGATTAGACAGGCTTTGTCGTGCTAGTCAGTCTGATAAGTGTAATATGATACCTCAGAGTTGTTTTGATTTGCATTTCTCTAATGAATTGAGGTTTAGAGCATTTTTTCATATGACTATAGACAGCACTAATTTCTTCATGTTAAAACTTCCTGTTCATATCCTTTGACCATTTATCAACTGGGGAATGACTTATATTCTTATAAATTTGTCTCAGTTCTCTATATATTTTAGAAATGAGGCCTTTATCAGAGATACTAGAAGTAAGAATTGTTTCCCAGTTTTCTACTTCCCTTCTAATCTTGGTTGCAATGACTTTGTACAAAACCTTTTTAATTTAATGTAATCAAAATGATCCATCAAAATGATCCATTTTGCATTTCATAATATTCTCTGTCTCTTGTTTGGTCATAAATTCTTCCATTCTCCATAGATCTGACAGGTAAACTATTCCTTAATTTGCTTATAATCTCTATGTCTAATTCATGTATCTATTTTGACCTTATCTTGGTATCTACACTTAGTTGCTGACACACTATTTTCCAGTTTTCCCAGGAGTTTTGACATTTATCAAACAATAGATTACTATAGTTACAATGAATATTTCTTAGTGACAGAGTGGAAAGACTGTTTATTGCTATCCCCTTATTTCCATTTTCCAGTCAGTCATATTGTTCCTCACTCCCATGATGGTACAAGCTTTGTAACCAACCATACCGTTTTCCCCATCTATGGTTCTGCCTTCTATTCTGAGAGCTCCATCTTTTGTCCATCAAAGAGAGTTGCCCCCTCATTTGGGATCTTAGCTTTCCTTGGACCTTGTTTATTAGCAAATTCATGATCTGACAATAAATTTATCATGCTGGGAACTTTGTGCTTCAATTTATCTTAATTTTGATCATAATAGTTCCTAACCAGGAGAGTAATCCAAAAGAGGTACAGGCCTCCTTGTCTGTTTGTGAGTTCCCTCACATTGATACCTTTAAGGAAAGGGGAGATTTTTTTCAAATACTGGTTTGACTAAGACGTGGTTAGACCTCCTTTCAATCATGAATTTCTAAGATTCTGTCATGATATTAGTTTACTGTAATACCCAGTATGTCACAAGAGTGGATACCATCTCAACCACTTCTGCCCCAAACATTTTTGACTTGATCACGTAAACCTTCCTTTCTTCCCTACTCCCCTCCCAAGGGAAAAAACACTTCTGATTTTCCAAAGACACTAAACAGAAAAATAGGATTTCATTCATCAATTTCTCTTCTAGAGTCAACTTTCTATGAAGGAATACTCCACCCTCCTTTTTTTGGTCACTTTCAGTTTTATTGATATGTTTTATTTTTATATTACAGAAATGTACAGATTACTCCCGCTTGATCAGAGGTCTCTTGTTACAAAGTAAAGCAACCAAGTTAAACCAATAAATACAGTGACCTCATCTGAAAGTGCTTGAAACATTTTATGTCTGTAGCGCCCCATCTCCTATGAAAAAAATATTAGAAATCTATTTTCTCTTCCTCCCACCTCCACTACATTGAAAAAAGAAAAAGACAAATTTCGTGCAACAAATTTGCAGTCAAGCAAAAGGATTTTTCTCCAAAGACTATATACACATATACAAATAAATGCAAACATATACATGTATGGAATACATTTACATACATGTAAATGGACACTCATATGTATGTATATATACATACAAATATATGTACGTATTTATGTATATAGCCATTGGAGAAAATTGTTTTGCTTGACAATGCAAATTTGTTGTGAGAAATTGGTTTTTTCCCCCTTTTTTCACAGCAGGGCTGTGAGGGAGAGAAGACTGATTTCTGTGGGCTTTTCTAAATAGAGAGATGGGGGAGATGCCATAGATATGAAATATCTAATGCACGTTTAGATGAGGTCACTGTATTATTAGTTTAACTAATATATCTATAACATATAACCTATATACACATGTACGCTACAGATAGAACTACATTATATGTGTGTATATACTTGCATACATGCGTGCATATATGTATTATATATGATATATAATATGTGTGTGCAGCTATGTATATATGTATGTATGTCTATTACAGAAAAATGGTAACTTGAAGGTGCAAAATCAGACTATATATACACATATATGTTTATATATAATGTATATTGTATATAATGTATGTATGTGTGTACATATATGTATGTATGTGTATATGCATGCATGTATGCATGTGTGTGTATGTATGTCTCCTTCTGTACCTTCAATCCACCAGTTCTCTATAATGGATAGTTTACCCATTCTTGATCAGAATTACTCTATGGGTAACCCTTATTTTTAGAACCAAAATGAGGTCAACCTAACCGAGGTACTCTCTTAATCCAATCCAGTGTGATGAAAATTTATGATTATCTCCATGTACAAGGAATTGTGTGAGACACTGGGCAAACAAAACCAATATTAAAACCCTTCCCTGCTCTCAAAGAGTTTATATGCTATAACATGCATCACATAATTTAGATAAATATATAACTATATCAGAAGCAAGAGAAAGCAATAAATAGATCCCTTCCTGTTACAATGAATTTGAAAAATGAAGTCAATGTCATTTGCCATCCCAAAGTAAGCACTCAATGAACACGTGACCCAAAGGGAGAAAAACCATTGCACATCAGACCTGGGGACTGTCTCTCACCTGAAGAACAATGTTGGTGGTCTAGTTTTCCGGCAAGTATTAGAAGAGAAGACTTGTGAGCCCTTCAAGAGACAATTAGGTGGCATCTTAAGGAAAATGGCATTAAGGGAAATGAGCCTTAGTGGACTGAAGAAGCCCTTTTCCCTTCTAGCAGTCCATATGTCCTCATAGCGTGGTCTTTCAATATTACACCCCTCAACTCATAATTACTGTCCATGCATATGAATTATGCATTATTTGATGTAAATTCAGGTTTCCTGGCACTAAACAAATTAGTGGTTGTTAAGGAACCTGGGGAAAGAGACCATCTGAGAAAATGAATAGCATCTAGTTACACACACTCTTCAATTCAAACAACACTATGTCTGATATAAAGTTCTCTGTAACACTTTGGACACTCCTTCACAACAGGACGCAGAAATGAGAGCTTCACTTGACCTGGAATGCAGAGAGGAGATAGACTGCCTCCACCCTCCTTGGAATGATGGCAGTCTGCCTGAGACAGATAGTTAAATTGCTGAAGGTGAAAGAGAAAGATTGATTTTAGGTCAATAAGTGCTTTAAGGCATACCTTACCATGATATTCTCTGCTGCTCTTCAATATCTACATATCACACATACTATATGTCATGTAAGGCAGCTAGGTGTCACCATAGTGCATAGAGTGCTGAGCTTGGAATCAGGAAGACTCATGATCATGAGTTCAAATCCAACCTTCAGACACTTACTAGCTGTGTAACCCTGGACTAGTCACTTAACCCCGTTGGCCTGTTTCTTCATTTATAAAATGGACTGGAGAAGGAAATGGTAAGCCATTCTATTGTCTTTGCCAAGAAAATCCCAAATGGGGTCAAGAAGAGTCAGATAGAACTGGAACAACTCATCAACAAACAACAAAAATATGTCATGCTGATTTTCTGCCATTATCAGTTTTCTTGTGTTATTACCATTAAACCTCCTTAATTGGATCCTTGGTGATTTGGATCTTGTGATTGGTTTCAAGTTCATCTTGGTGTATGACACCTGAAAAAAAGGAAGATTTTTCTTAGTAAATGAACACTGTCGTGGGGAATGATAATGATATTGTCTGACAGAAGAGAAGGAGCTATTGTTAAGCACCTTGGCAGCACCCATTTACAAATGCTACTTACAAACTGAATCACTCTTGGTAACCCTTGAAGGTAGTTTCCAAGAACACCTTTAATGTATAGTGATTCCTGGATATGCTTGGCTACGTTATTTGTCTCATTGGGCTTTAGTGGAGAATCAGCTGCCAAAAATTTAATAATGAAATTGAAATGTAAAAAAGAAAGCAAATTGGGGCAGCCAGGTGGCACAGTGAATAGAGCACTGCCCCTGGAGTCAGGAGGACCTGAGTTCAAATCCGGCCTTAAACACTTAACACTTACTAGCCAAGTGACCTTGGGCAAGTCACTTGACCCCAATTGCCCTACTTCCCCCTCTCAAAAAAAAAAAAAGAAAAAGAAAAAAAGTAAGCAAATTTAATTTTGCTTAGGATTTGTAAAATGGTTTATTTTCCTCAAAACAATTGTGTGACAAAGAGAATGAAAGTATTTCTACTCCCCTTTAATAGGTGAGAAAGCTGAGGCCTAGGGAAGTGATTTGCCCACGATCAAATGGTCTTCTGACTGTGAGACCAGTCTTTTTACAGTTACATCATATTACCTCTCATTACTTTTACTATTGGAAAACTCCCTTTCTTGTCAACATTTTATAATTTTGGATGTTTTGCAGCCTGGCCTTTCCTACAGTAAGTCCAAATTTGCAACATCCTATGATATGTACACATAATGCATGCAGTCTTCATTCTTCTTTCCAATTTTAAGACCATAATCAAATTGGTACCATCATTACTTCTAGAAAATGTGTGTCAGTTTATCTGTTAGCTTCTTTTACCGATCCAGTAAGCTGTCAAAGATGGCTCTGGAGGAGATAGTGAGGCTGGTGACTTTGCATAGTCCTGCCTCACTTAAATCCAATTCCCTTGCAAGTCAAGCATCACTTTCCTGATATCATAGTCCTCTTCAAGAAAGAAGGAAAAACAGCAACAACAACAACAAGTTTCCAAACCAAAACTGATTCGTGTTGTTTCACCCTATTAGAATGTATGTTCCTTGAAGACAAAAACGGTCTGCTTTTATTTTTGCATCCTCAGCTCTTAACCCAGTACTTGGCATAGAGTAAGAACTTAAAAGCCTCCTTCATTCATTCATTCTTGTCCAGAGTTCACTCTTTTAAAAAAAGACATAAGATTGCTCTGAACATTCCTTTTCCCTTTCTCAAAGCCTCTGTCAATTTAAGCTCAGATATTGCTAACATATTATTGCATTCAGTTTCATTTACAGGATGTTTCAATAAAATTATACACACCTTAACGATTGATATATTTGTAATGAAAATAATGGTGTTAAATATCCCTGCACATAGCTCAAAGGAACAAATGTTCAAAATGTTTGCCATAAGCTTTTTTGAGTTTTTTAAAACAAAGGCACACAGAGAGAAAGCACGTAGAAATATGTATTCGTGTGAATCTTTGTTTCACCTATCTTCCAGGTAAATGAGTATCTGCATAGCCTTGGCCTCAAGCTAAGTATATAACCTTGAAATGGAGCAGTGACTAAGAAAAGGACCTTCCCTGTACACACACACACACACACCACATTTGAGCATCTGTTGGCGTCTCTATGACATTTTTCATTTCTGAACAAACACTTTAAAAGCCACTTATATTACTTGAAGTCAAATGTGATTCTACCATTTTGAATTTCTAATTACTGTTACCCATGTTTGTAATTAATGGCACATCACCAATGTCAACTGTCAGTCATTACTAGGCAGCATCAGCGAGCCTGATTCCATCTACATTCACAAATGTCTCATCAACATTCAGACAGATCTACTGAGTATTTCCATAAAACATTTACCAAGACTGCAGCAATTTCTGCGGCTTACCTTCCTTTTACCAAACAGCTTAGACTTTGAGATCTGGTTCTGATATTATACAGGATAACCAATCTCTGGCCAGGTCTGCTGGCCTCATGTATCCCTAACTATTAAGTGACTGGTTCACTCTGTTCTTCTAAGACAAAAAAGAACAAAGACAAGGCATTCAGTGTGGTGTGTAGCAGTGTCCCTGACAGACTGTTGCTCTGCTGACCCAAGAGGTAGAAAAATCAGGAGGGATTGTGGGAAGAAGTAGAGGAGAAGGGGAAGAAAAGAGGGAATTTGGGTATAGAATCTCTGCTTCTATTTAACTCTGGTATGCAGATGCAAATACACACATCCCTTTATAATTATGCCATAATATTATAAAGATACCCATATCCATGCTCATGTTAAATACTTATTACAAGTGTTAAAGAAGTGGGTACCAATCAATGATTGTTTTTATTTCAAAGATGGAAAAGTTACTGAAATATTTTCCAGCAAGTCCCTGAAAATGTGGATGTCAAAATCTGCTCTCTGGAGTCACAATCAGGATGGAGAGGAAGGCGGGATAAAGCCGGGAATCTGGTATGCACAAGAGGCCTCTCCCTGAGTGCTGACATTGAATAACATAGCAGTGAAATAATGCCTGTTTTGGAGGAGGGGAAAAAACTCTTCAGCTTTCTGACCCCTCTGGTTCCTGATTCATCTTTGCTGTGTGATTTTGGGTTGCTTGCCTTGATGAAGAACCCTTTGGATCTGAGAAATTATAAGTAATGGTCACAGAGGGCAAAGGCTAAAGAACACACAGAAATCATTAACTCTTTACCTATGGCCTGGTTCTAGAAGTCAGGACTAGTTTCTAGCTCAAAGGACAACTCAGTCTCTGAATTGGACAAACTATAATTTTAAAATACAGCAACTGTTAGACCCTGGCAGAAATAAAGGCTACTGTGTAATATAACCTAGTTCCCTCTTCCCCCAAGAAATAAACATTTTCTGTCTAATTTTCTAAGAGAAACTTTCAGCTCCAGTCAACATACCCTAATAAAATGTGCTGATAGAGTCAGTGGCTTCTCCTAAGAAACTGTTCTATTCAGTGTCCAGACTCCAATGTGGGCCTGAAATAGATGTGGGGATTTGAGGGATGTTTAGGGAGCCCAGAGGGTAATAGTTAATGAAAACTAATATTTATATAGCACTTTAAGGTTTTTAAAGAGTTTTACGTATATTATAGCATTTTATTTTCATAATAATTAGACATAGATGCTATTATTTATTATTCCTGCTTCTGTTGTTCAATCACTTCAGCTGTGCCTGGTTCCTCATAACTCCATTTAGCAGTTTCTTGTCATAGATACTAGAGCAATTTGCCTTTTCCTTCTTCAGCTCACTTTATAGATGAGGAAACTGAGAGAAACAGGATTAAGGGCTCAGGGTCACTTGCCCAGGAACACACAGGTAGCAACTGTCCGAGGCTGGATTTAAACTCATGAAGATGAGTGTTCTTGATTCCAAGCCCAGTACTCTATCCACTGAGTCACCTAAGGAAGTGGAGGTGGAGGTTTCATGATTTACTCAGAATCATTCAGCTATTAAATATCTGATACTTGATCTGAATTTGGGTCTTCCTGTCTCTGTCTATGGTTCTATCGGGTCCTTTCTCACCAATAAAAATCTTCCCGAAGTGTTATGTCTATGGGCCACTCAAAATGCATGTACATCACAGAATCATAAAGATGGAACAAACCTTAAGTTTCCTCATCTGTTAAATGAATGACTGGAATACATGCTTTCTATGGCTCAGAGAAGAGATATCATTCATCAATGGGCACCCAGCCAATTAGCAAAAGATCCAAGACCAGACTCATCTCCTGTGTTCATTCTTCTATGTACCGTCCTTGCTAATTTTCATAGAAACATAAATTCTGCCAACTTTCTTCATTCACTGTTTGTTTCTGTAGCTGTGTGACCACAGAAGCCTTTCTTTCTTCTTTGGTGAAATAAGACTAATAATACAGTTTGGTACCGAGAAAACCTTGAGAACATTTTTCCTCCTTATCAAAACACAGATGAAGATCAGCTGTATAACACAATATTGAGTCCAGAAAAGAGAAGATTTAATTTTTAAATATTTTTCCCAATATTTGAAAGAATGTAGAAGAAGTATTAGCTATAAGAAATCGAAATCTGGGCAACTTTCACCTGTTGGTCCTAGTTCTGCCCTTACAGAGTAAGAAACAACTTTTTGGTCATTAGAGTTGACAATAATGGAATGGTCTCTCTTTTAGGTAGTGAGTTCACTATCATTGGAGGTTTTCATGCAGAGGCTGGTCAGCCACTTAGACTCATAGACAGTTGATATCAAAAGACATGTGACAGATCTGGTCCAGCCACTCCTTATACCAATGTTCACCACATAAAGAAGCAAAACGGCTTTTCCTAGATCTCTGAATTTGCTGGGGTTAAATGCAATGTATAACGATGAGACTGGAGGATCTCAAAGGTCCTTCTGGTTCTGCAATTCTATATTTCTATTTTGCAAATAAAGGAGATTCTGGAAATGATGAAAAACTCTTGACACAAACTTAGATATCAAAAGGTTTAGATGGGATTTAGGTTTTGGTCCTAATGACATCACCCTTTTTCCTTCTATTCAAAGAGCTAGGAAGGAAGGGAATTTCCTCCTAATGACCCTTCTTTCTAATGTACATATTACAACAGGTGCTGGGCTCTGGCAAAGAGAATAATGCAAATAATAGATTTGTGTATTTGCAAAACAAATTAAAACACCCCCCTCCCCCCTCCCCCCCAAATCAGTGCAAGATCACTAAATGCATTTTTATACAAAGTAAGCATGAATAAAACTTTTATTTGGCTCTCCTAAACCTGTACACATTTTAGTTCAATAGATATTTCTTTAGTGCCTACTATGGGCAGGACATATAACTCTGGATATATAAAGGGTGAGGAGAATAAAAACATTCCCTGACCTCATGGAACTAACATTCTGTTGGTGGTGGAACATAACAGGTACGGTAATCTGTTTATATAGTGTAGTGTGTGTATATGTATAAGTATACATAGATATGTGTATCTATGTATACTTATACACATACACACTATACTGTAATGTATACTGTAATACTTATACACATACACACATAGATACACATATCTATGTATACTTATACACATATACACACTATACTGTAATGTATACTGTAATACTTATACACATACACAGATAGATAAACATATCTATGTATACTTATACACATACACACACTATACTGTAATGTATACTGTAATACTTATACATATACACACTACAGTATATAAACATGCATGCATACACATATTCTATATGTACATTGTGTATACATGTGTATACACACATATACATAATATATATAAAAATATGTGTGTGCATGCACACATATATACACACATATACACAATGTACATATAGAATATGTGTATGCATACATGTATATATGCATGTATATGTATGCAACTTGCATAATACACAAATATTTTCTTAATTCTGATACCTTCCCTCTGTCGATTACCTCCAATTTATCCTGCATACAGCTTGTGTTTGCATGGAGTTGTCTGCTCCATTACGGAAGTTGCTCTTCCTTCTCTATGACAGAGACTATCTTTCTTTGCATCCCCAACACTTAGCACATACTAGGTGTTTAATTAATGTTCATTGACTGACTATCATTCTTTTATACGGTTATACCATTATTGACTGCCTATTATCCTAGCCCTAGTACGTGACCAGGCTCCAGGCATTACAGATGAAGCATTTGGAAGACTTTGATAATAGTATTTTCATTTTTGAGTCTGACTGAGCCAAAAAATTCAGAGTATCTTCCAGAGGAGTTTTGTAAAAAAAAGCAGAGTGGGAAGACTAAAAAGAGAAAACAATATTCAGTCCCGCAGTGACTGGCTAGAAGCTCCACACAGGCAGTGTCTGGCTGTTGTAAAGCAAAGCACCTAACCATTGTGGCTTGCCCACTGAATGTTCCATGCTTTGTCCCCCCTTGGTAAGAAGAGGTAGCACTGTCAGACAGTGGTGATGGGAAGGGCAGTTGGCTGTAGCAGAAAGCATTCTTGTTTACCACTTAGCAGCTCTGGAGGAACAGAAGCCAAGCCTGATTTTTAATCTATCTTAATCATCCTCAGCTTTACTGTAGTGTGACTCTGGTGACCATTGTCCTCTCCTCAGCACTGATCTAGCTTCCCTTGGTTTGGGGCGCCATTGTACATGGCATCTCTGTCTCAGTGGCTCTCTATTCTTATATGAATATTAGCATATCATTTCACTTCTGTGGGGCTGTGATTTCCTCATCTGTAAATCAATGGGGTTGTACTCAACAGACTGCAAGGGTCCTTTAGGTCCGATATTCTGTGATTCTCTATTTGCTCAAATAACTGTCATAGATTTCTGAAGCTTGGAAAGGGTGCAGGGAGAACAGGAAGACATTTATGATGTGAAAATGACAATTGCAGCCCTAAGGTCCAAGGACAACTGTTACATTCCACACATAGGATCACCCAGTGTTAGAACTGGAAAGTAGCTTTGAGTTCATTTATCACAACCATTACATTTTACAGATGGATAGAATAAGGTCCCCAATGACAGTGACTTGCCCAAAGTCACAAAGTTGATAAATAAGTCAGAAGTGGAAATCAAAACTCTTGACTTCCAATCCAGAGTGCTGGCATGTGGTTGTTTCTGTTGATGGAGTATTTTTGCTGCTGCTGCTGCTGCTAATCTTGATGATGATAATGACGATGACGATGACGATGATGATGATGATGATGATGATGATGATGATGATATCTAGAGAAATAGAAGAGGGAGAGAGGGTGAAAGAAGAAGAGGAGAAGGAGAAGGAAGAAAAAAGAAGAGGACAAGGAAAAGAAAAAGAAAAGGAGAGGGAGAAGGAAGGGGAAGGAGACTAGCAAGGGGATTCTTTTATTTTGCTCATGGGGTTCTTCTCCAGACAAGTCTCTTCTATGCCTCCATACTGGAATACACCAAGAAAACAGAGATTCTCCACCAGCCAGCACTGTACCATCTATGTGTGCAACCAATGGTTATGGTAAATGGAGAAATTTTGAATGCTGTGGATAGGTTCATTTACCTAGGCAGTATATTCTCCAGGGCTGTCGTCCACACAGATGATGAGGCTGATACATGCATTGCCAAAGCTAGCTCAGCATTTGGGAGGCTCCAAAAAAGGTATGGGAGAGAAGAGGTATCAGGATTCCTACCAAACTGAAAATCTACAGAGCCATCATGCTGATAATACTGTTATATGCCTGTGAACTTGGACAGTCTACCAGTGCCATGCCAAAAAACTGAACCACTTCCATTCGAATTGTCTCAGGAAGATCCTGATGATCACTTGAAAAGATAAGGTACAAGACACTGAATTTCTTTCTGGAGCCGAGGGGCCAAGCATTCAAACTCTATGGCAGAGAGTAAGACTCAGATGGGCCGGCCATGAAGTTTGAAAGCCAGATGCATATTTGTCCAAAAGATTATTTTACTGAGATCTTGCATGAGGAAAGCACTCACATGCTGATCAGAAGAAGCAGTGTAAAGGACACTCTCAACATCTCTCTGAAGAACTTTAGTATTGACTGTGAGACGTGGGAATACATGGTACCATCACTCCAACATTGTGATGTCATTGGTCTGAAGTGATAATAAAGGATGAACAATATCAACAACCCTCCTCTAGATAGCTAGCAAGGGGATTCACTCTCCTACCTTGGTGAGTCACTACTGAAGACTTTGCCTACCTTATTCCATCTACTAGTCAAGAGGAACCTCAATAGAAAGCCGTACTTTGATGATTATCCAGGATTTGGCCAGTAGGAAAAACTGACCCAGCAGGAAGGGGGTGGGGAGGGGGTGGGGTGGGTGTAGGGTGGGCGTGGGGTGGGAGGGCTGATCTTCCCTTGGTGGTGGAGATAGATTGCCTTGGTACTAATGAGCTGCAAAACTGGTCAGTAAGCCTGCAGTTAAGGACTTGTTTCTTAGCCCTGGTCCTTGGGGCTCTCCCCCTAACTCAGTTGTGGGCAAGCAAAATAAAGTATCTTGGAAAATGATCTTGGTCCATGTCAGGGAATGTTTTTCCTAAAACTTGTAAATGTTTTGTAATTGTGTCTGTCAGGAATATTAATGCACAATTACATCTGTGTAAATATTTCCCAGGAAGTTTTGCTGGGTTTGAATTATTTTTTGAGGGGAGGGGGTAAGAAGGGAGAGCACTCCCCCCACCCATATACTTTCTCCTAGCTGGGTAATTGAAACGACAGAGCACAAGCCTTTCTTTATAAAAGGCAGCCAACCCTCCAGTCTCGGGGTCTTTATTTTGTGTGTGTGTGGCTTTCTTTTTCTCTCTTTCTTTTTCTTTCTTTCTTTCCAGCCACCAACACAAGGATGACCTCTTCTATCCACATAATACAGGCAGTCACTCATGCATTAACAGCCAGAAAGCCCCAAAGGTCGTTTCTATGGCAACCACGGGGTTCCTTAATGACCCTGGCAGTCCAATGATTCTGTTTTGTTTGAGAGTGAAAGAATAATAAGTCAGTCTTTCTCCCTCGCCCTTTCCCTCTTCTTCTTCTCCCTCTCCCTCTCCCTCTCCCTCTCTTTCTCTCTCTCCCTCTCTCTTTCTCTCTCTGGGCCGCTGCTCATTATCTGGTTCCAGGATCAGCCCCAGAGACAGAGCAGCAGCCAGCTCTGAAAGACAACGGCTTCTCTGCAGACAAAGAAGCAACCGGCAGTTGAAAACGACCTGAGCGTGTCTTGCACGCTGCATCCCGGGCAGTATTCTTTAATTCTATTACTTGCCCAATGAGTTTAAGCAAGTGACCCTGGGTAGCACCAGAATTGGGAGTAATAGGAGGAAAGCTCCAGTCTAGGGAGGGCAGGAATTTAGAAAGTGCATCTTGCAGACAGCTCCAAGGAGGGTTGTCTATTGATGATGTATACCAGACACAATCAGACACCACAACTTCTTGGCAGGGAGACCTGTAATTTTAATGATGTGTTGAATAAGGGGATGAAGGCGCCTCACTGGAGCATGTGTGGAATTGAACTAATACCAGAGAGATCTCTGGGACAAGAAAGTTTTGTAATCAATCCTGAACCAGAAAGAGCCTAGCTCATGATTCTCACATGTCGGTGCCCTGCCCATCTTGCCACTGCCTTCTGGCCTTACCATTCCAAACTTTCCCGTAAAGTCTCCTCCCCCTCCCCAACCCCAGTTTGATTGTAGAGGCAAATCTGAGCCGGAGCTTGTCACCTTCTTTATAAAATCTGACATTAAGCAGCCAGAGATTGCACTAACAGTCACTTGGTGTACCTGGCATTATTTCACGGAACAGCAATCAAACATTTAAGAAGAAAAAAAAAGTCATCCCCAATGCAACTATTATTGTCTCAAAAAACCAAGCATTCCAATCTTACTGGCTGTCTACTGGCCCAACAGGCTGCTATCTGTGCAGTAATTAGTGCCTCCCCAGTCTCCCTAGATCTTAGATACTCCCCTGGGAAAAACAGAGAATTGAGGAGCTGTCCTAAATGCATTCATTGCAGAAGAGGACATATATGTGCTCATATGTTTATTCTGTGAAGGCTGGCTGGTACTTCCAGTTTACATTCTGTAACTTAAGATAGCTGGGGGACACAGTGGACAGAGGGATAGACCTGGGGCTACTCAATCTCTGCCTCAGTTTCCTCAACTATAAAGCAGGGATGCTAAAAGCACCTACCTCCCAGGGTTGTTGTGAGGCTCAAATGAGATGATTATAAAGAGCTTAGCATAGTTCCTGGAAAATAGTGCTTAATAAATGCATTTTCCCATCCTCGCTTCTTCTCTGGAGCTGGCAACAAGATAGGATTTGACTGGGAATCAGGAGGCCTGGACTTCACTCCTGTCTCTGTCACCAACCACCTGAGTGATCCTGGGCAAGCAGCTTGCCCTCTCTGGGACTTAGCTATTAAAACACACGCACACACACACACACACACACACAACTATTTGGACTAGATGATCTCTAAAGACCATTCAAATTTGAAAACATGATGATTTCTTTTATTACAAATCCAAAAGAATTTCTGGTGGCCCTCATACTTTCTACCATAAAGACCCTCCCCAGTCATGGTTAACTTCACTCTTTCCTCACCTCTTTGGATTCCACCTCCTTCTGACCTGTCACATTGTCTCCTGGATTATTCCTTTTTCCCCCTCCCTGCCAATCTCTTTTCTTTATTAGAATGTAAGCTTCTTGAGGGCAGGTACTGTCTTACTTGCTTTTATTTATATTGCCAGTGCTTTCACAGTGCTGGACTTATAGTAAGCAATTAATAAATATTAAGTCTATCTATCTATCTATTTATCTATCCATCCATCACTCATAATCTATCATCCATCTATCCATCTATTATCAATCTGTCATCTATCTGGCTATCCATCTTTCTTTTTCTCTTTTCCACCTTCCTTCCCTTTCTCCCTTCATTTTTTCCTCCTTTCCTTCCTTCCTTCCTTCTTTCTTTGCTCCCTTCCTTTCACCTTCTCTCCTTCCTTCTTCCTCCCTCCCCCTCCCTCCCTTTCTTCCTTTCTTCCTTCCTTTCTTTCTTTCTTTCTTTCTTTCTTTCTTTCTTTCTTTCTTTCTTTCTTTCTTTCTTTCTTTCTTTCTTTCTTTCTTCCTTCCTCCTTCCTTCCTTCCTTTTTTTCTTTCTTTCTTTCCCCAGTGCTCCTGAATGCATGAATTGCCATATTGGGTAGGCAAAGCCCTGAAAATGCGATGAGAGATGTTGTAAGACTTTCGGGGGGGGGAGGTGAAGCTTGGTCTTATCTCAGATTAATTGGAAAACAAAAGGTAAATGGAATTACAAACTACGAAGGTTGGCAAAGAGTTTCAGAATCCAGGAATTGAAAGGGTCATAAAGTTCATCCAGTTCAAGAACCAGCCTCCAAGCAAGTGAAGTCCTATTCCAGATGTGAGGACAACCTGGGTTTGAATCCTGCCAAAGTCACTTATAAAGTGACTGAGTGGATCCAGTGTGACTTTGAACCAGTAGTTTCTTATAAATGGGAAGATTGTACTTGCTAGACTCTATAGCCCCTTCTCTTTTTTAAAAATGTTTTAGGATCACAGCATAATAGTTCCAGAGCTAGAAAGAACCTCGAATGCCATCCAGGTCATGTCTAGTCAGCTAGATGGAGAAGAAAGAGTCCTGGACTTGGTGTTACAAAGACCTAAGTTCAGATTTTACCTAGACTTTTACTGTCTGAATCACTTAGGTGTTGCCATAGTGTGCAGAATGCCAGACCTGGAGTCCGGAAGACTCATCTTCCTGAATTGAAATCTGGCCTCAGATACTTAGTAGTTGAATGACCCTGGGTAAGTCACTTAACACTATTTGCCTCAATTTCCTCACCTGTAAAATGAGCTGAAGAAGGAAATAGCGAATTACTTCAGTATCTTTACCAAGAAAACCCCAAATGGAGTCATGAAGAGTCAGATATGACTAAACAAGAACAGCAATAGCAACTTATCTCACCCTCCATTTCCTCACGGGCAAATCAGGGAAATAATAGCACTTACATCACGAAATTGTTGTAAGGACAAAATGAGATCATATTTGTGAAGAGCTATGTAAAATGCTTGCTATTATCTTTAGTCCTATGAATAACTGTTTGGCTTTTTGCTTTTTAGGGAAGGGAACTTCAAAAACTGTTCTCATTGCTTTAAAAAGTGCATTATTTAAATATCACATATTTTCATGGATTTTCTCAGGCCTTATCCTTATCAACCACCTTATAGCATGTGATGCTGTTGACTTCCCCGTGTTCTGTCAGGCACTGAAAAGTTTTGTTTCTCCTCCCTATTGCTTTAACAAGTCCTCCACCTCTGCTTTCTCTTTCCTATTGTGTAGGTAGCAGCGTTCTCGAAGACTGTCCTTGATCCTCTCTTCTTCTCTTCCTCTATTTTTTTGAATTCGTGATCATAACAATATTTTCAAAGACCTCGAATACGCATGTCTTTTCCTGCCGAGGGGGAACACCAATCCTACAACTCAGTGAGCACTTTTCCTGACTCCTTTTCTGCTGTGTCTGCTATCCTAGAAAATTTTTATCTTCAACCTCAGCCAAGTTCTTTGTTTTTTCTCCTTCTCCTTGCCTTTGAAGAAGGCCCAGTAAACTCTTCCTTTTGTATCCTGAGCTTTCTTTCCCATAATCTTTGCCAACTTGCTCCAGAAGTCTTTCTCCAAGCCTGCTTCCAGAGCCCAGGTGGTGTTGTGTCTCCTCCCCACGCCCTTCTCTAGGTACTGGCTGTTGTTTCTCTCCTTTATAATAATGATATAAAGCTTATATTAGCTTTAACTCAGAGTTTGTTATGTAAAATGTTGCACATGACAGCTCAGCTTTGCCCTAATTCTTCTATTTCCTGGAGCCTCTGAAAGATCTTTTTAATGTCCTTGTTCGCTAATCCATTAATTTCTGTTTTATGACTAGAGACCTCCTTTGATATTTCTTTTCAGTTAGCTAACGTTCCCTGTTTTTATTTGAAAGCTCAGGGCCCTTTGTCTTCCATCAGACACCGTCTCCTTCCTTTTGTATATTTCAAGTGTGGATTTTATCCCCCAGTGGCCAAAAAATACCTCCTCACGTGCTACCCAAAGCTTTCCTATTTTAAACCACCTGTTTTGTAGGCCCAATAGCAGAATGTGCTGGCTATGCCCAGCACGCCCTAATGTCCCCAAAAAAAGTAGCTTTGTATTTTAATCTAATAGTTGGACATGTTCTTTTAATTTTAGGGTATGGGTTGTAGTAAGCAATGAATCAAATTGCATAATATAGGTGTTGCAGAAACGTAGCAGAAGCCTGTATTTACTAGACACAGGTGTTCCCCATCATTGTGGCATCTTAGGACCATCAGTTTTCTTCTCCTTTTCTACAGCCAATGTAGGTTAGCTCATTACCTGACAAACTATAAAGCTCATGAAAATTGACCATACCAAGAATTTGGGACTTTGTGTCTCATGTTAACAGTAAAGTTTAAATATCAATTTAAAAAATGTTTAGTCAAGAGAGGCAACATTATATAATGGATTTAACTCCAGTCTTGGAACCAGGATTAACTTTGAAGTACATGGTCCAGGAAATGGGGCACAGTGAGATGGAAGGGAGCACATTTGTTGCCATGTAGTATATGTGGAAGGTTTTCCTTGGATGTACCCTCATACATAGTAGGAAGCAGCTGGGGCACAGAGCAGATACTAGATAATAAGAAGGAGCCTGGCGTAGAGTGATTTGGTGAGGTATGAAAAGCAGACTATTATATTTACTGAGTCATTAGTCTCTTTGGTGAGAATCCATGAAGGGCATGCAAAAGATGGACTGACAGACCCAGTGTGACCATGGTACCAGAGAGCTTGTGTCAAAGCAGTATATTCATGAGTATCTTTGTCAAGGGCAGCTAGGTGGCACAGTGGATGGAGTGTGAGGTCTGGAGTCAGAAAGACTCATCTTCTGAGTTCAAATCTGGCCTCAGATACTTTCTGACTGTGTGGCCCTGGGCAAGTCATTTAACCTTTTTGCCTCAGTGTCCTCATCTGTAAAATGAACTGAAGAAGGAAAATGGCAAAACCCTCCAGTATCTTTGCCAAGAAAATCCTAAATGGGGTCATAAGGAGTCAGATATGATTGAAATGATTGAACAACAGAAATCTTTGTCACCCTGGGTTAATGCTCCTCATGTTCCAGAAACTGAAAACAGACAATAGGGAGAGTTGTCATGTGACAGTGAGACTTTATCGGCTGAGATTATTATACCCTTCCTAAAGAAGGGAGCCCCCAGTGGTATTATTGCTAGGCATAATCATCTAATGATGGAAGTTGGGTCTTCCCTTAAATGTCTCTTCTCTGATTTATCTTCCCTCATTCCCTAGTCCTTTGGCTGGTTTTGTTAACCTCTTATTGTATCTGTTTAAATTTCTTCACTTCCTTTGGTAGTATCTGGGATTCCCCTCATTGATAAACACCTTTGAATTCTATGCCAGTCCTGAGGCACTTTATGGATGAAGGTCAGCATCCAATTAAAATCACAATTCATAAGCCCCCATTAGTGTATTTTTTTAAACCAACCAATCAGGGAGCGTGTTAACTTAAAAAAAAAGCAATTAATTAAACAACATAAAAAGGATAAAACCAAAAATACCATTCCTATTATATAGTACTATAATTAATATGTGAGGTAGGAAGGGGGCACAGACAGAAACTTTAGTTCTAACAATTATATGATCTTTGAGTGACACAAGTGATTTGTCCAGTCTGAATCAGGAGACCAATAACTAATTCTACCACTTATTTCCAGGTTGGTTTTATTTCCACTTTACCACACTGCCCCACTAAACTGTTGTGGGTTGTAGTGGCCATGGAAGGCTTCATTAAGGATGTGAACATTGAAGTGAACCCTGATGTATGGGTAGCATTTGACTAAGCAGCACATAGGGTAAAGACATTTCAGGCAGGCATACTAGCAAAGAGATGGAGGGGAGAACAAATATATTGGGAAACGAGGATAGGCACAGTGGCTTACTCTTTTTTTTCCCTGCCTTACCATCATCTAGTAAAAGGCTTGACTTAATAGATTCTCAAAAAAGAATGTGATGAATGGAAAAGTGAGTGAATAGGTTGAGTGAAAACAGAATGTTGTGTTTCATGAAGTAGTTAGGCAACTCAAAGGAAAGAGTGTCAGGCAGACCTTAGTTAGAATCTTGGCTCAGACATTTACTGTGAGACTCTTTGCAAGGCACTTAACCTTCCTCAATCTAGATTTCCCCCTGCAAAATGGGGGTGTTATAGCACCTACTTTACTGGGTTACTGTATGGATCAAATGAAATGACACATGTAAAGCACTTTGTCAACCTTTGAAGGTCATAAAATGCTATACTAATGTTACTTATTCATTTTATTTGTTATGTCCAGTAGAACATAAGCTCCCTCAGGGTACGAAATGTGTCATTTTTGTATCTGATTCCCCCATACCAATCACAAGGCTTTGCTTTTATGGCAAGCATTTAAGTGACCTTATAGCAGGTGTTTTAGGAAGATGTTAATAGCAGCATTCAGAATGGACCACTATTAGAATCAGATCTGGCTAGGAAAAGGATGGGAGTAGAGAGTCTTTTTATAGGTCAAAAGGTCCTTTCTTTGGATTCAAAGTTTAAGCTCTATGAAAGCAGAGTTATCTCTGGTCTTATTTCCTCCATAACCCTTCTCCATCTCTCCTCTGCCCCTGAATCAGTGGTCTGTGCCCTCCCTTTCCTGCTAGAGCTAAAAGTAGTAGAGAAATTGCAGAGCCTTAGACAAAGGAGATCTGGAAGGGCATTTTCTTTTTCCAGTACCTGGATCACTAAAATTTCACCCTTGGCAAATAGCCCAGACTTCACTGAGCTGTGTTAGAAGTAGCTGCTGTGGTTCCAGCCTTAACTCTTTGTGCAGATCCCAACTCAGGTTGAGATTAAGTTATATGTGGATGAGTAGACAGACCAATAACCTTGCTTTCTTTCTTCCATTTCTGCTCCCCCTTCTACAGTCTATTCCAATTCACCATCTTCTTCAACTCCCTGTACTGATGTTATACTCAAATACTCACATTGACCTCTTGCCCCATCATTGGAGGTAATTCATCCAGTGGTACCAATTGCAACCCATCCATATCCACCCATTCTGGATGACTCTTGCCCATGTCTTTCCATAAGTGCATCACAGGGAATCCACCCAAAGTACAGAGGGTTTTACTGGCATTTTATTATTAATGCAGGAATCCTAATGAAGCACGAATGCTGTCCTTCCCTCACTGTTGACCTCTGACTGCATTCTCCACTCCTTACAGATAGATACTTTTCAGCTCCTTTTATATCCTGTCTTTCCCCATTACAACACATGAAGAACCAGTGGACAAAATTTTAAATCATAATAACCCTTTAAAAATTATTGTCACTTATTATTATATTTATAAATAATATAATATATTAATTTATTATTATAAAATTAATATTATTTAAAATTTTATTATGATCTTGAGGTTGAAGCTGACAGTTCTATTTCAATGTTCGTTGCTTAATATGTGAGTATATTATTTACTCTCATCTACCCATATATTTAAATGGGTAGTATTGTTTACACAACAGTGTTGAGACTTATTAAGTTACATTGTATAAAAATTGTTATTGGTCATTAAAAAGTCAAAAATTTTCTAAAAGAATGTAAGTTCCTTGAGGGCAGGGATTGTCTTTTGTCTTTTGCTTGTATTTGTATTTCTAGCATTTATCACAGTTTCTAGCACACAGCAAGTATTTAATGAATGATTGTTCAATAAATGGCTGTTGACCTGACCAGTCCAACTTTTTTTTTCCTTCTGGTCATCTATATTTATCTCATTGATGACATTTTTTATGTCACAGATGTTATGGATCTTAAAGTAAAAATGACTCCTCCCCATCTTCAGATGGAAAAGGAATCACCTTGTTTGGATTCCAACCCATCAGCTGAAAAAAAAGCAAGTGTGTGTGTGTGTGTGTGTGTGTGTGTGTGTTGGGGATGTGGGGGCAAGAAGCAGATGAATTCAATGCTAAATCCAGCAAAAGGGTCCTTGATCCTTTCAAATACTGTAATTTTGAACTTTAACAAAAATATGTAGCACGATGTAGTGTAATAAATATATAAACATATATAACAGACCTTACGTACACAGAATAAGTATTTGTATTACTAAGTAGATGTATTCTCTTTTTTAAGTATGTGGAAATGTTCTGATGAACAAAAATACGATAAAATAGAAAAGCGTTATTGAATTCATTCTAGTTATTTGTCATTGTACACTGAATCAACATATACCACTAGCAGAAGCACTATTAAGTCCATGATTATTATTACTTTTTTAATATTTGAAAGAAGTGCTCATACTCTAAAAGTTGGGGAGTTGCTGCCCTAGTTCCTTTAAATCCTACCATGACATTCTCTCTTTTTTTTTCCACTTGTGTTAGAAGTGGATGGTTGGGAGAGCTGTTCACATTGTTTCCCCATTCTCTATCTCAGGGGGCCGATTTGATCATCCATGTTTTCCATTTCTCTGGGATTTGTGACTCTCAGTGAGTTACAGAAATACCTCACTACCAGGAAGCTGAAAAGCAACATGATAGAGAGGATATGGTCCTGGAGTTAGGAAGATCTGAATTCGAATTCTGGCACATATTAGTGGTGTGACCCTGTGTAAATTGCTTAACCTCCTGTAGTAGGAATAAATATGTTGCTTTAGTATGAGCAGCTCCATTTTGTTTTCAGTTCCATTTTGTGATTTGTTGTTGTTTGTTGTTCAATCCTTATTCAGTCGTGTCTGACTCTTTGTGACTCCATTTGGGGTTTTCTTGGTAAAGATAATAGAATTATTTGTCATTTCCTTCCCCAGCTCATTCCACAGATGAGGAAACTGAGGCAAACAGGGTTAAGTTATTTGTCCAGTGTCTGAGACTGGATTTGAACTCAATTTTCCTGACTCTAGACATGGCACTCTCTCCACCATGCCACATAGCTGCCATTGTAAATTCTCTTGTAATTCTCTTATAAGAATAAGCAATTATAGGCAATTCTCTTATAAGAACAACCACACTTGCACGGAATTTGGTAATGATTATGTCTGTACCTCAAATATGATAAACAAATAATAAAACACCTACTAATGTCATTAAGAAACTAAGGCTTTGACTTGTAGCTTCCTTTCATCACAAGCTCACATAATTAATCACCAACCAGAACTTAGAGCTAACTTGTAAATGGCCTTGAACAGTACCCTAAAAACCTAACAGAAATCCCTGAACTCAGAGACTGAAGCATCTCTTCCTCAGAGAGCAGTGCTGATGGGCAGATGCTTGCTAGAATACCACCTTGCCTCTGAATGGGCAGAGAGGATTTCCTGTTGTGAGTACCAGTGAGACACACTTACTACGACCTTCATGAAAAAGGTTGGAGGTTTGTTCCAAGAGGAGTTGGTATTTGCATGTGAAAGAGTCAGGAAAGTTGCATTGCGTGCATTGATAAATATGTCTTATTAGTGTGCCATCAGCCTTAATAAGCATATGTAATGGTAAATCTGTTTTATGTGTGCGTAGGGCATTACACGTTGGTGTACCAGGAAACTCTCTAATCCTATTAAGTTACAGATGAGTAGCTGATTCACATCCTTAGAGGGAATTTCCAACTAGGAGTTCCCTAATGGATGAAGTCATAAGTTTGGATGCCCCGCAAAAGAAAAAAAATCAGATTATGTTTCCAGCTATTCAAATTAGGGGCAGGTGGAGAGAATAAGCATTTATGTGGCAACTATGTCAGGGACTGTATTAAGCTCTTTGCAAATAATATTTGATTCTCAGTCACCCTATGAATGTAGAGAAGTGCTGTTACTATCCATCCCCATTTTACAGCTGAGAAAATTAAGGCAGTCAGAGGTTAAGTGACTTGCCCAGAGTCCTACAGCTAGTAAGTATTTGAAGCCAGCTCTGAATTAGGTTCTTCCTGACCCCCGGCTAAGAGCTCTATGCACCATGGCGCCCCCTAGCTACCGCTGAGCTGCACAAAACTTAGCTACAAACTAGAAATCACTGCTTGACCAAGCCTAACTCTAGTGTCTGTTTTATTGGTTACAAAACTCAGGGTCTACATTCTTTGGGTGAAAAGTCATATTCTCAATGTTTCCTCCAGACAACAAAGGACAAAATAAAACATCACATTAAATTGTGTAGTATTTTATTAGAATAAAATCCCAGTGACAGTTGATAGCTTAAGAGACAGAGAGCATGAATGGATGCATATACTTACATTTACATGTGTATATGCATGTGTTCATATATGGGTGTGTATGATAGAATCTGATACATATATTAAACACACATGTATATACATACATGCATACAAGATTGGCAATTAATGTCCATCTCTATGAACCCCTTCAGGGTATCACTATACTATATACAAGATGGAACAGGAATGGAGGTTCATAGTGACAACCTCAGATCATCAGGGAAAAGATAAAATAAACTAAGTATTCTCTACTTAGGAAACCAAAGAAGTATATAATGCATTTTATAATGATATGGAGCCACAATGGCGAATTTTTAAGATTTTGGTGCTACCAGGGAGCAAGCTCTAGACATCTAGAAAATTAACTTACATAGGACACTTTCCCTGAGAGGCCAGATAAATGAGGTGTGCATGTACATATTTGAAGAGTTCTTTGTACTTAGAAGAGAGAAAAATGACTAGGTAAGAGAGAATGTTACTTTCTAGAACACGAACGGATAAAGCTCCCTGAATGATTTAAGGTGATACCTTACGCTAACCTCATTTTTCAAATCATTTTAATTTCTTCCTCTTCTTTTTCTCTGTGTCAAATTGTTTGTGCATTGGTTGGAAGGATTAGAAGGTTAAATGAGCTCTTTCTTCTTTGTCTTATTGAATTCAACTTAATCATAGGATATTTTAGGAGCCCACTTCAGGAAAGAAAGAGAAGTGGATGGAGAAGGCAGACCGTCACAAGTTTCCTAGAAATATTAAACTATGTGACCTCCTTTACACATGGCAATTGTATGCTATTTTCACCAAGTGCTAAAATTCTAAGGGCATAAGAGAGTTTTCAAAGGAAACTGAACTTTTTTCTCTCTGTGTTTAAATTAATGAAATCAACTCTGTGGTCAAAGTTCCTTATGAAGTAATACAAGTTTGAGTCTACACAGCCCCAGAACATCTGGATATGAAAATTCAGTGAGTGCATATATGTAATATGGCTATCTAAATGGGGTTCTCAGGGAGGCAAGAATAGATATCTTTATCATCTCTCCCCAAGTCTTTTGAGAGAGACTTAGATTCCTACCAGGAGGGAAAGAAGGAGGTTGAGTCAACAGGCCTCTCTGCTCTTCTCAGAAAGATAAGGTACTTGGCTAGAATTATATATGTCTGTTCCCTTAAATATTATTAATCTAGGTGATATATGGTTTAAGTTCAATCTCCTGATTACTGTTCCTTCATAGGGATAGAGTGCTCCAAAGCTCTATATCCAAAGCTTGACCCCCTTCTAATGAAATAGCAGTTCCACAATGACCACACAGAGCAAGTAACAAAGAAACTCATTTATCCCAGAAGACAGTAAAGCAGAAATCAGAGAGAGTACGTAAATGAAAGATATATACTAGATAATACACAGAATAAAGGAACTCTCCTTCTTGGAGAGACAGAGAAACAGACAGAGAGAAAAACAGAGAGAGACAGAAAGAGAGAAAGAGGGAGGGGAAGAGAGAGGAAGGGAGAGAGAGGGGGGGAGAGGGAGAGGGAGGGAGGGAGAGAGAGAGAGAGAAAGAGAGAGAGAGAGATCTTAATTTTATTTAAAAAGCAAATTTCTGAGAGTTTAGTACGTGTAGCAAGCTGTGAATAGGGACATGTTAGAGACTGCCAGCTCCTCTCATGCTGGCTTCTTCCCAACATGAAGAAGAGAGTCTTTCTCTTCCTTCAGTGATTTGAAGAGAGGTTGTCATTGAAGATCTTATCTCTTGAAGCTAGAAGCCAGAAGAACCCCCAAAGGCTGGGTCTCTCTTCTGCTCTCACCACTTCTGCCCTCTTCCTCATAAAGGCATTGATCTCCACAAATAAAGAGAAATTCTTATACCAGCCATTGGGGCCTAGGTTACATTCAGAAAGAAAATTCTAATAAGTCCTCCAAATATTCATAGCAACTCTCTTTTTACCTTTCTATGCATCACCAGACCTTAATACAGTGCTTGGCATACTGTAAGTACTTTAAAAAATGTTCGTTGACTTGACCAGACTTGTGATAAGAAATAACTGGAAACAAGATGAATGCCTATCAATTGGGGAATTTTTGAACAAATTGTCGAATACTAATGGATATTACTATGCATTAAGAATGGACAAGTGGGAGGAATTCCGACAAACATGGAAGGATCTACGGGAAGTGATATAAGGTGAAATAAACCAATGAAAAGAGCCATATACAAATGACTACAGTCGTATAAATAAAGAGCACATTAAAAGAAGAACTCTGAACAGTCGTCAACCTGGGTCCCAGAAAGAAGACAATGAAGGGTGTCTTCCCTCAATTCAGAAGAAAGTCAGGTGATGACTTTCAGGACAGAAGAAAATCAAAAAGGGAAATTTTATGACTGTTACATTCAATTTAATGAACACTTTACAAAAACAAACTGTATGACAAAAAGTGAATGAATCTGTAGAGAATATTCTTTTTTATTCTTTGTATGTTGGAATATCTGTATTTTTAAATAATTGTTCAATTACAACAAAAAGAGGATTTTGTTGGTGTTTTTTTTAAAGAAAAGGTGGAAGGGGCAGAACGTTGTCAACACTCAGGAGAGGAGCATTTTATTGGTTGTTTTAATTTAATTTTTTTTAAAGGAAGGTTTAGATCTCTAGATGACAAGTGGGGTGAGGGTAAGGAGTGAATTATATACAGAAATAACTTGATGTAAGAACAAAAAGCAACAGCAAAACTTCTTTTTTTTTCAGATCGTTGAATGTGGAAGAGACATGAATTGAGCCAGATACCCCAGCAAAGCATGTGTGAATGTGTAATGGATGTGGGGGCAATGTACCCCAGCTCTGCCATTTTCACTCTCACGCGCGGTAACCACAGCTTTTACTTCCCGTATCCCTAGGAGTTCATGGGCCCTTGCTCTCACCAACCACCACCATGCAGGTACCCTGTAAATGAGGCTTTGCTACACTTGCAGACCAAATGGGCTATGCCCAATGATCATGCAGGCCTCAAGGCACCCCGGGTATGTAAACATTTATAGTACTGCATCTCTGGCCAAGTGGCCACGTAATTGATTACAAACCCATGAATGTCACAAGATTTTATTTATAACTCTACCCCTCTCTTTCTGTTCCCCGTTTTTCCAACCACCAGATCTGGTTCTAGTTGCGCCTGGATAATATTGGCAGCTTCAGAGTGCCGAGTGCTCTTGGGCAGGTTCAGGAGCAGAGAGAGTCCTTGGAGCAAATTAAGGAGAACAAATATGAGAGGACCTCACCCCGAATACCATTTCTCCTGAATGCCTGACTTACACATAATTATGCAAATATATTACCAGGCTACTCAGTCTCTGCCTTGGCCTTTTCTGCTCCTAAGGTGCCTCTCCCCTGGAAGGATTGCCAAGAAAACACAGTAGAACAAGAGAGGGAGAGCAGAGACAGACAGAGACATAGAGATGGACAGAGAGACTGAGACAGAGACTGAGAGACAGTCTTTCCAAAACATAAAAATAAAACTGTTTTGAAAAATATTGAAGAAAATATGAATAATATTGGGGGAGGGATTTGGGATGGAGGAGGATGAGAAAGGGTAGAATTAAGGGCCAGCATTGTACACATCAACTTTATTGCCACATCCTGTTAGTTCCATTTCCACTGTATCTTTTGCATCAATATCCACTCTCCTCTCTCCTCTCCTCTCCTCTCCTCTCCTCTCCTCTCCTCTCCTCTCCTCTCCTCTCCTCTCCTCTCCTCTCCTCTCCTCTCCTCTCCTCTCCTCTCCTCTCCTCTCCTCTCCTCTCCTCTCCTCTCCTCTTCTCTCCTCTCCTTTCCTCTTTCTG
>CM053598.1:47207433-47241377 GCA_028646575.1 Pseudocheirus occidentalis | reverse complement strand
AAGGCAATGTGAAATATCTCCTTGAAAAAAACCACTCACCTCGAAAATGATCCAGGAGAGACAATTCAAAAATTATTGGACTACCTGAAAGCCATGATCAAAAAAAGAACCTAGAAAGCATCCTTCAAGAAATTCTCAAAGAAAATTGTCCTGATGTTTTAGAACCAGAGGGCAAAATAGAACTTGAAAGAATTCACTAATCACTTCTTGAAAAAGATCCCCAAAAGAAAATTCCTAGGAATGTTATAGCCAGGTTCTGGAGCCCTCAGATCAAGGAAAAAATATTATAAGCTGCCAAGAAGAAACGATTTGAATACTTTGGAAACACATTTAGAATAACCCAGGATCTAGCAGCTTCTACATTAACGGATCAAAGGGCATGAAATATGATATTCCAGAGATCAAGGAAGCTAGGATTAAAACCAAGAATCACCTACCCAGCAAAATTGAGTATAATATTCCAGGGGAAAATATTCAGTGAGGTGGAGGAATTTCAAGCATTCTTGCTGAAAAAAACAGAACTGAAAAGAAAATTTGACACACAAATACAATAAGCATGAGAAGGTAAAAATGGAAAAGAAATCATAAGAAATTTATCAAAGTTGAACTATTTACATGCCAACATGGAAAAATGATAATTGTAACTTACGAAACTTTTGTCAGCATGAGGATAGGTGAAGGGAATACAAATGTGTGTGTATATCTATATATATATATATACACATTTGTTTGTGTGTGTACATAGAGGGCACAGGATCAATTGAATAGGAAGGGACGATACTTTAAAAGGTCAAATTCTGAGGTGGGAGAGGACTAGAATGAGAGGAGATAGGGAGAGACAGAATGGGATTAATCATCTCATATAGAAGAGGCAAGGGATAACTGTTACAATGGAGGGGAAGAAGAGGGAGGCAAAAGGGAAAGGGTTAACCTTACTCTCATTGAATTTGGCTTAGGGAAGGAATGATATAAACTCTAAACTGGGTATCTTGCCACACAGGAGAGCAGGGGGGATGGGGATGAGAGTTGGAATGATGGAGAGGAGGGCAGAGTGGGGAGAAGGATTTCTGGAAGCACACATTTCTGTAAAGGTACAGGGACAGAGTAGAGAATAGAACAAGGGGGGGGGATAGGAAGGAGGGACATATAATCAATCTCTCACAATATGTCCACTGTGGAGATGATCTGCATAACTACACATGTACAACCTGTATTGAATTGCTTGTCCTTCCAGTGGGGGTGGGTAATGAGGGAGGAAGGGAAAGAATCTAGAATTTAAAGTTCTATAACCAAATGTTAAAAAATATATATGTATATATTAGTAGTAGTAGTAGTAGTAGTAGTAGTAGTCGCAGTCGTCGTAGTAGTAGTAGTAACTACATGCAACTGGGAATTAAGACATACAGGCACTGGGGTAGGGAGATCCATCTTGCCCTACCGGAAAGTCAGAGGGGTGATGGGGGAGGACATAGGAGAGAGGATATTGGGGAAGGGGTTATAAAGTGGGATGGCTGTTTTGGGGTGGTGGGTGGGGTAAAGATGGGGAGAAAATAATTTGTAACTCAAAATCTCATGGAAATGAATGATGTAAACAAGAAAATAAATAAAAGAAAAATAAAAAAAAGAATTGTCTCATTCTTTGTTCTTTTATCTCCAGCACCCTTATCAGTGATGATGAGGATGAGGATGAGGATGCCAATAAAGCATTTATATAGTACCCATGTGGCAGTCACTGTGCTTTGTAAGTATCTCTCATTTATGGAGTACTCATCCAACCAACTACATGTCATTATCTGGCAAATAAGCATTTATTTTGCCTACTTTGTTTCTCCCAATGCAGATGTATATTTATACAATATATTTTGGGGGGCAGATTGTCAAAGTGATAGAAGAAACAATAGGAAGAACATGTGATTAGAAAGCCAGGAAGATCAGTCAAATAGTGGGAGATGCTAGATGGGCAGTATGTGTGGGATACCCATTGACAAGGTGTAGGCTCTGGGACCCCCCTTGAACTCTCCTTGAATCTTTGAGGTACATGCTCTGGGAAACCCCTTGAAGTCTGATTGAATCTTCCCACTTGGTGAGGCATTTGCAGAGGCCATATCTCACTATGGTTGGGCCCAAACCTCTGTTACTAGCCTGGCCCTCCATTGTCCATCTGCTTCCCACCCTGGAGCCTATCAAAATATCAATCCACTCTTGCATTGACCTCATTAATTCCTCCTGAAGACTCTTCCCAAACTCCTCCTCTAGATCACCCCTAGATTCCTCTGTATACAAGAATCCCATCTTCCCTCTATGTGTGTGAGACCGCCGTAGAATAGCTTAGCACAGACTTACTGTGTGAAAGTGCCATAGAACGACCTAGCATAGACTGGCTCCTTGAGTCTACCCAATATGGCAAACTTGAACTTTCAATAAACTTTTTCTTTGGCTGAAAAGACTCGAGTGGAATTCTTTTTGCAGGACCCGGCGTGTTGGTATTTTGGGGTCTCAGTAAACCCTAACCCTCTTTGGGTAACCTCTTCACCCATGAACCATTCAAAGAACCAGAGGAAGGTTGACAGTATACTGGATAGATACTCCAGGCAAGATTGATAGAAATATATGAACAAATGCCCAGGACAAGAAGGTGTGGAAGGCTTGTGGAAGGAGATCCCCAAAGCATCCGAGTATGACTGAGCCTCTCTGAATTTCAGATACCTCAACTGTAAAATGAGAGACGTTGGCGGATTGCTTCAAAGACCCATTTCAGCTCCAAAATGATTATCTTCAACTTTTGAACTTTCTTTAGCTGATGCTTTGCACATCATCTGGTACACAATACTCTCTCTTTTTTTTTTTTTTTTGCTTTTTGGAGGGCAGTTGGGGTTAAGTGACTTGCCCAAGGTCACACGGCTAGTTTTTCTTGTGTTAAGTGTCTGAGGCCGGATTTGAACTCAGGTACTCCTGACTCCAGGGCCGATGCTCTATTCACTGCGCCACCTAGCCGCCCCCACAATACTCTCTTGATAAATGCTTGTTAATAATAATACTAATAATAGCTAGGAATTATGTAACACTTTAGTGGCTACCAAATATCATCTCATTTAATTTTCACAATAACCTTGGGAGTTATCTCCATTTTACAGATGAGGAAATTGAGGCAGACTTACCCAGTGACTCACCCAGAGGCACACAATTAGTAAGTATCTGAGGCTGAATTTCAAGTCAAGACTTGCTGAATTTCAAGTCAAGACTTCCTGAATTCAAGTCCAATACTCTGTCCACTGAGCTACCTAGTTGCTTCTATGAACTCAGAGAAAAAAAGCAAAGGTTTAAAGTAGGAGTGGCAAATGTTATCTAGCTGAGTCCTTACTCTCTCCTTTCTGTGTTCCCCTTGGCTTCCAGTTCCTCCCAGTCCCATCTGAACCTTAATTACAGTGTGTCCTCAAGCATTTTCTAAGGTCCTCCTGATCAAAAGCAGTTCTGATATACTTAGCCTCCTTAAGATAACACTGATAAGGATAAATATTAGCCCTCCCAGGGGATTTGTGATTTGAGATTTAGCAAAGGCTGGCCCTCCCTTAGACTGTAGAATTACAGAGATCAGCCAGGGGGTGGAGGAGATTTTTTGAGAAGAGAGGGGCCATCCCAACACCAATCACATCTTCCCAGGTTTGGCAGGCAACTCCCTATCTGCCTATTTAAAAAGAAGGCCCTCTTGGGTATAGGACTGAGAGCTAGTCATGTCTTTTTTTTTTTTTTGTCTATACAGTCAGGTTGTTTTCTTCACACTTTGCTTCACACTAAGACCTGAGCCAAAATAATGACTGTTATGAGCTCCAGGCCAGAATTCCCAGTGCTACAGGAGAGGAAGGGAGATCATTCTGTCACTGGGGAATGGGCATGTGCTCTGAGTGTGGAAGACAGAAGAGAGACCTCAAAGCTATGGCTGGAAGGTGGAAGGATACATTTTCATTTCTTCACACTGCTTAAGAAATATTTCTGTATCCATGCTTTTTCTATGTCTTAGGGGGAAGAGGGGAGGGAGGGTAGTCCCCAGGGTAGACTTTTCTGGAGAATCCTCTTCCAGGAGTAGATTGTGAAAAAGAATCAGGAGAATTGGCCTCAGTCTCCCAGGAATTGAGTGTGACCTAGAGAGTGACCCTCTGAGGAAAATGAAAAAGTGGCAGAGTTAGGTCCAAGATAACAGGGTGGGGTTATGAGAGGGCTCTATTTTCCAAAGTGAGAGTAAAGGAAAAAGTTTAATAAATGTTTATTGATTGTTGATTCTTGATGTCTGGTCATCCAGCAGTTGAATACTTCCATACAAGGCAGTCTAATACAGCACAACAAAGGAACAGATGAATGAATAACTAAATGAAGAAATAGATCATTAAACCAACAAGCAAACAGCAACTGAATGAATGGATAAACAAAGCATGCAGGCTCTGGCCCTGGGCTTAGAGGATCTGGTTTCAAATGTTGCCTCTGACACTTACCGCCTTTATAACCTTGGCTATTTCACTTAATCTTCATAAACTTCTGTTTACTCATCTGCAAAATGAGGGGTTTGGACTAGAAGGTTTTTGAGGTTTCTTCTGGTTCTCAGTTTCTGATCCTCTGAATCAATTGGATCCCACAACCTCATGACACAGCCCCTTTTCATTTTGGGATGGCTCTAATTGTTAAATTCATTTTTAGCTTCAATCAAATTCTGTCTCCATTACTTCCACAGATTGGCCCCAGTTTGCCTTCTGGAGCTATGCAGAGCAGGAGAATTCATTGCTCTTCCACAAAACAATATTTTGAATATTTGATGACACCTATCACGGACTTCTAACTCATCACTTCTCCAGGCCAAAAAAAAAGCCATTAAAAAAAAAAGCCCCCAAACTTTTGACGTGTAATCTGCCTCCCTCTCAACTGAAATAACTCCAAAGTCACTAATGACCTCCTTATTGTCAAATTAGAATGGTTATTTTTTTCTCCCTGTCCTTATGCTCCTTAGCTCTCTGTGACATTAAATGTTAAAAAATTATTTCCTTTGTATCTCTATTCCTGGGATTTCCAGGACATTCTTCTCCCATGTTTCTCCTCATATCACTCTGATCTCTAATTCTTTTACTTCTAAGTGGGTATTGGTAGGATCTTTTCTTCTCCTTACACATTTGTCACCCTTATGCAATCTAATTCACTATCAGAACTCAATTAGCCCAGATATGCAGGGGATTTCTCTTCACATTTTTCATGTTTCCAGTCAAACCAGATATCTCAACATCCCCCATCCTTGCCCAGCCTTCTCTTCCACATCTGTGCCTCTTCTCATTTTGTCCCCCATATCCCCTCCTAGCTCCCACTACCACTTCACTCTTTTATTCAAATGCCACATAGTACACTTCAAGGTCTAACTGAGATGTCAATGCTTCTCCGAAATCTCCCTTATCCTCCCCTTCCTGTCTGCTCTCTCAGGACAAAGCAATTTCTCTCTCCCAAAATTTCTCCTCAAACTACGTTCGGCTCCTTCCTTTACATTTATTACACTACTCATTCTGTCCTAGCTATTTCCCTCCTTTCCCTTTCCCCTATTAGGCTGCAATCTCCTTGTTGGCAGATCCTGTACTGTATGTGTGGAGGCCAGTGACTAGCATTGTGGCTTCTGATACACTAGGAACTTAACACTGGTTTGTTGAATCCAGTGGTTTCCAGATGCATCAAGTATCCTGGTAACCTTTCTAGCAGTGTGATGTAGTTTATCAATGTCCAAAATGCAGTGTCCAAAGAACTTAACACCATTTTCCAGATAAGTCAATCTATAAGCATTTATTATGTACTTGCTATGTGCCAGGAGCTGTTCTAGGTGCTGGGCAAATGAAGGGAAAAGTCAAACAGTCTTTTCTCAAGTTTACATTTTATTGTGAGAGACAACATTTACATATATTGGTATAAATACAATAGATACAAAGTAATTTCATGGTGAAAGGACTAGCAATTGAAATGGGGTGAGGAGAGATCAGGAGAAGCCTCCTTGAGGATTTAACATTTGAACTGAACATTGACTGAAACAGAGTTACAAGAGATGGTGATTTGAATACCACAAACTGCAGAGGAGATAATATCTTCTTTCATCTGGATGCTGGAATTTTAGTAACATAGTCTAAAATTACAAGAGCTTTTTAGTAGTCATGTCATAACGTTAGCTCATGGAACTTGTGTTCAGGGAGAGCCCCTAAGGTCACATTCATAAGAACTGTTAAGTCTTTTTTACAAACAAGGGGCATATGGAGTGTTTAGGGAGGACTAACCCCTCTGGAAGGAGGGCTTGCTGAGTCCTTCTCAGGGCTGCTCATCCACCTTTGGTGTCCACCTGTACCCCAGCTCTCACCTGCAGCTCCAAGAAGCTGTAGGATGCATAGCAGCTACACCCCAGTAAAACCATCTCAGCACACAGGCTAACCCAAATTGAGGGTTACCAATAGACCTCAAATCTGTCAATGAACTAGGGGCATGTCTGCCCCAAGCATATGAAGATTTCCTCTGGTGAAATGAGCAGATGATAATACTTTGTTCAAATTGCCATAAAGGTGGCTGAAGCAGGTGCCATGCAACACTTAAACTTTGGTCAGACATCAAAGATACCAACATCACTCACTACATCCCAAACCATTGCCAGTCATCTTGACTTTTGTCTTGACTTCAATGACTCTGAAAGGGAGAGTGCAGCTGATGGCTTTGTGCAACTCTGCCTCACTTAAATCCAACTTACATGCAAGTTAAGACATCACCACTGATCCTCTTTGAAAATGAAGGATGGACCACAAGGGAAGGAAACTGAGACCCAGAAAGAAGGAGTTACTTGTCAAAGGTTCAAAATCCTAAATGGAAGAGAACAAAACAGCTGTTCTGTAATTTTCTTCTCCAATCTCTCCAATTTATTACCCAGTTATATGGACCTGCACATAATAGGTCTACCACTCTGTGAATGAATTCTACTAATTTTGTCACACGTATAAGAAGGGATTGCTAGACTTAGCAAAGCTAAGACTGAGTAGCCTGATTTCCAGGTCACTGGTATTTCCAGGTCACTAGTATATCTCTAAACATGAGAAAAAGTTTGCCAGTATCACCTAAGAAAGAAAACAAATTATACAGTAGTGAATGAATGGACATTTCCTTACACATCAGACCTTTGAAGATCTATAACCAGATTGGGCAGACATTCCCCTATCAAAACTGATTTGAATTCTTCTATAACTTCAACGTCCTTTGACTAAAGGACTAAATGACTAAACATCCCATAGGCATATCATCTAATTGGGGATGAACATCAAACATAGTTAAACTGATCTTTGTACAACAGAAATGCAGACAACTCCTAGCTTGGCAGAAGCATGGCATAGTAGATAGTAAAGTGAGGAAGACCTGTGTTCAAGTCCCACCCCATACACTTACTAATAATGCGACCCTGAGTAAATTACTTAATTTCTCTCATCTGTAAAATTAATAGATTAGATGTGATGGCCTCTAAGGTCCCCACTAGAACTTAGGATCCTTTGGTCCTAAAGCTGCCAGAAATTGTGCTCCATTGGTGTAGCCCCCAAGAACCCAGGGATTATTTCTATGACCCCAATGAGGTACTAGAGGAAGACTTTAGTGAAGATTTTACATCCCATCTCTCTTTGAAAATGGGGAATAGAAGGGAAAGGAAACACTTTCAAATGGCTTAGAAGAAATGCCTGTTCTTTTTTTCTATAAAATAGCAGGTTCATAGAATCATAAGACTGTAGGACTTAGAGCTAGACATCACCCAATCATGTTCATAGGACCATAGCTTTAGATTTGGAAGGAACCTTAGCGACCATTTAATCTGATCTCCTCACTTTACAGATAAAGAAACTGAGGCCCGGAGAAAAGCTATTAGTTGTGCAAGGAAGGTCATAAATAGGAGGGCCATAAGTAGGAGGACCACCTTGCCTTTTAGAGACTTTCTTAAATTACAAATGGTTTCTAAGGTCCTTCTCCAGCTCTAATAAGTCTCTATGGCTGCCGTACTAGCAGGAATGTTTAGGGCCAAAGAATTATGTATCTTGTTGGCAGTGGTGGTTTACAATGACACATCTATTCCCACACTTTCACTGTGATCACTAGCCTATAGGCATTTTGGGTTAGTGGAATAAGCATTGGACTGGGAGTCTAGAGAGTGGAGGTCCAGTCCTCGCTGTGGCACTTTTTAGCTCAGACAAATCTTTGTCTCCCTGGGCTTCAGTTTCTTTGTGTTTAAAAGGAGTGGATTGTGTGTGATGATTTCTAATGGTCTGAGAAGCAAATGCATATTAGGTAGTGTACTTAGTAGGTGCTCAATCAGTGTTGTTCATTGATTGACAGATCTTGCTCTGAAAGCAAGCTTTCATGCTTAATAAGTAGGCTGATTGTTTCCAAATGATCACTCTTTCTCCTTAACACTTTATTGCCATGTGTGTTTCACAAATGCCAAGTCCTCTCCCCCCACCCCCCAATTTCAGAGAGTCTTGATGCTAAAGAGCAGATTTTTAAAAAATATTTTGAAGTAATAGTGTAAACAACACAAATGCATTTCCCTTGGGTTTCCCTCAAGACATATGGAGTGCAGGCTGTGTGAATTGCTAACTTGAAGTCCCAGAATGGTGGAAGACATATTACTCAGAGAATGTCATTGGGATGTTCCTGATGGCTTATTGTTTGTTTCATGACTTTTCCATAAAAATAGATGTTTCAAGTACAGGGAGGGGAGATGGGGGGGAAGGGAGGGAGAAGGAAGGGAAGGAAGGAGAAGGGAGAGACAGAGGTATAGAGAAAGAGAAAGAAAGAAAGAGAGAGAGAAAGAGACAAAAGAAAGAAAGAGAGAGAAATAGTAGTATAACGAATACAGTATCATCTGAGGACCAAGGAAATCCAGTGTTCAAGTCTTGCCTTTCACAGACACATACTAGCCTTGTGACAATGGGCACATCATTTAACCTCTTATTTCCCAAAGCAACTTTGTAAGACTTTCATATATTCTTTTAAGTTTGAAAACTTATAAAGAAGTTACCCATTCATATTAATGGAGAATATTTCACACCATGAGTTTCTTACCAATAAAATCACAGACTCAGACCAAACAGAAACTTAAATATTAATTCATATATAAATTCATATGTAAAAATTGGACTTAAATGTAACCACTCACAGAGACAATGAGCTACGGCAAAGAGATATGATGATTGATACTAGTAGGGGAGCTGTCCATAGCAGGAGTACCAGAAATTTTCTCAAGATCAAAATACCATGTAGATTAGCACTATACAACAACCCAAACCTGACCTGAGTACTGTAAGTATTCAGAAAGGCAGGGAAAGAAATCAATGAGGGCTGGAATGGTCAAGGAAGATGTCATAAATAAAGTGGTACTTAATCTAGGTCTTGAAAAATAGACCTAAGGAGAATGGGGGACTACATGAACCAAGATATAAAAGTACAGATTTGGGAATGAATATACTTCATGTGACCAACAGGGCCTAGACTGGGAGTCCTTAACCTTTTGTCATGGTCTCCTTTGGCAGCCTGATGAAGACTATATAATGTTTTTTTATTTTGTTTTGTTTTGTTTTGGAGGGGGGAAGGCAAGGCAATTGGGGTTAAGTGACTTGCCCAAGGTCACACAGTTAGTACATGTGATAAGGTGTCCGAGGTCAAATTTGAACTCAGCTCCTCCTGACTCCAGGGCTGGTGCTCTATTCACTGTGCCACCTAGCTGTTCCTGTATTGTGTGTTTAAATACACAAAATAAAAAACATAGGGTGATCAAGGAAATAAATAATATTGAAATACAATTATCAAAATATTTAATTTTTAAAATCCAAGCTTATGAATCATAGGTTAATAATCCCTCATATAGACTGTTCTGTCTAGAAGAAAGTACATGTCAAAGAACAGCATAAAGTGAGATTGGATTAATAGAGGTAGACTAGGACCAAAGTATGACAGTAAATGAAAATCAGGTTGAGGAGTTGGAATTCAAATGGTTGGTAATAAAGTGTAATAAGATGCTGCTAAAGGTTGAATTGGGATAAACATGATGGAAGTTGTCTTTGTAGTGTGAATTAGTGACTTAGAGAGAATATGAAAATCAGTACCAAGTCAGACTAAGAAAGAGAAAGTGAGAAAATAGGATGCATATTCAGAGTAACTCTAATTGTATATATTTTAGTGAGTTATTGTTGCAAAAAGAAAAAAGGAAATGAGTCAAAGAATAGACACTGACATAGACTATAACTGTTTCCTATAGAATTTTAATCAATGAAAATCAATTGCCACAACCAGAAGAATAAAAGAATCTATATAACCAGATACAGTAAATATTTATCACCTTGACACGTGGAGAGATATTTCAGTCATATGCAAGACTTAGAATATAAACTGCATTGTATGATGTTATAGAGGAAGATGATAGAAAATTATGAACAGTAACATCTCATAAAATAGCGAAAGACAGTAGAAGGAAAAATAATTTATGCTGAGGGCAACTTAAATAAAATGAGTAGAAGAATATTTAAAAAGGAAATTTTAAGCAGAAGAAAATAGAAAAGAACTGTCATTTCTATAAAAAAAAATTTCTCTCTCAATGACAATAGTGCCTGGTCAAATTCTAGAGTTCTCAGGTCAAGGAGAAAATATTACAAGCAGTCAAAAAGAAACAATTTGAGTATTATAGAAAAAAAATTAGGATAACACAAGATCTAGCAGTTTCTACACCAAGGGAGTGGGGAGCTTGGAATACGATATTCCAGAGATCAAAGGAGCTAGTATTAAAACCAAGAATCACCTATCCAGCAAAACTGAGTATAATACTTCAAGGGGGGAAATGGAAATTCAATGAAATAAAGGACTTTCAAGCATTCTTGATGAAAAGACCAGAGCTGAATAGAAAATTTGACTTTCAAATACAAGAATCAAGAGAAGCACAAAAAGATAAATAGGAAAGAGAAACCTAATGGGCTTATTAAAGTAGAACTGTTTACATTCCTACATGGAAAGATGATATTTGTAACTCATGAGACTTTTCTCAGTATTAAGGTAGTTGAAGGGAATACACACACACACATACATACATACATACATACATATATACATACATACATACATACGTATCTATTTATATCTATGTACACAGAAGGCATGGAGTGAATGGAATATGGAGGAATGATATCCAAAAAAATAAAATTAAGGGTGAGAGAGGAATATATTGGGAGAAGGAGAAAGGTGGAAATAGAATAGGGCAAATTATCTCACATAAAAGAGGCAAGAGAAAACTGTTAGAATGGAGGGGAAGAGCAAGGAGTTGAAGTGGAATGAGTCAATCTCACTCTCATTGGATTTGGTTTAAGGAGGAAATAACAGACACATTCAGGAGGGCATCTTATCCCATAGGAAAGTAGCAGGGAAGGGAATAAGGGGGGGGGGGAGTGATAGAATGGTGGGCAGATCGGGGGAGGGGATAGTCAGAAGCAAACATTTTTGAAAAGGGACAGGGTCAAAGGAGAAAATAGAATAAATGAGGGTAGGATATGATGGAAGGAAATAGTTAGTCTTCCACAATATGACTACTATGGAAATCTTTTGCATAACTCCATGTGTATAACCTCTATTGAATTGCTTGTCTTCTCAATGGGGCTGGGTGAGGAGGGAGAAAGGGACAGAATCTGGAACTCAAAGTTTTAAAAACAAATATTAAAACTTATTTTTACAATCAATGGGGTATAGAAATCTATCTTGCCCTACAAGAAAGTAAGGGGGAAGAAGGGAATGGAGGATAGAGGGGAGGGCAGACTGAGGGAAGTAGTAATCAGTATGCATGCCATCTTGGGGTGGGAGTAGAGGAGAGATAGGGAGAAAATTTTTAACTCAAAATCTTGCAGAAATGAATGTTGAAAAATAAAAATAAATAAATAAAATCTGTAAGAATTTGTTTTCAAATGACATGGTGCCTCTATTTTTGGGTTTTCATAACAGGTTTCTTAGAAGTCTGCATGAAAAATCGAAATGCTAATTTGAAAAAAACATGGACAAATAGCTGGGCTGATGCAATTTTGAGAGTGTTAAGGAATCAGTTATCATGATATACAGAAGAAGGGAGGATGTAAAATAATTGGGTAAATGGATATCATTACAAAAGATGATTGAGAAAATATAAATAACTACTAATCTATATTACTGCTTTTCCATTTCTATAAAATGTTTATAAGAATAATCTATACATATATTGAGGGTGTCTTTGATGAAGGTATGAGAAGGAATGGTTTAGTTTCTGCAAACAATATTCTATAGCAGACGACATCTTGACAGTCAGTGTGTAAATTGACTAAAAGGTAGAGAGAATATGAGATGCCATTATACTTATTGTATATAATCCAACAAAGTATCCTCGAACCTATGCCCAGATTGTGCAAGATTCCTTGAAAGATATGGAATAGCTATTTGACAAATGTCTGATGATCAATAGAGAGGTATAAAACAATATACTCATCAAAGATATTTGCCACTGTCAAGGACCTATCCTGTAGAGTTCAAATCAAAGAAGGATTACAGAAATAGCTAGCTAGATAGATAGAGTCATTATACCCTTAGTATGTTTCAGGTACTGTATTAAATGCTAGAGTTACACAGGAAAACAAGATAGTCTTTGACCTCAAAGAGCTTACATTCTAATGCCAGTCAACATTTATTAAGTAACTATTATGCTCTAGGAATGGTACTAAGCACTAGTACACAAAATGAAGCAAAGTACAGGCCCTCCCCTGAAGGAGCTCACAGTTTAAAGAAGGAGACAACAAGCAAACATCTTTGTACAAATAACCTATAAATAAGGAATAAATAAGAGAGGGAGGGCACTGGAATTAAGCTGGGTTGAGTAATGCTTTCTGTAGGGATTTAAAGAGAGCCAGGAAAAGCAATAAGCATAGATAAGGAGGGAGAGTATTCCAAGCATAGGAAACAGAAAAATGCCTGAAACTGAGAGATGAAGCATCTTGCTTGTGTAATAGCCAGGAGACTAGTCTCCCTGGATCAAAAAGTACATGATTAGGTATAAGGTGTAAGAAGACAAGCTTTTGCTTGTGGGGAGGAGCATAGATTATGAAGGTTTTTGAACACCAGAGGACTTTGTGTTTGATCCTGGAAATGATAGTGGGCCAATGGAATTTATTCATTGGGGGGCTGGGGAGGGGGAAGGTGGTAAGAGAAAAGTAATAGTAAAGTTATAGTAATATGGTCAGACCATGGAAGTGGAGGATGGAGTGATTGGAGTGGGAGAGCTTTAAGGCACATAGACCTACCACAGACTATTGCAGTAGCCCAGGCATGAGGTGATGAGGAACTGAATTAGAATGGTGACTGTCAGAAGAGAGTAGTGAATGTGTACTCAAGAAAAGTTGAAAAAATGAAATCAGCAGGTCTTGAAAACAGATTGGATATGGACCCGGACACAGGGTAAGAGATAGGGTAGGGTGAGAGATAATGAGCAATCCAGTATGACTTCTAGTTTGAGAACCTAAGGAACTTGAGTATGCTGTTCCCCTTGACAATAATGGGGAAGTTAGGAAGGGAAGAGAACTTGGAGGGGGAGGAAATAATGAGTTTCATATAGGATATGTTGAGTCTAAGATTTCTTCTGGCCATACAGTTTGAGATATCTGAAAAGAGTGGTCTGATGAGTAAGGGGAGAGTCAGGAGAGGGTAGTGTTTTGAAAACCTAGAGTGAAGAGAGTGTCAAGGAAAAGAGGTGAAGAAATATAAAGTGAAACTGAAAATGGGGCATGCATACATGGCAACATTGCACTAAGGTGGCTGGGGAGTAGAGACCTGGTTCTGTACAAGAGAAGGTAAAAGTTTTCCTTTCAGCTTTGGGAACTCCAACGTGGAATCCAACACACAGCGGGGAGGGATGAGGAAGATGGCAGAATGTAGGCAGCCTGGTGAGGAAATGGCTAGAAAGATACTCCTTTTAAATGCTAATTGTATTTTGCTGATTGCATCAATTCCTGAAATATTGAAGAGCCTCCTAAGTGAGAGATCTATAATCACTCAAAAGTGTTTGACTTCACTCAAAAGTGTTTGACTTAATTATCTGCCCCAGAAAAACCAAGTGGATAAAGAATGCTTAGTGTCTAGACTTTGAAATGCAAATAGAACTGTTCCATCAGTACTCTACCTATCTCTCTGGGGTCTTACTAAGCCAAGGTATACACATATCCTGGATAGGAGGGGGGATGGAGAGAGACAGACACAGACACAGACAGAGAAACAGAGAGAGCTCAACCTAGAACTGAATAGGAGGAGAAAAGACAAAAAGACTGCCTTGGGAAAAATGTGCAATACTTTTAATGATGCCATTTTCTCCTTAAATAAATGGCTTGGCTTTTTTAGGATATCACAATCTCTGTTCTTAAGAATTATGATAAGAAGTCAAACCCAGAAACAACGGAGAGGTTCATGGTGGGCACAAGTAGGTTGTAACATATTACAAATGAAGAATCATGCGTCATGGCTTGATGTCATCATAGAAATGTATAATGAGCCCTTTCTGCCCTGACCTGAAGAGGGTTCCATACGGCGTTATTCTCAGTTTCTGTTGTAACTTTAAAGAGAAACTTTCACAATGTCTGGAGCCCTAGATGTCTTGCAGATGAAGGAGGAGGATGTCCTCACATTCCTTGCTGCAGGAACCCATCTGGGTGGCACCAATTTGGATACCCAGATGGAACAGTACATCTACAAAAGAAAGAGCGATGGCATCTATATCATTAATTTGAAGAGAACTTGGAAAAACTTCTGCTGGCATCTCATGCCATTATTGCCATTGAAAACCCAGATGATGTTAGTGTCATCTCACCCAGGAACACTAGCCAGCGAGCTATTCTGAAATTTGCTGCTGCCATGGCACCACACCTATTGCTGGATGTTTCACACTGGGCACCTTCATTAACCAGATTCAGGCATCTTTAAGGTAGCCTCGCCTCTTGGTGGTCACTGATCCTCGGGCAGATCACCAGCCTCTGACTGAAGCATTATATGTTAACCTCCCAACCATTGCACCGTGCAACACAGACTCCCCACTTCACTATGTGGACATTGCCATTCCATGTGACAACAAGGGAGCTCACTCCATAGGTCTGATGTGGTGGGTGTTGGCCTGTGAAATCCTACAGATGTGTGGTACCATCTCCCAGGAAAACCCATGGGAAGTTATGCCTGATCTTTACTTCTACACAGGGATCCAGAGGAGATTGAAAAGGTAGAACAGGCTGCAGCTGAGAAGGCAGTGACAAAGGAGGAATTTCAAGGTGAATGGACTGCACCTGCCCCAGAATTCACTGCTACTCAACCAGAGGTGACTGATTGGTCCAAGGGAGTATAGGTCTCATCTGTGCCATTCAACAGTTCCCCACTGAAGACAGGAGTGCTCAGCGGGCTACTGAGGACTGGTCTGCTGCTCCTACTGCTCAGGCCACTGAGGAGGAAGGAACTTAACCCAGATGCTCTAATAGTGTTGGAAAAATGCTGATGGAAAATAAACATTGGTTTCTTACAAAAGTAAAGATAAAGAAATGTATAATGAGAAAAGATCTTGTGGAAGGAGTAAGGGATAAATTATCATCAGCACATGTGCTTCACTTGTATCAATGTGCTCTCATGTGAACTATAGGAGAGTCCATAGAACACTGGGCAAGCCCCCTGGAGAAGATTTACAGGAGCACATGGATGAGAATTGTACAAGATGGGTAAGTGTGAATGAATGGGTTGTGATCTACATCATTAAAGAAGGTGTTCACATGAATTAGATCATAGATTCATTCGATCAGTCAATGCTTAGTGTCTAGACTTTGATATGCAATTCTCTAATCTTTCTTAACATATACCAGGAACTGTGCATATAGTACCCGATATGTAAGGGAAAACAAAAACAAAACCAAGAGGCTTACATTCTAACGGGAGAGACAACAAACATGTGAGAGAAACATGGGATTGAGAAGATGGAAAGTAACTTTAGGAAGGATGACATTAGCATCTGGGGGTAGGAGGAAAACCAGGAGTAGATGACACTTGCCCTGAGTCTTAAAGAAAGTCAGAGAGTCTAAGAGATAGAAGTTCAGAGGCAGATCATCTCAGAAATGGAAACAGTTGACTCAAGGGCATGGTGACAGGCTATGAAGCTCAAGACACTCTAGGTAGACTAGTCTGGCTTGATTGCAGATTAAGTGGAAGGGAAGAGAATGTAATGAAATTGAAAAGGTATGGTGTGAAAAGCTTTAAATGGCAAAGAACACAATTTATATTTGACCCTGGAGGTGGAAGGAAGCTATTGGAATTTATTGAGAAGGGGAATAACATGATCAGACCTACACTTTAGGAAAATCACTTTATCAAGTGAAGGGAAAACGGATTGATGTGGGGAGATGCTGGAGGCAGAAACACCATTGTACAAGATCATATCTGAGGTGAGGAGAACCTGAACTAGGGTGGTGGTTGTGTGAGTGGGGAGAAAAAGACATTAAAAAATGATGCTGTTGGGAAACAAATCGTAAGATTTGCTAACTAATTCGATACATGGGGTTAGTGAGAAAGAGGAATGGAGAGCTGAGATATCCAAAAGTAGTTGGTTGTGTGGCATTGGAGCTCAGGAGAGAGACTAGGGCTGGATGAATCCATCTGGGGATCATCTGCACAGAGACAGTATCATGGGAACTGATGAGATCACTAAGTGAGAGAGTATGGAGATGAAAGAGAGGAGAACCAGGAGGAATGCCCACAGTTAGTGGGCATGACATTAGTGAAGATCCAAGAAAAGAGAGTGAAAAGGAACCAGTAGACAGGTAGGAGCAAGACCAAGAGAGGGCTCAGAGTCACATAAAGGGAAGGGGAAGGGAATGAGCATTTAATAACTGCCTACTATGTGCCAGACACATTTCTAAGTGTTTTATAAATATGGTCTCCTTTGGTCTTCACAACAACCCTGGGAGAGAGGTGCTATTATGTGTCCCATTTTACAGTTATAGAAACTGAGCCAGACAGAAGGTAAATGATTTGCTCAGGGTCAGACAGATAGTAAGTGTCTGAGGTTGGATGTGAATTCAGATCCTCTTGACTTTAGGGCCAGTCCTCTATATACCATGTGGCCAAGTTGCCTGTAGTCCAAGGAGGAGGGAGTACTCATGAAAAGTCATCAATTGGTTTTTCTGTCTCTTTGTGACTCTTTGTAACCATATTTGAGATTTTCTAGGCAGAGATACTATTTGCCATTTCCTTCTCCATCTCATTTCCCAGTTGAGGAACTGAGGCAAACAAGGTTAAGTGACTTACCCTGGGTCATACAGCTAGTCTGAGGCCAGATTTGAATTCACAAAAATGAACCTTCCTGATTCTGGGCCTAGCACTCTATCTTCTGTGCTACCTAGCTGCTCCCCATCATGGAAAGATGCAAAAAAGAAGTAAAAAAGATATGAGAAGGAGTTTCTTAGATTTAACAATTAAGAGTTGATAACTTGGAAGACTATTGTTTCAGTTGAATTATGAAGTCAGAAGCAAGATTGTACATGGTTAAGAAGGATGGTGAGAAGTAGAAAAACCAATCAATTATAGAAGTCTTGTAGACATTAAGGAGTTTCTCTAGGAAAAGGAAGATAGGGTATACACACACATACATTTATACACATGTATGTGTGTGTGTGTGTTTGTGCGTGTGTGTGTGTGTGTCTGTATACTCTCATTTCAGCTGTATAACCATCTTGAGAAGACAGGCAAGGCAGGTCCCCTTGTTTTTGTTTGTTTTTCTTTTTGGAGGGAGGAGGGCAGGACAATTGGGGTTAGGTGACTTGCCCAAGGTCGCACAGCTAGTAAATGTGTCAAATGTATGAGGCTGGATTTGAACTCAGATCCTCCTGACTCCAGGGCCCATGCTGTGCCACCTAGCCACCACAGGTCTCCTTGATACAAAGCAGGAAACAGAGGCTCAAAAGTGGCAAAAAGACTTGTCTAAGGTCAACAGACCAGTAAATGAAGTGATAATAAAACCCAGAATTTCTGACTCTTCCAAGGCCAGAGCTCTCTCCACCACAATTTGCTGTTTATATGATTAAATTAAAGAATCTCTCCAACCTCACAAACCAAGGAAGGATTGAACTGTCTTCATTTAAGTAACATGCCTAGAGTTATAATCCGTAGCCACAGTCTAATCAAAGTCTGGCTTTGATTAGAGAAACAATACAATTGAAAGCAGTAGGGCTGTAGAAAGCTTATGGAAACAGCCTTGTAAACAAAATCATTGGAATTATCTTAGTGTTAGCCTTAAATAAGAATTACCAACTCAGACCTTTTATGTAGAGGCACTAAAAAACTTTCCTTGCTTCTTCTATTAGGACAATAGTTTAAAGGAAAAAAAATATTTATTAAAAAAATCCTACCATGTGTACAACGATATTTTATTCTAACTCTTGCAAAGACATAAATGGGGATTGACTTCTACCTTTCATAGTCTTCTGTGGAGATCAAGAAGGAACTAATTAGAAACTTGAGTTGGATCAGGCCTTATAGATCATCTGGTTTAAGCTATTTATTTTTCAAATGAGGAAACTGAGTCTTTGAAATGCAAAATGATTTTCCAGAAGTCACACTTTTGAGAGCAGATCTGGGATCCAAATCTAGGATTATTGATGTCCCTTCCTGATTTCTTCTCATGCACTTTATTGCTTCTTTGAAGTCTTATATGTTCAAGACTCTAGACTCAGGCATTTTCACTGCCTGTGCCCCCTGTCTGGAATGCTTTCCTTCCACATCACTACCTATTGGTTTCTTCAGATTCCTTCCACTCTCAGTTCAAATCCTAAATCCCATCTTTTGCAAAGACGGTCTTTCCCAATCTCCCTTAGTGCCAGCACTCTGTGCTCACGCGCATGAGCGCACGCACACACACACACACACACACACACACACACACCTCCAATTTATCCTGTATGTAGCTTATTTCTACATAGACTTGTGTACGCTGTACCCCTGATTAAATTGTGAGCTTTTACAAGGACTGGTTTTTTACTTTGTTTACATCCTCAGTTCTTAGCAGGATACTTGGTCCCTATTAGGCCCTTGGTAGGTTCTTGGTTGCCTCACTTTGGAGGTTTCAGTAACCTGGTTTCCTTCTTTTTCTTCTCTTTAACTTGTAACTAACAGTTTTGACTTTGCTGAGGAATATCTTTCCATGTTGACGTGGAAGCAGGAATTGATATTAACTGTTATTAACAGCAAAAATAATAAATTGTTCATGTGCATAGAACTTTATTCCCCCTCCCAGATGATTTCACATACATTATTTCATTGAATCTCCATTGAGATCCCCTGTTTTCTCCAGAGTTCTTATTCTCAGGAGCAATGGATGGGGTCAATTTAATATAAACATTTGGATGAAATGCTTGTGCATGTAAATAATTATTCCCCAAACTTATGCCTATTGATGCATGCTAGCCACCAGAGGCATGGATGGAGAAACCTGCCTGTGCATTCTTGATGATATATAATGCCTCAAGTGAAAATCTAGTCCAAAATGAATGGCCTACAAAAGGAATAATGCTCCTCAAGGACTCGTTGGTGAATATATTAACAGTATCACTTATACAAACTAAATCGCCCCTTGAGTCATTCCAATACATTGTTGTTTGTCTTCCCACTTAACACAGTACAATAGGTAACAAGGATTTGTATCGACAACCAGCTGTGCTGATTAAGCCCACACTGTGTGCAGTGCACAGTGCTAGGCTCTCAAAGACAGCACCAAGTTAAGATAATGCGTAATCCCTGGCCTTTGAAAGCTTATAGTCCATCAGGAAGAAGGCACAATATTACATCATAAGGACATTGGAGAGGTCCAAAATAAAAGTGTTATGTGAGATTTCAGCTTTCCTACATGCTCAGAGAAGATTTAATGAGGGAAATTCATGCCCCAAATGGAGTCATTGATTCCTGTTTGGTCTATTCTAAACAGATTCTTCTCTGTGCCCTTTACTTGCATGGCCCTCTCCCACCTCCACACCTTTGCTTCACACCTTCCCCCCTGCCTGGAATGCACTCCCCTCATTTCTTGCTGTTACTTCCATCCCCGGTTCAGACGCCATTTCTTCATGCGAGTCTTCCCCATTTCTTCTGATGTCCACACTCATCTACTTCCTCCAGGTGAAAGTGACCTGTTCCACCTCATTTTTCACTTCACTTCACTTCACTTCACTTCACTTCACTTCACTTTTCTTTTTTTTTTTTGGAGGGGCAATTGGGGTTAAATGACTTGCCAAGGTCACACAGCTAGTAAGTGTTAAGTGTCTGACACCAGATTTGAACTCAGGTTCTTCTGACTCCAGGGCTGGTGCTCTCTTCACTGCACCACCTCACTTCAGTTTTCTTGATCCTTCCTTTTGCATTGATCTCAGGGGTGCTTATTTCATAATCATTTGTGGGACTCTTTGCAGTCTCACCCATTCAGCTTTAATCTCCTGGAGGTTAATTCCTGTCGTTTGGGGTCAGGACACACAATTTCATCAAAATAAGCAGCTAGGGGGCACAGTAGAATTAGTGCTGGGCCTGGAATCAAGAAGGCTCCTTTTCATGAACTCAAATTTGATCTCAGACAGTTACTAGCTGTGTGACCCTGGGCAAGTCACTTACTCCTGCTTGCCTTCATTTCCTCATTTGTAAAATCAGCTGGAGAAGGAAATGGCAAACCACTCCAGTACCTTTGCTAAGAAAACCACAAAAGGGGTCATGAAGAGTTGAATATAACCAAAAATAAGGCTTCTTGACCTGTGTGTGTGTGTGTGTGTGTGTGTGTGTGTGTGTGTATGTGTGTGAGATGGACCCCTTTGGCAACCCAGTGAAATCTATGGAACCCTTCACCAAATAATGTTTTTAAACGTAGAAAATAAAACACATGGGATTACAAAGGAAACCAATTATGTTGAAATAAAGATGCAATTGTTTTTCCTATCTAAATTCACTGACCATCCCTGGATGCCTGGGCACCCCAGATTAAGAACAATCCTCTTAAAGAGTTGCTTCAGATGTCTAAGAGATTAAAGGACTTGCCCTTCTCACTCCTGCAATATGTGTCAGAAGCAGGACTGAGCCCAGGCCTTCCTCACTCCAAGGCCGACTATGTATGTCCAAAATGGGGCCACTGCCGAATGCCCTTTCTGTCTCCAGTGTCAAGCACAGTGCATTGCTGTAGTGGTAGGCACATAAAACTATGCTTTGGGGGATTGATTGGAAGTGGAGGGGATGGGAGATGGGTTGTAAAAGCTAAAACTAAAGAATGAGATTCAATTCCTTCTTTCTGGCTTGCGGGTTAACAGTTTTTCAGATGTGGAGCTGAACTCTTGGCATGGAGTTAGCTGCGGGAGGGCATGCAGTCTCCAGCAGTGCCTGGGAAGGGTTTGCCCAGAATCTGCAGAATGAAATCTTTCCCTGAGCTGCCGGAGCCCTGGCAAGATGTAGCCAATGAGGAGGCGGCTGTGAATGCGGTTGGGTTTTCAATCACTATCATAATAGGAGAGAGGAGCCAAGGATGGAAAACAACAAAATGTGTTTTTCTTCCTGTGAGCTTGCTAATTGGGGAAAGTATTTTCATTTCAACACCAAGTTAAATTCCTTTGAGTGACTGTCACCATGGCTGAATCTCCCTCACTGGCTTGGCTAGTTCTGCTATGGTATAACCAAGGTCCTTCTGAGATGGTGGGTAGGGAAATGTAGGGGCAACTCTGGGACATGGTCAGTCCTACTCTCTGAAAGCACCAGAGAATTGATGGGTCTGTATTTTCCATCTTTGACTCTGCCCTAGTGAAATTAAATCTCCTCTTTGTTCTACCTCTGTTTCTAAGTCAGCAAAACAACAAAGGACAGTGAGGCCTAGTGGATAGAGAGCCAGTCTTGGACTCATATTAGTTGTGTGACCCTGGTCAAGTCATTTAATATTTCAGTGTCTGAATCAGCTATAAACTAAGAACTAGTTTACAAAGTGCCTTCCACGTGTTATCTCATCTGGTTCTCAAAACAACCTATCTAGAAAGATAGACTCATTATTCCTATTGTAGAGAGGTGAAAGTTGAAGCTCAGAGAGATTAAATTATTTGGCCAGGGCCACCTACTAGCAAGTTTGAAATCAAGTCTTTCTTATTCCAAGTCAGGTATTATATTCACAACACCAGGGGTGGAGAATCTGTTGCCTTGAGGCCATATGTGGCCTTCTAGGACCTTGGGTGCGGTCTTTTGACTGAGTGCAAATTTTATGAATAAATTCTTTTATTAAGGGTATTTGTTCTGCCAAGTTCATATTCAGTCAAAAGGCTGCCTTAAGGCTGCAGGCTCCCCACCCCTGAACTACAACATTGAACTTTCCTCAGTGTAGATGGATAATGTCAAAGCTAGAAATAACTTTCAAGGTTATCCAATCCTGTATTTCATATGTGATGGAACTGAGGGTTTTATGAAATGTGGTAAAATGACTAGCCCTGAACAAATTGGATAGGTGTCTGACATAGAACTTGAACTCAAGTCTTCCTGACTCCATTCTAGCATTATATTTGCTATTCTACATTGCCTTCATAAATTGGAGGGGTTCATCTCAGTTGCTTACCTGCAATGGTGAAGGGAGATTGAGAATTGGGAGTCCTGTACAATACCAAAATCCCAGGTCATGGTGTCATCCCATGTCAGTGAAATAAACAGAGAGATGATGGATAAATGGATGAATGGATAGATAGATAGATAGATAGATAGATAGATAGATAGATAGATAGATAGATAGATAGATGATAAATAGAAAAGTGATAGGTAGAGGGATAGATGACAGCTAGATGGCCAAACGAATCAGTGAATAAATTCTAAAAATATATGTAAATAGATTAATTAATAAATGAGTGGATGATATGACTTGGGAAATTGAAGAGGAATTTTCAATTTTCAAAACACTTTTTTCATCTTTAATCCCAGTTACTCCTCACAACACTTGACCATTTTGCTTCTCTTTCTGTCTGCAGTTCTTATCACAGGGGCTGGCATATATTAGGTACTTAATGGATGTTTCTTAACTGAGTGTTGATGTATTTGGGTGTGAGACTAGGGCTTGCCTCATATATAGGCAGAATAGGCAGATTTTTCCTTGACTGAAAAGATTCCTTTGTCCCTACAGTTATGATTGCCTGAAATTTCACCATTAAAGCTTCCTTTCTCTCGTTTAAGGCTCTCATCTCTATTAAAATGCAAATTCTCCTGAAAAGGATGTTTAAAAAATCAACTCAAAGGAACAAAGGATTGATAAGCATTTCCAATTGTCTGATGAACAGCTCTATTTGGATGTCACTGAGGTTTCTCAAACTCAACCAGTCCCCAACTGAACTCATTATCTTTTCCCCTAAGCCACCCCTCCTATTATCCCCATTTCTGTCAAATGTGCCACCATTCTTCCAAGCCACCCAGGGTCACAATTTAAGCCTCATCCTTCCTCTTCACTCAGAGTTAGCCCCAGTATCCAATCAGTTGTCAAGTCATGTGTATTCCCTTTCTCAGGACAACTCTCCCATTTGTCCCTTTCTTTCCATTCAATCCTGCCTTTCCTGGCCTACTGCAATAGTCCTCTAAATGATCTCTTTGCATCTACCTTCCCCTCTCTCTAATTCATCCACCACACAATTGCCAGCTGATATTGCTGAAATGCTTACCAGCTCACTCCCTTGCACATGAAGCTTCAATGGCATCCTGTTGCTCCCAGGATAAAATACAACTTCTCAGTCTGGCACTTAATGCCTTTTACAATCTGCCTCCAAGCTAGCTTTCAGGCTGATTACATGTCACTCTTCCCTCACACACTCTACCTTCTAAACAAACTGATTTTAGTCTTTTACTGTATATAACAATGTATCTCCTATCTTCAAGCCTTTGTGCTGGCTCTCCCCCATGTCTATAGCGCACTCTCTCCTCACTTCCATCTCTTGGAATCTCTATCTCCCTTCAAGGCTCAACTGGGGTTCTGGCCCTTATAGAAAGTCTTTCTCAGAACTGTCCTGGATTTATTTTGCACAAATTTTGTTTGCATTTATTTGTGTAGCCCCTCCCTCCACTTTCCAGTCTTCATGCTCCTGACTTCTCTTGCTTTCTTTCAGTCCTAGCTAATTCCCACCTTCTTTAGGAAGCCTTTTCCAACCTCTGGTAATTCTAGGGACTTGGATTATGACCAAGAATCAGCTACCCAGCAAAACTGAGCATTATCTTTCAGGGAAAAATATGAACATTCAATGAAATAGGGTACTTTCAATCATTCCTGATGAAAGACTAGAGTTGAAAAGAAAATTTGATCTTCAAATACAAGACTCAAGAGGAGCACAAAAAGGTAAACAGAAAAGAAAAAAAAAACAAGCATGTTATTCAATAAGGTTAAATTGTTTACACCCCTACCTGGGAAGATGATACTTGTAACCATTGAGAACTATGTCTTTATTACGGCAGTTAGAAGGGTATATACACATAGATAGAGGGTGTGGTTATAAGTTGACTTTGATGTGATGACATTAAAAAAATAATTAAGTGGTTAAAAAAAAGGATTGTATTCAGAGAAGAGGAAAGGGAAAGGCAGAATAGGGTAAAATATATCACATGAAGAGACACAAAAGACCTATTACAGTAGAGGGAAAGAAGGGGAGTGGTGAGTACTGTTTGAATCTAACTCTCATCAGATTTGACTCAAAGAGGGAATAACACACCCATTTAATTGCGTACAGAAATCTATCTTACCCATAGGAAAGTAGGAGGAGAACGGGAAAGAAAAGGGAGGTGTGTGGATAGAAGGGAAGTAGGAGGGAGGGAAGAAGTAGTAGGGGAAAGAGGAAAGTAAAGGGAGGGACAGGGTAAAAGGGAGGGCAGATTGAGGGAGGTGGGGATCTGAACCAATCTATTAATTCTAGTGCCTTCCCTCTGCTGATTATCTCCAATTTATTCTGGCTATAGATCATTTGGACACAGTTGTTTGCATATCATCTGCCCTATTAGATGGTGAGCTCCTTGAGACCAGGAACTATCTTTTAACTTTCTTCATATCTCCAGAACTTAGCACAGTGCCTGGCATATAGCAGACAGTTAATAAATGCTTATTGACTGACTAATCATGTTGTTTCTTCTCAGTAGGATATGCATTTCTTAAGATTGGTTTGTTTTTGTCTTTGTATCTCTCATGTTTATCCTCATGCCTGGCATACTGTTGGCACTTAATAAATACTTGTCAATAATTCAATTCAATAAGCACCTCTGTACTCCTGGAATTTTTTCTGACTAGAATGCTTTTCCTCCTTCACTCTGACTTCTGATCTCCCCAGCTTCCTTTACCAAAGAAAATCCCATTTTCTATATGAAGTCTTCCCTAACTGCTCTTAATTACAGTGCTTTCACTCTTTTAATTGTTTCCTATTTTTCTTGTATATACATTGTTTGTATATTGTCTCTCCCTTTAGATTGTGAGCTCCATGAGGGCAGGCACTATCTTTTGTCTTTAAAAAACATATCCCTAATGCTTAACATAATGCCTGGCCCAAAGTAAGTGCTTAATAAATGTTTATTGGTTGATTGAGTGAATGATTGCTGATTGTCAGAGTCTCATTGTATTTTGTCCCTAAGGACCTCACCTGGAATGTTGTGTTCATTTTTGAGTGCCACACTGATAACCTGGATAATGTCAAGAGTGATATCCTGTGCAGATAAATTGAACGAAGTAGGCTTGTTTAATCTAGATAAGAGTGGGGCAGGAGAGCTCCCTTCAAATATCTGAAGGTCCTATGGAGGAAGGCTTAGCTTTGGTTCTGTTTGGTCCTGGAGGGCAAAGCCAGTAACAGTTTATAAGGAACCAAGTTGCAAAGAGGCAAATTTAAATTTGACTATAGGGGGGAAAAAATTAAAAACAAATAGGGCTCTCTTGAAATAGAATGGGCTTCCCTGAGAGATAGTGAGCATCAACTCCTTGGGGATCTTCAAGTAGAGTCTGGATGACCACTTATCAAGTATGTTATGACATAGGATGCTTTCATGCATTGCTTGGACTAGATGACCATTAAGGTCCAGGCCACTGAGCTCCCTTCCAGTCAGATAGTCAACAGTTATTAAGTGCTTCCAATGTGTTAGGCACTGTGCTAAGCACTAGGGATACAAAGACAGACAAAAAATGGTTCTTATCCTCAAGAAACCCATATTCTAACAGTGGAGGCAAATATGAAAATAACTAGGCATACACAAGGTATATACAGAATAAACAAAAGGTAATTTTATTGGCAACTGAGGGTGGGGGCAAACCAGGAAAGGCTTCTTCTAGCAAGTGTGATGCCAGATGGATCATAAAGGAAGCCAGGAAAACCAAAAGGTGGAAGTTAGGGGGTAGATTATCCCAGGCATGAACAGCCAATGCAAAAGAAGAGGTGGAATGGGAAATGGAGTAATCTACATAAAGAACAGCAAATAATATAGTCTGACCATATCAAAGAATTTGTGGAGGAAAGTCAAGTGTATGAAGGTTAAAAAGGTAGGAAGGGTTCATATTATGAAGAGCTTTAAATACTAAACAGAGGAAATTATATTTGATCCCACAAACAAAGGGTAGCACTGGAGTATATGGAGTAGAAGGGTGATGTGGTCACTTACACTTTAGGAAAATCACTTCATCACTCAATGGAAGATGTATATATAGGACATGGGAAAGTGGAAGTGGAAAAAATTGAGTATGTGGAGTGAGAGATGGGGATTAAAGATCATATTGAGGTTGCAGGTCTGGATAATTGAGTAAATGCTGGCATTTTCAAGAGGAATAGCCAGCCTGAAAGAGGTTTAGTAAAAATAATAAGTTCTCTCTTGAACATGTTGAGCTTAAGATGCATATGGAACATCCAGTTCATGTTGTCTAAAAGATAACTGATGATATGGGATTGGTGCTCAGGAGAGATGGGTATTAGATATACAGGTAGAAATGGTAATCATTACATAGATAGAGCATTTATTAAGCACTTACTCTATGCCAGGCACTGTGCTAAGTTCAGGGAATAAAAAACAAGGGAAAAAAGGAAAATAATAATAGCTAGCATTTAGACAGCTCCTATGATGTTCTAGGCACTGTGCTAAGCACTTTACAAATATTATTTCATTTTATCTTCATGACAACTCTGGGACGTAAGTACTATTTATTATCCCCTATTTTCTAGTTGAGAAAACTGAGAGATATTAAGCAAGTTACTTGGAATCACACAGCCAATGCCTAAGGCCAAATTTGAGTTCAGGTCTTCTTGACTCCAAGACTAGCATTCTAGCCACCTAGCTGCCATAAGTAGCAATCTCTACCCTCAAGCCACTTAAATTCCAGTGGGAGAAGACAACATATAAAGGGGTATGGGAAAGTGGCTTGGGAGGGAGCTTGGTGAGGGAGTAGGTGTGATGGGTACTAAATCATAGGAAGTGGAAAAGCCCAGAGGTTCTAGAGGGTAGCTGGGAGAGAAATAAGGATGGATGACTTTGATTCTCCATAAATAGAAGTCTTCTCTGAAGAGCTACCATAAAAGTGCTATTATTGAATATTTTGGTATATATGAAATCTTTCTTCTTAGCAATCACCTCCTTACCTAGGTCACTTAACTTTTTAAAAAAAATAATTCTGAACTAAATATAAAATACAAGCAGAGTCATATAAAAAAAGAACATAAAAGAGGATTGTATATGAAACTGTGACTATTTCATATACTTTGATATATATGTATATATGTGTGTATATATATATGTGTGTGTACATATGTGTGTATATATGTATATATATATATACCCCCACACTCATACACACACATATATAGATGATAAATTTATCATGTTATTTCCAAAGCTGTCCTATCTATGCTTCCATCTGAACTTCCTCTTCTCATCTGTACATTAAAAACAACATTTTGATGGCCCTACTTTTCCTTTTTTTGGACATCATTACTTCTAATCTGCTTTTCCCTACCCCTAAACCCCCACATCCAAGTTTAAAAAAGAAAGAAAGAAAAAGAAACTTATAACAGAAAACTTACTCAAGCAAAACAAGTCATTCAGTGATCATGTCTAAAAATGTATGGTTCAGTACCTTGAACCCATCTCCACTCTGTCAGGAAATGAGAGTATACTTTATCATAGGTCTTCTGAAGTTATGGAAGATCAATACTATGACCATAGTTCTTAAATCTTTCCAAGTTGTTTTTCTTTACAGTGTTCCTGTAATATTCTGCTATTTCTACTCACTGTACTCTATTTCAGTTCATATAAACCTTCCTGGGATTCTATAAAAATGTTTTTCATTAATTATTAAGACTCATTAATATTTTATTACAGTCATGTGGTATAAATTTTTAGCCCTTCCTCAATAAGCCTCCTTAATTTTCATTTCTTTTCCATTTTCTTTCCTTTTAAACCTCTTCCCCCATTTTTCAAGATCAACCCTCCAAAGTTATTTTGTTTTTCTTATACTTTTCTCTTTCCTGTATTATTCTCCATTCTAATCTCCCCTTTCTGCCATCCCTATTTTTATATTTAAAACTGCATGTAATTGCATTTGTGTATTCAACACTCTTGTATCCATCTAGAAAAAAGTGGAGATCATCTCATGCCCTTTTCTCTTCCCTCTCCCCCCAAGTTTATATGTTCCTTTTTCTTTAAGACCCCAATTACATGAAAAACTGAATTCTACCTCTTTCTTCTTTTGTGGACTAGCATGTTCTCTTTACCTTCCCTTCTCTTTACCTTCTTAATATAATAGGAACATAACCAACCCACCACCAGATTCTCTGTTTTATCTAACTCCATCAATGTCTTTTAAAAATACTAAAGTTCTGAAGGGATGCATGTTTTTTCTTCTGTCAAAATGTTAGCCCTTCATCATTATAGAGTCCCTTCAAATTATTTAAATAAATTGCTATTTCCTTTGACATGTATTTGCATTTCAGTTTCTATTTAGCAGTGGTGTTTTCATGTTTGTGTGAAAACCCTCTATTTTATTGAAGGAACATTTTCCCATATACAATAAAACTTAGATTTGTAGAGCAAATTATTCTTAGTTGTGGACTCATACCTTTTTGCCTTTTGGAGCATTTTATTCCAAGATCTCCTCTCATTTTTTGTTGAAGGTACTATGTCTTGTATGATCCTGACTCTACTAGGTCCTTGGTACTTATAAATGTACACTTTCTGACTCCTTGCAGAATTTTTCTTTACATTTAATCTGCATACTTTTATTTTTTTCTATGATATTTCTGTGACTTTTCCTTTGGGAGTATTGTTTTTTAAAGAGGCAATTGTTGAATTTATTTAGTGAAACTGGTGAATTTGACTTCTAGTTCTAATAGAACTAGGAAATTTTCACTTAAAATTTCTTAAAATATAACATCTATATTTCAAAAAAATAGTTTTCAAGGAGTCTGATGATTCCTCAATTAACTCTCCTTGACTTGTTTTTGAGGTCGTAGTTTTTGGTTTTTGATAGTAGGTGTCTTAAATTTTCTTCTATTTTTTTTTAAGTCTTTTGTTTTTGCTTCCATTTTCTTATTATACCATGGAGTCATAGACTACCGTTTGGTCTATTCTAATTTTCAGACAACTCGTTCCTTGGATAAGTTTTGCCACTTTATATTCTAAGCAATTTATTTTCCTTTCAATTTTTCCTCCGAAAGCTTAATTAATTTTTGATCTCTTGTTTCATTTCTCACAGGTAAACATGTAGTCCTTGTAGAAAATCTAATTTTTCCACTGAGTCTCTGCTTATAGTTGTTGTAAAGCTATTCTTCATTACGTTTGGACTTTTGCATATCTCTGGGTCTACAATAATTCTTTTTGGTGATTTAAAAACAATTTATTATATCTTCAGTCACAGCTCTTGATTTGGAGTTTTGTGCCAGGACCAGACTCTGTCCTCTGTTAGATGTAAAACTAGGTCTACTTTGTTCCTGCACTAACCTCTAGTTTGTGGGCTTGTTTTTATTATATTATAGAAGGTTTTAAGGTCTTTTAGCTCTTTTAGTTGCAGAACCGTGAATCTTTAGGCCTCTGTATATCCTGTTTCAGGACAGAGTGCTATGAAACTCACAGCCCCTGGACCTAAGGTGTTCCAGCTTTTGTGTTACCACACTTGGACTAGTCATTGACACTCCTGGTCACATTCAAGGTTTTCAACCACCCTGAAACATTTTTGTGGGAGTTCTCCATTATTCCTATTCCTGGATATAGAAACTTACAAGTGTCTCTGGCCTGGCCTCTAGAGACACTAGATAGCTTTTATATTATTTACCTAGCTGATGATGACTTTTTTTTTTTTTGGAAATACCCCTTTTCTGTTGCCCATGGGCTTTTTTGATGATTTATTATGTATTTCTGGAGCATATCAAGTTACTGACTTCAGCTTCTTATTAGATTTCTTTTTTCTTCTCATTAGATTTCTTGATCGTTATTTGATCTGAAATCAGTTTCAGGTTTTTATTGATATAGGTGTATGGGGACTGGGCTCCCCACCTCCATCCAGCCAGTCATCTTAGGCAGATATCCCAATCACTTCTTTAATATATTCTCTCCTTTAGCTATGCCTTGACTAGTCCTCAGAACCCCTTATTTTTTTTATCTTCTATCCTTTATCCCTTATATATCTTTCTCACTTCTCTGTTGACACATCCTTCTCTTCACCAGCTATATCAATAAATAAATCTATTAACCAATCAGGCTTTATTACTTCCATTTCTTCCAAAGCTAAAAATTTCCTCATACTGTATCTCAGATCCTTTCTGCTTGTTGGAGCTTTACCTAAAATTCAATTAGCACCAAAAATCACAGAGTCCACCAGCTCCCTGTTAAATGAAGAATGAGAAGAACTTTATGCTAATAAGATCAGCCACCCTGAGAGAGGGGGAAACTGAGACATGGAGACATTAGCTAATCAACAGCAAAACATAGAACAGGATTTCTAACATAATCCTTGCCACCATCTGGACCACCAGGACCCTCCCACTTGGGGATGCTATTTTAAGAAAGCCTCATATAAAAACCTCTCACACATTTCTCTGCTGTGATTTGCTGACGGGGAACCTCCACACCCTTCATCTATTCAGCTAACCTGTGGATTCCTGTGGGTTCAACTCTGTTCTAAGCTCTCTAGGGAATCCAGAGAAGTATAAAATACTGTCAGTGCCCTGAAGGACTGCCCAGTCTTATTGATGAGATAAAATATGTATACAGTTTACAAATACTAGATATTTGGTAACTACTATTTAGCTCTATCCAATATAGCAAGTATTTGTTTTTGTTATTTTTCTCAGTCCTGAGAACTCTTGGAGGTTTTTGTCTTATTTTGTTTTGTTTTGTTTTGTTTTTGGCAAACTTACTAGACTGGTTTCCCATCTCCTCATTTTACAGTTGAAGAAACTGAGGTAGACAGGTTTAAGTGACTTGCCCAAGGTCACACAGTTAGTAAAGAGTCTGAGGCTGGTCTTTGAACTTTGGTCTTTGATTCCAGGCCCAGCATTCTAACCACTGTGCCACCTACCTTTCCTTACGAATTTACTAAATTACCACTATTTTCAAGTGATAGAAGTAACATGTTATAGTGTATAAAGTGCTGGTCTTAGAATTAGGCCTGTCTGTGTTTAGGTCTCACTTTTGACAACCTATGTGGCATGGGATAAGTTACCAAACCTCTCAGTGCCCCTAGTGAACTTTCTAAGACCACAAGTTATGAAGGAGTTGTTGATCTGCATTGGTGGAGGGATTTTCCACATAGCAAGTTCCTCACACTGAAAAAAAAAAATCACAGTTCCAGGAACTCCCTTCCCCCTGCTTCCCAGCATACACTATCCTTAAGGCAATATGCTAGACGTCAGGGATATAAGGACAAAATGTTTAAAAATAAACAGATAAAAATAGCCCTTGTCTTCGCAGTGTTTGCTTCTACTTCTTATAGACAATAAATACTTTGTGATTTTGGAATAATAGAGATCATTGCCTTAGGTTGGTGTTTCCCTAAGCTTTTTTAGAAGAATCAGGTGAGAGATGCTAGAGGAAGAGAGTGAGAATAGTGGGAAGCCTTCTTTTTTTCCTAGAAGGACCCCATTTTCATTTGGGCCTCAGTTGGCACAGAAACCATATACTCTCTGGCTTAAAAGAATTTCCAGAGCTTTTAAGGAAAGGAAGAAGAAGGTTTTCTCAGCTTAAAAAAAAAAGATGCTTAACCTGAGTCTGTAAACTTGGGCAGGGAGAAAAAAAAATCTCTCTTTTCACTAACCTCTGACTGCAATGTAGCTTTCCTGCAGTGACTTAAAAGTCCAATACTGAGGAAGGGTCCTTGTGGTTCATCAGACTGCCCAGAGAGGTCTATGACACCACCAAGATGCAGAACTTCAAAGCTCGAGCCAGAAAGAACCTTGACACTCATCCAGCCAATTCATCCATCGCTCTCTCAATCAGTGAGAAGTTATTCAACACCTCTTGTGTGTCGGCCGCTACTACAGATACTTAACAAGAAAAGGAAAGAAACAATTCTTACTCTCAAGAGACTTGTATTCTACTAGACGTTGGAAACCCTCTGTTTACTGATCAGTACACCGTGTCGTAACCTGCCCATGGGTCATATTAGAATGGAGGAACAAACCCGGGTTTTGAACCAACGTCCTTTGGTTCCCAGGCAGGTTTCAGAACGGGATAAGCAGGAGGAAAAAGCCGAGAGGAGGAGAGGCGAGACAAAGAGAGGGCGAGACAGCGAAGGGAAGCAGGGAGTCTGCTGCAGAGTGACTGGGAGAGATTGTCACAGATCCCTCTTTAGAGAACAGCTCCGCGGCGGGGCTGGCAGTCTGGCGGGCACGCCGCCACGCTGAGCTTTCCCGGGTCTAATGCATCTCACTATTCAGTCAGACGTCAGGGAGAAGGGCTGCGTGGGGAAAGCGCAGCCCCCACCCAGCACACACAACAAAAGCCAGCGGCCTGTGACTATCAGGCAGTTTGTATTCGGAGCATCAAGAAGGCTGAGCCGGAATCTGGCAGACAGACTAGCCAAAGGCCCCGAATGGAATCCTTTTATCAAGTGTCTGAGCGGTTACTTGATCTAAGAGGTTTGTATACCTGCAGCAGGCTGTGTAAACGCCAGAGACAAATTACAAGGCAGGACAAGTGTTACAGTGAAGGATGAAAGTGCAGGCAGGAAGGCAAACAAGCAGAGCATTACAACAGCCACTTAATGGCAAACACATTTATTAACATCAAGCGCCATGTCTGCGGGTTCTCCCCGCTGCAGCCAGCTGCGGGTGCCAGCTACTTAGAGAGAGGAGGCTGTGCAGTGAATAAAACCTAGGCTGGTGGGTTGGGGGGAGGGGGGTGATGGGCTTCTCTCCCCCTCCTCTTCCCAGTGTGCTCCACCTGTGTTCTTGGCAACCCAGCCACCCCTCGGCCTGTCTTCCTGGGAACAAAGGGGCTGCTGCTGGCGCTTTGCGAACAACTTGATTTTGTCTGGGCCCCCGGGAGCTGCGTAGAGAGGCTGGGCTCTCCAGTTGGGGAAGTTGGCTGCCTAGAATGAAAGGAGGAGGAGGAGAGGGGCAGGGAGGAAGGCACAGGAGGGGCTCGGGACCTGATGGCAAAGCTGTGACACACACAATTCAGCAATCCAGCCCCAAGGCACCGAATAACAGGCGCCCTTCACATGAGCCAACAGCCTGGCCTCCTCCGCAGAGCACTGTGTGATTGCTTGCTGGTTAATGGTATTTCCTCAGGCTTTTATTACAGTTTGACAGACCTAGAGACTGGAGGCATTTTTAACATGTGAGAAACAGGAGAGAGAGAGAGAGAGAGAGAGAGAGAGAGAGAGAGAGAGAGAGAGAGAGAGAGAGAGA
>CM053598.1:47194046-47206933 GCA_028646575.1 Pseudocheirus occidentalis | reverse complement strand
TCTTCTTCTTCTTCTTCTTCCTTTCCTTCTCCCTCTCCCTCTCCCTACCTACCTATTATCTATCAAACTATTATCCATCTACCTGTTAATGACCTATTATTTTGTATCCACCTATCAATTATCTCTCTACCTGTTATTTATCTATTATCTATCTACCATCTCTCTTTATCTGTTTATCAATCAATCATCTGTCTGCTTGTCAATCATCTATCAATCAATCAAGTCTAACTACCTATTATCTACCTATTTTCCATCTATTATCTATGAACTACCTACTTATCTATCTGCCTACTATCCATCTGCCTAGTTTTTATTTGTTATCCATCTATCTATCTATCTATCTATCTATCTATCTATCTATCTATCTATCTATCATCTATCTGCCTATCCCTAAAAAGAAGAAAGACATACTTCTCAAAGCTCTGTTTGAGAAGGGTAGAAGTCACCTTGTTTTGTTGCCCAGACTATGGTCTTGTACTCTAAGGCTCTCATTATAAAACTCATGATTTTCAAACAGCCTGCATGGATCACCTCACTCCACACTAATGTTGCCCTCCTCCTCCTCCTCCTCCTATCATGCTCATTGTCTGGATCAAATAATTCACACTTTATTTTCTAATTAGTTTTAACTCTGAATGATTTCCTGTGTGATAGCCTGAAAGTTTTAGTTGATGAGAAGTTCTTGGGGGACAAGAGAAATTTTCATGAATTTGAAGAGCTTTTGTGTCAAAGAGATTAGATTTAGGGATTGTGAGATCCCTAAAGCTAGAGGGTAAAAAGACCTTAGGAATTATCTATTCCAGTGGTATGGCCTGTGTCCCCTAATTTTTTTCTGACCCTTAAGCTAAAGGCCTATGGCCTACCAGCTAAGAATTTTTTTTTTCAGTATAAAAACCATTCTTAGCTCAATGGGGTAGATTTAGCCCAATGGCCAAAACTTGTAGACCCTTGTTCTAGTCTCATTTTGCAGATTAGAAAACTGAGGCTTAGAGAAACCGAATGACTGCCCAAAGTTGGACTTAATCACTACTTGCTGTATAGTAAGGGACAAAACCAAGGTTAGACCCATGATTACAAGTCTATCACTCTTTCTACCATACTGCATTGAACTAGCAGAAATAGGTGGAAGTTGCTTAGAGACAAATTTGGGATTACTACATACCAAACTCTAGAGTATTTCAGTAAGATTCTGTAGTTCTCATTGGATGCCATCATGGTGAATCAAAGTATTACTGAGGAGGGAAATCTTGTGTCACTTAACAGCTTAAATAAGCAATGACAATTAAACACTAATCATCTATTCAAGGGAAACAATATTTCAGGTTACCAGTGTTGTATAAAATCTGCAAAAGATAAGGCTATTTAGTGCATAGGGTAGAGGACTGAAACATCATCAACCTCAGTCCCCAAAGTTACCCATTTAGAAAACAGAAAACAAAACTGTTTTGAACTGGTTGAGCTTCTATCCTTACCATACTGTAATTAATAGGAGATTGGGTGACCCCTTGTCAGCGCCATCATAGAGAGAATTCCTGCCCAAATGTGACTGAGTCAGATAAATCCTAAAGTCATCTAGCCGGCCATTGTTTGCAGCTCTAATGTTCTGTAACTGCATTTTCTTGTATTTACAAGAAACAGAATTGTATAAGATCTTTCAGAACCATTAAGTTCAACTCTCTCAATTTACTGAAACTTCCCAAAATGTGACTGTGAGATCATATGAGATAAATGCAGAGACAGGATTTGAACCCAGATCTTCTAATTTCAAATGCTAAAATTTTTCTTCAGCATTCCTCCCTATTCTTAGCATAGAGCAGGATGCATAGTGGGTGATAAGTAAATACATGTTAATTGACAGAATAATGAAAACTAGAGATGAGAGAAATTTACTTATCATTTTAATATTCTGGGATCATTCTCAAGTCTTTCTTCCTATCTCTTTGATAAGAAAGGAAAATACAAGTAACTTCCCTTATTTATATAAGCAAACCCATGTGAATTTGTAGAATCTGAATAAGAGACTTAAAGACATAGAAGTGACTTGTGTGACCTTGAGGGATGTCTTCAAACTATCTGTGCCTCAGTTTCCTCATCTGTAAAATGAGGGAGTTGGACTAGATTATTGCTAAGATCCTTTCCAGCTCTACTATCTGATCCTACAAGCCTATGGAATGTTCCAAACTTTAAGAGATGCGGGAATTCAAAGGCTTATAAGTAAATCAGGGAATGATGCGAAGCTGATATAATGTGAGTCATCATTGGACATTGTAAAGTGCTCTTATCATTGTTGCTGCTGCTCCTGATGCTCCTACCAGCACCAGGACTGCCGCCAAATGGCTACAACACATTACCAGCCAAGAATAGTACAAGAGAAACCATATAAAGCATGTTACTAGAGGGATGCATGACTAAGAAAGAAGTGTTGATTGATAGAAATGTGCTCCACTGGAATCCAAAGAATTCCAAGAGATCTGAAGAAAGTCTTCCAGAAAGTTGGGTCAAGCCATCAAGGGGAATTTTGGGGAAGACATAAATAAGAGTCACATAAGATACGAGCCTGTGAACAGACTGGGTTGTTAGAGGAAGTACCCTTATCAATGAAATCACAGATTCATTTAAATAGTAAAGATTATTAATACAAAAATAATGATAAATTTAAGAAACTACATACCAAAAAAAGAGTTACTTTCTTCCATAAAGGACGAATGGCAAAGGGTTACCATTCACATTATGTCCTTTGGGTTTAACAATAACCTTGGTGATAAGGTCTACGGTATCACCTTCATTTCATAGATGGGTTACTGAGGTACAGATAGGTTTAGTGACTTAGCTAGTAGATGAAAGAGCCAGGACTAGAATCCTACTCAACCAAATCTGCCTGTTACCCTTCCATCAAATAATGATGCTTCTTATTTACATCATGCTTCCAATTGGATCTGTCATCATCACCATTGCAATGAAAGAGATCAGCCAGAGCTCAGCTCCCACTTTCTGAGTGCCCTTGCCACCCAGGCTGAAGATAACAACCTCCCTAATAGCAAGCCATTTCCAATTTACCCTGCAATGTGGCAGCCTCCTTTTTGGTCAGGTGTAAAGTTGCCATTTCACGCTCATTTTCCCCAATTAACAACAGCTGGTCTCCCATAAAACCAACTGGTGAGATGGTTTGTTATTGGAAGACAATGCAACATCATTAGACATTAATGACTTCTAATCTAGTTTATTTGGTCTGAGATCATGATGTTAATGGGAGAAAGTGTTTGGTTTCACCCCCAAGTATTTATGGCTTCTCTCTCATTTGCAGCACATTGCTTTCAGTATCATTTTTTGATGCTTAAATTGGCATTAATACTAGGGGGAAAGAAGTTGAAATTCCTCAAAGGGAAAAATATCAGAGAAAAAGTATAGTTTGCTTTGAATAAAAAGATCAGAGATCAAAATGTTTTAATTTAACAGAAGTGATTCAGTGTTCTGAACTGCTAAACTTTGTATTTACTAAAATTTAATTCATTCTGATCAGAACTGGATAACTATTATCATTAATAACTATTGTTAATAATAATTGTTCTTATTACTATTTTGTCATTATTTTTTCCGAGGGGATTGAATGTAATAGCTCCTCTTAAGACTGCCTATGCTCTTAGCTTAAAAGTTTAAGATAAGAAAAACTTACTAGTAATTTGAGAGCTTAATTGGAAGATGTTATCCACAACCAACATATCATATTACCTATATATCATAGGAAACAGATAGAATGATGGAGCTTTCCTGGGTAGTCTAGTGATATACCATGTCCTACTTTGCCCTGAAACTTTTAGCCTCTCTGAGTTTGAGGCATAATATCATAGATTTAAAACTTGAAGAGACCTTTCTGGTCATCCAATCCAAGATCTTCATTTTATAGATGAGGAAACCAAGGTCCAGGAAGTTGGGAAGGAAGCTGCGTTAAGTCAATGGACCCTGTGTTCCATTAATATTGGAAGTTCTTTTTACTAGATTTTCTACATCTGTAATGGTTCTTTTTACAGAGAGCCATTCTTTTTTTTTAACACAAATATTCTCCTTGTAATACCCTATGATTGTAAATATTGAAATATTACATTTCCAAAGGAATCAAAGCTATGGGTAACCCAAAGGGCAAAGAAGCTATGCAAGGCATAGTGAGGATGAGTAGGCTGTAGCATCTTTCCAGTGATTACCTAGGCAAAACAAAAGTGCCATATGGGATATCACTCACGAAATGTATGATTAGGAAATGAAGTGAGGTAGTGTCATAGGAAGAATGAGAAGTAACAGATGGAGAGCCACCAGCATTCCACTGGCACTCACCAAATACAAAAAAAAAAAAAAAAAAGACCCAGAGGAAGGTTTCTGGGACCTTGGGTTCTGGTTGTGGAGAAGATCTATGGATGCACATGGGTAAGAATCAGATAGGATGGGAAGGTGTGGCTGGATTAGAATCTATAAATAGCCACCTTAGGGAAGATCACTTGTCAGGTGAACTAAGCATAGCTACATAGTCGAAACACTTATCCCCTCATTCATGACAACTAACAATGCAAGGTAAATATTACTACTTAACCATTATTGTACTCAATTCTCATCTCCCAGTTGACTCCACCCTATTGGTCATGGTGTTTTTCATATTGACTATTTTCTCCACTGAATCACAATGTCAGAGATGGAGAGACCTCAGCAGGTATGGAGTCTAACACATACCCCCAAAGGAATCCTTCCTTATAACATCCTGATGGGTCTCTTCCTGAAGGTCTATGTTGACAGAAATCTAATGTTCTTCAAGGCACTTCATTCCACTTTTTGGATAGCTCTAATGACTAAGAAGTATTTTTGTTTGTTGGTTTGCTTTGTTTTGTTTTCCTGACATCCATTCTACATGTGTCTTCTGCACCCATTGCTTTTATTGCTTACATATAACATCCCTTCAAATAGTGGAAAAACATTCTCGTGTCTCCCTTAAATCTTCTTTTCTCCAGGGTAAATATCCCCAACTCCATCAATTAAATATGAACTCAAGGCCCTTCTCTAAGCTGGTTGTCCTCCTTTGAACGTTCTCTATGTTATCGACATCATTCTTAAGCAGCAGTGTCCATAGCAGAAAGTAATAATACAGATGTGTTATGACTAGGTCAGAGTACTGAGGGGCTATCACCACCTTATTTCTGGAAGTTGTGCTTGTTTTACTGTGGTCCAAGATGACTACTTCTTTTGGATTGCTACATCACAGTGCTGATTCGTATTGAACTAGAAACTCTGTATAACTCCTAGATCTTTTTCAGACAAACTAGTATCTAAACATTCCTCCCATTCCTGACCTTTTAAAGTTGATTTTTTGAACCCACATACAAGATTTTACATTTACCCCTACTGGATTTCATCCCTAATAAATTTTAAATGAGTGTTGTAAGGGCCACTTTTCAGCAAGAATTTTAAAAATTCCTTTGTGAAATAGGGCATTTCTTTGGATACTGATTTCCTGCAAACCAGCTGACCTGTATTTACAATAGACACGTTGTTTGGAAAAAATCCAATTTTCCACTTAACTGGGCTGGTAGCCAGCCAGCAGGTCAGTGTTCTTTTACTGTAGTGTTTGTAAACAAGAGATTAATGGTACACCTTATTTTCAAACCTCTGATTAAATTATTCACCTGCGGATGTCTGGGAGCCTCTTCTGTGATGTTAACAACTGCAAATTGGTGCTTGCTGTGGGCCTGCTAGCTGGGTTACTCTGTAAAGGGCATAGGATGGCTAATCCCACTTGATACATATATAAATCCAGGTACCCCTATACTCCTTGAAGATTTCAATCTCCTATTTTTCAACAGCTTTTAGTTTTTAAAAACTTCCAAGGTGTCCAAATGAAAGACCTGATTCGGTTCAACCTGAAGACCCTTTTTCAAGTCTGTGTTATATTCTTTGGTTCATTGTGTCTCTTTTCAAACCGAAAATATATTGTAAAATCAATGCTAATAATAATTATGTAATCTTGCTAATAATAATTATACAAACATAATTAATATTGATATTATATGTGTTATATTAATGTTATTATATAATAATGATAATTATTATTTGTCTACTCAATATAAGTAGAAGGCTAAGGCCCAGGGATTCAGACATGGATTATTCATAGTCTCTGACTTCTGGGCATTTATAATCTAGTCCAGATAGAGGAAAAGAAGGGACAATGAAGACACACTTACACCAATAGTTATAACAAAGGTTATAATGTGATAGGAAAGTTAAAATAGTGCAAAAGGTTCAAGGAGAAAGGATTTATTTCTAACTAGGAGGGAACCATAGCAGTGAAAGCATCATGGAAAAGGGGATACCTAAACTACATTGGGAAGGAAGGAAGGAAGGAAGGGAGGAAGGAAGGAAGGAAGGAAGGAAGGAAGGAAGGAAGGAAGGAAGGAAGGAAGGAAGGAAAGAAAGAAGGAAGGAAGGACTTTAATGGACAAAAATCTAGGGACAATGTGTTCTAGGCATGGGAATGGTGTATAAAAATGCACCAGGGTAAGAAAGAACAAAACAAGATAAGGATGCTACAAATAATACAGTATGACTGAAGGGGAATATAAACTACTAGAAAGGGAATTTCATGAAATAAGACTGAAATAAGGTTGTAGACTGCCTTTGATGCCAGGCTAAGGAGTTTGTGTTTTATTACATAGGCAAGAGGCAGCCCCTGCAAGATTTTTAGGGGCAGAGGAACCCATTAGGAACATAACTTTGGCAGTCATATGAAGAATCAGTTATGGAAGACAGAAAGTAGAAGGAGGGTGGGGTGGTGGTGGAGGGGAGAACTCATTAAGAAGCTAGCCCAGGAGGGAGGCTACAAGAATGAAGATTTAGAATTAGGAGGGTCCACAGAAACCATCTAGGCCAAGTCCCTTGTTTTACAGATGAGAAGCTAGGGAGCAGAGGTTTTGAGGGCCTTGTCCAATTTCCCATTGGTAATAAGAAGCCAAGCTGGAGTTCAAACTGAACCCAACACATTTTCCAGTGTTTGGTCCCAGAGGACAGAACTTTGATAGGGTAGAACTGTAGGCTTTGACCGTGTGAATCAGGGCAGTTCTTGTACTAAAAGCCAAGATATGGGGGGAGAGATGATGCAGTTTGGTGTCTGACTGAATATGTGGGATGAGGGGGAGTACAGAATAGAAGAGACACTGAGACTGTGAAGTTGGGTGACTATGAGGATGGTGGTGCCCTTGGGAATAGTAGAAGACATAGAAGAGGTGAGTTTGGGGTTAAAGATAATGGAATGAAGTGTATGATTTGTGGTGGTTCAGAGAGTTTTTTGTTGCACTCAAAACAGAAGGTAGAGAAAATATTCCCTGAAGCCAGAACCCTTCCTCTGAGGGGCATCTGCTACAGACCAGGAGGGAACGTTTGAGGACAGGGCTAGTTATGCTGGGAAACTGGTAGATTTTCCTATGGTGCCTGTAAAGCTGCTGCTTTGGCTACTGGATAGGGGTTGGGTTATAAATGCTTTGAAGGACCAGCCTGGAGCTTCAGAGTGGGAAGATTTGGGAGCTTCCATAGTAAAGTAAGGGGTAAGAATGGTGATTCTTAGGGGCTAAGGGTCCATGTGACTGTGATGGAGAGAAGCCCCAAGATTGGTTATTGTGGGGAGAAGAGTAGGCAGCTGAGTCTTCTTCGCATTCTCTGAATGATTGTGGATTCTAGTCCTTGGGGTTCTTCTTGGGATAAAGTCATTGCTCTCCTCCAAAGGCCCATGGCTCTACTTGGGAGACCCCAGTCTTTGGGTAATAGAGATGAAAGGAATCATAAGAGGCCACACAATGCAATTTGTTCAATTGATAGAAAAAGCAAGTGAGATGGAGGGGGAAATGGCTTGCTTATGGTCATATAGGCCACTAGAAGAATACAGGCCTAGAAGCTGGGAGAACAGGACTGTGGTACCAGTCAATCATAACTTCTAAACCCTGCTTGGAGCCTTTTGAGAACCAGCCTTTCAGTAGGTGGTTGGGATTTTCTCGGTGCTATTTCTTCCTTATTTTATTACCACTCTCTTTCCACCTTTTTCTCCATTCACAGTGCTGTGTAATTGTGTGTGCATTTGGGGTCTAGGGGAATTGCGTGGAAGGCTGAAACATTTAGAAATTCCTTTGCCCCCTAGTTCATTCTCTCTGAGGCAGATACAAGTGAAGCCACAGAAGCACCTTCCAGACTACCCCACTGATCACCAGATGTCCCTGCCAAGCTAACTCAGGCTCCATCTCATCCCATTCCTGCTCGGGCCTTAACGTTAGCTCAATACTAAGTGGTCTGGATGAAACGCCCCATGCTGGCTGGCATGCCCATTCATTGCCAACAATAAAAATACATCTATATTTAAATATCCTTAGATAATTCTTAAGTTTTATTAGTACTTAAATATTTTGACATGTTTATTTCTCTAGGAATGATTATGGTGGTTTCACTGTTTTGCTTGCAGAAAAGAAACTAAATCTCATCTTACAATAAATTCTCTGACAGATAGAATATGGTATTATACACTGTTCTTGTCCCACTACTGAATATTCATATATTCAGGTGTAAAGGGAGGCAAGACCAGCAAACTTTGCTCCAGACAGATAAATTGTTGATTTCTCTCCTCTCCTCTCCCTCACGTATATGCTGGTTAACCATGATCAAAGCAATGTTCATTAGCTTAGAAAAAATATAGAACTTAAGCTTCCAGAAGAATTCTTAAAGGCAGTTGGTCTAATTCTCTCATTTAATAGAAGAGAAAATCAAGACCCAGAAGGGGAGAGCGTGACCTATCCCAGATCATACAGCTAGGGAAATAAGAAACAGAAATCAGAACCAAGGCCTCCTGACTTCCCAGAGATTCACTATAACATGTTTCTTCCTTGTCTCATTTAAAACTCAAAAAATAATTAAATAAAGAGTAACCAAGAAAAGACCAAATTCTATGGAATCCTTCCAATATTATCCCCATTTTGCAGATGAGGAAAAGACAATCTCCAGATTAATTGACTTGTCTAAGGTTGCATAGCTAGTGAAAGGTACACTAATGAATAGTGAAAACCAGTAATTCTCCAGCCCATTATCAATAGGAGATGCAGGTTTCACCTAGAACCAAAATTTTCTAGAACCAAAAAAGTTCAGTGCTAGTGAATGGTCTCCAGTATGCCACACTATGGTTTAATTCCCTCCAGGTTAGTGGATCTGAAAGTAATTAAAAAAACACACAACACAATTTCCAAATATGAGTAAGGGTGGGCCTTTGGAAAGGTCTCTAGTTGAGGAGTTGGAGAAAGAAGACCACAGGAAGAATCATGGAGGCAAGGCCTTCATTTTCTTTCACGGCTTTTCTCCTCTACCAATGAATGACTCTGATGATCATGAAGCTTGTATCCAATATTTTGGAGGCATGGAGACTGTCAGTGAGACTTGATTGACTGACTGATAAAAAGAGTGGTGCTCCAAGGAGATGGTGTTCTTTTCATAGCTTTACCTTGGGGTCCAAACCAGGATATGTCAGTTAATTTCCCAGGCCTCAGGCTCATTTGTCTATATTAATCCTGGCTCGCCCCACTGGACTGTTAGATGTACTGTAAAGCAGTGTTGACATGTCCCTTGAAAAAGATAAATGCAATGAAATAAGATGGGCATGCAGCTAAAATAAACAAACCCTGAATTGGGCATCAGAAGATGCAGGTTCTAGTCTCAAGTCACTATTATTTGACCTTGGAAAAGTCATAACATAAACATTTAGGGATAGAAGAGACCCTAAATGCCATGTGACCCAAATGCCCCTATTTTTCGGATGACACAATGGAGGCCCAAAGAACTGAATTACAAGGCAACACCTATTCTTCCCACAGCTGAGGCTGATCTTTGTTCTGCGATACAGCATTTCAACTGATCCTTGGCAGGCGGTGTGGAGAGGAAGGGGACACATCTACCATCCTATTTATTTTAAACAGAAAGCAAGAAAATATGAAAGATGAAAGCATTTGTTAATCCATTTTGTATAGAAGCTTTTCCCTGATATGATAGACTGCCCTATTCCAACCAATGCCCCATTAAACATTAAAAATGTTTTTTTATCAACAAAGCCAACATGAGTGACAGCATGTGTGGCATTCCGTACCTGCAATTCTCCAGCCTGTTATCAATAGGAGACGTGTGTTTCACCTAGAACCAAAATTTTCTAGAACCAAAAAAGCTCAGTTCATGAAATCAATCACATTAATTGCATTGTTTTCATTTACAATGCAAACTCTTCTTTTGTTTGCATTGTTTTCAATCTGTATTCCTTCATATCTTAGAATGTTGTTTTTTTAGTTTGCAATAATATCCCATTGTAGTCATACAGAGTCAGCTGGGTGGCACAGATTACTAGGTCTAAGATCAGGAAGACCTGGGTTCAAATCCCACCTCAGATTTCTGATTGATCCTGGGCAAGTCACTTCACCTCTTCTAGTGGCAACCACACTGGCATACCCAGGATGGCTGCTAGCATAGGTTCTTAGATCTGCTTTACTAGAAAAAGATATCTGTTCAAGGGGTTAACAATCTTTTTTAAATTACATTCAGGGGAAAAATAAGCACCCTGGACTTCAGAGAAAATCTAAACAAAGGAAATAGGAGAAAATACAAGCAGAGAAATAAAGACCAACAGACAGGGCTTCTAACTGAGAAATTAGCACAGTTCAACAGACAGATCCAACTGTCTGACCAAGACAATACATGCATAGTTACCAGAGAGAGAAGAACTAGCATCTGGGTTTTTCAAAGCTGGGGGGATCCAAATCACAGGAACACTTGCAATGAGTGAGCCCCAAAGCAAAGTGCTATGCCCCTTTTGGAGCCAAAGGGCATCACAACCCTCGTGACTCAGTGCCTCATTAGAACTTAACAAAAGGTGTGAAAGTCTTCCTACAAGCAAGCTTACCTTAATGGGCTCCACATGAGGCCTATTAGTGGGCAGGGAAGACCTTATATCCCATTAACATGGCACCTCTTTATGACTCAGCTTCCTCTATTAAAAATTTTTTTGCTTTTTTTTTTTTTGGATGAAGAACATAGGGCAATTGGGGTTAAGCGACTTGCTCAAGGTCACACAGCTTGTTTTTGTGTTAAGTGTCTGAGGCCAGATTTGAACTCAGGTACTCCTATCTCCAGGACTGGTGCTCTGTTCACTGTGCTACCTAGATGCTCCTGATTATAAAATGTTGATGTTAATATCACCTAACATCCAGAATTGTTGTTAAGGCCTGGAGCATAGCAAGAATGTTTGTTTCTTTCCTTCCTTTCTTCTTAGATCACAATTAGTTCAGCCATTCCCTAACTGATAGGCACATACTTCTAGTGTTTTGTCACCAAAATGAGTGCTCCTATCACTATTTCATAATATGAGGGATCCCTGTCTCTGTCATTGATCAGTCAGTCAACAGCAAGGATTAATTAAGCACTCACTATGTGCCAGGCACTGATTTGACTTCCTTAGCATATATTTATATTAGTGGAATTACTGAAGCAAAGGGTATGAACAAATTAGTGATTTTTATTGAGTTTCCAAATTGTTTTCCAGAATGGTTGGACTAATTTGTAACTCTACCAATGTGTCCAATTATGCTATTATTCCTATAACCCTTTCAACATTGCAACATGAACTATTCCCACACTTTATCATTTTTGCAAGTTTGATGGCAAAGAGAATACCTTAAAGTTGTTACAACAACATTTATTATTATTGGTTTATTATTAGTGATTTGAAGGCTTTATTCATAAGGTTGTGGTCATTTGCATTTCTTCATCTGATCATTGTTCATATCTTTGGTGACTCATCTATTGAGAATGTGGTTGTGAATATCTTTGTCAGGTTCCTGTAAATCTTGGTTCTCAGACTTATATCAAATATATCTGATGCAAAGACTTTGTTCCCAATTGATAGCTTCTCTTTTTTATCCTAGATGCATTGATTTAGTTCATGTAATACTAAAATATTCAAAAGATCTAAAATTTCATTTATTTGGATATTCACCTGAGTGATAAAGGCTGTAACCTACCCATGACTACTCACCCTGCATGTCTCCTGCCCTAGTCCTTCTTGGGGTTGAGGGAGTCCCTTAGTAAATATTAGGAATCCTTCCCTTTGTCCCAAAATCACGAGGATTCCAGTGGAACATTCAAGCTGTCGTCCTATAACTTTTTGGTCTTGCCATGTGACCAGTCCATCTAATCTTCCTAATTACTGCTAATCTAAATAATCACATATTTCCCTGATGACATTTTATTCCTATTCTTCTTTGAAATTCTCTCTTGTATATGTAATTGTAATGGGAATCTGAAGCTCTTTCCTGTCCCTAGCCCCTTTGCTTAAGTGACTCTGAGAATGTTCCCTGCTTTGGTGGTCACGTGGAGCCGGTGATGAGAGGCTTGTTTTTTGGGAATGGTCACACCTTGTTACTTTGTAATTGGACAGTGAGTCAAGAAGGCTGACCCAGGAGAAGCCTATATATACACACCCTGATGTGAGGCTTTGCTTTAGGGCTCACTTTGAGAAGAGTTGTGTGATTTGACCAGACGAGACTCTGGGAAGCTGTTGAGCCGCCCAGCTTTGAAAAACCTAGATGTTGATGCTTCCCTCTCTGGTAACTTGAATAGGTAATGGATGTAATGGTCAGATGGTTGGAATCCCATCTGCTGATCTGTTTCTTGATCTGCTTGTAACTTGTGTTTGTAACTTGTGCCTGTAACTTGGGTTTGTATTCTCTGGAGTTCAGGGTGCTGATTTTTCCCCCTGAACTAGGTAAATGATATGTTTGTTTGATTAAAGAAAGATTGTTAACCCATTTTGAGTTGCTTTCCTTTAGAAAAGCAGATCT
>CM053598.1:47150391-47193946 GCA_028646575.1 Pseudocheirus occidentalis | reverse complement strand
TCAGCTATCTGGAAACTGTTGAATCCTATGTTCCAAATCTATAACATAAGGAAGATACTGGCATTGAAGGAATGTGTTTCTGTTTCCAGGAGAGAAGCTTGAGGTCAGTAAAGGGGCTTTACAATTTCCTAAAGACATTCTCTTCTTTCTGTTGTTCACACAGAAGCTTTAAAAAAATGTAATCAAATTGTCTACTTTATCTTTAATTGTCATTTCTACCCTTCCTTAGTTAAGAATTCTTTCTCAGGGCGGCTAAGTTGCACAGTGAATAGAGTACTGGCCCTGGAGTTAGGAGGACCTGAGTTCAAATTTGACCTCAGATACTTCACACTTACTAGCCATATGACCTTGGGCAAGTCACTTGACCCCAGTTGCCCTGCCTTCCTCCCCCTCCAAAAAGAAAAAAAAGAATTCTTCCTCTAAATTTATGACATCTCTTTCCATTCTCTGCTAACATTCCAACGATTTCAAAAGATCTATAATCTCATTTATATGGATATTCACTTCAGTCATACAGGTTGTAACCTATCCATGACTACTCACCCTGCGTGTCTCCTGCTCTTGTCCTTACAAAAAATTCACCTTTTGGGGATGAGGGGATGACTATTTATATTTAGGCCACATATCCATTATTCTATATGGTATAAGATACTGGTCTAAACCTAATTTCTGTCAAATAGCTATCTATCTCTCCCACAAGCAGTTCTTATTAAATAGGGATTCTTTATCCCAGGGCTTTCTGTTTTTGCATTTATCAAACCATGGCATAGTGATTGCTTCTAAATCTTGCTTTTCCCATCTATTACAATAACCTTGCTATTTTTAAGCTGTAAGAAAATAGTTTATATCATATAGAGACCAGTCCCCTAATCCATACATACAACCCTGTGGTTGCATGTTATCTTAGTTCTAAAATGTAACACTATCTACATAGTACTGTATTTTCATTTATTTTGTTAAATATTTCCCAATTATATTTTAATCTGTCCCAGGCGACATTCAGGTCATATGGGCTACGTGTTTATTACCTCTTGTTCAGATAATTACTCATTTATAATATTGTTAGAAATTTTGCAACATTTGGTACCTTTGTTCCTTTTTTTCACCACCTTCTTTCGAATTCTAGTTCTTTTATTTCCACAAATGAATTTTATTATTTGTTTCAGTTCTATTACATGTCCCCTTGCTAGTTTGATTGTTGTTGTTTTTAAGACTTCAGTTGTGTCCAGCTCTTCCTGACCCCATTTGGGGTTTTCTTGGCAAAGATAGTGGAGTGATTTGCCATTTCCTTCTCTAGTTCATTTAACAGATGAAGAAACTGAGGCAAACAGGGTTAAGTGACTTGCCCAGAGTCAAGTAGCTACTAAGTGTCTAGGGCCAGATTTGAACTCAGGTCTTCCTGATTCTAGACCAGGCACTCTATCTACTGTGCCAGCTAGCTTCCCTTTTTATTTGACGTACTGCCAAATCAGCAAATTAATTTGGCATCATCATTTTATTATAATTTCTACCATATTATTATGTTATACTATATTTCACATCAGCCACAAACAATGAATATCTCTATAATTGTTTAGATTTTCCTTTATTTCAGGAAAGTATGTCTTATAGTTGTATTTACCTAAGTTCTGTATTTATCTCAGCAAGCAGCATTCAAATATTTTATTTTTTATACTTATTCTATAGTTGCTTTAACACAGTTCCTTTTTCTGTTTATTTCTCTTGGGTTTTGTTAGTAATATAAACATGGGCTTTTGATTTCTAGAAGAGTGACACATTTTATAAGTGACATATTCTGGTTTTTAGGGGTGAACCAAACTAGAGAAGTCTTGGAGCCAGCATATCAGGATTGGAATCTTGGCCCTGGGTGCCCTTGAGTGAATGGCTTTAAAGCAGTAGGTTCCCAATTTCCTCTGCAAGGCTGTTTCTTGCTTTGTGAAATGTACTGTGAAGGGGGGAGAGGGCTTTGGGAGAAGAAGTCCTAAATGACCTCTAAAGGCTAGCACCAACTGATAATACAACCTGGAGATGAGCAGGAAGAAAGAATGAGTTACATTTATTATTTTACAATGACTGTTGGTCCCTTCCAAGTTGTGAAATTCCTCTTCTCATTTGAACTTGAGAACAGATGGCCAAAATGTGGGGTTGTTCATTATTACAACTCCAGGTGCATGGAAAATACTTGCCTCCTGCCCTTTTGCCCTGAGAGAGAGAGAGAAAGGGAGGGAAAGGGGGGAGAGGGGGAGAAGGGAGGAGAGAGAGACAGAGAGACAGAGAGAGAGAGGCCAGTGGGTTTGAAGAGGTTAAGTTGTTTCTTACAAAGGTTTACAGCTATCAACTGTGCAAGATGTCAATTTCCTCTGTCAGACATTGGGAGCAGACCTCAATCATTACTTTGTTAATTTCTTTTGTGAAAAGGTCTGACATCTTGGGCATTAAGAGTATTAAGGGGAGGTGGAGGGAGATCCTAATGAAATCAAGGAAGAAAACCCAGAAATGCAACTCTTCTGGACCAGAGCCACTGGGGAGGAGTACAAGTTAATCTGACCAGGAAAATCTGGCAGCAAATGAATTAGTGCTCATTGACAAAGTCTGAATGCCTGCCCCCATATGACTGCCATCTCTGACTCCCAACTCTATAGCCACCACTGCTGGCATCTGGGGGAAGACCACGTCTGCCATGGTGAAGGCTCCTTTGGGATCAATGATTTCAGAGCAGAGTTGAGTGAAGGAAGACAAAAGTCATTTTAAGTAATCAGATTAAAGTCTGGGAATATCAGAGGTAGATGGGTCCCTAGACAGACAACATCATGTGGTTTGGAGGTAAAGAACATGAGTTCAAATCGCAGCTCCAATATTTACTGCCTGTTGAACCCTGGGGAAGTTCTGTTCCTGGCGTTTTCTCCAGCTATTGCCCATACCTGCCCCACCTGCCCCCCCCCCCCCCCCGACTACTGACCTCCCCACCCCTGCTTCCTTTCAGTCCCAACTAAAAGCTCACTTTCTACAGGAAGCCTTTCCCAACCCCTCTTAATTCCAATGCTTTCTCTCTTTTAATTCTTTCCTGTTTATCCCATACATAACTCACATTGTATATATTTGTTTGCATGCTGCCTCTTCCATTATATTGTAAGCACCCTGAGGGCAGGGACTGTCTTTTACCTCTATTTGTAACCCCAGAACTTGGCACATAGCAGGCATTCAATCAATATTTATTGAATGAATGAATAATTTCTCTAGATTTTAATTTCCTTCTCTCTTGCAGTTCTAATTCTATGATCCTTGGGAGTCAATGTTTTCCTCATATGCATTGTTATTCTTGGTCCTTAAAACAGCCTTCTGAAGTAAGTAAGGCATGTATTAGTCTAGAACTAGGAACTGGACCAGTGATTTCATTGGTATAGAGAGGTCCTAGAGGGGGAAAACCCTTTACCAAAGCTAGTCAGCACCCTCTCTACAATTTATAGTTTTAAAGAGTTTCCTAGAGAACTGAGAGGTTAAATCATTTGCCCAATACGTATCCAGGGTTTTTTCTGATTTTGAGGCTGGCTGTGCCAAGCTGAATTCAAGGTATTAACATTTTCCTTACTTTTACAGATAAGGAAATTGAGGTCCATGAAGGTCAAATGACTTGCCCAAGGTCACAAAGCAAGTAAGTGGCAGAGGCAAAAGCAGAGCTTTTTTTTTTTAATTGATCATTTTATTTATGTCAGTCTAAGTCTCCCTGGCTCAAAATGAAGACAGTATTGTAATGCTGAGGGAGCAGCAGACAGTTATTTTTTTTAATCTATCGACATTCAATAATTCATTTCCTAGAGAATAGTTCTCTTTCTCCCCCTGTGTGTCAGCTCAATAGTTAGTAAAGTAGTGCCATCCATACAGCAGGCAACTCAATACATTTTTTTTAAAGGAACATAAACTTTCAGGACTAGAAGGAACCTGAGAAAGCATCTAATGTAATCCTGTGAGTGTATGCACCTGCCAAACAGAAGCCGAGAGAGGTCAAACAAGTTACCTTGACTAACAAACCAAGATGGTGGGAGATGGCCGAGTATAGTGGAAAGGACCCCAGACAAGGAGTCAGAGGACCTGAGTCTGAAGCCATACTCTTCTGCTAATTATTCATATGGTCTTGAGTGAGTAGATTATTTACTTCATCTGCTATTCCCTCATGAATAAAATGGAGATCTTTTCCAACCCTGCTTATATCTTAGCACCATTGTGGAGATCCCGTGAGATAATGCTGGTGTGTAAGTGAATAAAGAGATAGCTAGGGCGTAGTGGATAGAGCCTGGAATCAGAAAGAGTTGATTTCAAATCTGGCTTCAGATGCTTACTAGCTGTGAGACCCTGAGCAAGTCACTTAACCTGATTGCCTCAATTTCCTCATCTATAAAATGATCTGGAGAAAGAAATGGCAAGCCACTGCAAGATCTTTGCCCAAAAAACCCCAAATGGGGATGTGAAGAGTAGGATGTGACTGAAAAGATTGAACAATGATAACAACAAAATGTATGAGACACGCTTTTGCATATCTAGGAACCTGGCTCCAACCTGATTTTCTTGGCCAATTATTCATGATCTCCCTCCACACACCACCATTCAACCAAAATAGCCATCTTACTGTTGCTTGCACATCCTGTTCTACCTATCTTTTTCCCTACTTGTCAGGCATTACTTCTCACCTCAACCTCTTAAGAACCCTACTTTCCTTCAGGGCTCAGCTCAAGCACCATTTCATACCAACTATAAGGCCAATATCCCCAACTGATGGTGCCTTCCCCATCAAATTCATTTATATTTTTGTATAAACTCACATAAGTACTTATTATCTCATACAATAAAATATAAGCCCCTGAGGGCAAGAATTATTTCATTAAAAAAAAACATTTTCTTCCCAGCACATAAAGATGGTGCCTGACACATAGTAGGTGTGCTTAATCAATATTTGTTAGTAGCTAGTGTTTTGCAAATACTAACATGTTTTTCAATTATAACTTGGTTATTCATAACAAGAGTTCACATTTATGTGATGATTTATGGTTTACAAAGAACTTTTTTTCAGATACTCATTTCACCCTCACAGTAACCTTATCAGATAACTGTAGAAGTAGGCACATTTAAAGAAGGATGTTGAAAAGATGAAGATCATTCAGGGAAGGGAGACAAGGGTGGTGAATTTACTTGAGTTTGTGCCTTATTTAGACTGGTTGAATGAACTGGAAATGTTTAGAGAAGACTCAGGAGGATATGATAACTGTCTCCGAATATTTAAGGAGCTGTTGAGATGAAGAAGGATTTTATTTGTTTTGCTTTGCTTTGCTTGATGGCAGAATGAGGAGTGATGAGTAGAAGTTGCAAAGACAAATTCATACATGAGGAACAACTTTCCAATGTTTACAAGTAACTAACACTAGGTGGTACACTGGATAGAGTGACGGGCTTGGTGTCAGCAAGACCTGCGTTCCAAAGACCTCAGATACTTACTAGCTGTATGACCTTGGCCGTGTCACTTAACCCTGTTTGTCTCAGTTTCCTCATCTGTCAAATGAGATGGAGAATGAAATGGCAAATCACTCTAGTACCTTTGGCCAAGGAAATTCAAATGAGGTCATGAAGAGTTGGACATGATGGAAAAATGACTCAACACTAACAATAATAGAATGGCCTGCCTTGACAAGTAGTGGACTCCTTTCATTGGAGATGTTAAAGCAAAGACTGGGTGGTAGTTTACTGAGCATGGTCTAGTGGAGATACTTCGTTGGGTATGGAGTAGACTCTATGATTTCTGAGGTCCTACCCATCTCCGAATTCTATGATTCTGTGGAATATCTTTATCATTAGAGTAATTATTCAACAAGCATTGATTTGGCATATGCCATATGCTAAGCTCTTTGACAAGTGCTGATTGAAATAAAGGCAAATAAAAGTCCTTGCCCTCAATGAACTTACAATCTAACGAGGTGGGACAACATGTAAATCACTGTGTCCAAATAAGACACATACAGGACAAATTGGAGACAATCCCAGAAGGAAGGTACTAACATTCAGGGGGATCAGGAAACCCTTCTGGTACAAGGTGGGATTTTAGCTGAGTCTTGAAAAAAAACTGAGAAAACAAGAGGTGGGAATGAGGAGTTTTCCATGTATAGGGTACAATGTGTCTTGTGAGAAGAGCAAGGAAGCCAAGTTCACTGGACCAAAGGGTACGGGAAAGGGAGTAAAGCAAAAGAAAACAGAACACATCGGAAGGGCTCAGATTATGAAGGCTTTTAAAAGCCAGCAATGGATATTAGATTTGATCCTGCAGGCAATAGGAAAACATTGGAATTTATTGAATGGGATGGAGGGTTACATGGTCAGATGTTGTTTTAAGAGGATCACTTTGAAGCTGAGTGGAGGATGGCCTGGGAAGGGAGGAAAGCTAACCAGAAACCTATTGCAATAGTTCATGATAGTTCAATAGACATGAAGTAGAGAGCTTGTACCAAAGAGGGAGTAGTGTCAGAGGAGCGGTGTGTGTATGTGTGTGTGTGTGTGTGTGTGTGTGTGTATGTGTGTGTGTGCCAGATTCAAACCCATATCCTTTCTCCAAGCCCAGAACTCTAGCCATAATATCAGGATGCCCCAAAGATAAAAACGAAGGGAAATGAACAATGCCAGAAGAGCAGGGAGGGTTAGCTCCTTTTATAGGCCAAAATAATAATGCAAGAAATAGTTGATTAAACAATGAATTTTGGAACTGTTTGCCTCAGTTCCCTCATCTGTCAAATGAGACAGAGAATGAAATGGCAAATCACTCCAGTATCTTTGGCAAAGAAATCAGAATGAGATCATGAAGAGTTGGTCATAACCTAAAAATTACTCAACACTAACAGCAGTAGAATGACCTGCCTTGAGAAGTAATGGACTCCTTTCATTGGAGGTCTTAAAGCAAAGACTAGATGGTAGTTTACTGAGTATGGTCTAGAGCAGATTTTTTGTTGAGTATGAAACTCCCTCTACAGCTTTATTTTTGCTTGTGTTTCTTGTGTTAAACATCAAACAAACAACAGTGATACAAAAAGCCTAGACAATCATGGTAGGGAATAGGTGTTTACAGGAGGCTAGGAGAAGATGGGGCATTTCTGTGAAATGTTCTGTGGACTAGGCCTGGCAAGAAAGGAATCCAGGTAGAAAGATGGTAGCAGCATAAGACAACAGGAGAGTCAGTCCTGGACACCTGCAGGGGAGAAACAAAGGGGCTGAAAGTGGAAACATTTCTAGGGTGTCTCCACCCGCAGGAGGCACCATGTGTCTGCACAGGCAATGAAGCAAAGTCTATTTTTAAGTTACGCCTCTACAAGTGTGGAAGTTGACTGGCTGGCTTCACAGTCTCTGTGGAAGGGGTGAAAGTGATGACAGGACGGAGGAAGCGGGGGTTCTCACTCTATGTCTCCAAGCACGTTTTCCCTGGAAACTGACTCTGGGAGCTAACTCATGCCTAGTCACACTTTCATCCTGAAGCTCAAGCGGATACCTCCCACACAATTGTCCTGAACTCACTTTAATTGATCATAAACTTAAAGCAAAGGAAATGTAGGAATAAGGTATCAATCCAAGAGAATCCACATTCTTGTTTTAGATCAATCCCTAGGGCTACCAATGCAACATTTTGGAAAAGTGTTTACTGGGTACAAAATGTTGTGCGAGGCCTAGGAACGCAAGAGCCAAACAAACAAGCAAAAAGAAAGAGCCCCTGCCCTCAAGGAGCTTATTTTTCTCAGAAGAGATATGACTGGTTCACAGATAAATGAATACAAGCTCTCAGGATGGGAATGATTTGTCTTTTAGGAATGTAATAAAATTGTATCATGCCCTAAAGAAATGAGAATATGATGGATTCAGAGCAATATGGACAGATGTTCCACAGACTGATGCTGAGTGAAGGAAGCAGAACCAGGAAAACAATTTCCATGATGACCACCATGCTGATGTGAAGATAAGTATTCAAGGGGTGTTGTGAAAGTGAAATTGAGAGGCCTTGGCAACATATTGGATATGGGGTGTGGTGAGAGAAACTGAGGAAACCAGGATGACTTCTACATATATAGTATATACTATATTTTTAAAAAACACACAGAAGTTCATAATTTATTGTATATTCCTCTTCCCTGTACTTCTTAATGACTTAGATATTTGTTATTGTTGAAGTTACAATAAAGAAAAAGAAATAAAATAGTAATACAAAATAGTTTCAAGAAAGAGAGCACATTAATACCTGGGATGATCCAAAAAGACATCATATAGGAAGTTAACACCTGAGCTATCTATGGATTCTATAGGTTGGAGGTAAGAAGGGAGTGAATTCCAGATGTGAGGGAACATCTGGGCAAAGGTACAAAGAGAAAAGATAGAATGTCACGGCCAGAGAACAGTAAAGAGACAATTACCACTATGAGGTTCTGGATTGTGCCTAATTTTAACTAACTACTGACTCTGTGGGCAATGGACCTTTTTCACTCTAATGAGCTGGAGTATATTGGAAAACATTGTTGTGACTTATAAATTTAATTAATTTTAAAACTGAATAAAATTTTAGCAAGGACCTATTTTTACCTAGTCACAGATCACTGAATCAAAGCTTAAAGTTCATTCTGGTCAGACCCCTTTGTTTCATGGAGGAGAGTAATGAATTATAGAGAGGTAAAGCAATTTGGCAAAGGCCAAGCAACCATTTCCTTGTAGAGCTAGAATTTCTTCTTGACTCCTGGTCCACTATTCTTCTCACTACAAATTATCATCAATATGCCCATGTTTTTTTTTTTAAAGTGGGCTTTGGAGATTGGGACCACTTTCTCCCCTTCATAAAATGCTACTGCTGTCAGATTTTTCTTTCTTTCTGTAATCACTCATAAAGACTGTCCACAAAGGGCATGGGATGCCCTTTAGTAGAAGAAGAACCCACAGTGAGAAAATAGCGTCTCATTATTGAGTAAAGACACTGATGCAGTATGATCAGATCCAGCTTTCTGGAAGGAGAGAACATGCCAGCATCATTAGCAGAGGTGACTGGTAGATTTTTGTGGCATCACATAGCACTCGAGATAATAAGCTAATCAATGTCCAAGTAGATTGTCTGACTTCACGGTCTCCGCAAAAGGGGTGCATGCAATTAGTATGTTTGTGCAAATGCAGAAATTGCTGCAACTCACACTGGGGTCCCTTAGCAGGGCCCATTTTTCTTTGTCTACCTTAACTTACTTGGGCCTAGCTTGTAGCTCTGGCCTAGGTTGGTCTCTCCTGTACAAATGCTCTCATCCATCCTGAGACCAAAAGTGAGGAAATGGGACCCTCAAATGACAGGAAATGAACAGGGCACACACACACACACACACACACACACACGGGCACACACACACACATTCTGAATCCTTTTGTCTTCTAAACTGGTTTGCACACCTTTGCCATACTATAATGTTTCCTTGTTAAGCCTAAGGGCTCTTTCTGTCTCTGTTTCTTGAAATCTCAGATCCAATTGGAGGAGACTCAAAATTACGTCAGCTCATGTACCAAATTTTGTTAAATTATCTTTAAACTTACCAAATTCATGCTTATTTGAAAAATTGTGCTTAACCACGCTTTTCTTCCAAAATGTTAGATTCATATTTTAAGTTCACTTTCTCCTTATTATGGAATTTATAGTTCTAAGGACCTTTGAGATCATCCAGACCACAACCTGGGGTGTGTTGGAGATAGTTCCTACAGGTATGCAAAGGCTAATTGTTAATTTTTCAGAGTGCACATTTACACCTCAAAAAATAAGGAAAATGTTACAAAATCAAGGTATAATTTATTGTTTTGTTGATTGTATGGACTTAAGAAAGTGATAGAAAAAAGACTGATAATACGCATAAAACTTTAAATGTGTATATCATGTCTCTCCCCTCCCCCCACAGATGTGATTGTTAGACATTTATTAGCATACTATTAAGTACAACCCACTTACTTTACAGATGAGATCATATAACCACTTATACTTAAGCATTCAACTTCATACTGTCCTCTATGTTATAATTATTTGCTCACTTGCCCTATCACTACTCATGCCTTAACAAACCCTCACCATGACTTACCTTTACTTACCATCAACCTCTTTCAAAAGTTGTGGAGCAGACTCTAAACCTGAGACCCAAAAGCCTCATTTTTGAAACTAAGATTTTTTGTGGGGAATACAGAGTCCAAATCAAGGTAAGACCAGTTTCCAGTGGCTGATAAGAGCTTAAGGAGACAGTACCATGCAGTAGATAGAATGCTGGACCTAGAGTCAGGAAGACTCATCTATGTGAATTAAAATTTGACCTCAGACACTTACTAGCTGTGTGACCCTAGGCAAGTCACTAAACCCTGTTTGCCTCAATTTCCTCATCTATCAAACGAGCTGGAGAAAGAAATGGCAAATCACTCCAGTGTCTCTGCCAAGAAAACTCCCAATGGGACCATGATGAACAGTACCACACAGGTGAAATAATGACAAATTTGGAGTCAAAAATCCTAGGTTAAAATTAAGAACAGGTCAGTATGTAATCTTGGGCAATCATTCAGTCTTTCTAGCCTCTCATGTTTCAGATGAGGGGTTCTGAACTAAATGACCTCTAAATTCTCCTCCCCCTCTACATCTCTGATTTTATGCTCCTAATTAAAACAGATCCGGGAAGAAACATGGGAGTCTTTACCTAGACCAGAGGAGGGCAAGCTTCAAAGGTAAGAGGTTTGGTCTTACTGTGCAAATAGACTGTTAGAATTATTCATGAGGCCTTCTACAAGCTGTGTTGATTTTTTAAATATTTCTCTAATTGATGAGCAAGGCTTTGATAAATTGCTGTTGAACTAGGAGCATCTGATAAGGAGGAATTCTGTCTTGTTCCCAGTTGACAGATGTTTATTTGACTTAATGGGTAAAGGTTCCAAAGAAAAGACTGCTTCTTTCTCATTGAACTCTCTGTACACCGAGTAGAGGGGGGTGGGTGGAAAAAACAAATACCTACTGAGTTTGTGAGATTGTTGTTGTTGCTTTTGAACTGTAACAGTGAGATTTCCCTGAAAGTTTATTTCAATAGTCATTTAGAGACCTTTTCACCATACAGCCATGGTTGGGTGTGATCACACTTAATGCTTAATAAAGTTGTGTTGATTTCAGGCAGTCTTTCAAACCTGGGGGGATCCTTAGGGCTCATCTTAGCTCAATCTCATTTTACAGGGGGAGAAACTGAGAAATGCATTGACATCCTCAGCCTTGGAGTTGTTTGGGGTCAAAGCAAGCCTGGCAGCGTTGGGGAGAGGAGATACAGCACTGAAATAGAAGTCCGAAAACCTAGGGTTTGAATTCTACCTACACTATTTACTCCTAGAGCAACCTTGGCAGTGAACTGCCCTCTCTGGGCCTTGTTTCCTCCTTCATAAAATGAAGAAGTCATACTAGACAATTTCTAGATCGCATCCCAGCTTTAACGCTACGATCTTATTAACCCAGGCTTTCGGACTTCCACACAGGGATGTATCAGAGCTAGCTCCTGCCGGCTTGTAAGAGCTAACTGATTGTTAAATTTTCAGTCTGAACATTTGCACTTTAGAAACTGGCAAATAAGAGCTGAATTCATTATTTTATTGATTGGCTAGACTTAAGAGAGTGATGGAAAAATGTTAGTAATAAATATTAAATGTAAAGAAAGGTGTGTTGCGGCTGCAGTCCCCCCTCAGAAAGCCTATCATTAAACATTTGCCAACATATTCCTGATTTCACAGCTTTTTCCTGTTGACTCTGGCATAGTTACTCTGAATTTGCATTAATTTTTAAAAGTAAATGAGCCACACCTTGATGGTATGGTGCAGGAGACATAGTGTTTATATAGAAACCAGGAAGATCTGGGTTCAGGTGTCACCTCTGAAAAATCATGGCTGTGTCAATACTCTGGGAAAGTCATTTCATTTCTCAGGGTTCCAGACAATTCTCTAAGACTGTAATTTTTGAGAAAGTACTGCCCGTCATTTGATGCAAGAAATAGGACTTCCCTATGACACTCAAATCCCAGATCTAGTATCTTGTTCTTAAATGAAGGAAGTTCAGGTGCCCTCACAATGCACACCAAACAAGTTACCTTGGATAGTCTTTAATCATCGAAGGCAACATGATGAGTGAACCCAGTGGTCCTCACACATTGTGAGGCAACCAGGTGGCCAAGTGGACAGAGCGCTGGCCCTGGAGGTAGGAGGATCTGAGTCTGAATCTGGCCTCAGGCACTGACAGATTCTGTGAACCTGGGTGACTGACGCCATGGCTGCCTGCCTCAGTTTCCTCATCTGTAAAATGGAGGTAATAAATAGTACCTACCTCTCAAAGTTGTAAAGACGAAATGAGATAATATGAGTAAAGAATGTTGCTAAGTATTCTGCAATTATCTTGTCTGATCCTCACAACAACCCTGGGAAGTGCATACTATTGTGTTTTATATACATGTATATATATACATATCTATCTATCTATCTATCTATCTATCTATCTATCTATCTGTCTGTCTGTCTGTCTGTCTGTCTGTCTGTCTGTCTGTCTTTCTGTCTGTCTATCTATCTATCCATCTATTGGTCTATCTATCTATCTATCTATCTATCTGTCTGTCTGTCTATCCATCTATCTATCAGTCTATATATTTACCTATCTATCCATCTATCATCTATTTATCTATCCATCCATCTATCTATCTATCTATCTATCTATCTATCTATCTATCTATCTATCTATCTATCTATCTACCTACCTACAGAGAGAGAGAGAGAGACAGAGAGAGACAGAGAGAGAGAGAAAATTAGGCAAACAAAGGTCATCATCATCATCTCCATTGGCATCATGCATTATCTTTCAATAACATCTAGAGCAGTGGTTCTCAACCTTCCTAATGCCGTGACCCCTTAATATAGTTCCTCATGTTGTGGTAACCCCCAACCATAAAATTATTTTTGTTACTACATAACTGTAATTTTGCTACTGTTATGAATCACAATGTAGATATCTGATATACAGGATGTATTTTCATTGTTACAAATTGAACATAACCCACAGGCTGAGAACTGCTGCTCCAGACAGTAACCACATCAAGGAGGTTGTGTCCAGGGAATGAAAGTTTCTCCAGAGGTGTCCAAACTCCCAAGTTAAAATTATGATGAAAGGTATTGAAAAAAGCATACATGTGCCTTTGGGTTAGAATCATCTCCAAAGACTCCCTTTCTCTACCCCATATTCCAAAGTCCTCCACAGTCCCCTCCTATTTCTACAGTAATAGTGGCAGAGAGGGACCTAAGAATAACACCATTTTTAGACTGACAATAAACCTTAACTGAGCTATTAAATGTGAGAGCCTCTTCCACTGATCTATGAAGGCGAATTCTACTGGAGAAGTTGAACCATGTCCATCTCAGCATTCTCAGAATCAACAAAAGCAGAAAAAAGAGGAAATGTGCAGGTGAATGGAAGGATGGTTCATAGGTTATTCTTGGAGAGGGTAAAGAAGGAAGCTGGTTTTATCACATGCCAAAAGGCAACAAGAAACATCATTTAATGAGCCATTTAAGCCTCTTATACTGCAGTGCTCATGAGAAATATCTGGAAAAGGCCACCATGAAAATAAAACAATTACAACTTTTGTGCCAACATCAGCTACTGGGGATGGAGGAGCTAGGTGCTGGGCTCTATGCACACTTGAGCCTGGGTCCGAGAATCCCAGAGTGAAGGTGGTACTGGAATTCCAAGGGTCATAGGGAGTTCCCAGGGCCATCCAGACCTCCCCTCCGCCTCTGGGTGAGTAGTGCCAGCCAAGGTTTTTAAGGCTACTGGCAGGGCTGGGGATGAAGCCTGGGCAGTCACACTTTCCCCTTGTTCTAAGCTGTAGGATCGCCTTACTAAATCACTAAGAAAACCTTTCTCCTCCAGCCTCTCACTTTGGACCTCCACACAAACTTTTTTGTCCAGGTCACCATTTGCTTTTGCCAGGGGCTGACACAGCCCTGGCCCCCACCCACCTGGGCTATGCAGTAAGCACAGAATATGAGAGCACTGCTGTTAGTCTTTGGGGAGACAGTAATGCTTTCAGCGTCCCGCCAGCTGTCTGATGGGCAGCAGACAACGAGACACAGCAAAGTCAGTAGCAATCACTTCTTCCTTGACATGCCCTTCTGAGGGGGCTGACAGCAGCTTGGCCAGCAGGATGGAACTGGGAACCACCTGTGTTTACAGAATGGCATCTTCTTCCAAGAGCTCTCCCTTGGCCACCCTCTCCTTTCTCCCCATGGCATTCCAGACACCGTTTGGGAGGGGAAGGAGAGAGTGGGAGGTGATTGAGGGCAGGGGGGTGGAAATATGATGGCAGCGGTCATCTTTACTGAAACTCATAGGGGTTAAGAGGCAGAACCGGAACAGGGAGTCGGGAAGGATTTAGATCTCAGCTGCCTGTTCCAGTGATTAAGCCAATTTACCTCCACCGCTGTTTCTTAAACTTCCTTTCCATTCAGAGTGTAAATAAAGGAGGGAGAGAGACAAGGACATGACATTACCTGGGGAATGGGAAGGAAGAGATTTAATGAGCTTCTGAAGGCACACAGAAGAAGGCTGAAAAAGTCTAGGGATGGCAGCAAAGGGCTACAGCATCACTAGACAAATGGGGGGTGAGGGAAACATGATGGGGGCAATGGGTTGAGAGTGGGGATGGACTACTTCTCAAGGATATAAAAACAACAAAAGGGGAAAGTTGTCTTGTTCTCAGTTTGGTCTGATCTTATCTCTGTATTAAAAATATTTCCTAGGGCAGCTAGGTGGCACAGTGAATAGAGCAGTAGCTCTGGAGTCAAGAGGACCTGAGTTCAAATTCAGCCTCTGACACTTAACACTTACTAGCTGTGTGACCTTGGGCAAGTCACTTAACCTCAATTGTCCTGCCTTCCCTCCCCCCAAAAGAAAAAAAAATCTCCCTCGGCATGTGGCTATGGACTCTTCTGTTCCAGATACTGGAGGGCAGAATTCAGGCTTTCCACAACCCAATCCACTACTTAGGGTAGCTAGGTTGCACATGTATAGAGGGCAAGGCCTGGAGTCAAGAAGACTCCTCTTCTTGAGTTCAAATCCGGACTCAGACACGTATTAGCTGTGTGACCCTGGACAAGTCACTTCACCCTGTTTGCCTCAGTTTCCTCATCTGTAAAATAAGCTGGAGGAGGAAATGGCAAACTACTCCAGTATCTCTGCCAAGAAAACCCCAAGTGGGGTCATGAAGAGTTGGACAGGACTGAAAAATGACTAAACAGCCACATCTTTGCTTCTGTGTTGCTTCATTAGAACCACAAGGTGGTGCAGTTTATAGAGCCTTGGACTTAAGAGTCAAGAAGAGCCCAGTTCAAATTCTGCCTCAGATATTTGCTAGTTTAGAAAGTCATTTATCTTTTCCTGACTTCAATTTCCTCATCTGTAAAGGGGATTAGGAAACGGGAGTTGAGTACCCGCTTCACAGGGTTGAGGTGGGCATCAAACATGATCATGTAGAGGAAACACTTACTTTATTAAGTTATGCAAATGCTAGCAAAGATGGTGGTGATGTGGTGGTGGTGGTGGTGGTGGTGGTGGTGGTGGTGGTGGTGGTCAGGAGCTGAGCCATAGTATTGTTATCTAGGAGATTAACAAACCTCTGCCATTTGGGAAATGGATGAAGAGTTTATTAGAATAATGGAAGGAGTTCTGAATTCAAGAAGAGTCATCACATCATAGATTTAGAGCTTAGAAGCCATCAAGTCAACCTCTACGACTATGATTTTACAAATGAGGAAATAGTATCAGAGAGATTAGTAGACCTTCCCAAAGTCACACAGTTAGTGAGTGGCAAAGGGAAGATTTGACTCTAGGGTTTCCAAATCCAATGCTATAGTCACTTTATTGAGCTTCATTACTTGCTAAATGTGTGACTGTAATTATAGACTAGCAGAGGAAGCTTAGAGTTTCTGTCCTTCTACAATACTTACAGAGAAGGCCGCTTTGTCCCAGAAATGTTAAACTACTTGTTTGAGATCATACAGCTACTGAGTGGAAGAGCTGAGATCAGATCTCCTGACTTCCATGCTGCTTATCTTTCCAACATCTTTCATGGTTTCCTGAGCCTCTGTCTTCTTCATTGTAAAGCAGGAATAACAGCACCTACATATTTTTCGCACAAAGCCATTGGGAGGACCAAAAAAGGTGATGCTTGTGCAATAATTTTGTAAATTGTAATAAGAAAATGTGAGGGAGAATTATTAGGGTCATTTTCCCCCCTGTAGACTTGGGTTAGATAATTGGATAGATGAAAAAGTCTATACATTTTTGCAGACTCCAAGTTCAATATACATCAATAGTAATCCCTGCCCCCAAAAGTAATGAGATCTAATCCTATATTAAGGGGAGTATAGCTTCTAGGACTGACTGGTGATAAGCCTTCTGTACTCTCTCCTGGTTAGAATATATTTGTAGGGTTTTGTTGAGTTCTAGATGTTTCATTTTTGAGATAACATTAACCAACTGGAGAATGTCCAAACAATGACAATGGTAATGGCCAAAGCCTTGGGTTTATGCCATATGAGGTTCTTCTGAAGGAACTGGAAATGTGAACCTGCACGTTTAGCCTAGAAAAGAGAATGCTCATGGGAAACATGAGAGATGTCTCAAAATCTATGAAAGACAGTCATGGAAGCGGAATTGGACTGGTTCTGTTTGGTTTAAAATGGACAGTATTAGAGCAACAAGTGGGAAGTGCAAAGATACCATTTTGGAGCTTGTTGTCAAGAACATTTTCCTAAAACATGAAACTGGGTAAGAGTAAAATGAGATGCCTTGGGAGCTTGAGCTTCCTCCCTTCCCCCACTTTGCTATGAAGTCTTCAGACAGAAGCTAGTTGAGCACTCGTTGGGTGGGCTATAGTGGGGACTCTTTGAAGGTTATGGTTGACTTCTGAGGTTGCTTCAAACTCTGAAATTCAGGATTTCTGTACATGAATAGCTCTTACAACTGGCAGCAGGCAAAGGAATCCTTTCCTTTATATTCAGGGTCTGGCAGAGCATGCCAGTGTTCCTGGGTCAAGGTATCATAGCTCACTAACTCTTTATCCTGACCTGAGCTTAGTTGCTCAGGGTGGGTTCATGAGGCTTCCCCAGAGAAATCCTGGGCAGGTCTTTGCTCTGCCATCTTGAACAGAAAGAAAAGGGCTGCCCAGGGACCTTTTTGAATCAAGGGTCAAAGGAAGAAGAAACCAAAGTTTGGGTAAGAGCTACGTAAGATTTGGACCGTCAATAGGAGAAATGTAAGTCCTGTCAGAATCCCTCTGGGGAAAGAACTGGGGAGGCTGAATGCAGAGCAAAGCAGATTATTTCCTTTTTTGTCGTTTTGCCTTTCTCATGGTTTCTCCCATTCATTCTAATTCTTCTATACATCATGACTAATGTGAAAATATGTTTAATAGGAATGTATATGTAGAGCTTATATCAGATTGCAGGCTGTCTTGGGGAGGGAGCGGGAAAAATGCGAAAACTTATGGAAGTAAATGTTAAAAACTAAAAATAAATAAATCAACTTTTAAAAAAAGAACCCCATGGGGGTGACATGGAAACTTTGATTGGTACAATGAAAAGGGTGATAGCAGCTGGTCCCAGGGTATGATTATTCTTATGTTTGGTTATTCTCTGGTATGGTTATTCTTATAGTCTAGTATGCCCCAACCAGCTTTGTTTCAGATGGAGTATACGTTGCTGACAGAAGGATAGAGGTTTATGATCCAGAGTGACCTAATCAGTCTGGGTTGCTTCATTCCCCCTTTATACTCTGGAATAAATTACTTCTATCTGTTAGGTCACCAACAGAACCTGGGATTCTGACTCGCCAAGTGCCTCAAAATATTTAAAGTTCAAGAGCATTACCTTCATAGATTAGCTAAGAATGGTCATAGGGTACTATATCTAACAGAGATCACTCTAGATCAGGAATAGCTATGAGACCCTGGAAATGGACTGACAAGCCTGAGCATTCTGCCACACCCAATCAAGGCTTAGTATGAGGATCTAATGACATTATGGATAGAAAATGCTTGGGGAAATGTCAAGTGTCAACTATTAAGATAAAGTGAGATAATGAATGTAAAAGCACTTTGTAAAGTCCTAAAGCAAAGCAAAGCTTTGGTGGGAGGAGAAACCTAAGCTGACCTGCACCAGTCTATGACTGGAAGACCTGAGGAGGTCATTCTCAACTGTCCAAGGCAGTTTATATCTGCTGAATCAGCTTAAATTGATACCTCTGTTGTTGGGCAGCCTTGACCCTTTCTCTTCCTCTCCTTTGTCTGTTTGTTTTGGGCATAAGAAAGTTAATCCCCAATCCTTCAAGCCCCAGTTCCATTGTCTTCTTTGAAACCTTCTTGTACTTCTGGATCCTCAGTGACCTCCGCCTTCTCTGGATTTCTACAGTGCTGGTACTCTATACCATGCTTAGCATTATATTTCATAGAAACACATGGACAGAGGGACAGGCAGACTTACAGACTCTTTTTTTAGAGTCATAGATAAATAGATTCAGACATAAAAGTATACATGATATAGAAGTGGTATCATAGTGCACAGAGTACCAGGCCTGGAGTCAAGAAGACCTGAGTTCAAATATGTACTTAGCTGTGTGACCCTGGGAAAGTCACTTAACCCTGTTTGCCTCAGTTTCCTAATCTATAACAATGAGCTGGAGAAGGAAATGGCAAACCATTCCAGTATCTTTGCCAAGAAAACCCCAAATGAGGTCATGAAGAGTCAGACATGACTGAAAATACTCAATAACAAAAATTTAGATATATACAATCTAACCCAATACACGTTTATTTAGCATGTACTATCTGCCAACATCTGTGTTAAGCCCTGGGGATACAACGAATAAATAGTTCCTGCCCTTGAGAAGCTTACAATCTAAAGGAGGGGGCAGACAATATACAAAAGGAGGCATGAAAGGGCATCTCCTTTCAGGGCAGAGTCACCAGGAATCTTCTTGTTCCAGGGAACTGAAACCAGGAAATATAGCAGACACGAAATGGAGAAAGCCCAGCGGCCAGTTTCTGCCCTATGTAAAGGAAGGCATTGGGAAGAGTCTGGTACTCTATTCTCCAGCCCTCCATTCAAAAGAGAGAGGTAGTGTCAATTAAGGTTAGAGTTAGCAGAATGGTGATGAGCTTAGAGGCAATGGACTTACCTATCCTAGGAGGGGCATCTTGTGATCAGAGTTGAAACCAGGCAGAACACCAGATGCAAAATGGATTGATCTCCATCTGGATAGAGACAGATATAAATATATAAAACAGATATAACTACTTATTGTTATCTGATTTCTTTATGTACCTTAGTCTTATCTGGTTAGATAGTTTGTAAGGCAAGACCCTAGCCAAATACGGTTATCAGAAAATACATAATCTGTCTCTCTATTATATATTCATAATAAATTACAATTTCAAGCTCTAAGAAGTGAGCAGTGGGGTGGGGGGGGGGAGGGACAGTGTTCTATCAGGCTAAAAGGACTTTCACATATAAGCCCAGTGATGGACAATGGCATTTAAGGTTGAGTATAGCCAACTTTATGGAGGCTTATCAAAAATCTGGCTACCAGATAATGAATTTTCTGGCCAAAGCTTTGGTTGTAGCACCACTCAAACTCACGGAAGGGCCAAAGTCAATGAACTGTATTTTAAATTCTTTTTTTGCCAATTTTGCAATCATGAGCTAATCAATTGTGTCATTGTTCCTGGATGGAATGGGTCAATCCACTCTTTATGATATCATCCACCATCCAAAGTAACTCTGTGGACCAAAGTGCTACTTCCCTGGCCGCCGTTTCCCATATTAAAATATAAACTCCTTGAGGACAGGAACTGATTTTGTTGTTTGTATTTGTATCCTCAGAGTTTAGTAAGATACTTGGCATGTAGTAAGTGTTTAAAAATGTTTTTTCATCCATCCATCCATCCATCCATCCATCCATCCATCCATTCATCCATCCATCCATCCATCCATCCATCCATCCATCCATCCATCCATCTATTCATTCATTCATTTATCCATCTATCCATCCATCCATCCATCCATTCATCCATCCATCCATCCATCCATTCATTTATTCATTCATTCATTCATTCATCCATCTATCCATCCATCCATCCATCCATCCATCCATCCATCCATCCATCCATCCATCCATTCATTCGTCCATTCATCCATCCATCCATCCATCCATCCATCCATCCATTCATTTCTGACCTCAGATCCAATACTCATTTCATGGCTCTCGTATCCCTCATCATCTATTCCATAAAAGAGAACCATGAGGAAACTGAGATCCCTGAAATACCTTCACATCTGACATAATGAGTCAGGTGCCTAGCTCTACCTTTATTGGTCACTAAGACCTTCCATTTATGTAGCACTGCAAACATTGCAGAACACTGTACCTATCTTATTTCATTGGACCCTCGTAGAGATCCTGTGAGCTAAGTGCTACAGTTATCCCCATTTTAAAGGTGGGGAAACCAAGACTCATAAAAGTCAAATGCCTTGCCAGTTAAGTGTCTGAGGCAGGATTTGTATTCAGGTCATTCTGACTCAAGCTTCAATGCTTTATCCACCATCTCACCAGTGCTCTGAGAAATCCAGACCCCGGAAAATGAAGAAAATGTCAGAGGAGCCAAGTGTAGGAGTATAATTAATTAGAACAGAAAATGATTTTACAGACCTCTCTTTTCATCTCCTGTAAGCTGTTTTCTGTCTTCCTCCTTCTGTGAGTTTTTTCAACTTTTAACAAAATGGTTCCCAGGAAGATTGCTCAGTGAATATGGCCATTTCACTGCAGCCCAACTCTCTTCTCTGTCAGTGAAACCATGCTCTGGCTTAATGAAATCCTTGAGGCCCAGGGCTGGGATGCCGTATAAGATTTCCTTGAGCACACATCACAAAAAGCCCCTCAGCTACAAAGCTTCCTTCAAACATAACTTGGCTGAGACCCCAGACTAGCAATGAGGTTATTTTCTTCAAGGGGCTGGCCAAATTAATATTGGACTTTATATGTTTTTTTTGGTTTTTTGAGAGTTTTTTTTTTAGCCCCTAACCCCATTTTTGTAGAGTACCTTCACAACAGCGGCTTCCACTGATTTTCACAGAATTCCTGGGAGAATGGGCTCTCAGAGCTCTTGGTTAAGGACTAAACAATGAAGCAGGTCGCAGTGTCCTAAGAAATCAGGTCATTCTGCCTTTTTCTTGTGATCATTCTGACAACAGGGGGAGAAGGCACAGACATGATTATCAACAGTATTTCAGAAATAGAAGGCCTTGTGCTACAGGGCACTAAACACACACCATTCAATACTCAGAAAACTTAGCCTTCTTCTTAATGCAGGCAGAGTATTCCCTAACATCTTGATTTTGAACATTTTTCTTTGTTTTCCCACACATACTCCAACCCTATATATATATATATATATGTAAAGGATGCAAATGGCTGTTCCAATGCACATATTCAGATAGTTTATATATTATATATATATATATATATGTAAAGGATGCAAATGGCTGTTCCAATGCACATATTCAGATAGTTTATATATTATATATATATATATATATGTAAAGGATGCAAATGGCTGTTCCAATGCACATATTCAGATAGTTTATATATTATATATATATAGGTAAAGGATGCAAATGGCTGTTCCAATGCACATATTCAAATAGTTATAAAATCTTTAAGCAGAAAGGGACCCTAGATCTTCCTGGGTCAATCCCATCTTTGTCTACTTGGGGAAATGAAAACTCCAAGAGGAGATAGGATTTTCCCAACATTAAATAGAGTCTGGGCTCCATGATATTCAGTGACACTGACACACCCAAGAAAATGGGGGAAAGTCCAGAAGGCACCATTAAGAGTATATATAGCAATTGATGGATGCAAGGCCTATTTGTGCCCAGGACTTTGTGTATTCTGTGCTTAAGATCTCAAGTACCATACAGCCTAATATATGAGATTTTCCTTGAGAACAGATACAATCCAGAGGCAAATCCACTAAAATAACATAGAAACTCCCCTGAGCCATACTTCTCTAACACAAAGCATCCTTATTGGCTCTTGTTCTCTTCTTTCTGCCCATATCTTTGGCTCTAAGGTCACAATTTTTGTTGTTCACTCATCTCAGTCATGTCCAATTCTACATGAACCCATTTGGAGTTTTTGGGTGATTTGCCATTTCTTCCTCCAGCTCTTTTTGCAAGTGAGGAAAGCGAAGCAAACAGGGTTAAGTGACTTGCCCAGGATCACACAGCTAGTAAGTTTCTGAGGCTGGATTGGAACTCAGGTCTTCCTGACTCCAGACTCAGTGCTCTATTTGCTGGACGGTATAGCTGCCCCTGAGGCCACAGTAGAATGGACATTTTAAGAAACACTGTCCCACAGTGCTGGTCTGTCTTTGTGTTTATAAGCTACCCACCAACAACCTCAGATCTGGGAAGAGGCTGATGTCCTCTCTGATGTCATTGCCAAAAGCTGTTGTCTTTAAAGCTATCTGTTTCAACTGCCTTGCTTCCTCAATTATGTACTTAATAGCAGAGCCAGCAACAATAGGACTCAGTTCTCCTGACTCCCCAGACTCCTGGATCCCTTCTTGTTTACAATTGCAGCAAACGTGGGCACTGGAAACATTTTTCAGAGAATTGTCAGATATTAGAGCTGCAAATGACCTCGGAGTTCATCTTGTCCAACTACTTCCATTTACAGAGGCACAAACGGAGTCCCACAGAGGGGCTGCAGGGTGCTGAAGGTCACAATGACTTGGGAGGCGTCGTTTCTAGGTCTGGCAGCACCACCAGGTCCCAGGCCAACGTTCTTTCTGTTTCACCACTGCTGTCTTCTATGATAAATGCTGTATGGCTGTTTCCCTGCCAGGTTACTGCAGGTGAGTAAACAAACCAGTGTATAACCAGGGGGCTTAGGGACTGGCGAGAGGAAACTGTCTAATTGAATCCCTTAACTTCACTGTGGGGTCTGAGTGTTGAAATTGTTCTCATTTCTACAGCAAAAATAAGAGACATTCAAAAACCAAGTCATATTTGGTCAGCGAGTCAAAACAGCATTTACAGAGCCTTTCTCCAAAACATCTGAGGGTTTAATTAAAATCAGGCCTTTTCTCTGTTTTCTTTCTTCCCTTCCCCCTCCTCCCTCCAATTTTATTTGGAAAACTCCAGACCCAGGTTCATGCCAACAAACAGAATTATATCCAAGCCTTGCTTGGTGGATTGGAAAACTCTTATCATAATGGCTGTAAGGAAGTGACAAGTTTCTTTAATTTTTAATTCTCCCCCAGAATAAGGTAATTCTAAAGTAAAGGCTGGGGAGACTGCTAGTTTTAAGAAGAAATAATGTAGTGAATGGTCTGAGATAATTATAGCAACTCCTAAGTACTTTGATCAATCAAGTCCTCAGAGTAAGGCTTTAGGGGTAGTTCTGAGGGATTTGGGGGGCAGCTAGGTGGCACAGTGGATAGAGCATGGACCTGAAGTCAGGAAGACTCATCTTCTTGAGTTCAAATTTGACCTCAGACAGTCATTAGTTATGTGACCCTGGACAAGTCCTGAGGAGTAATTTATTAGTGGGGAGGACTTATTCTTTATTATATAAGACCCTGTTTGCCTCAGTTTCTTCATCTGTAAAATGAATTGGAGAAGGAAGTGGCAATTTACTCCTTTATCTTTGCCAAGCAAACCCCAAATGGGGTCACAAAGAGCCAGACATGACTGAAAAATGACTCAACAAACCTGAGGGGTTGGAGCTATATTTCTAATGTAATAGATCTACCTACCAATGTGCAAGGTTATTAATTAATACGATTATTAATTAATTATCACTTAATCGGGCAGACATTCGGGTTTTAGGAAACACTATTTTACCAGCACAGCTGGTGTAGTTGGTACATTTTCCCCAAAGTCTGTGTCATGCCCTCTTCTATGTATATATGGAATCCAAGGGAAAGTGAGCTCCAGCTTAGAGATCCCCTATGGCAAAGATGTAACTCACAACTGGCACTCCTTTTCTTCCCTTCACAGACTCATCATGGGGCTCAAAGAGATTCCTCTGGGGGGATCATTTGTCATTTCTTCTGGGCTCTTTGGGGAACAGCGGAGGTGTATGCAATCCGTGCTTGTACAGACATTACTATCAGTGGTTCTGGGAGCATCAACTGGCCGGACCCTGATAGGACAGGAGGCCCTCCAAACCTCCCCCTCAGTACATGAGAGCCTCCTCTGTTGGGAAGAAAGGGAAGAGACTAAAACCTAGACTAAAGCTCAGTCTCTGCTCCTCCCCACTAATAAATTCCTTCTCAGGAGTATAGCTAGGAGAGTCTCTTCTCCAGCTTGCTCAAATCTCTCGAGCCTGAATTGACTCAATATTTTATAGATGCTCCATGGGGAGTAACTAAGTTTCCCCAGGCAATCCAAACACACTTCCTGTCAACCTTACTTCAGTTCATCCAAGGACTTTATGAAATTAGTCTAAAGCAGGGGTTGGTAAACTATGGCCTAAGGGCCAAATTCAGCCAGTTGCTTATTTTTATACAGATGGAAAGCTAAGAATGGTTCTTTTCTTTTTTACATTTAAAAATAATATTTTACTGTACTTTGGATTTGGCCTTTAGGCATAGTTTTCTGGTCTAAAGTCTTTGATGTATTGATTGAATAGAGGTGTTTAAGGTCATGTTCACACTTTTGCCTTGAACTGATTCATTCAAGACTGTGTTCTCACCTGAAGAATTTGTCAAGGCTAAATGGAGTGAGGTGATTTTGAACCTAACTTTAAAATATTGTCCCTGAATCTTACAATTAGAAAGGAATTTGGATGGTAGCAAGGCCCACCTTGTTCAGAATTCAGGCGACTCCCCTATAGAACAGGACAGATCAAAGAAGACAGGAGGCTTACTCCTATGCCAAAGTCTCCACTGCTTGCTCCCCCTCTGACCTTTCTTGGGGGCCCTCTCTCCTTCCTGAAATAACTTTCTATTGCTTTGGATTCTCTTCCTTCATACATGGTACATTTCCCCAGTGGAATGTAGCTCATCTCTCTCTTGGTCATTCCTTCATTTACTTTGTGACAGTCACTGGATAGGTCATTCTTTTGAGTCTGTTTTTTTCCCCCCATCTCTGCCTTTACATAAATCTTTACCTTCATATTCCATCATTGTAAGGCCAAAATCTTTTCAGCCATTCCTAATTAATGGGTACCCACTTTGTTTCCAATGCTTTTACTATAATTATTTTGGTATATATGGGATCTTATTCTCTATCATTGCTGTCCTAGGGTATATATATATAGTAGTGAGATCACTGGACTGAAAAGTATGAACAGTTTTTTCTCCTGTAGTTCCAGTTTGTTTTCCAGTAGAGCTGGTCTATTAGTTCCATCAATGGTATATGAGTCGCCATCTTCCCACAAGTTCTCCAGGGTTGACTACGAGCTTATTGAGGTTGCTGTTGTTTGAATCATGATGGTGGATATGAAGGAAAACTTCAGAACTGTTCTAATCTGCATTTCTCTTATAATTAGTGATTTGGAGCATTTTGTAAATTTATTTTCCTGTTCTTTTAAAAAATTTTTTTGACATATTTTGTTTTCACATCAATTTAATTTCTAAATATGTACCTTTCTCTTCCATTGTGGGTTACCTAGCCCTTGTAAAAAAGAATTTTAAAAGGAAGAGGGGAAGAAGTTTAGCAACAATAGCCAGTACTTTAACCAAATCTGGTAGAATATGTGATTTTCCACATCCATAGAGAAGGAAAAGAGGTGCATTTTGTGAGTTTTATTTTCAATGCTTATTACTATTGCATTGGAAAAAACCTGAAACAAAATATGGAATCTAGATGATCTGGGTTCAAATTCTGACTCTTCCATTTACCATCTATGTGCTCCTGTGGGAGTCACTTGCCTTCTTGTTTCTCCATTTCCTCATCTGTAAAAGGTTTATATTTTAAAGGAATTGTCCTCTTCCTCAGGTAATGAAGTTGTTTCCACTGGTTTCACAGGAGCTGGTTTACAGATTGCATCCATCTTGAGGATTTCTATACCCCAGAAATAACTCCCCAGGCCTCTCCTCCGGGCTCCTTCATAAATCTTCGGTGTGTGTCCTTGAACAGCTGAGGAAGTGATTCATACCAGGCAGGGCTAAGGTTTGTTCTAAGCACAAGTGGAATTAGGAAGTCACACGTGGAGCCATTTTAGCAAAATTCTGTTTCTTATGTTTTCCCAAGTGTTCAAGAGAATTATAGCCAATCTAGAAAACTACAGTGGCCTGTTTCACTGACTGGGGGTCTGTGAAAACCCAGCATTTCCTCCTGCCCCATTCCTTTTCTGCATTGCCACTTTCATAAGACTATATGTATGTCTATATATGTATGTATATGTACATGCATGTGTACACAAGCACAGGCATGCATGCATATGCATGTAATATACATCTAAGTACATATCTATATGTGCATGCATGCATACATATATGATATGTGTGTATCTACATGTGTATCATGTATATACAGGCATGCATATTAAATGTATAGATGTGTGTATCTGTGTATTGTATGTTTGTGTATGTGTGTATGCATGTGCACATAGAATATCACAATATGTATGTATAAATATATTTACCCACATATAGATTATATACATTATACGTGTGTGTGTATACACATACACACACATATACACACTTATTTTTTTTTAAGTAGACTGGAAAGGCCATATGCAGAGCTACATCAGAAAATCTTCTTAATATCACAAGCACTCTGTTCAGGCCATTTGGAAGACACATTATCTAGGATAAGTATTAACAGAAGGGCCTATCACAGAAATGTTACCCAAACTACCACCTTTTATTAAGCCCTGGGGACACCTTAAAACCATCACATTACTCTGATGGCTGAGACCCGTACGCCTGTTTTCCCTGGCTGAAACATGCTTGAATGTAACATGAAAGAGACCCGGCTTAACCCTAGCATTAAAATACGAGGAGGACGCCCTTAATGACAGTGCCAGATTGAAAGAAACATTCTAACCTCGGCAGACTCCCAGATTCCGGAGTAAGGCCCTTCGGATCCGTGTCAGGCTGGCTAGGAGCTGCCAGATGGTGGGGAGAGAAAGAGGGGGGAGGAATGTCAGTGGAGGGAGTCAGTGCTCCCTGCCATTCCCTTGCAGAAGGTAGATACACCCCTGCCAGGCCCTCCCTCAACTGGAGAAGCCATGTGATCTGGTTCCATGACTATCAGACTATCTGGCTTCTAGCTCCCGTTCTGTCACTAACTAGGTGTGTGACCTTGGACAGGTCACCATCTCCTTTGCCTTCTGAAAAATGAGATTATTTGTACTGGGATCATAGGCCTCCAAGTTGGAAAGTACCACGCAGATCATCTAGTATTGCCCAATCATTTTATAGGTTAGGGAACAGAAGCCCCAAGAGATAATTGTGGGTACTGATTGTGGGTACAGTACTGAATTCAAACTCTGGTCTTTGGAGTCCAGATTCTATCTTTGTCCATTGTGGTAGGCTGCCTTTTCAGGACCTCTAAGGTGTCTTCCAAGTCTAAGTCCAATTTATTTTGAGATTTCAAAGCCTGGCTAATTTTTAAGGCACTCACATGACCCAAAGTAGAAAATACCCATCAAACAATTTATCAACAAATACTTACACTTTCCATACGTGTAGCACCTAGTTAGGCTCGGTGAAGGTATAAGAAATGGTTACCATTCCAAAGAAAGTCAGAGTCTAGAAGGTGGGATGGGGCACACAAGGAAAAACATGCTGACGATATGGGGAACAGCTTACTTCTTAACACTGGGCAGTACGGCTAATGCTTTGAGTTCAAAGGCCAGAGAGCTCACTGTGGCATGAGACAGCTATGGAAGGATTGCAAAACACGAGAGAGATTAATAAAGAGTTGGGTTTGATGATCTAAAGCATGTGCTGGAAGCTCCCAGAATTGTCCAGTTTTCAGCCTTTTATACCTAGGAAATCAAATACAAATCAGAGCTTGATGTATTGTTATGTCTGTTGTCTAGACTTATGAAAATGATGGAGAAAATGTTAACGCAGATTGGATTTAAAAGTGTGTCATTCACACACTTGACTGGGAGTGGGGAGGGGGGAGGTGGAAAGTTAGTTGTTAAACATTTACCAGCACCCTTTGTTTAAGCTCTGCTAGTTTGTGATTTTCCTTCAAAAATGAAATGCATCTAAATGCTAAGAAGGAAGTTTGAGGAATAGAAACAAAGAAAACAGAGGGAAACTGATTATCAAGACAGACTATAGACCAGAAACAAGATGTAATTTTTTTTTCTCCCCTTGCAAAACCATGACTATGGCTTTCCTTATATCTAGGGTAGGGAAATGATCTCTCCTCTGTACAATAAGGGGATGATTTCTAATGTTTTCTCCGGCCCTGTCAGATATTCCTCTACCCAAGAAACTTCAGTGGCTCCTTAGTATTTCTAGAATAAAATATAAGTCCCTCCATTTGAGATTTAAAGTATTTCCTAATTTTGGCCTTCCTTTCTGGACATTTGAAATTACTCTCCTTCATTGCTCTATTTCCCAGCCAAATTGGCCCATTTGCTTTTACTCATGCATAACAACCCATTGCCTGGCCCCTCCTTACACAAGCTATTCCTCTGGCCATCACATGTCCTCCGTATCTACTGGTAAGATTGTTGTCTTTCTTTGAAGCCCAAATGCCACCTCTTACACAAGGCCTTTCCTAATCTCACCCAGCTGTCATCACTTTGTAGTGAACTCTTTACACATGTTGTTCCAACTTATGTGAACATAGGTTTAAAACTGGAAGAGATCTTAGAAACCAGCTAGTCTAGTCCGCTCATTTTACAGATCAAGAAACTGAGGCTCAGAGAGTTCAAATGCTTTACCCAGGATCACACAGGCTGGTTTTGAATCCCGATTTTCATGGCTCCATGCCCATCACTATATCATGGTCCAATCTGGAGTTTCCTTGGCAGAAATACCAGAGTGGTCTGCCATTTTCTTCTCCAGCTCATTTTACAGATGAGGAAACTAAGGTAAACAGGGTTAAGTGACTTATCCAAGGTTATACAGCTAGTAAGCGTCTGAGGCAAGATTAGAATTCAAGAAAATGAGTCTTCCTGACTCCAGGCCTGGTGCTCTATTCACTGTGCCACCTGGCTGTCCCTCACACATTTATGGATAGAGTAAAAAAGCTTAAAGTTGACAATCACAACCTAAATGGCTTTTTTTAACCAAGATTAATTTGATCTGGCCCCCTAAGAATAAGAACTAGCTGCCAACTGACCAACCAAAGCAGGCTATTGCCCATAGTCCCAGAGAACTAATTTCCTCTGAACTCATTCCTCCATGGAAAACTTCCCGGAATCTCATTTTCATCTGAGCATGTAAGACTGGTCATCTTTTGAGCTTCCACAGTAATAGTAATGATGACAACAAATAGTTAACATTAATGTAGTTACCCTATGAAAATCCTATTTACTAATCATATACTAATGAAGTAACAGATGTTATACTATAATACTATACAAATAACATAGCTTCACATATATTAGCTCATTGATCCTCCCAACAGCCTTCAGAGCTATTGTTACCCCCATTTTACAGATTAGGAAACTGAGGGACAGAGAAATAAAATAATTTGCTAAGGGTCATATATCTAGTAAGTGTCTCGGTTACTAGGATTCAGATTCAGGTCTTTCTGATCTCAGGCCCAGAGCTCTGTGCTCTATGATGACCTGACACTTCTAGGGCCCTTCTCAAGCCCCTTGGAGGGAAGTGTCCAGGCTTTACTCTTTGTTTTACTGACCCAGACATATGTGAAAAGTGAAAACAGCAGGAAAGGGGTTGAAGAGCTATGTAGGACAGGCCACTAGACAGTGTGTAATAAAGTACTAAATCAATGTTTGCTCTAGACAATAAGTACTACAAGAACTGAGATGATTTGGTCCAGTTCAATAGACATGAAGAACCATGTTCAAGCTACTGAGAGAGACGCAAAGACAAATGAGAATTCGCCTTTGCCTTGGAGGAGTTTGCGGTCTCCTAGAGCAGATAAGAAAGCTAGAGTCTAAGGCAGAGTGTACCTATCAGGTGGGAAATGCTATTATTGCTCTAAGAACTGAGAAGCCACCTGTGACCAAACTGGGAGGATGGGGGCAGCATAATGGAGGGGCAGTATAGGAGCTGGCTCTACGGATGGGTAAGATTCTGATGTGCAGCTTTGCTGAAATGTGTCAGTTTGTAGCTTCCAAATTCCAGGCACATTTACATAATAACAACAACAAGAAGAAACAACTTCTTAGGGATTACAAGGCACTTTAAGTTTGCCTGAAGAAGGAAATAGCAAACCGTTCCAGCACCTTTCCCAAGGTGCCCCAAATGGAATCACAGAGTCGGACTCAACTGAAAATGACTGCACAACAAAAATCCACATTATCTCATTTTCTTCTCACAGCATCCCAGGTTGGTAGGCACTATTGAGGGAGACACAGTCTGACAGCTAATGAGTATCTGTGGTCAGATTTGAACCCAGTGTCTTCCTGACTTTAAAGCCAGCATTCCATCCACCACCTTCATAGCACAGAGAACGGTATGAGCAAAGACTACGAGGTAAGAGAGGAAGGGAAGAATTTCAGGAAATGGTGAGAAGCCCAGTTTGCCAGACATGGAAGTTCCAAGAATCAGGCATTCATGCTGGGAGGGGTCTTAGAGTGTATCTAGTCCAACAGGCTAATTTTATAGATGTGGCAACTGAGGCACAGAGGTGAAAGTTACTTGCCCAAAGCAGCTCAGGCACTCAGTGGCAGAGTTAGGATTCAAACTCAGGGCCAGATGACCTTGAAGATCCATCCATCTTTAAACCCATAATGTCAGATCCAGTCCTCTTTTTCACTCTACCACAATATAGAATGTGTTCAGAAGATTAGTGGGAGACAAAGGTGGAAAGGGAGATTAGAATCAAATCAATATTGGAGGCTCTCTGAGATTCCATTTATGGACTTTAGGCTTCATTAGGGAGAAAAGGGAGAAACAGTAAAGATTCCGGATCAAGACATGGTCAGACAGAGCTAAACTTTAGAAAGATTACTTAGCATGGCATAGACTAAAAGTGCTTTGAAAGCAGGGACCATCTTCTACCTTTCTTTGTATCCACGATGCTTATCATTGTGTCCGTGTCTGTGCTAATAATAATAGGTCCTTAATAGATGTTTATTAATGGACTGCCTGGAAAAAAAAAACACAAGTTCTGGAGTCAGAGAATGTGGCTTCAAATCCTGCTTCTGAGGCCTACTATCTGAGTCACTTAATCTCCCTTCGAAAGTCCTTTAAACTGCCTTGTCTGTAAAGTGGGGGATTGGTAATACCTGAATTCAGCTTAAGCATAATGACCTAATTGGGGGGGGGGGTGGACAGCAATGCATGTGATACACTGCAGAGGAGAAAGGAGAGACAAAGAAAGAGAGAGGAAGAGAGAGAGACAGAAATTGAGACAGAGAGAGAGACAGAGACAGAGAGATGAACAGCAACAAAGATTGAGACACAGAGACAGATAGAGACAAAGAGACTGAGACAGAAACCCAGAGAGAGAGACAGAGACAGAGATGAACAGCAAAGAGAGTTTGAGAGACAGAGAGATTGAGAAAGAAATGAAGAGATAATTGCAAAAGTCCAGGCAAAAGGTGCAAAGGACAGTGGGGAGGGAAAGAAAGGGGGCAGAAGTGTGAAATATTTATAGAACCTATAGGAATTGGAAACTAAATCCGTGGGAGCACCTTTACCGATCTTTAGTTTAAATCTAGAGATTGGAAGCCAATAGGACACCCGGTGACAAAGGCAAGCAGATGCAGTGGTTTCGTGTGGGGGTTGGGGTGGGGTGGGGGTCAGGGGAAGTTTACCCCATTCTCTGCACTTCTTTCTTTCCTTCTGCTTCCTCTCTTCTCCCAGGCAACCTGCCCACCCCACCCCCCAATCCCCAGCCTCCTATTCTTACTCTCAGTAGGCAGTCAACTAATCCTGGCTGAGGCACCGGCTGATAACTAAGGTTTTAGCTGATAATGGCCCAAGACCTGGTGACCCCTCTTGGGGCATTAGCATTTTAAAAGGAGACTCTGGAAGGCTAAAAAGCCTTCTGAGACCCCATTAGAGATCTGGGTGGAATAGCAGGCAGCGAGAGTGAGATTTAGGGAACAGGAGTATCTCCTTTGTCAATTTGTAAGGCCAACCTTGAATATGATAGCTAAAGAACTGTATGCTGGCTGTGGGAATGGATGTGAGGGGCAGAGCAAGAAGGTAGTATGACCAAGATCCACTGCTGCTCCCCTTCCTCCTTAGCCCACTCTTTCATACATCCACTAACTGGTGATAGGGTCTGGAACATGTCACCTCTACTCAGACCCTTAGCAAGGCATTCTTATGCCTAGAGCTAATTCAGTTTGGAGGGGGGAGAAGGGCTCAGAAGATAGCCTGACTAGGGATGCAGTCTTGATGAGATAAGAAATCATCAATACAATAGTCTTGTCTGTACTCCTATGAGGATTGGAACAGAGACTCTGAGGTCATGGGGTGTGGGGTTAGCTCAGAGTACTGTGGACTCTGGTATAAGACTAGGAATTTAGTGGTTATGTCAGAAAGATATTGCCACCGTCATTCTCACCCCCAACCCCCAAGAAAGAATCTATCCCTCATAATGTGTATTCCAATACCTCCCCTGCAGCACCCTTGGGCAAAGCTAGTATGACTCTCCAAAGTCTTATGTCTTTGAGAAGCAGAAATAACCTGTAAGCAACAGCCCTCCCATCCTCTTTACTAGGAGAATGAATCAGTTAATCAGTAAGCATTGGTTAAACTTTTCTTCTGGGATAGCCACTGAGGATAAAAAGAAAAAAGGGAATAATAACTCCTGCCCTCAAGGAGCATATGTTCCAATGGGGGAGGAAAATGGAGCAGCACTTTTGAAAGACTTCAAAAGAAAAATATAAGGTGAAAAAGAATGTTCAAAAAAGAAATCAGAAAAAGGAGCAAGGAATGGTGGATTGGGTTGTGGTTCTCAATATGCCCTTAACTTAATCTGTTACTTTGAACAAATCTTCAGCCTTCTTTGTAACTCAGTTTCTTCATGTGTCAAATGAGAAAGGTGGATAAGCTTGAAGCTTGACTCCAGCCAGGACACTACACTCTGTGATTCAAAGTCAGAGTGGAATGGGATGATACCCTTGACCTTGCAGAGTTTGGGGATCATTTAGTGATTGTGACCTTCCCCACCTATGCCAAGGCCTCACCTGCCTAGTAGTTAGATCAGGCCTGGGCTTAAATAAATAATTGAGGGCAATCCACTATGTTGTGAAGACAAGTGGACTGAGCTTCCTCACCTGTGTGCCTTCCACATGTAATTGGTTGAGGAGAGACCCCTAAAAACTGCTTCAGAATTTAAGCCTAGGAGGAATGTTGACTTGGATCCCCACTGCACCTCATTAAATGGATAACCAAGGGATGAGTTTTTATTCTTAACCCAGACTTTTTCTCCTCTGCTTCCCTGACAGTCCATTCTAGTGTGCTTATGAGGAGAAGGGATAAAGCCCTCTGATAATGGTTGAAAATTCAGGTTGCCCTAATATTTAGAGTCGTTGTAACTGTTTGAGTGATGCAGAAGTGGATTAGACTACCTGGGAGACTGTGGGTTCCCTCTCCCTGGAAGGCTCAGAGCAATGGCTGAATGACCCCTTATCTGGGACATTGTAATGAGGAGTCTTGTTCTCAAATAGGTTGGATGAATGCTCTCTGAAGTCTCTTCCAATTCTGAAGTTCTGTGATTCCGGATCTGCAAGCCAGCTCCTTAATAGACCTTAGATTTTTTAAGCGGCAAGTAATTAAAGTTCATTTCTTCTTCGAGAAGGAGGTGTCCCTGAGACATTGGACAGTGGAATTGCCACTTTGTGTTTCGTGCAACCCGTGAAGCAACCCCTCTCAGCTCTGAATAGCCCACAATGGGGCTGGAGGGTTAATTTGAATCATTTTCGACTTTTTTTTCTCACGTACTTCCTATCTATTTGGCATCTCATCATGAGCAACACCCACTGAGTTGTACAATACTGCAGGTGGTAAAGCCACCTCCTGCCTTTGAAGGTCTCCTTCTTATTACTACACTCAGCTGGCCATATAGCCAGCAACACATCCTCAAAGGACCGCCTTATTCCTTATCCTCCTTTCACATCCCTTTGGAATAGCCATTTCAAGAAAACCTAACAGTCTTCTTTCTTCATCTCTATCAAGATCTGAGACCTCACAGCTCCCGGCACGTTTGATATCTTCTCCCTCTTTGCCTCTCTCCGTCTCTCTCACCCCCCTCCTCTTCTGACTGGCAGAGAAATTGGAATCAGGCTCAAACACATAACGAGATTAATGTGGTAAAGACAAGCGTGTACAACAGAGTGGAATCGATGCTTCTGCCCTTTGATAATCTATTCAACTCATTTGGTTACATCATTAATAGACAGCTGTGTATTCTGTGAAGATTACAATATACATTAATCAAAGACATGGTACGGTGAGAGTTGAAAATTTATGCTTCGCCTTTTGTGTAGCAGCGGGAAAGGTCTCTCAGTTCGATTTCAGAGAGAGGTATTTTGACATAAAGAAAACAGGCCATGATCAAGTTCTAAGTCTGAGAACATTAAAACAAAATAGTGGCCATTACTGTGTGTCTGTGTGGGAGGAGGTTTCAGAGAACAGGGGGAAAAAGCAAGGAATTACAAGCTCAGAATATCTGGCCCCCAGAAGCCAGGCCACCTCCCAAGGGTATTCATATATGAAAATGGAATTTTTAATGTCTGAAAATGCTCTTAAAGCACACCAGAGGGAAGTAAAAATGGCAAGATGGCGGGTCGTGAAGCTGATTGTGCCATTGTGAAAAAAGCACTGGACTTGGGGGTCCAAAGACCTAGATTCGATCTTGCCTCTTCTTAGTAGCTGTGTAACTGAGCCCATGAATCATTGGACCTTCTTTAGTTGTGGCTTATTTTTTCTACAAAATAATGGCATAGACCTTGTGCAAGTCATTGTACCTGAATCTCAATTTTCTCATCTGTAAAATGAGAGGGGGGTCCAGATGCCTTCTAGGGTCCCTCCTAACTTTAAACCTTATTGCTAGATAAATACAAAGCACCTTCTAGCTATGACATTCCATTTGGGGGAAGAGGGAGCATTTACTCTTTTTGTTGGTTTATCCTTGGGTATAATAGTTAGGGTTAGAGAACAGAAATGTACAGCTCAGTTATGTAAATAGGAAGTAGAATGAGCCTCTTAGTCCATCCAAAAGGTTCTTGGTTTCTCTCCTAACTCAAAGTCATGTGAACTAAAGAAAAATAAGGAATAATCTTAAAAAGAGCAATATTTCCTTAAAAAAATAGTAATTCAGACTAGAATGAGACATTTTTGTATAATGAATCAGTTTAGGGGGCTACATTTGAGACCCTACTCTACCGCTGTCTTTGTGACCTTGGGCAAGTAATTTTACTCCTGAAATAAGATGAAAGGGTCTGAGGAGGTGATTTCTAAGGTTTGTATTTATCTAGCAATAGAATTTAGAGCTAAAAGAGACAATTGCAATGGTGATCCCATTTATAAGAATAAATTAGGAGTCATTTCATCATCGTGATGACCATGACATAGGAGGCACCTTGTCATAAGAAGCCAGAATCCTGAGTTCTCTCCCTCCAGTGCCTATGACCTGTGCAATCCTTCACTCTTCACTCTTCACCTGAGTCAGGCCTCAGTTTCCTCATCTGTAAAGGGAGGATTAGACGAGAACTTCAGCCCCTTCCAACTCTGACTCTGTGATCCCATCACAGGCCAATGATGGAGAGAAATGAATTAATTTGTTGTACAGATTTTTGACAAGGTCTAGAGGCTTCAGGATTGTATGAACTCTTCATGCTCAAATAGCTTTCTGCACTTCTCCCTGCCCAAGGGCTTTGTCAAAGTCATATTGTGCTGTGGGTCTGATGAAAAAAAGCCCCCCCTCCCCGTGATACCATTAAATAGATATCAGGTAAGAAAAAAGAATTACCTCAATACAAGAAAAAAGATAGAGGGGAAGATCAGATCACTGGGGAAAAATGAGAGGCGGAGGAGAGGTAGAGTATCTGACAGGCGATATTTTCAAGGTGAAATTGCAAATAACAAAGGTTCATGAATTCTGGTAGAGAAAGGGTAGAAACTCGAGATATTTCTTATTTTCAAGGAATGTTTGCTTTAGAGTCAGATCCAGAGTTCAAATCCTGGCTCTGATACTTTATCTGTGTGACAGTTCTTCTTATTTAGTCATTGTTGAGTAATGTCTGACTCTTCATGATGCCTTTTAGGGTTTTCTTGGCAAAGATACTGGAGCATTTTGTCATTTCTTTCTCCAGATCATTTACAGATGAAGAAAATGAGGCAAACAGGAGTTAAATGACTTGCCCAGGGTCACACAGCTAGTAAGTGTCCAAGGCCACATTTGAACTCAGGTCTACTTCTCTATCCATTGAGCCACCTAGACATTAGTCTGCGGAACTCTCAAAAGGAGATTTCCTCTATCCCTGCAGTTCAGTACTTTCTTTGTAATTTACAGACTTAGAGAATTGTCTGATGCATTGAGACATTAAATGACTTGCCCAGGGCCACACAGTCAGTATATATCAGAGGCAGGGCTCAAATACAGACCCATGTAGCTTTGAGGCCAACTTCCTGGTACCATCAACACTAGATATAACTATCTTGATATAATTATGGGGATAGGAGGAGATCAGAGTCTAGTTTGAAGACTTGCTTTGATATGTGTTGTCATTTTAATAGGAGATGAGATAATGTTCTAGATCTTGTTACCTGTTTCTAAATTTCTACTTTGAGACCTTTCATAGCTTTTAAAATGGTAATATATTAACCAATAAGCCTTCACCAAGTATGTACTTTATATAAAACACAGTGCCAGGTAAGCACTGGAAAGACAAAGACAAAAAAATGAGTTTCTGTCCTGAAGGAGATTACATTCTAGCATGGAAGACAACATGGATGTATCTACAAAACAAACATGGGACCATTTTAGGGAATAGGGATTGGCAACTGATAGGGGGACATGTTGGGAAAGGGCTAATGTAGGAGGTGGTGATTGAATTGAACTTCAAAGTAAATCAGGGATTCTAAGAAACAGAGAGGAGGAAGAAATACATTCCAGCTAAGTGGGACAAGCAATGCATGGGCACAGAGATAGGAGATAAGATTGTGAATCAACGAATGAATGGAGGAATGAATGAATGAATGGAAAGAGGAATGAATGAATGAATGAATGAATGAAAAAGCATTTTTTGAATAGTTATTAGATATGTGCATCTAGTTGGCTTGGATATAGTAGACCTTGAGAAACACTCTCTAGTTAGGGTAGCACAAAGCCCAGGATAGGAATTCTATAGCCAAAAGGGCTGAGTCCTTTAGGGCATGTCTATGATCCAAAGTTGGGGGTATAGAATTATGAGGAAGAGAAAGAAGGCCAGTTTAGTTGGACTGTAGATTGTGTGAAGGGGAATAATCAAAGACAAGGCAATCAAATACCAGGATATTTCTTTGGTGTATTGCCTGGGCAAAACTTTTTATCTTGTATGAGACTAGATCTGTTCAAGAATTTCATGAATATTGCTAAACAAGCAAAATAACTTGAAAAATGTATGCATATGTTGATGTATTCACATACATGCAGAATAAACATAAAATACAGACCATAGACATAGAATAAAACACAAATAAGAATAAGGATATTCCTTTTAACTGGGGAGGGGGCCAAGATTGCCTCTTAAGGTTCAATGTATGAGTGATATTTCCTTGAATTGCAAGGTAGCACGGCATATAGATACAGTATTTAGAAAGTATAGCATATATTGTACAATGTGTGTGCATGCATGCATGTGTGCATGTGTGTGCATGTGTGTGTGTGTGTGTGTGTATGTAGAGTTCTGGACCTGGAGTCAGAAAGACCCAAGTTCAAATGAAAGCTCAGACACTTCCTAGCTATGTGACCCTTAACCTTGTTTGCCTTAGCTTCCTCATCTATAAAATGAGCCAGAGAAGGAAATGATAAATCACTCCAATATCTTTGCCAAGAAAATCCCAAATGGGACCACAAAGAGTCAGACATGACTGAACACCTAAACAACTGTGTACAGTATAATAGTACAAATAGATGTGTAATATATAGGGAGAATGTGTGTCTACATGTACATATATACACGCACATACATATATATGTATATATATGTGTGTGTGTGTCTATATATATATGTATATATATGGAGAGAGATGGTATAACAATCTAGACCTATATATCTCTAGGCAATTGTTTATAGGAATCCTAAAGCAGAAGGTGAACAGGGTGTTCACCTGGAATTGCTGAGGAGTTATTCAGATTTTCCTTTTTGTAGACCAAGCAGGTGGAAGGGTGGAAGGCACTTCCTTGGGAGGGAGTAAATTCACCTTTAATGAAGGTCTTCAGGAAGAGGCAGGATGTCCACTAGTCTGGTGTGTTGTAGACAGGAATCTTCTTCAGGTATGAGTTATTCTTTGATGCTTTCTGAGGTCTCTTCTAACTCCCCGAGACTGTGGTCCATTGGGATGCCTTTCCTTGCCTTCATTGTCTATCCCGATACCTGACAACAGACAAAATGTATCTTGACTTTTGTTAGGGGATGACCCAATCACTACCAACACCATGATAAATCAGGCTCAATGTCGAGACAAAATAAGGCTCTCAGAATAAAATTTTGAATGGTTAATGAAGGTTTATTTTGCCCTAACAGAGCAAATACATGTAGCAAGTTCCTACACTTTTCTAGATGCAGCCTGTCTTGTCTCCAGTGGAAAACTCTTCTGGTTATCATGGAAGGGGAGGATGATTCCAATAGTCTTTAGATATTTTCTTCATCAAAGGGGCACTAAATCCCTTCGGGTGAATCTTTTTAATGCCCCTAGGTGACCAGGAAGCTGTGTCCAGGTAGGCAGAAGTCAATCAGGTTATAGCTACAATTTTGTTGCCTTTAGGGAAAACTAATCACCGTTACAGAGATCTCAGGGGAAATGTGGTCGTTACATTCTGTTAGAAGTCAATGAAATCATAGTGCCTTACTAATGTTGAATCCTAGTCAAGACGGTCTTCCAGACCAGGGATCTTAAGAGTTTCAACCTTGGTGCATTTCAGTAGGTTATCATCTGTCCAGGAGGTAGATTTAGTGACAGCCTCTTTAACACTCTCCCTCCCTAAAATTCATTATAAACAGTGTTATGGCAGTGAATTGCAAATGAGTGTGTAATGATCAATCACTTACACTAAAGGTGTTACCATTTGCTGCTGCAGTGTGATAATGTTATAAAATTAAACCACCAAGAAACTGTATCCCCTTCTGACTTAAGATGCCCCAAAGCAGAAAAAGGCCAAGGCAGAGGTTTTCGGGAATATCCTCTGTCTATACAGGAAAACCATAAAATCAAATTAAATATATTTTGGGAATGGGAAGGGGGTGGAGAGAAAGGGGAATTCAGAGGAAGGGGGTGGTAAAACTTTGGTTCCACTAAATTAAATTGTGGTTCTTTCATTCAAGAGGCCACAGCTCAACAGTAAAAGGAAAAAAAAAATCTTTGCTAAGGGCTCAGGTTTGACAGAAGGCTGCTGTGTTTAATTTTTGTTTTAATGAAGTTTAATTTGGCCCCATTTCATGTAGGAGAGTGGAACATGATACCAGAGAGGTGAGAGTTTGGGGGGGTAAGGGGTTTTCCTACTGGTCCAAAGGTGCTTAAAAAAAACAAACTTTTTCCATATGTAACCCACCTGATCCTCAATTTATTTATCTGTAAAATGAGGGGATTGAATTTAGGATAGATTTCTAAGGTCCCTGTCAGGTTTAATGGTTTGCTATGGTTCTAAAGCTGTCTTCATTGTATAGTAGATGTAGAGCTAGAATATACCTCTAAAGCCATTTTATCTAACTCTCATTGTTTAGATGAGAAAACCAAAGCCTGGGAAAGTGGGACTAGGTCAAGGTCACACAGGCACTAATCAGAGACAGGATTTGAACCCAGGTTCATTTTGTTACAATTAACAAATATTATTGAGCAGGCAGTGGAAGAAGAAATTCTAAAGGGAAAAATGGACAGTTTGAAGGAGGGATGTGTGTCTAGGGATACAGTAGTTCCTCTACATCTGCTAGTCACTGTGCTACAATCCTACCCTGTTTATCTTGATGAGGTAGAGGTATTGCCTGAAGTTTTGGTTGTCTTCTTTAGCATGGGCTGGTGAGATACTTCCTTCTTCTCCTTTGTCTCCCTCGGAAAAGAAAGACAAGAGGGAAAAAGAGAAGGAGGAAGAGGAGAAAGAGAAACAAGAAGAGAAAGAAGAGGGAAGGAAGAAGAGGAGGAAAACAAGAAGGAACAGATGAAAAGGGAGGAGGAAGAGGATGAGGAGGAAGAGGGAAGGAGGAAGAAGAACATAAAGTGGAAAAGAAAGAAGAGAGAAAGACAAGAAGGAGAAAGAAGAAGTGGAAAAGGAGGAGGAAAGGAAGGAGAAGAGTAGTTGGCATTTCCAATGCTTGACATTTTCCAAAATGCTTTTCTCCCAATGGCACTGTGAAGCTGCTAGTACAAATACCAACCCCACTTTACAGATGAGAAAACTTAAGCCTATTTATGGATTACAGAATTTTAGAATAGGGAAAGGGCCTATAGATCTAGACTATGCTACAGAAACCCAGCAGGGACTAGTGCCCACCCAAGGAGGTCAAGTGTCTTCTCCAAGTTCATACACCAAGTTAGTGACAGAGCCAGATGAAAGGCCAAGGCTACTTTTACCAGGCCAGTGATCTTTCCTTTCAGTCACAGTATCAGTCACGATGGAGAAGCTAGAGAATGAATCCAGGATCACATACAAAGCTGGCTGGCCATTCATTGATTTGACCCTGTGTGGAATTTCTATATTCTCCGAGTCAGCATTTTTTGGTTTTCTTTTCTCCTCTTCCCCCAATCCCTCCCTATTCACCTTTACTTGCCATTAATATGGTTGGCATGCTGAATATTCCTAGAGGGCCACTTTGCCTTGTAACTCACCCAATCTAATTTAGCATCTGATATTCAGTGTGAGGTGGTTGTTGGAGCAGAGACTGGACCAGACATCTGGGTGTCAGAACAGATAGAGTGCTGAACCTGGAGTCAGGAAGAACTGAGTTCAAATCCCATTTCAGACATTTATCAGATGTGTGACCCTGGAAAATTAACTTACCTTCTATCTGCCTCACTTTACTTATCTGCGAAGTGGGGAGAATAATAACATCTGCCTCACATAGTTGTTGAGAGGATGCAGTAGGAGAAATGTGTAAAGCGCTCTGAACCCTTAAAACACTATATAACTAGAAACTCCTACTATATACTACATATATATATATATACATACATGCATACACCTTTCTCATTCCTTGCCCCATCTAACCCTCCCACAACAATACAATGACCAATTTTTATACCCATTTTAGAGACGGAAAAGCTATTGCTTGGACAGGTGACTTGCCCAAGGTCACCTAGTGGTGTTGACTGATCCAAGTGCCTTTTTATACATCCTCCCCACCCCCCAAATTCATTTGGTAACTCTGTTGAGAGAAGGGAGGGGAGGCCCTGAATTTTTCCTCTCTTGAGAAGTATAATGTAATTTTAGAACAAGTCTCTGATACAAGTCATCTGATCCCTATGTTCTGGCTTCCTACTAGGTCAGTTCTTGAACAAGGTCAACTCCAAAAACCAACAGTGGCCTCCCAGATTTCAGAGTTGCCACCCCTTTCCTGAAATACAGCAAACTTCCCCCAAAGTCCTTAATGATCTGCTGTGGACCTAGTCTGGCTATGTGTTTTTGGTGGGTTTTGTTTCATGGATAATCACGCTGGTCTTTGAGTCAGGGAGTTCCGAGTTCAGATCCTGGTAGGGGCTCCTTAATCTCTGTGCCCCTCACTTTCCACAACAGTAAAGTGGGGTAATCATTGTGCCTGTTTTACAGGCTTGTTGTGAGTTTCAAGTGAGATGATGTACGAAGTGTTATATCAAGTGTTATATAAATGTTGACAAATAATATTATTAATGTTTACTATATATTCTCATGGGAAATGTCTATAATCAAATGCTTGCTTGCTCCATGGAGATTTCTCTTATCTACAGACTAAGTGATGATTCCCCTGCCTTAACTTGTAACTGTAAACAAAATGATCTCTTTCTTACTGACTTATACCCTCATACTACTTGATATGATTAAAAAGCACGTTATGAACATCATGTCATTAAATTCTCTGAGAGAGGCAGGCACTATTACTATCATTCCCATTTTAGACACGAGGACACTGAGGCAGACAGAAAGTAAGTGTCGTGCCAGGGTCACACAGCTAATAAGCGTATGAGGCCAGATTAGAACTCAAGTCTATCCTGACTCCAGATCCAGAGTTCTATTAGCTGAACCACCTGGCTGCCCTAAATTGTAATCAATGGGTAGGGGCAGAACGAAGAATTAGACCGAGGTCTTTGACTTCACAATACTCCTATCTAACATAACCTAAACGCATTCACCAGGTGCCGGGTTTATTCAAAACTCCAGGATAGGTGATAGGGAAACAAAACAAACAAACAAAAAATTACTACCAGCCCTCAGGATCTACCTCAAGATTCTGCCATCCCGTCTTACCTCACTCCAGGCTGGGAATCAGGAGGATTTCCATTTCATCTCAATGTTGCTGCTCATTTCCTCTGTCAAACTATCTCCCTCTCCCTTTAATCTCAGTTTCCTCATTCAAGAAATGGGTATACTACATCACTGCCTTATTAAGTGGATCAAATGGGAAAAGGTCCATTAAGTTCTTTGAAAGATATAAAATGTTATATCCATATGAGATATCATTTCTCTGGAAAACCCACTGCCCAGTTAACAAGGGAAATCAGATCTTTTTGTGTAATCAATTTCAGAAGACCTCTTTGAAAAATACCTTTCTTCTTTCCTTTTTTTCTTATTCTGAACCTGACATGCTTATGCAGACATGAATATTTCCATGTATATGTGAAGTAGAACAAAGAAAGAAGGCTATATATGAAACCACAAATCTCATTAAGGTTGTCTGTGTTTTGTTCTTTTTTTTAATATAGCATCCCCCTGAGGTAATAGATAGTTGGCTGGATCCCTAGAGAACTGTTGACTAACATTCTTTATGTTTTTTTGAAGGGGCAAAGGCAGGGCAATTGGGGTTAAGTGACTTGCCCAAAGTCGCATGGCTAGTAAATGTGTCAAGTGTCTGAGGCTGTAAAGCCAATCAGCAGTAGATTCCTGAGAGAATGATACTGTGAACAGCTTTTAAGATTTGGATTACACAGTATTAGTGAACACT